>JAEQBH010001881.1:0-600000 GCA_016808115.1 Tetrastigma voinierianum
TTTACCCCTGCACGAAATCTCTTTGTCTTCCTGCTTTGAACCAAGCCCTTTCGCATGCCCATCCTCTTCTTTAAAGAACCCCCCCTTCTCATTTTTTTGGTCACCTTCCTCATTATAGTTGCCCTACCAAGACGCTTCCCTCATCGCTTCCTCGCAGAACCCATGGTTCAGACAGGTGGCCTTCGACACCTACAATGAGATAATCGACCACATCGTGGCCGCCGGCGCCCCACCTCCAGAACACTGCCACTAACCGGGTGCTCAGGGTGTTAATCCTCTGCCCCACAGGTACAATACAAGAATGGGCCCTATTCCCCCCTCTCCTGTGCACCATCGGCCTCCTCGAAGGGCCTCGCCTTCCAAACGGGCTCGGACATCTGGCCTAGGGGAGCCCTCCCACTCTGGGCCCGAGCCCCCACAGTCACCACCTCTTCCGGGCCGTGAGGTAGCCTCTCCCCAATTATCTCATGCCTCGAGGATCCCACTGCAATCCAATTCCAGGGAATTCAGATTGCTGGGCCAAGGAGATTCATTCATAATTTTACTACGATCTCCCCAAGACGTCGACCTCGAACTCGCAGACTCTACGCTACTAGTTCACCGGGTACTCCTTGAGTCGCTTACTACCTTAAGGCAGTATTTTTACCCCCGGGTGGTCATCAAATTTTATCACACCATGACATCCAGGGGAGCCACAACCCCACGACCATCTTCGTATTAACCCGCCGCCTCTCAGGGATTTCGAGAGCCACCAGATAATTACTACTTTGATTTACCTAAGTGGTTCTCGCCACCTGCTAGATACAGATAAGGCCACATCCTCGCCTGAAATAGTCTGGACATCAGCTCTGACATGTCACGGGATCTATCCTATTCAGGACAACTTCCTGCAGTATGCTCCCCATCGACATATCATATGGCAACCTCCTCGTTCCCGCCCAAAGACCATGTCTGTGAGGAAATGAGCCATTCTCAAAGTTCTATAATCGGCTTCGAGGATTTGCCCTCGTGAGCCGATCATGATTTCCTTGTTCCATTTCAAGGACAAGGTCCATCGCAGGGCTCAGAACTAGCCGAGTCCATCCCTCTCGTTTCCCCGAGACCTCATACCAGTCCCGAAAGCATATCGCCCCCACGAGCCACGGATCGAAAGCACCTAAGAAATTTGTGGATGTTGTTTCATGACTCTGGATCGAGCACGGAGTGTGCCTTGCTATTTTCATCTTCGGCCTCCCGATGTTGTTGAGGACGATCTAGCCGAGGACTCCACCCATGAGCAGCCATCCTGTGCCGTGGCCGCCGGGGGTCTCCGCCCGATTCACCCCTCCGATTCCCCGCAGACCGACGACCGCCCCTACGCATCATGCTTCATCCGAGCCGCCAAGACCAAGGTCTCTAGTGCCCCATCTCAGTCGACCTAAATCGGTTCATCCTCTACCACACCGCAAAGATATCCCCATATCACCCTGGACTTTCTATCTATCATGGTGCAACAGACATTTTCACCACTTCTCGCTTTATTCAGAAATACCCGTGCATCCTTAGTTGAGCCGGATGGCATTGACCGCCTCGCCTGCACTAAAGACTTTGCTCCAGCTATAATCAGGCCATTCTTCGTATCTGGTCACTGGGCCTACGACGATCCCAAATTTCGCCCATGCTCAGACCACCACTCTGAGACCTTCGGCAGAGTCAGCATTGCCCACTCCAGCCAAGATCCCTAGACTTACTACAGGCCATCAAGGTAAGATCTCACCTTCCACTCTTTGCAAATAAGTTGTCTTACCCCTCGCCCGATGGAGGTGACCCACCATCAGACCCCCGAGGGTTACACTCTTCTAACTTTTCAATCCACTCCCATCGAGACAATGTGATTTTCGTCAGAGTTAGCAAAGAAGATATTATACTACTTGTATTGTCTTTTAATCTATTTTGCAAAAGTGTTAGTAGGCAGTAGCCAATAGTTAGCAGTGGGTTGTTTTGTCAAGCTATTATAAAGCTTTCAGTTATTTTTGAAAAATATAGTCACTTTTGTTTTATAACAATGTACTATACAAAAGATCATTTACGCTTTGTATGTACCGACTAACCTTGCAAAGAAGAATTTAAGTTTTGCCCAATTCTATTATTGTTGGGATTGGTTCCATGCCTAATTGAGGATACTTGGGTCGAATTTGTGTTGCTTTTAACCTTTTCCTTCCACCTCTAGCTAACCACGTACACACCGAGCACATTAGGTTCCAATGATAGGCTAAAAAACTGCGCAACCTCCTTAACTTTGCAAAACCTATCCTAGTTTCGTTGACTGCTTTAATAGGTTAAGGACCCCATGAAAAGAAGGCCAATGTGTCTTCCAAAAGAAAAAGAAAAGAAAAAGAAAAACAATCGCAACGCTTTGCCTTGGAAACCCAAGCACCTATCCCAGGGGCTTGGCGGTGAAAGCCTTAAAGCTGCGCCCTAAGCCAACCGGGTCAGGAGCCACCGACTTAGTGTTTCATACACGAGTGGGATGGGTAGAGTCAGCGTTGTAGGTGCTAGAGTCTCGAAATCATTCGATTTCGAGGTGAAACCTAAGAGCTCAGGGTCGAAAGATCCTCATGGCTCGTGCCCAAACCTTAACTAGTCGGGAGTCATGTGACGACCCCTGCTACAAGGACTCGTGAAGTCGATTCCTAAGACGCACCCAAGCAACACAAAAAGAATTGTGGAATAAGAGGTGGGTCCTGATCTATTTAGGTTGGTTAGCAAGCTAGGTTGTGGCAGTAGCTTGGTTAGGGGGAGAGTGCATTTTGGTAGTTTATTTTTGAAAGCTGATCCAACGAACACTTAGATTTTAGTGGAAGTTCCGGGTTGATGCATCATGGAGGAAACTCTTTGGATATTCAATTCTGTATGGCACTCTTTATCTCGAGATAGTTTTTCGACTAAGTTTCGATGGATTCCTACTGCAGCTCACCCAACTACTATATTCTCATATTCGGGCCGTTATTCTTCTGCATTGCTACTGACTAGCAATGTGTCGTGTCGGGGGTGATTAGTGCCCAAAAAGTGCTATTTTGAACCCTAATTATTATAGGTTTTGGAGTGCTTTTGTGTACTAATCATTCGTAAATAACCCAATTGGCACGTTAAGGTCCCTTTATACTTCGACGCTTTTGTATTATTTTTGTAGTTTCCAGCATGCTCGATACCATTTTGGTCAACGTCCTGGTAGCACAAAGGATTCAAAGCACTTCCCTTCAAATCCAAAAAGAATCCAAAGGGCGGTAAAAGCTTCTGAAGTGTAGAAAGTTCGGTGTAATGCTCGCGGGGAAGCAGAAAATTTCGTGCACTGCAGGAATTTTCGCGCATACGCGAAATTTTTCTGCTGCGTGAAATTCTCTCCTTCCTATTTTCAGCCCAGGATGACTCTGTTTTGCTTATTTTCCTTTTTTCCCTTGATGTAATACTGTTAACATTGGTATTTTGGTTTTTCACTTCATCAAGAAGGCCATATATAGCCATTTTGTACACCGTCACCCTTAATCCTACCATTGGATGTAAGAAAACACGGTGCTCGCTTTTATTCTCCGCTATCTCTTTTTCTCTACTTTCTTATTTTCTTTCCACTTCTCACTAGCCAAACACCAGAATGACAACTCTGAGTGATGGAGCCGCTTAGAACCCTTTCTCCTTTGGAAGAATAAGGCTATCGCGCCGGGATCTCGAGGCTAGCCGAGGTGTTCCATGATTTTCACGCAGGTATCCACTGCCGTTACTATTCTCCCGTTTAACATTAGTTTCATCCCTTTGAGTCCTTGAATGGCTATTACTTGGTAATCTTTGGGCTCATTGATGCTTTTAATGTTAGATCCATTGATGTTTGTTAGTTATCATTTATGATCCATTGTGAGGTGAGTCAAGGTGATTTGCGTTTTAATGACCGAGAGCACTGATGGCCAGTGGATGCCGTTTTTTCAAAGGATAATTATTAAGGGTTAGGTTTTATAGCTAAATGAAGATCTGGTTAGGGAGATGACTATATGTCATCCTCCCCAATGCGAGGAAAGGACCCCGAAACCCTCGTCTCTGGGGAATCCAACCTCACACCAACACTCTAAGGGGGCTCTATTTTACATTTTTTTTCTTATTTTATTTTCAGTCTGCAAACAACTAACCCTCATCAAGCTAATAAACCTTAAAATCCAAATCAAATTCACCATTTTGATTCATCGCAAATCAATTTGTACGAAGAAAACTCATCCCTATGTTCGACCCTAGAGCCACTGTACTGCAGTAGCTTGACTACGGTAGTAGGATTTAGGATATAAATTTTGTTGATTTCGATGCACCTACTGTGGCACGAATCACTATTATGTCCCAGCATTGACAAAGAACAATATTTTGGTTTCATATTTTGAACAAAAAGGATTTATGTAATTTTGTGATAATGGTTGTTATATTATGATGTCAATTATGCTGGTGGAACATTAAAGCAATGGGACTTATATATTGGATATGTTCATTCAAATTTAAATGTAAATGACAATAAAAGGACCAAAGAGTGATAATATGAAATAATCTCACACATGGCATTGTCGCCTTCGCTTCGCAAACGAGACACAAGACTGAAGCCGCATAGCCAAGGTAGTTTTGGTGTCACTTGATTGCGGAATCATTTGACAACTGTGAATCTTGCTTGTTAGGCAAAGATGACAGGATTACCCTTTAAGGGAAAGGGTGAATGAGCCAACGGACTATTGGTTAGGACCTAATACATACCGATGTGTATGTGGTCCTATGAATCAACCAAGGAGGGACTTCGTTGATGCACCAGAGGGATAAACCCATTGGTGCACTGATTCAAGATGAAGATAAAAACATGGAAGGTAATGTGGACACTATAAAGCCAGGCTTGTGGCTAAGGGTTATCTAAAAACAAGGAGTTGATTATGATGAGACTTTCAGTCCATTAACTATGCTTAAATCCATAAGAATACTCCTAGTCATCGTCGCTCATTATGATTATGAGATATGACAAATGGATGTGAAGATAGCTTTCCTCAATGGAGCCTAACCGAGAAGGTGTATATGATACGTACCGAAGGCTTCATATATCCGGAAGTGGGCAATAGAAGTATGCAAACTTCAGTGGAGATCCATTTATAATAAGCAATATCTAGAGTTGGAATATCCGATTTAAGGTAGAAATCAAAGGGTTTGATTTTCCACAAAATGCTGGATGACTTGTGTCTATAGATGGACAGAGTACAATCCTATTCCTAATGTTATATGTGGATGGCATATTACTAAGTGGAAATGACATCTCATTAGTAAAATTGGTCAATATGATATTATAGATACAATCTATAGATATAATGGTTATCCAGGAACATTCTCCATGAAAGACTTCTATAGCTTGCACCTATATTGAGTCCCATTTACTTGTACTTACAACAAGTTCCACTATTACAAAATTTTACATTTACATTTCAAAAACAAATTCATGGACCTACATTTCAGAAACAAATTCAATCTTAGGCAGCATACAATTATATGTAATACTAAGCTTATTATATTGTTCTTAATCACATTCTTGTATTTATATAACACTAGCAAATAAGGGGCGAGAAAACAAGTCTGCCCACTTTGCCTCAGCGATGAGGTTCAGAGCATTTTACATATAACTTGTATACAGGTACGGATCCTTTCATTCACTTATTCAGATCGTCAATTAATCCAATTTAATGCTTATTGTTCAACTCAATCGTAATCCTAACCAAGAGATGATGGTTTCTAGAATTCAACGAAGAAATGAGAGAAAAATGTGACTTCAGTTCGCTAGGCGTAGGACCGCCTGCGTATGACTCGCTAAGTGGTAACCTTCAAGGCGTAGCAACCCACGTCGAGGCATGGAAGAGACTAGAAAATTTGGGTCTTTGGGTTCGCTTAGGCGAGCACTCCTTTGCTTAGGCGAAGCTCACTTCGCATAGTCGGAGAGCTTCGGGATTGTACATAAATGGCATTTTTTTTGCCATTTGTACTGGTTGATTTCCAACTAAAACAAAACCTAACCTCAAAAACTGAACTTAAACCAACCAAAACCACATTATGGAAAAGTTAGGGCTTTTCATAACACAACCCTAGACAAAGAGGAAGTTAGGATAGTTTCCTAACCTTGACTCTCTTGAAATCTTCAAACAAAGCTTTTTTCTCTTCTCCATTCCTTGAGCAAAGAGAACCAAACAATGGAGAGAAAGAAGACAAAATCGTTTCTTCTCCCACAAGAACCGGATACCCTAATACCCTAAAGCCAAAATGAGAAATCTTATCTTCAAAGAAGACAATTTGTTCTTTTAATGCCATTTAGCTCAAATTTCTCCTTTTAGCTATTTAGTCCTTCCTCTTATCTCAATTTGCAACTCAACTTATTAAAATTCTACTTTAACATATAATCTTCTTATCTTATGTCATTTGAGTCATGAATTTGTCAAATTACAATTTTACCCCTTTTTGACACTTAGCACTTAATTTTCCAAAAAATACAAATTTGACTTTTATTATACCCTAAACATGTAATAAAACTACTAGGGTATAATTTGGGGTGTTACAACTTTCCCCCCTTAATATAATTTTGTCCTCAAAAGTATACCTAATTGAAGAGTTATACTATGCCCTCATGGTCGATTCGTTCCCAAGTTGCTTCCTCCATACCGTGTGCTGTGTGCCACCTTACTAGAGGGACTACATTTGTTCAAGAATTTTTTATCACGATCTAGAATAGCTTGCCTTCATCAAAAGTGAAGTCTGATTTCCACTTTATATATCTCAGACTGAAAATGTGAGATTCATTAGAATGCATTCGAAGCATTGAGACATGAAACACATTATGTAATTTGGCCAACTCCGAAGGGAGAGCCAAACAATAAGCTACCTGGTCCAATTCTTTCTAAGATCTCATAAGGTCCTATAAACCTGACTCCTGCCTCTTTCTTCCAACCTGAGTATCTTCCTCCACTCTGAAACTTTTAAGAAAACTCATTCCGACTTCGTACTATATTTCCTTCTTTCTCGTGAGATATGCATACGACTTTTGTCTATCGTGCTTTTAACTTTTGTTGAATGACCCGAACTTTTTCTTCCGGCCTTCACTATGTCAGCCCAATTACTTTATGCCTGCTCGTGTCCTGCCTAACATACAAGGGTCCTAAGCATTTCCTACCACATACAAAGCTCATAGGGACCATACCAATACTTGACTGATAACTATTGTTATAGGTAAATTCCATAAGGGAATATACCTATCCCAACTTCCAGAAAAATCTAGCACACAACCCCAAAGCATGTCCTCTAACACTTAAATCACTTCTTTCCGTATCATTCATCTGCTTGTGGACTAAGGATGTACCTAAAATTCAATCGAGTACCTAAGGCCAATTATAACTCTTCCAAAACCTGATAAACCATAGATCACAATCGATTAATTACCGGAGAAAGGAATGCCATGCAACTAATTACTTCACTCTACATACATCTCTAAGAACCGATCCATGGAATAGTCAAGTCGGACTAGTAAGAATTAAGCAAACTTTGTAAGTCTGTCAACGATTACCCAAACTAAATCATGCTTCTTTTGGGTGAGGGGAAATCTAGACACAAAATCCATAGTAATGTTGTCCCAATTTCCATCAGGAATTGGGATGAGATTTCTCTTCTAATAGACCAAACTAAGCACTTTGATGTTCAGCTTTTACTGTTATCGACAAGTCACATTCGATACATACTCCCATATCCTTTTCACCCTTTGCCACCAATATTACTATTTCAAATCCTGGTACATCTTGTTACCTCCAGGATGCATGGTGAATACGATATTGTGGCTTTCATACATCAATTTCTTTTTCAATTCATAGACATTCAGTACACATAATCTATTCTTATAATAGAGACCTCCATCTCCTTTTATAGAATCATAATTTTGTCTCTTATTATTTCAACCAATTGTACTCTTTTATCAGAACTTGACAACATTTTTCTCGAGCATCTATTATCGCCTCTGCTTCAAATTAGGGCATAACTCTTAATTGAGCTAACAAGGCTCCATTAGATGTAAATCTCCATGTACAATGTTTCAGGGATAAAACAGAAATTGTTTTTCTACTTAAGGCATCTGCCACCACATTAGCTTTTCCTAGATGGTAATCAATTTTACAATCATAGTCATTAAACAATTCTAGCCACCGACGTCACCTCAAGTTCAGTTCCTTCTAGGTTAACAGATTTTTAAGACTCTTATGATTTATAAATATTCTACATTTTTCACCATATAAGCATATTTTCAAAGTGAACACTACCACTTCCAACTCCAGATCATGTGTGGGATAATTCACCATGCAAGCCAATCGCCTTGAGGCATATGCCACCACTTTTCTATCTTGCATCAATACACATCCCAAACCAATCCTTGAAGCATCACTATACATGGCATATTCTCTACCCGAAGTAGGTTGAGTTAACATTGGCACTTCAACCAATATTTTCTTTAACTGTTCAAAACTTGATTGACACTTGTCATCCCATTCAAACTTCACCCCTTTCTGAAGTAACTTAATAAGTGTAGAGGCTATGACGGAGAATCCTTTTACAAACGTCGGTAATATCTAGCTACACCCAAGAAACTTCTCACCTCTGTTACATTTCGAGGTGGTTTCCAACTCACAATCACTTCAGTCTTCGTAGGGTCCACTCTAATACCCTTTGCAAACACAATATGGCCTAGGAATGACACTTTCTTAAGCCAAAAATAAATTTTACTTAACTTTGCAAACAACTTTTTCTCTCTCAAGATCTACAACACTATCTTCAAATGTTATCAAATGGTTCATACTTCAGGCATCCTTAGAATACACAAAGATGTCATCTATGAATATCACTACAAACTAATCCAAATAAGGGTAGAATACCCTATTCATCAAGTCCATGAATGTGGTCGATGTAACCCAAATGGCATTACTAAAAACTCATAATGACCATATCGGGTTCTAAAGGCTATTTTTGGGACATTAACATCTTTCACCCGAAGTTGATAATATCCCGATAGCAAGTCTATCTTTAAAAAGAAACTCGCTCCTTTCAACTGATCGAAAAGATCTTCTATTCTCGGCAAAGGATATTTATTTTTCGATGTTACCTTATTTATTTGACGATAATCAATGCACATCCGAAGAGTGTCATCTTTCTTTTTAACAAACAAAACCGGTGCACCCTAAGACGAAACACTAGGTTGGACGAATCCCTTGTCCAACAGCTCCTATAATTGAGTCTTTAACTCTTTCAGTTCAATTGAAGCCATACGGTAGGGTGCCCTAGAAATAGGAGTCATCCCATGTACAACTTCAATAGATAGATCTACTTCTCTTTTGGGTGGCAAACCCGGTAATTCCTTAGGAAACACATCAGGGAATTATTTTATCATCGAAATATCTTCTAAATTCACCTATCCCCTCTTAGAGTCAAGCACCAAAGCCAAAGGCTTACAACCTTTCTAAGAAAACGCCGAGCCATAGCCGAAATTACATTTAACATGGTCCAGACGGATACCATGTACGCTATTCGGAGTAGGTTAGAACATGCTAATCTACTATTTTCTTAACACAATCAACTATAGCCCGATGTTTGGATAACCAATACATCCCCAAAATAAAATTAAACTCATGAAAAGGCAATGCAATCAAATCAATCGAAAACTCTCTATCATGAACCATTAAGGGATAGTTCTAATACACTCAGTTGACTCTAACACTATGCCCCAAGGGACTAATAACATGCATGTCATATGCTAAAGGCTTTGATCGATAGCAATTTATCACTCAATTATTCAATGCATATATGAACCTGGATCTACCAAAGCATGTATTTAAATGTCAAAGAGAGTGAAATTACCCACAATAACCCCTAGTGCATCTTGGATTCGCGAGCCGTATAGCATAAGCTCAGCCGATCAGAGTAGTAGGCTGACGCATCGCTTGATTCAATACTTCTTCTTAAGGCCTTGAACTACGCCGCCTCTACCCCTATCATGAGTCACTAGGTACATCAGATCCTCCTCCGCTACTCGAGGATTTAGAACCCTAGATACTGACAGCTTCACTATAAAGTGGTATGTGCTTCCACATCTGAAACAACCCCCGGTTATCCGTTTGCAAGTACCAGGATGATGTTTGTGACAGTGCGGGCATCAAGTCTTTCCTCTTGTCCCGCCAGTGCCCTCACTCGTAACACGACATGTCACAATAGAGGCCCTTGTCTCCTACCTCGAGTAGCAGAACCATGTATGGATTTTATTTGAGAATCTCTAGTTCTTT
The DNA here is from genome assembly GCA_016808115.1 of Tetrastigma voinierianum. Taxonomy (NCBI): domain Eukaryota; kingdom Viridiplantae; phylum Streptophyta; class Magnoliopsida; order Vitales; family Vitaceae; genus Tetrastigma; species Tetrastigma voinierianum. The sequence continues at coordinate 10,344 of JAEQBH010001881.1, forward strand.
TAATGGAAGAAGAAATTACCTCTGAGAATTTTCTTGATTTCTTTTCCTGAACAATATTCCATGTTTCTCAATTTTGATGGCCTCGCACTAGCTTGATAAAAAATTTACCACTTGTAACGATGTAATAGGCGTGAGATACCTTTTTATAGACTCCTTTAGGCCATCCTCAAACTGTCTACATCAAAAGTTTCGTAAGAACTGTCTCGTGCATACATTAAAGCGGTTGAACCTTTTTTCTCATATTCTACCATTGTCATTTTCCCTTGTTTCGCATTCAAGAATCGCTCCACTCGGTCTCTCAGAATCATCGACACTTTGTCTAAAATCCTTGGACAAAGAAGTCCTATGAAATGAGGTTGGGAAGCAGGGGATTTCTTAGCACTAACTTCCACCAATCATAAGCTTGCACCTCGCAGTGAGACTCATTACTCACTATCCGTTCAGGGGCACATTTCACTTCATGCCTCCCCTTTGCAATTTCTCCAGCCAAAACTCAGCTTTATTAGACTTTTCCAAACTTGTACCATGGAATTCTTCTACTCCATACTTTCTTACTGAATCAATTAGAGCTCTAGGGGTCGTGAGTCGATCTAAGACCATTAGCATATCCTGAGAAATTTTTAACAATACTTCAGTTGACACATGTTCACTTCTAGCTGTGTTAGACGAACCAGAGACAGATGGATCAAGGTCTATAGGATTGACGCTTTCAATTGTCTCCTTCATAGCTACCTGGGATTGGTCCATTCTAAACAATATACAAAACAAGGACATCCGCATTAGGCCAACATAATACTATGTAGGTACATTTTTGACCTAATAGTTTTCTTCCAAACGCCTAAACCTGTGCTCGATATCACTAAAATCGTAATAATCTCTTTCCCCTACCGAAGTAAAGAGAGGACGTCACACGAACTAGGACTTCTTAACCTAATTTTTTTACTTTAGTGGGCCCATTTCTATCATAAATTCATAATAACTATAAACTGTAAAACTACCACCGTAGTGGTGTTTAAATTATCCTTTACATATATTGGAGTCTCACTTACTTGTACTTACACAAGTTCCATTATTACAAAATTTTACATTTACATTTCAAAAAACAACTTCACACCTACACGTAAAGACCTCAATGTCAGGTCGCCCTACGAATGCGGGATGTCTCTAACGACCTCTTTAGTACCTACACGGATGAAACACCCGTGCTAAGCTTATAGCTTAGTGGGAAAACATATAACATATATGACCACATGCAGTGGTCCTCAATTACAGTATACATATAACATAATTCATATAATTATTTCCATATATCATCTTATTCAGATATACAACATATAAGTATTTGCCTGCATAGACCTGGTAACAATGAATGAGAGGGACACAACACAATAAAGCAAAGTATAGTACTAAATAGAGGTGCCGAAGCACAAATAGAGACGTGCTTGGACACGTAACAAAAGTGTCGTAGCACTATGCAGGAATACCGTAGCACTGAATAGAGAGTGCTGAAGCACTAATCAGAGAATGACGAAGCACTAAATAGAGAGTGTCGAAACACTAATCAGAGAATGTCGAAGCACTTATCAAAGGTGCCTATTCATTCATTATTCGATCTTAGGCAGACATACAATTATATGTAATACTAAGCTTGTTATATTGTTCTTAATCACATTCTTGTATTTATATAACGCTAGTAAATAAGGGGCGAAACAAGTCTCGTCTAATTTCTCGCCTCGATGACGAGGTTTAAAGCATTTACATATAAACTCAGATAATAAAAAGACATATCCTTTCATTCACTTATTCGGATCATCAATTAATCCAATCTTATTGTTCAACTCAATCATAATCCTAACCAATAGATGATGATTTCTAGAATTAACGAAAGAAATGAGAGAAAAATAAGACTTCAGTTCGCCAGCGTAGAGAGACCCTCTCCTCGCGAGGACTCAAGGTGGAGCAACCAGGCCAAGGTACGGCAAAGACTAGAAAATTTTGGTTATTCACCGAGCGAGCACTCCTTCGCCTAGGTGAAACTCCTCACGGCGGCTTCCTTCGCCTAGGCAGAGAGCTTCGAGATTGTACAAAAATGGCATTTTGGCCATTTCTTACTGGTTGATTTCAACCAAACCAAAACAAACCTCAAAAACTGAACTTAAACCAACAAAAACCACATTTATGGAAAAGTTAGGGCTTTTCATAACACAACCCTAGACAAAGAGGAAGTTAGGATGGTTTCCTAACCTTGATTCTCTTGAAATCTTCAAAACCAAGCTTTCTTCTCTTACTTTCCTTCTCTTCTCCCTTCCTTGTGCAAGGAGAACCAAACAATGGAGAGAAAGAAGCCAAAATCGTTTCTTCTCCCACAAGAACTGGGGATAATTTAATACCTCAAAGCCAAAATAAGAAATCTTATCTTCTAAGAAGACAATTTGCTCCTCTTAATACCCATTTGGCTCAAAATTTCTCCTTTTAGCTATTTAGTCCTTCCTCTTATCTCAATTTGCAACTCAACTTATTAAAATTATACTTTAACATATAATCTTCTTATCTTATGTCATTTGAATCCTTAATATGTCAAATTACCATTTTACCCCTTTTTGACACTTAGCACTTAATTTTCCGAAAAATGCAATTTTGACTTTTATTATACCCTAAATATGCAATAAAACTATTAGGGTATAATTTGGGGTGTTATAGGAAGTCTGGATATTGTGTTTCCCTCCTGCCTTGATCAGTTGTTGTTAGCGATTTCCGTAAGTGTATGAATCACATGGGCATATAGTGGACCAAAGTCCGTATATATCGATCCCACAAGGAAGGCGTGGTTGATTGAGCACCTCACTCACTTGGTTGTTCACTACTGAGTTTAATTCCTGGTTGGCTGGAAAAGGGCTCTAAACTAAACTAAAATAAAACAAAAACAAAATAAAAATAAAACATGACGTGATCAATGTCCACTCACAAGGAATGGGATAATATCGAAGAAAGCCAGCCAAGGAAAAAATACTAGGTTGAATGCTTCCATGATGCACGGATTTATATTTATGAAGTAATTCACTAAGGAATATATATCTATGCTTACTGGGAAGGAAATAATCAGATGAGGTTTACACTTTCATGTCTCCCCTCATTTTCACACACAAACTCATTATTCTTTCCAATCCATCTAGGTCATTAATCACATATTTTATAAGGCAATTCTTTCCTCAGAATCATTGGTCACCTCTCTCGGTCCATACACAGACTACCCGAATCCATGGTCTGGACACCCTCAAATTAATACGATCCTCACATAATGTTGAGATGGTGCTACTCCTAAAGAAATCTATCTAGTACTAGGCATTCCTAATTCCCTAGACTTATTTGATTAGGTTAATTAGCATTCCAATTAATTAGTTCACACCTTAAGAGAGTCGAGACTAGATTTTAGGGTGTAATCCAAGCGTCACCAAGGATGCCCTAATATGGGGATTGAAGACCTAACTCTCGACATGCATTAATTAATCAAAACCTTAGTAATCCCAAGCACTACACCAACCAAGATTAACAAAAGCACAAATTCACAAAACCATTCTAAAAGATATCTAAATCAAACATCAATTTAAGCAATCAACTCTAGAGGAAAGTTTAGCTACTCATTACAACCCACAAATCTATCAAAATCATGTCTATTACATCCATAATAATGAAAGAGATGAGAAGAGAGTGAGAGTTAGAGATACAAAATGAATATGAGATGAGAAGTGCTCCAAACTCAGCTCCAAGGTTGAATGAGGTCCTCTAGTTGATGGGTTCTTCAATATTACACCAAATCCAAAGTAGAATGAACAAAATCACAAACCCTAAAGTGGTTCAAGAAGAAGAGAGGAAAAACCCTAAGGAGGGTGTTCTCCCTCAAAATAGGAACCCTGAAAAAGTCTAAAAGATTACTATTTATATGCAATGGAAAATGGGCCAATGATGGGCTTAAAACTCGAAGTTTTCTAGCCTGTACCAATCGCCTTTCGTCACAAGGCTTCTTCTCCTCGCAAACCCGAAGTCAGTTTCTTTTGATTTATGCTCCTTCTCACTTCGCTGGCGATAGCTTGCTGAGGTGAACCTCTTTGCTTAGGCAAACCTCTTCGCTGCGAAGAACCTAAGGCTTCATCTTTGCTTTCTTGGGCTTCGCAGCGGCGAGCAACCTGTTGTAGCTCAGCAACTTCCTCTTCACTTGATTTCTTCCATCACTTTGCTTGATTTTCCTTCTAATCCTGTAAAACATCAACAAATTAGGGGTTAGTGTAATCTTTAAGAATACGGGTGTGAATTCAGCATTTAGATTGGCGTAAATACATGTAAAACGCGATATAAAATGCTAATAAGATTCACACCTATCATTTGTCCCTTTCCTTCTTTCCCCCCGCTTAGTCACTAAGATGCATGGGTGTTTTCTAATTAAGGTCAAGATATTCTGTGGTCCCTACTTGATCCTACACTTAAGAATTAGGTCTTTCTTTACACACATTATGAATGGGCGTAGAACCGAAAAAACTCATGTTGCCATCCTTATGATAAAGGTGGTGAGTGAACAGGAGGTCCCAAGTTCAAGTTCTTATAAGAACATAATGCTACAACGATGTAATGCAAAGTAAATAGACATCAAAATAAAAAAGAAAAAAATTCCATAGGCACAAAGATCGAATTTTTTATTTTTATTTTTTATTTATTTAACTTTAAATTTACCCCCATTTAGGTTATGTAAATGCTACTTTAGACACATTGCTAATTTTTAATTTTTAAAGTAAAAAATAATAATAACTTTGATCTAAAACTATATATTTATCTTTCTTTTTTTGGGAAACAAAAGATATCTTTCATTAATACCAGTCTCCTCAATGTAATCTAGAGGAAAAGTAGAATAAAAAGGACAATTAAGAACATAAGACTCTTATATTGACAATTAAGTTCCTTGTTGACAAAGAAAACGACAATCTTGATTGTAATACCAAACTCGAAGAATATCAATATTTCAGAATGGAATGCAATACCAAATGCTCTATCAAAGGGGCATTTGATAAACATATGGCATATGGCATGAGTGTTCTACATATTTTCGACAATGACACACGTAATGGGCACATTCAACTTCTTATGTCTCAATTGTAACCAAGTAGGAACTAGGAAGTATTGTTGGGACTTTGATCTTCGGATCCCCTGAGCGTCAAGTTGTAGGGATCTTGATCAACAGTTTCCCTAAGCATCAGCAGAGCAATGTGAATATGCAAAAGTATGCCTGACAAGAATGGGCCTACTAGCTTCTCCGGCGATTAAGTCACAGTAAATATGGAGAGAGAGAAGAGAATAGGCGGACTTGGAATTGTATACCTTCCCCAATGGGGGATATTTTTTACTTATAAGGTTAGGTTAATGAAATCCCCTCCTTCCTTCTTGGGGTAGGGTTTACCTCTTAATTCGGGCGGAGGAAATCTCATTTTCCTTATCAACGATCAGTTCTTCCCTATATGATTATTTCCTTTCTAGGATTGGTCTCTCCGCATGGATTCGAAGTCGAAAATTACCGATAATATTGCTTTGCGGGATTTTCACCCAGTGCTTATTCAACAAAACTTCCCATATAGGATAGAATTCACATAATGCAGAATGGTCATCATGACTCAAGTCCCAACCGGCCGCCTCACAATCTTTTTGGAAGAGTTTGACTTGCTTCCGACAAAGAACTATAGATTCTCCATTCCGAGAAGTGTCTCGCTCCGGTCTTGGTGAGGAGGAAACATGCCATTTCACAACAGAGGCCCAGCAGGCCCCGAGCCAATCAAGTAACAGATCCTAGAGATCATGGTACTCACAATGCCCCATTTTTCCTCCGGGTGGAGTTTTTATGCTATTCCAGTCGGGAAAAAATATTGTGGTTTTAAATGTTGAATGTTGAGACTTGGAAAGGTTTCAGAAAAAAATTAGTGCATAAAATGCGCTGGGAGGCGACGCTTGCGTGTGTTTAAGGCATGTAGGAGACGTACACCTCCCAATGTATCCACGCACCCAGCTCAGACGCACAGATAAATGCATCTATCGACCCCTTTCCCTTAAACATAGGGATAGTGGTCTCAACAATGGTTTCATTTACGTTTTCTCAAAAGGTTTTTTGTTTTCTTTTGATTTCAGACTTCATCCTCCTCTTTGCTTCTGCAAATTTTTCTTCCAAAGGAGCCGTCGGAGATTCTTGATGTTTCAATGACTTTTGATTTTCCGATGAGTGTTTGCGACTCAAACCTTTTCCTCGTCGCTAGTTTGATTCAAAGTGTCTTCATGGTTGGAGGTGTTCCATTAGTTTTCTCGAAGGTTTTTGGTTTACTTTCTTTAGGTTTTATCCCTAGTGTGTTGTCAAATCCCTAAGGGATATTTCTTTCCTTCGAGGGTTCTTTCCTTTCTTCCCATTCAACCAATGAGGTCATGAGAAGGGTAAATTCTGGGAACGCTACCGTAGCTAGCCTCATACGCTACGTCTACAGAGGAATTGAAGCTATTCATCCAAATTCCTGCCGAAATCAGTCTTGAGACATTAGACGGCTGACTACCTCAACTTTTGGGGAGGCAGATAATGTCGTTTATTTTACACTAGAGCAGTTTGCTGCTAAGCTTCACCTCCCCGTTCCATCGCTGGTGAAGTAGTTCCTTCATTTTACCTAGGCACCTCCTACGCTTGTACATCCGAACTCTATTCGGATTTTGATGGGTTGCAGCAGTCAACTCTCTTACTAGTTGTACATTTCACAGAAGATATGCTTCATTTACACTTTCAGTTTAGGACCAAGGTCATTGTCCATGTCAACCCACAATCCCCATCTGCAATTTGTGATCGGGCTCCCTGACTCCCCTAAGACGAAGGTGAAAGGGGTTGTTCCGTTATGGCCCAGTATGAGACCCTCTAGCCCCGGCTTCTTTTCAATCCGAACCGGGCCCCTACATTCTTTAAGTTTGTCTCAAGTATCATGGTACATTTTCTCATCTTAGGTTACGTGGTGTGCACTGGACATACCTATTTGCTCGATGATTTATATATGACGCAAACAAGGTCGACTGTCGATTTATGTGGAGAAAGCGTAGGTTGATTGCATCTACTAGTTGTTGAAGATCTTAAAGAGAGAGGTGCCATCACAAGCTCCTATCTCTCGAAAAACTCAGAGGATTCGGGGCGCCAACAATTACTCCTGCTATGCGCTGGCTCTCGTTTCTTCTTCATCCTTTGCCTAACGAGGTTGTCAAGGGATAGCATTTTGTTCTCGCGAACCTTTTGAATTCATTGCCTGGAGGCTCTACCTATGCAAAGCCCCTTGTCCGTCCAAATTGTGTACCTTTGGTCGTGTAGGACCCTAAGGCTACCCCCCAAGCGGTGGCAAAGAAGAAGAAAAAGTCTGGGCAAGCGAAGGAATGGAGGGATTTATGGACTGGACGAATATGGTAATTAGCCAATCGTCTGAAAAGAGAGAAGCTAAAATGTCTAGCCTTGTCAGCCGGGTTTATACTTGTGATGTGCGTTTAATTTCCAACGCCGTGGAGGACTATACTGGGCCTCGAGGTTCCGTGCAACAATCGGCTCTGCACTGGCCTAGATTCAAAGAGGATGTCAGTCGACCCGACGATGATTACTATGGACTCGCTAATGAGCCCTTTAGGCCTCGGGAGTAATGCCTCCGCCGAGGGTTATTCAGATGCCTCCCGTGGTTACACCGATGATGAGATCTTCGAGCCGAGAAATTCCCCTCAATGATGATGCGTCTGTCGAGGCTTTCCTTGATGAAGCGATCGATGCACCACCACCGCCCGTTTCACGCTTATGCGCCTGCAGGCCCCGACAGGGCCAGTCTTAGCTCGTACGTTGAGCCAATGGAGGGGGTTAGGCCTACGGAGGATGCGCCGGCTCTTAATCAAGAAACTGCTTAGGTACTCATTAGCTACTGGAGGCCATTCGACCAAAGGGACCCTTCCATCGTGCACATGCGCAATCTTTATCCTCATAGCTTCCGCGTACCGGCGGTGGCCCATGGGGAAGAATACTCCATCCCTTTCTCGCACCTGATAAGAGGTCCTAATTAGCCGTGGTCGAGGATGTGATATATGTGTAACCAAGGACTACGAGACTATCAATTGGTATGGTCAATCCTGGCGTTTGACTGCTTTCTGTTTTAATGTTATGATTTCCTTCTAATGTTCTCTCTTTGTAGGTTACAACGACTCTCAAGAACATGGGGCACTAGCATAAGGAGTTTCGTCATAGGCTGGAGGATGTTGAGAGCCACGACTGATGCCAAGGCGCCGCCGAGCGCTCCTCGAAGAGTCTCCAGCAAGGCCCACCCGGTCCCGACACAGGAAACAAGGCCAATGAGGGCTCCGAGAAGACGGTGGGTGCTGAAAAAGAGAGGGATAAGGCTAAAGAGGAAGCCTGTGCCACCTCGGGCTAAATGCCGTGAATTCGCGTATGCGAGGGTACCTGGAGGGTGACCTGGATAGGGTCAAAGATGCCCTTGCCACAGTAGAGGAAGCTAGGTCGATAGCAAAAGAAGCTAGGCGTAAGGCCGAGTCTCAAGTTGCCTGACTAGAGGTTGATCGGATGTCTCTCCCAAGAGAGCATGGGATTCGCCAAAGATCGAGGTGGTTCCTCCGCCTCCCGCTTCAAGGACAAGGAGGCCATGGAGGAGGAATATCGGTTCTAGAGGTGATTTCGCTTCACGGGCACGAGTATTATAGTTTAAACACAACATCTAAGGAGACCATCAAGGTTTCTGATGGCATGCCCCACTCCGCCGACTCTCGCTCGAGTTCTTCGCAAACCCTGTGTGCCTCGCCTGTGGTCGAGGCCATTACAATCGGTCTTCAACAAGACTGGCCAAGGAGCCCGTGGAGATCATCAAGCAGCCGAGGACCAAGTGGCGCACTCTAGTCCCTTTTCCGATCTTACTTCATTACAATTTTTTTGTAAAGGGGCCTTGTTCGGCCACCGTTATTTGTGTACTCTCTAGACACTATTGGTGCTTAAATGAAATACATCACTTTTTATCGGCTTTAACTATCGCTTATTTTTACTTCTCACTCCAACATTGTTGGCGCTCTTTAGATTCTTAGTTTGCTTAAGTGATTGATTCCTTTCATTATGCAACCCCTCTTCGCAATTCTAGGTTGGGATGGTCGTGTTAGGACATCAATGCTAAGTTGGGAGCTTTGCAATTCTCATGCCGGCAGGCAAGGCTCCATTTTCAAGCCTTGGTGATAGTAAACAAGCCAGGGACCATTCTAGTCATGTACCCATAGGGTGGAGGTCTTGTCTAGCTTCATTTTTTGGAAGTGTTAGCAGAATTAGATTCACCGTCTGGTCTTCTGGAGGAGTTAAGGTGCCTTGGGTCAATGGCCCTGTGCCAACTGAGTAGCAGTTTAAACCACAAGACTAATGATGTGGTGCTATCTTCCAAACCTTGAGCAATGAAAGCTAGTAAGGCTAGAAAATTAATGTGCACGTAAAGCATGCTGGAAGGTGAAGGGTAACTGGCCATAAAGCGTGTGGGTAACACGCGAGTCCCATCGCGAATCGGGCGGTGCATGATTTTTGTCGGGCATTTAATGTATGTGTTGACGTTCCACCCTATATAGGGGTCTAACTTCTAGTGTCGCATATCCACAAAGTCTTTTGCATGTTATGATTTCTTTTCCTCTTTGTTCTTATGAACTATGGAAACCATCTAAAGGTTCCGGATTGTATGCCCGACTCTCTGAATATTCTTTCTCTAGATTGCTTTGTGGGCCTTCGGTGCCCCCTGTCTTGGAATCTTCTAAACATTACAACTGCTTAAGGAGCGGCGAGGAGTGTCGAGAAGTTCGGCAAAGGTGCCCTCTAAGGGATTAAATGAACATCCACTATTTTCGTAATGGTCCCAATGTGGCGCAATTTCTTCCCCCGTAGTGGCCCTCTTGACCGCTTGACTAATGGCGTCCCAGCGTATTTATGAGATGTACTTAACCCGCTTAATATGGCCGATATATATTAATTATGAGCTAATTAAGCCATTGGAATATTAATGAGACATAATCTCACTTAACAAACGCCCCCGTTAGACTACTTTAGAGGCACCGAGGTTATGATATATCCTGCTGAGCTTCACCAAGCTCTAACTCAATGGAAGAGCCACATGTCGAGAAAGCCGGTGCTTATTAGCTCTAGCGTGCTAAGGATCATGCCTGGTATTACGAAAGTGCTAACAAGCATAGAGCCTCAGTCTGGTCTTTTGAGAGTGCCAGTAGAATATCATTCATATCTGGACTTTTGTGAATGCCAATAGTTATAAGAGCTACAATCTTGTCTTTGGAAAGTTCCATCAGGATATCAGCCATATTTGGACTTTTGTGAATGCTAGCATGCTAAAAGCCATAATTTGGTTTTTGGAAAGTACCAGTAGGATATTAGCCATATCTGGACTTTTGCAAGGCTGAGGCTAAGAGCTACGCCTAGTATTTGAAAAGGGCCGTAGAGGGTATCAACTATATCTAGACTCTTTGTGGAGGAGGCAAATAAAATTTCACAATTTTAAAGACGATCTTTACTGGATATACTTTAAATGAAAATTTACTAGTAATACCTCTCTTCGTATGTGTGGCATTCCACATTCTAGGTATAGTCCCATCAACTTATTCAACACGCATTTACCCGATCAAGCCCCACTCTGACTACTATATGCCCTACCCATTCATTTCTGAACTTCCCATTTGCTGTGTTAATTTGTTTTCAAAGACTCTTCTCAAGACCTGTGTCTTCATCTTGAAAATACCCATGGTTTTACCTCGCCTATTGTTGCACCCCGACCGACTCGACTGACTACTGAATGGGCCCAAGGACTCTAACCACTACACCATTTATCCAGAAGCACATTTCATATACTCATTTTCGATAGGAAATCTAATATTCATTTAACTATATTTATATATGTAAATATGATAGTCACTACTTATCTACATTCATTATTGTAAGAAGTATGCATTTATATCTTTCAAGAGAGCCTAGACCACATAACATCATCACACTCCACTCATCATCATCACTCCCTCGCATCAATGCACTTCTTTAGTACAATATTTATACAAACGCATTTTCATGCCCTTTCAAATCATTTACAAATATTTGTTAGAGTTCAACTCTTATCTTTGAAAATCCACAATGTAAAGTACATTCCATGATAAAAATAATTAAAAGTATAATCTTCTTATGAAGATCTTTACATCTTTGATTTCAATAAAGTAGTCATACGATATCATGGAATGAAGTGTATGCATGAGACGGCGCATTTACTTATACTCCGTACAATCCGATGATGACTCGGCTGCGCCTTCGCCCTACCAATTATTTACTTGGCACTGGGCGTGAAAGCTAACACGCCTACATTTTCATGCTTAGTGGTTCTTGCATTTCTATTCTCATTTCAAATAATTATACCACATATATATGCAATAACAATTAACTTTGGCTATATGTACCACTAATCATCTCAAAAACATTCAACATACTTTCCAAACAACCTTTCAACATACTACTCATGTAATCCATGCAATATTTATAAATATACAATTTTATAGTAGTTTAACATACTTTCATTTTGTCTCAAATATAGAAATACAATAATTCCTGCATCTTTAATGCTCCTATGTGTTATTATTCTTGTCACAACTCAATTCACATTAACGCCACAATTATTAATCATTTTTCCCTTAAACGACCCAAATCAAACTTCTTTGCATAGGATAACTAATCATTCCGCATCGATCCCTGGTTGCGTGCCAGATAAATATTTAATAATCCCGCATCGCCTACCGGGCTACTAACGTTATTTTACATTTTCATTTTGTGTACACTACCGATACTGTCCCACTGGGCTACGGATCGGTATGCCACTATAAATCATTTCCTGCTCAGACATCGCTACATCGAATTTTTATCAGATAAATTAATCTATCCTTTAACTCGAACATGACGGTTAACATTCTCGCAAGGGGCAATAATAATTAGTCATTTACAATACCATTTCACATTTTCACAATACACCACATTCTCGATGGATTCGCTGAAGCATACTAATCCTGCTATGTTTGCTACTACATAGTCACTTATAAATCAATTAACCAACATCTAAACAAATTCATTATGATTCAAATAGAGAAGCCATATGTGTAGATGTTTGTCAAACATTTCAGATTTAACTGGTTCAAACCAAAAACACAAATTTCATAACAAACATTCCAGATTTGTTTGACCAACAAACACAAAACTTGAAACAAGAAGAGAAGTATGAAGAACAAACAAAAAAGATTGTCGATTCTTGAATCCTATTCCTTGTATCTCGATCTTAGCCTGCCTTATCATCAACCCCTATCCATCAAGCACCATCACAATCAGAGAACAAACAAAGAAAAATCAGTCATGTATGCTTGGGTTTTTTGTTAGGGTTGATTTCTACCCAATACACCTTCACTTGAAAAATTTTCGGGGAACAATGAGCCATTTTATCAAACTTCCTTCAAGTCCATTATTTCTCTATAAATCTATTTTATTCAGAAATTGAATTACCCAATTCAAAACACAAAACTCAAGATATGTCCTAAATAATGGGACTACTTTATTTTCAAAATAGAATTAGAATTTGTTCAAAACTTGATGAATTGGGTCCAATGGGGTCCAAATTTAATATATTGCTGATTTTTTTTTTTCTAGAAGTCTAGTTTACCTAGAAATTTGAATCACTTAATTTGGACGAGTGAAACTCAACTTATGACTTAAATACCAAAACACCAAAACAGTACCAAAACAGAACCAGAATTTTCCTGAAAACAGAGCTTCACTTTGACGAATTTTTGGTTCAATGGGCTCAAAATTTGAATACACTTATTTTAAGGAAAATTTATTCTCCTAGAATTATAGCTTACCCAAAGATTTGAATCATTCAATTTGGATGAGCAATGGCCAAAACAAAAACATGGGTTTTGAAAAAAAATTGACAGCATCTCCCCTAAAACCCCAACATTTCCTTTATACAAAATTCTCTAAACCAATCATAATCTCAAAGAAAAAGGCTAATAACTCTAAATTAAACATATATATACTAATTTATGGTTTTACTAATCCAAACACACCAAAGAGGAGTTAGGAGGGTTTCTAAATAAGCAAATGGGTGAATTCATAATTCTAACTTAGACAAGTATCCATACCTCATCTTTTGAACACTCCTCTAGCCTTCCTTCTTCCCTTCCTCTTCAAGAACAAGCAGAGTCCAAAGATGCCTCTCCCTCTTAAGAACATCATTGCTTAGCTCCCCTTTTGCCCAAATGAGAAATGATCTCATTCTCACTGCATCACAATTCTGTCTTATTTCATCTTGTATAAGGCCTTGTCTGGGCCTTCCCTTTTGGCTTTTTCTTTTTTATTTTCAGACAAGTTCTCTTCATTTCTATTTCATTCGGTGAGCAATAATTTATCACATTTCTTACTTTGCATATACTCTTCTTCATTTATGACCTTGGGCCCTCTATTTTGACATTTTACCAATTTAATCCTTGACTCGTATTAATTTCAAGCTTTATTTTATTATTTTTTTCACTTTAAAAACCTTTTACTTACTTACTTAAAATCGATAAAATAACAAATAAATAAAATAAAAATTTGTAATAGCATATAAGACTATAAGGTAAAATAATAAGACAATAAGGTTATTTTTGGGATGTTACACCTGTTATACAAGTTTGCCAACCTTTCTCGCATAGAGGCTATACTCATAGTTGCAAGCCATTGTAGCCCTTCCATAACTACAGTTCTTAGCAACGATTTCGCATCAACTTTAGACTCTCGATTGAAGTGCTGGCATCCCATTTCTAAGGAGGATTATAGCCTTCCATCCCAGAAGGGCGGTAATGGCGAGACTCCCGTTGGTTTCTCGCTATGGTCTCACAAGTTCAGCAACTCGGTAGCTCATCTACCCATTTCCCTTTTAGTCGTATCGTAGACTTTTTCAAAAAGATGTTAGGCAGATCTATGATGATTCTACCGCCGCTGCTTTATGGGTACCGTATGTTGAATACAAGTTCTTGATTTTCAGCTCAAGGTAAAAGTTCCCGATACCCCGTTATCAAATTATACTATTATCGCCATTATCGACAGATTTCAACCGATAAACGATGTTCTTCCATTACAAACTAGATGACATCTCGGTTTTGATCAGCGGTTATTTCAAATTTCTCTACCCATTTGCCGAATGTTCATCGCTACTAGTAAATAACTTTCCGCGCCAAGGACAAAGGGTTCAATCCATATCACCCCACTGCTTAAAAATAGGGCTCGTTATGGTTGCCAAGTTCTCAGCCAACACCTCGACGGGGCCGTTTCGCGCAACACACTTCGACGAGGCGCGCGCGGTTCTCATGGTTAGCCAATAGTAGCCTTGGGTTTAGGCCCTATGTGCCAAAGTTCTACCGCTTGGATAGTCTCCGCATATTCCTTCATGGAGTTCGCTAATGCATACCGTCGCTGGCGCGCGAGTACATGCGCGAATCGCTTAGGAACGCCTATACAACTACCCATTCACCATGGAAAATCAAGCCGCCTGAACCTAAATCTTGTGGGCTTTGACCCTGCTATTCGGGAGTTCTCTCGAGCTCAAGATGACCATCGAGCCATCCACGCCAGAGGGACATGCTTCTTCTATTTGCTCACCCGACAAGGGTGAGAATTGATAACACGTGATGAGGATTGTTTCTTTGGTTGGTGTGGATGCGCCACCGCGACCGCTTTTCATTTGAACCCCTTGAGATATGCTCAAGCTTCTAAGCTACGAAGCTTTCCAATCGGAGCTTGACCAGGCATACATACTTAGCCATGCGTTGGTCCCATGTTTAGTACTCCCCATTTACTTGTCCGACAACTAGTAATGAGCTCACTTCAGATGACGCATCTTCTAAGGATACGAAGGTCACAGGTCTATACCGCCAGATTGCTTCATTCAAATTTCATTGTCGACGCGGAAAGTCTAATCTATAGCCTCGCCCATCCTTTTCCTAGGTTAGGCTTTGCTGTGTTTACCACCGCCCTCACGGAACATCCACACTAAGGATCCACCAATGAGTTTCCCGTCCAGATCTTATCGGGGGATCTCTTTAATGCCAAAGTCTAATAATATCCGTCCTTTATTACCAAGCCGGTTTGTGGATCGATGCCGAACTCGCTTAGTTTAATAGCCCATCGAGCCATTCTTCCCAAAAAGTCGGGTTTATGTATGGTGCTTCGTAAAGGGAGATTGGTCAAAGACAACGGGATATGGTGCGCTTTTGAAGCAGGCGACTTCAGTTTTTTTAGTCGCCACACAGAGAGCCAGCGCTACTTGCTCGAGAAGGGTATATCGAGTCTTCGTCTCAACAAGAGATTTGCTTAAGAACACTAGTTTCTATTTCGCATCTTCTTAATAAACATCACTAAGACATCGTAAACCTTAAGTAATGATAGAGTGTATCACTTGCTTTTGGGGGCTAGCCAAATTGTACCAATGAGATATTACTTGATTATCATGAAAGCCTGGTTACATTCCATATTCCATCCAGTCTGTTTGGCCCCTTTTAAAGTGATAAAAAATGGCTTTGATCGGTTTGTAAAATGAGAGATGAATCGTCCTAGAGCCACCAACCTGGCTAGTTAGTTGCTGCACTCCTTTTCTAGAGGTAGGATTCTGAGATTCCATAATAGCTCTAAGTCGACAGGATTGGCTTCAACCCTCTCGCCACTATAAAGCCCAAAATCCTGCCTACACCGACCTAAACTCACATTTTAGGGGATTGAGTTTCATACCACACTACAAGAAGAAATTAAAAAGCTTCTTGTAGGTGCTTTATATGATCAGTTCTTGATTTGACAAGCACACTCGATATAGACTTCCATGGTCTTTCCCATTAGTGATCAAAATATCTTTGTCACCAGTCTCTGATAGGTCGCTCCGGCATTCTTCAAGCCAAAAGGCATCACATTGTAGCAGTATAGCCCATGTGGTGTAATGAAGGTCATTTTCTCCGTGACAAAGGGTGTGCATGTAATCACAGCGGTACTTATAAAGTATCCATAAAACGACAGCATCTCATTCCTGGCTAAGGCATCAACGATCTGATCTATTAGTGGTAAGGGGAAGATATCTTTTGGACATGCTTCGTTGAGATCCGTGTAGTCCACACATACTCGCCATTTACCGCCCTTCTTTGGGACAACCACCACATTGGCAAGCCATTAAGGACACTTTACCTCTTTGTTGAAACCTACTCTCAAAAGATTGTTCAAATAATCTAATGGCGATCCGACAAAGGCCTTTACTTTTGTCTCACATGTTTTATCGAGGATACATTCAGTTTGTGAGAGGCCAATGTCAAGTCGATTCTATCATATCCAAGTGATTCAGCAACACGCTCATGTTTCCCAACACTACGCTCATTGAGCAAACTTCTTTTTCTTCAATCGGATAGCAAAGCATATGTGAACTTCTTCTACCATCCAATGCTACTGTCTCCAAGGGATTCAAAGCTAACGGATCCTTTTCTTTCGCTCTGATCTGGGTGACGAAATATGTTTGCTACGCGGGAGTGTGATCTTCGAGATGAGGACTAAATGAGCTCTTTTCCCATTTATGATCCCATGGCAGATAGTCAGGAGACCGTCATGCGCCACCGACCGCGAAGGTCAACCCGCCCTCGTAATGTCAAAATAACTAACTCCATAGAGATATGCTAAAGGGACACCTTCATCAGCGTAGCCAGTCCGCCTACTATGCAATCAGAAGGGTCTCAAGTCTTCAACGACGAATAAAACTTGCTAGCGGACTCGTCCGATAGTAAGCTGATGTCTCCGCGTCATGGTTGTCGCTGGCCATTGAAACCGTAAAGGATTGGCCAAATGAAATAGCATTCTGAGGAAAGCTTCTTCTAAATACGCGTAAATTAATAACAAGTCCGCTGTGACCGCTTAGATCTACCAGAACCTTGTGCACATCAAAACCGCTAATACATGTGGTGAGTACAAGTGCATCAAGAATGGGCATACTTCTGACCTGTTCCTGCCATCTTGGGAAAGGATATGGGGCCATCTATCGGTTGGTTTCTTCAATACACCACCTCTCGAGTGAGCAGCATTTACCTGCCTTGATCAGGCTTCTCAAGAGCTTTTCTCGTTGGTACTTAGATTGATACTTGTCATCAAAACGGACCTCCCACAGGCAGTTTATGGTCGGTCCGGGATTCATCAGGCTACTGAAATGGCTGTGACTAGGTTCGTTGTCACCCAGATTCGCCCAGAGTCAACTTCCTTGACAAATCTTTGAGGTGCCCTCATGACAGCCTTCCACCATGAATTTTAGGCTTCAGCACTTGTTGGTCTTGTGCCCATGATCTTGTGGATAACTGCCATTGCATGTATGAGTTTCTTTGAGAGGGATCCATCTCACCAATGCGGCCATTTCCAAACTGCAAGTCGCAACGTAGGGATAACAGCCCTCATATGTGATGTTCCGGGAGGGGTGAATTGTAGGGGTTTCTTTCCTGATCCACCGCGTGATTGCTTTCGGTTTCGCCTGATTCTTCCTTAAGCCTCGTACTCGCTTCTTCCTCCGGCGTCACGCTCAACCGCTTCTTCCTCCCATTAGTTGGCTCAACCTACGGTTATAGATCACATACAATTTGTGTTGTTGGGTGGATGTTATCTTCTAACGTTGAGTACCTATCTGCCAGCCTGTATAATTCTTCCATTGTAGCCGGCAAGTCTAAAGACAAAGGAGGAAGAAATTAGCATATGCGAAGCCTCTCCCGGGGGCTCAAGGACTCCTGGTCCATGCCAGGAGCCCCACTCCGCTAGATCGCTTGCCCGAACTCCCCAGAATCTCGATTCCTCTTCCTATGGCAATAGTCCGCAAAGAGCTAATGTTCCTCTTCCACCATACCCTAATGAACACCGAGATGAATGCAATTTCAAAGTCTTACTTGAACGAAGCTTATCGAATTTACGCAGAGTTTATGGAACCAGGCTAGCGCATGCCCTCGTAGACTAGCTAGGAATACTTTGCACAATAGATGGTCATTGCCTCGCCAGAATATATGATCTAGTGGCCATTAGAGCCATCAAACAGCAGTAAAATTAAATGATGAACCCTAAGGTCGGGAACATGGGGATGGTGTTGCCTAGTAAGAAGAGCGCGTCGTCGCTCAATCGGGGGTCAGAGACTACACATAAAATGGGGCCCGCACCGGCGTGGATGCATAGGCGGCATTATGAAGTGTCATCATGCCAAGGCAATGATTATGTCTCGGTGCTTGAGGCGCTGTTATGCCTCCGGCCCACCGCCGATCTTTGCCCAACGGAAACACTATTGACGGCAAGCATCGAGGGTAGGCAACGCCAACGTTTCGCATTCGCCCTTAGTCGCCTCCTCCGGTAGTCCCCGGGTGAGGGACTCATGGATGGGGACCAATTCCGCTAACAACTCATCATCCTGCTAGCCTCGCTGTCGAAAAACAATGGACTTTGCCTTATCATGACCACTGATGTTCAACAAGATTTCGCCAACCTTGTACATCCTTTCCAAGTTCGGCATTATTACCAGAATCAACCCATCATCTCTACACAGCGCCATGAGCTTTATAACTCCTTGCATTTGCTTCACCCCGCTTCCTCCTTTTCTTCATCTCTCCTCGATCGCCAATAGAGGAATTGATCTCTGTGCTCGGCTGCAATTTTGACTGGTTCACTACCATAATCTGCTTCGTAGATAAGATGTGAAGGGAGTTGGAAAAAGTGTCTTGTGTAACGGGGTTGCTTAAAGAATCGCTAGTTTAAGCCCTTATAACTGCTGCCAAGACTTTTATTCGCCTCACAGACTACCAATTATAGACCTGATCTCTGATCCCTAAGTCAAGCTGTAGGATCTTGATCGTTAGGTTTCCTTACACCACAATAATATGAACTCCTGTAAGGTTAATACAAGAGGTGAGTTTGGTCAGCTCCTACAGCGATTAATGGTAACATGATGAGAGGGAAGAATAAAAAGAGCTGAATCAGGCTACCTCCGCTGGGGGATCTTTTGACTTACAGGCTAATAAACTTAAATCTCCCTCATTCCTTCTCGGGTAGGATTTTATCTCCTCCTAATTTAAGGAGAAATTTTCTTTCCTTATCAAATTACCAGTTCTTCCTGTCATGCTATTTTTCCTTTTCTGTGATTTATCTTCTGAGACAGACTTGGTTTGGCACCATCAGCCACGCCGACTGCCTCCAAGGCTTATTCAGAATAAACTTTTCTACAGGAGGAGTTCCCCATATGGGGTAGAATACATGAGTGGACTTGAAGTCCAAGACATGCCGCCTCGAGCAAGTCTTGGAAGAGTTTGACCTTGCTTCCTCGAGCAACAACTATAAATTCTCCCGTCCGAGGCGCCACCTAGTTCCTGGTGGCAGGAGCGAACCGGGTCGTTTCACAACACAAAGCCTAGCGGCCTCGACTCATTGGAGTAAAGGATCTGGAGTCAAGGCACCACGCATGTCCTAAACACAATCTCCAAATAAATGATTTGAATCTTTAGTAAAATAAGAGCTCTTAATAAGGGCTAGCAAAATTTGATACAATAGATATGACACGATTTTTACGAGTTTTGTCATCGAAGTTAATCTTTGTTTTAATCAAATTGTTGGGACTCACATAACCTTGCGAATAAACGGCTATACATACCAATCCACATAATACGAATTTGATCTATTTAATTTTATGTTATTTTAATATTTAACCTAGATATCCATTATATAAGAGAAAAAGGAGATAGGAAAAGAGGCAGGAGAGATATATATATATATATATATATATACAAAGCTAAATATTGATGAATTAGTTATAATTTATATTATTTAAATACCAATGATAAAACAGATTAATGTGATTTCTAACTGCTATATGATTACTAATTGAGTCGTGTTTGAATTTGGTATTTCTGACTCGTTTATTATACGTGTCGTGTTTGGGTTGACGAATACTTAAAAAACCTATTATTGACACAATCCAAACACCAACCCACGAACACAAATTACCACCCCTACTTATGCCATCCTAGATGTCTTCTATTTGGCAAGTACACATTGTCGAGCTCGCATGCTTCTCGATAACCTGACTACACAACATAGTTGAGCTGACAAAATGTATTATTTTTCAAAAAAAATAAACAAAAATAGTTTGTATTTTGAAATCACAGTCCACCAGTGCCGTTCAGCTATAGGGCTATAATTAGATAAAGCACCGCCCTAAACAACGGCTTCATCATTTAAAATAAAAATGTTCTATCAAGAACGCGCTTATAAAAATTGAATGTTCTGCCCTAACAACGACTTATGATTTAAAAATTAAAATGTCGTTGTTGGTGACAAATTAACCTTACTATTTAAAAAATTTAAAATGTCAATCTATATGAAACAAATATTTATTTTAAAATTTATGTTTGATATCTAAAATATTTAAAAAATAAAAATTATTTAAAATTATTATTATTATCTTTACATCAACTATTTAAAAATTATTGAAACGAGAATGTTTACTATTTACAAATTATATCAACTAATGGGTTCAAACAGCAGATTTGATAAATTAATATTTAAATATATATATTTACTATTTGATATTAAAATAATTTTATTTATCAATACAACTTAGCAATGTAAGTTATTATTAATTCAAATATATTGTAAATATTTTTAAATTTCTTCACAACAAGCAATCCAAAATATCTTTAAATCCCAAATAAACTCAAGTTTTACTTTAAAATATTTGGTAAGTTTTATTTTTTGCCTACTGTTACTAAAAGTTATATATTATCATTTTGGGTATTAATCATAGAATGCTCAATGTATTTTGTAATGAAGGATTATGACCTATAAAAGCCAGACGAGAACAAGAATATACTATAAATCATCACCTACATGCACTCAAATTATAACCAATTTAGTAAACAAGAAACTTTGATTTGTATATATAAAACCAAATCATATAAATATATAAAAATTGTATACAAATACCAATATATACAAATATTTCAACATTTATTAAATGAGTCCCACAGATAGAGTCTTTATATTTATAGGACGATGTTTAGAATACAACGAAGATCATGGTCCCATATATGCAATCTCAAACGGAGCTCGATGAGCCGAGAGCTAATGATGAAGCACTTGACACAGATGAGGTCATTAGCTGGGCAAAATCTAACTTAATACAAGGTCAAACCATGGTCCCATCAAGAGATGTAATGTAGGGGATGATAAAGGGTGGGATGATAAGTACATTCATCGCTATGGAAGCTAGCTCTAGCTACACCTTCGAGATGGTAACATGCAAGTGTGTGGTAAGGAAGTGTGATAAAGCCTGGGGTATAAAAGTATCAAATTTTTTTAGTATGATAAGCATGGGGAAGTATGAGCGTGATAGGTAAGTATGGGGGAAGTATGAAGTAGGCACGTCGGCTCAAAGCGCACTCCACGACCTCACCATCCGACTTCACAACCTCACCGATCAATCCTCCCTCTCCCCACCTCGCAAATGGCCACATACGAATTGGAGTAGACACACCCTGAGGTCTAATGATGGTCCAGTGAAGGAGATACCTTGATCAGAACACATGATGCTCCTCTCCGTTCCGTGCAACATCGATCTAGCAATATGATGTAAGTCGTATAATCAATCCGCATGGTGAGTTCCACTGCATCAATTGGCAAGTCAATCATGGTAGAGATATAAAAGAACCAAATCAAACAATTATAAATTACACCATTGATTTAAATGAAAAACACTTTAGAAACACAAGACTTAACTTACTAAAACCCGAGTAGTACTACCAAGATGTGGTACTTCATATCATCCTATAGAGTGGTGGGAAAAATATATACTGTAATGATTGATTTTATGCTACATCTAGTGTATGATTATGAAGTTCATAATCGCTTTTATCACATCAATTAGACATGCATGATGGATATATGATATGTATATATATATAGAGAGGAGGGCATATATATATATATATATATATATATATATATATATATATATATATATATCAACTTATCTTTTAAAGGTATGAATAGATGTGTTAGGGTCTTATCAGTTCCTATTTGGTTTTTGTTTTTAAATCGCTTATTTATTTTAAAAACAAAGAGACAAGAAAACAGAAAAGAGAGAACATATTTGGTTCATTTTTTTAAAAACACGTATGAATAAAAGAAAAGTATTCAAAAACAATAAAACCAAATGAAGCTTCCTTCAGTGTTTTTGAAAATCATATTATTTTTTTTAAATTTATTGTTTTTTGTACTCCCCATAATTTTCATAACAATAAAAAGAAAAGGGAACCACATGTTTTTCAAACCAAAAAGGAAATGAACTAAAAGTGTTCTCCTTGTTTTTTAGAACAAAAAATAAATTTCAAAACTATAACTTAACTAGATCCCTAACTTCATTTCTGTAAAGCACCAGAACTACTTTTCAAATATGGGTGATTTGGAAAGCTAACCCAAATGTGGTATTTCTTTAAATATAAAATATCGAACAAATACATAGTAAAAAAAACCTAAACACATTAAATTGTACTTATAATTATGAAATATGAAATCGTAAATGCTTAAAACTTAATAACCAATATCAAGAATAAAATCATGAAAACATACCATGATAAACCTGAATTATACTCATTTTCTGTCTATATAAAACCTTATGATCACAATCCTAGGGGACAAATCCAACAGATAACCTGAAATTTAAAAAAACTGACCTTCCCGTAAAAATACAGACCAAAACAACTATCAAACAAGGTCTTAGCTTATATGTTTGTTTCTCAAGAAAATACATTTAATCACCACATTATCAACAAAGCACACCATACTAACAAAAGATTATCACCACAAATTAAAAATGGGTAGCAAATCAAAAGATTTATCACCACATTATCAACAAACGCAATAATGTAAGAAATTTTCAACAAAAACAATCCAATATAGAGGCTACTCTGTGGAGCTCATGGAATACTAGAAAAGAAAATATTGAGCAAAAATCACTTAAATTTTCAATCCCTAATCGGTCGTCGGTGGAGTAGCAGGTGAAGAAAATGAGAGAAATGAGGAAGAAAGAAGAGTCCAGCATTTTTAATATGTGCTAATAATGCCGTCAGATAAATATAATCTTGAATTTTTAAAATTGATGAAGTCGTTGTTCAAGACAACGAGAATGCCTTTCAAAAATTCATAGGTTACGTCCTAGCTTATCGCCTACATGACCCAAACGCACTACATTGGACAATACCTAAATACAAACTATTTTGTAAATTTGTTTTTTAAAATAGTATTTGAATCTTAAACTCAACATAGTTTATCTCTCGACTGTGAGAGCCAAGTAGCAATTTGCATATAGCCACGCTGTCTTGTTCATTGAACAAATACTTAATCAATCTAACATTCCAACATGCCAATCAAAGTAACTATAGGATGCAACTGTAAGGTCTTCCAAACCTTCAAGAATCAAAGGCCAACTGTTTAATGAATCAGGTATAGAGAGGATTTCAAGTCAAGAATACCTAAAAAATCACTCCTTCATTTCTAAAAAAAGAAGATGAGTGACTAGAAGAGAAAATTGAGAGAAAAGAAATCTAGGATTTTAGAATTTTTTTGAGTCACTATATATATATATATATATATATATATATGTATAACCTTGAAATTAACGATCGGGTAAAACTTCCGACTGACCTAAAGAGAATAATCTAACTCATTCATATTGTAGAGTTGTTTAACTTATAATTTTCTAAAATTTTCAAATTTAATACCCAATTAATATTCGCAGTAATATATTTCTACCACTCGATCGTTTATTTTCATTCTAGTATGTATTATTCATCATTTGATCAAACAACTGGTTCGAGTAAGGAAAAAAAGGATGATCAACATAAGCCTCAATAGTTTTTTTTTTTCGACTCAAAACTCTTTATGAACTTTCAAATAGCAATGGGTTAATGGTATATAAGAACTATGAAATAGATGCAAACTGAAGTTTAGTATTATATCTATACAGGGCCAAGCAAAACTGACTGCCAAATGACAATGTTAATGGGGGTTTATGAAAACTTGAACCATATAGCATTGGGGCAATCAGGAAGTAGAATCACAGCAATCCATAGGTTCTTCTATGATTGGCATCGATCCATTAAGGATAATGAAAAAGTCCAACTAGAGCGACAAGGTTAAGATATGAAACACACCACAGTCAAGAAGAGGGAGCTTACAAAGTACAGAGCACAGAAGAATGCAACAGTTATAAGGATCAAAGGTCCAAATCCCAAGAAGAATGTTCCTCCGATTGTTAGTAAAACTTTAGCCCGTGGAATCAGCCCCTGAAAATAAAATGAAACAAAGAAAGATGTCAATCAGTTCACTACACCCAACACCAGGAGGAAAAAACAAGAAGGTAAAGGGTAAAGAAGGAAGCAAGTTTGTCTAAATAGATGGGAATCAAATAATACAAGTATCAGTTTTCATACCATCAATTCCTCTTAAGGGGTACTGCACTACAGTACAGGAAGATCAATAAACCAAAAGAAAATCTATTGAACACTTAGAAATGTGTTCACTCGTGTTAAACTAGTTGCAAGCGGATGAAAGTAATAGAAATAATTATATGACCATCACCATAACCTTTCCATGCATTAGACACGCGTGGCCTCTGTGTCAAGCTAGTTCTTGCTTGTCACCTCCTCCTACCAGTTCAGTGGATTGCTTGCATGCCCTTGATCATACACCAGTATGAACAAAACAATTCTTGTTTTAGACAGTCCTTATGAACTCCTCAATTTCACATTTCTCATCCATGTTGCCCTAGTCCACATTCATAGGCATTTAATGTGCTAGAATTTACTCTTGCAGGTCTTTCTAGGGATCAAAACTATTAAAGGACTGTGGTGGAGCAAACTTATTTTGTATCATGTTGATTTGCTTACAACCTCCTCATGAAAACCAATCTTTTTGAAAATTAAAAGTATGTCACAAAGTGACAAACAGTGTCCAATCATAAAATTGCATATGCATATGCACATCATAGGCATTGAAGAACAAGTGATGTATATGGAAGATACTTTTATTCTGAGATAAATAACCAAATATCAGGGAAAGTTCGTATGATCAACGAGTGCCGTATAAATCAAGTGAAGAATAAATATCACCTAAATATGGAGGCTAATTTAGTTGTGCCAAAATGATTGAAAGATACAGGATTCAACTAATCACTATGACCAATTCAGAGAAAATCTGATGAGATTTTAAAGTATATCATGGAAGCCTATGACACAACCTTTAAAAACTTTAATACTTGACAGTTTAGATTGCATTTGATTCCCTGAAAATTTGAGAAAAATGCAGGGAAACAAGATACTCATTTTAGTATTTTCTTTTCTTAGCATTTCCTGAGAATCAAGCAAAACCTTAATTAAAAAATAAAGAAAATGTGTCAACCTCAAGGCCTTCACTGTTCAATGCCATGGATCGCTCCCTTTGATTAGATAGGTTAGCCTCGAAATCTGTGGGGTATGCATTTTGAAAAACCTATATCTTCCTCTAGTCCATATGCACCTTCTATTGCTGTCCTCATAATGAAGTGGGAGTCATGCCCCTTCTCTCTAATTCCTTCATAAACAATGATTCTGGATGTTCTTCACCTGGAATACAACTATGATATCAAATACAGGGAAGCCAGACACATCCAGTCGAATTAGTTCAACATGTAAAACAAGAGACCTGGCTCAAGGAATTCCAGACAAAGCTAAATATAAGCATAAAAGGAGTCCTTCTAAACAAAAAGCTGGAAATAATCAGACGCTGAAGTATTACAAGACACTCATATTCCTATATTATCTCAGTACAGTTCCAAAACACTAGACCTGAATAACCCAGTCTAATTCCACAAAACAACCTAAGGAAATTGGAGGATACAACACCTGAATGTGTGTGCATGAACAATATTCTAATATTTCTCTGAATTTAACATGAACAACGAAAGATGCAATGAAAAAAAAAAAAAAAAATCATAGACAAGCTTGAAAGAAAATTAGTTCAATGATACATTTTTTGAGCTAACTAATTTCATTTACAGAAGGACATTCTGATAGTTCCCATCCCATATACACTATAAATAGATGAATAATTGAACAACAAGAATATCAATCTTATCTTACAAAAAAACTAGCATAGCTATTTACTTTTTCATGTCCCAGAAGTATAGAGCTCATTTAAACTCTAGCAAAGACCCCCACGTAGCATGAGTCTCAGAATATACATATTATGAAATCAGAAACTTTTTTTTTCCCGAGCATACGTGGAGTATGTGAGAAACATCACCTACCCTGATTACCTCAATATTCAAAGACATCTATCCCAATATTACTAATATCTAATTATTTAAATAACATGAGCAAATTGGCAATATATATTTCAATACAAACTGAAGAATTAATGCCACTGTCATTCTTCGGATAGCATCTCTCCTTATGAATCTCAATTGTTTTTTTTAGTGATTTTCTACGGATTCTTTTCTTCTTTTTTTTTTTTATCTAAAATTTTCGTTTTGCAGCTCTGCAAATCTTGTCAAGCAAACAACAACCCTCGCAATGAACGCAAGCAAAGAAAGAGAACGCATATTACAAGTGTGAAAAGCCAATTTCCCTATCTTTTCTAGTTGTCAGTTGTCTCGGCAACCAAACACAGAATTAAAACAAACAAACAAAAAAGATTTACCATTGCTCTGGTTATCGCCTTCCTGAACTCCAAAGCAAACCCTAAGCCTTCTCCGAGTGAAGAAAGCAGAATTCCGAAAACGTCTCCCGGAACTGTATTCCGAGAAAAGCCAGGTGGATTTCCGGGAAAATTTGGATTGGGAAGTAGGAAGGGGAGGGAAAGTGGGGGATTTGAGAATCTGGAGAGAAGCCATTGACGATGGCAATCAAGTGGAGAGGAATTGCATGGAACAACGAAGGTCTGACGAGAAGGGCGAGTGTACTTTAGTGTAGGAAGGTTGCTGATTACTAATGTGCGCGTTGGAGTGAGACTGTACGTGGAACCGAGTAGTTTCTTCTTTTTGTGGCTGCCAGTTTAGACAAACGCACAGTAGTTTTGTTTTGGTTTATTTATATTAGGATTTGAAGCTATATATTTAATTCAAAGGAAAATCTAATTATCATTAAACCATTTAAGTAATTTATGTTTTGATTTGTCCCCTCTGAAATTTACCCGGAATTTTGGTTTTCAGAAAATATAAGGGAAAGAAAATATGAAGGAAGAAAAATAAAAACATAGTGGAATCTCACGTATTATTTTTATTTACTACTTCAAACAAAATTTATTAGTTTTAAAGATTAAATAATTAAAGAATTTATAAGTTTTTAAGTAATTTTATTTATATTTGATTTTCTTTAGGGTTATATTTGATTCCCTAAAATTCGAGGAAATCAAAGAAAAATAAAATACAGGTAGGAGTATATAAGAAAAAATAGAAATTAAACAAATAGAATTAAATTTTGTATAATATTCTTATTTATGTGCAAATCAATTTATTTATTTAAACTCATCAATATAAAATTAGTCAATTTTAAAATACTTAAATTTCTAAGTAATTTTATTTATATTTGATTTTCTTTGAAATTTTTTTGTAGAATCAAACACAAGAAAATTATTTTTTTAAGCATTTTTTCTTTCCTTAGTATTTTTTGATAACTAAATACAACCTAATTTTTTTTTATTAGACAATTAAACATGAGAAAATCATTTTCCTTTGTTTTTTTTTTCTTTCCTTAGTATTTTTCATAAACCAAACATTAACAGTGTTGTTACCCTCCCTCAACTTATTTTCTGGGTCCGCCACTGGTTTCACAATTATGGTCTGGATTTTGCCACACCCAATTTCATTTACATGTTTCTTACTTACAAAAACGAAAAAATATATATACACATAAAATTTTGAAAAAAAAAAAAAATTTATTAATTTAAACCAGAAATACATGGATAGAAACACATGCAAATTCGAGTAAAACCATAGAGGTTGAAACATATAGGTTTGATAATCTTATATTGACTAGAATGCCTAGCAAATATACTCCGACGACCATCATCCGATGATGCTTGTTTGTTTGAATCAGCCCACACAAACAAATGACAACAAAACATCGTCAACTAAAATGTCTTAATAAGATGATACAAAATCAAACTTCTCAACAAGACGACACAAAACCAAACAATGCAACAAGATGATGAAATCATGAAAAAACAAAATAAAACTTGGACATATGTGGAACAACAACTTATTTAAGAAATAGATTGATATAAATAGGTGTAAAGCAAAGAAAGACAAAAACACACCCCTTCTCAAGAAAGATAAGTGCCTAGTAGAGAAAGTTATTTACATATTTATATTTGTATCTTCAAATATTTAAATATATATTCTATTTAGTATCAATAATTTTTCTAATATTTACATAACATTAATAATTGTTTGAAATGAAAAATTAATTAATTAAGATAAAAAGCTATATTAATCATTATCGATATAACAAAATAATACTAAATTTATATTAGTACAATTTCTTAAATTTTTTAATAAAAAAGAAAGTGAAATAAAAGAGCTCATTCTTGTATCCATTATTATTATTATTATTATTGATTCGAGTGAGGGCATTATCCCTGCGTTTGAAATACGGCGATCTGTAACCTCCTTGCCACTCGCTGCCTACTCTATCAAGAACAACCAAATCTCTCTACCATGTCGTCCATCCCTACCTATCAAGGAAAGTTCGCATGATGGTCCTAAATAGATTCTACTTCCTATTCGACCGATGCGTGTCTGGTAAATCCCAGTGAGTAATTCACCTTTTTCTTTCGATTCTCAGTCTATGATTGACACTCACTGCTAACCTAATGTTTCGTCTTAGCTGTTGCTACCAATGGCTTGGAAGTCTGATCCTCGTGTTTCCCTCTTGCCTTGATCTGTTGTCCATTTCCTTCTTCCCCCCATTAGTCATGTTATGTATGGATGTTTTTTATATTAGGGTCAAGATATTATGTGGTCCCCATCTGATCATGCATTTGAACATTATGTCTTTTCTCTTTACTCTTATTCTTGCGTGATGTATGAGTGTTTTCCCCTTCCTTATAGAAGATTCTATTAGCTTCCCTTTCGTCATTCAAATCTTATGGGACCTCTTCTTTATTCGACGACCCGATTGCATTAAAACAGGATACCCTTCTATTTGAAGTCTGACTTTTCATATGTTACTGATGAGTCTTAAACTCATTTATTTTTAATCCATTTTTCTGCATAAAGTTTTTGCACATTTTGGAGCCCATTTTTATGCCAAAATATGGAATATCTACCTCAACTTTGTTTTTTATAGGTGTTAATTGAAAATGGCAGAAAAACAAGCAAAAAGTTAAGAAACGGAAATGCAGCAGCCTCTCAAGGCGCATATAGTTTTTGTATGTCGCGACCTAATTTTAAGCAGGCCAAAAGAACTATGTTGCAGCCAATAGCTATATGTCACAACAAAGTCCAGGCTAAACTTTAGGCAGAAATAGAATCTTTGTTGTGACAAAGAGTTCTATATCGTGACATTGCTAAAGAAGAATGAAAAGAAAAATGTCACGACAATCCTTAACTCTATTGTGACAATGATTAAGGCAAATGGCAAAGGAGCTGTGTCGTGTCAATAATTCCTCTATCGCAACACAAAAGGTTGAAGTCTAACAGATGAACTCTATCATGACATAAAATAGCTCAGTCACGACATAAAATGGCAAGAACATAACACAAGTCAGTTGAGACAAGTGTTTTATGTTGCAACAAAGTTTTCAAAGATAAAAATCAGCTTAAGGGGAAGAATCTTGTCGTAATAAAGAAACCTATCACACATTACATTCAAAAAATTCCTCAACAAAGGAGCAAACAAAATCTTTGTCACACAAAGATTATTTCTATTGCGATAAACAAATATATGAAGGGAGGGTGAATTCTCTGTCAAGGGACAAGGAGTTGAAGAGCAACACGCTAAAGAATGATGCATAAAGAAATTCATGTTACGACATAGTAAAGAATTGAATAAGATTCGTCAGGCGAATAAAAGAAATTTTCTCGTCGCGACAATAAAAAGCTATGGAATGATAGAATTCATCACGACATAATAAACAGTCACGATAAAATTGGAAGGAGAACTAAGATTAGCCAAGTCAAGCTATGTCGCAAACAAAGATTTCGTATGTCGCAACAAATAGCTCCCCGCAAGCGGCCAAGAATCGAGAAGAAAAGTCCGTCGCGACAAATTAAGAGGACTCAAAGAAGTCCTATCGCGACAGAAAACTCGTCGCAATGTAGTCGGATGTGATTTAAGAGAATAATGTTTGTCGCGACAAATTCTAGAAGCAAAAGGACATAAAAAGCTGGTTGCAAACAAGTTTGGTGTCGCGACACAAGACATTCCTATTGTAACAAGAACAAGACCTACTAATTCAAAATTCTATCACTAATATTATTAAATCGTCACTTACGTAATCCAAGAAAGAGCTCGCAATCGGTCGCAAATGTAAAACAAAAAGGCTACGAGGCCGTTGATAAGATTTGAAAACTTTGTCGCCAATAAAATCTCTTCTTATGTCGCGATAGAGCGACCACCTGAAGAGTAATTTTAGGGATCCTGCCAAACTCAATTAATAAGTGCATCCCAACATTGGAAAGTCTTAAGGTAAATAGACTTATCTAGTGGTATCATGCACTGTGCTCTTCTCAACCTCTGTGACGATGGCAGTTGAAGACTCAGTATTTTTATTTTGCCTTTTTCTTCCTTATTTTATTTTCCATTTCAGACTAGTTTCAAGAGAGCTTTAGTGTAGATTTTAGTTTGTTTTCTTTTAGATTTTTGGATTTGAGTAATGAACTAAAATGTAGCTTCGAGCTAAAATTTTATTGATAAAATCTTCTTTCTCATTACTGTTTGATTTAAATGGAAGATGGAAATTTTATGGAGTTCATTTATTTCATTTCGTTTTCACTTAGCACTTACTCGATCATTAGTCACCCATATGGAGTGAACCAGCTTTGAAAAGTCGAGTTCTCTGAATGGGTAAATGATGGATAGTCATTTTTCTACACAAGGTGGAAGAACGTCTTACTTAGAATTCTTGAATTTATTTGATTGGTATTGTTTTTGAATTTGATTTTGTTCCCAAAGTAGTAAGGTATTGTATCTCACGATTTCCGCAGGCCTTCGAGTACGCGGAGATCAATACTCATGGACCACGAATTTTGATGGGTTACTCGTATAGATCACCAACTTATCACAACTCGGTGATAGTTGAATGAAGTACGCTTAATCACTCTGAGGTTCCCACTTTCCTGGGCTGAATTGATCCCCATCCCGCAAGTTGAGCTTTTAAGATCTAATCTAAGGTGAAGGAAATTTTCATCACAAAACAGCATATATGTCAATCAAACTTATAAGGTGATTTGTAATATCCTCATCTATGTGGTAAGGAATTCTTCTTACTCTAAAATTCGGGCATGAAGTACTAAAAGGAAAATACCCGCATCTTATAAAGAGGGTTATGTTTTACAAGTAGAGCTTATCAACCTCATGCTTTAGAAATGAACATGAACCTCCTCTAATCGTTGAAAAGTATGGTTAAGGGAGCAAAATCCAAACTATACTGTCACGATCTTTGACAAACCCGCTTTGCACCCTGCGCTGAGCTATGAATTGATATGATGCGTAAATTGATTATTACTCATTGACTTGCATTCCGCTATTCTTTACTCTCGTGGAATTCTCAAAACCATATTCATTAAAATCTATTTTCATGTATATTAAAGGAAATCAATCTAAGATTAAAAATTCTTTGGGCCATCTCATCATCATAACAATGGAGTTCAATTAGTAATGATCTTGAGTAGATAGGGTAGTTAATCTTTTGATTTATCATCAGTCCTCGTAGGAACGATATCTGGGCTTTAAATATCCACTTATTTTACTTGTACAACCTGTGCACTTGCAGTGATCAAGACCAAATCAAATTTTAATGAATACATTTTACAAAAAGAGTAAATAAATTTTTTCATATACATGGCGTTCATTATTAACAAGTTTTTGTTTAGCTCCGGACTAGATAATAGTCCTTGGTGGTTGTGTCCAAATTGGTCAACAAGTTTTTTGGTACCGTTTGTGGATCGAATAGTTCTTTGGGTGAGACAAGTATCAAAATTTTGGCATACACTGATCACATCATATATATAGTTTGGTCTTAACAAGTTTTTGGCGTTGTTGTCGGGGATAGATGATGAATTTGAATATCAATATTCTAACCAAAAAGAGAGTTACTAATTTGGACATTTTTTTTCCAGTTATTATAAAGTTTAGAAAAACACAAAAATAGTTTTCAATGGCAAGAGTCAAGAAGCTACTAAATTTTTAGTATGAGCTAATGAGATAACCATTTCCCACATATCTCATTTGATTCGCAGTGTTTCTTATTTCAGAAGATTTTAAATGCATAGAAAATAAAAGCAGATTCCATACCTTGGTGATAATTGTAAATGGTGAGAACACTAAAGAATCTGAGGAAGATCACAAGTGCAAAATCCATAAGTATGGCAAATCAAAGAGAAAGACTGCAAGCTATTCCAAAAGAATAAGAAGAAGAGAGGACCCAGGCCTTACACTAAGTGGAGGACTTCTTTGAGGCCCATTATTCAAGAGGAATACTTTGGTTATTAGACAACCCCGCCATGGCTCAACACCCGGTTTCTAAGTAAACATTAAGATTTACTATGCTACAAATAAATACCCGCCACCGGGTCATCCTCCAAGATCCCAATGAGCATATGGGGAGATTCATGAGAGTTCCAAGTGCTCACGGGCCAAGCCGGCAATGGGTGAGACCGTAATTGGATCAAGCTGCCTATTCATTTTCATTGAGAGATGTGTGGTAGCAACTCGGTTTGAACTGGGCTGCCATAGGATCGCTGAATAGCTAGGAAGAATTAAAGGGAGGCCTATATGAGCGCATTTTTCCTCCAAATCTAACTTCCGAGATAAGAGGAGAAATAATCATTTCTGTGGGCAGGGGGAGATGAGAGTCTCTACAATGCATGGAGATATAAGACTGTCAGCATGCCCTATGCATGGAATAAACTGACCACCTAAATGGATATATTCTATCATGCTATGAAATATGCCCAAGGGTATAATTAATGCATCCGTGGATTTTAAGAGGAAGGAAGTGTGCAGAGGAGGCAAGGCAACTGATTGAAGACCTACAATGCAACTACAAGGCTCCATCCAAGCTTTAGGAGCAGCAGCCAGATCGAGGGGAAGTGGTCGTGACCAGCCGAACTCGTGGCACCGCGCTATAATCAAAGCTAGATGCAGTGATGAACAAATTAGGAAGCAATGAGAGAAGAATGCATATTGCACATGAAGTGGGAGCAGTGGATGAAGGAGAAAGAAGAAAGAGTTCTAAATAAGGACCAACCATGGGGCTGTTCTACCAGTTGAGGAGGTGCACAAGACTCCAAATGCTAAATGAGCTACACTTTCAAGCCAAACCCCAACTCCCACTCATTACACACCCGCGACTCAGAACTTATGGAGGAATTCCTCGCGGTGAGAGCAACAAGGTCAAAGACTCTGATAAAATATGCAACAATATCATGCCTCACCTGGGTTCCAACAACAACAACAAGCAGACAAAGAACGAGTAATCAAGGGCAAAGAGGAGATTCAATCTCTTCAAGACCAAAATGCTTGCTGCTGGGAAAGCAAAAAGGTCGCTAAACGATACATGAACAAAAGTTTGCTGAGCTAGCAGCATTCCAAGTAAACACAATTGTGTTTCAAGCTAACACCAATACCTTTTTGAAGAATCTAGAGACTCAAATAGGGCAGCTGGCTCTAACTATGCAAAATCAGTCCAAGGATTCATTTCCAAGTGACATAAGGAAGAATCCAAAGGACTGTATGGCAATAACTCTAAGAAGTGGCAGAGCACTGGAAGAGAAAAGAGTTGAAAAGAAGGACACTGAGGAAGAGAAATATGGAGAAGTTGGAGAGGTTCTCATGCACAACCTCGTAAAACTACAAGAGGATGAGAAAAACAAAGAAAAGATGCGTCTAGAGGCAACAAGTGGAAAAAGAAAATCTAGGAAAAGAAGAGGTTAAACCTACAAACCTCAAGTTCCATTCCCTCAAAGGTCAGAGAAGGCAAGCTTGAAGAGAATTTCTTCTAAATTTTAAATCAAGTTCAAGAAGATAGACTCCAATATCTTCCTCTTGCTTACTGACCAAAATGCCTCATTATGCAAAATTCATGAAGGAGATATTGAGTAAAGAAAGACGTCGGGGTTGAGCGAATGCGAGCCCCATTGAAGAAACCTTCAACCCGTGCTGCTGATTTGGTGAAGTCTTTACCGCAGAAAATGCAGGATCTAGGCAAAAATTTCCACCATACTCGTATTAATCGGGCAAGTCGATATAGAGTGCACTAGGGTGATTTTGGTTTTACTGTTTAACTTGATGCCATTGTATGGCTCGCTTAAAAGACTAAGTTCGGGAACTTACTCCAAATGTACCATGACTCCTGCAACCTGCGCACTAAAACAATACTCCATCCCGAGGGTACTTCAGAAGATGCGTCGCATCAAAGTGGAAAATTCATTTTCTAGTGGATCTTAGTCATTGATATATGGTGTTCAAAGCCCACCGCGTTATGAAGATCACCTTTTGTAAACAAGAGTAGCTGAAGGATGAAGGAAAAGGAGAATTAACTTCCTCGTGGTCGAGATGAAAGAGTGCACTTCAATCTCAATCACACTTGAAACAATCCTAATTTATAATGCTGATTGCAGCATTTGTAGAAACAAAACTCCCATTAGTTATGAACTGATAAATGATTTTAATTTTTAGAGTTCAATGAATTTTAGAATGAGATTAAATTTTTAGCTCGAGCATTCAAGTCACTTTTTAACCCAACGTTAAATTGAAAGGCAAGAATCAAGAAGAAAAATAATGAAGAAAATCCAGCCAGCTATAAAGAGGAAGATGTCAAGTAAACAAAAGTTCGTAAGGTTTTGACCCCAAACCCAATTGCTCAAACAGATTCAAGCATGCTTTCTTACAACCGTAAAAGGAAACCACCATCATCAGAAAGCAGATCACCGAGCTTGAAGAATAAAAACTGCTAGAGATTCTCAAAAAGTATAAGGAAGCAATAGCCTGGTCCATAGAAGATCAAAAAGGAATAAGTCCTTTTATATGTATGCACAAGATCCTATTGGAGGAGAATGCTAAACCTCTAGAACACAGAAGGCCAAACTACAAGAATTAAAGAAGTAGCTTTAAAAGAAGTTCCGAAATGGCTAAATGCGGGCTTCATATATGCAATCTCGCATACCATCGGGTGAGCCTACCATGTGGTTCCAAAGAAGCGGAGGATTCACCGTGGATCGTAAATGAGAAAATGAATTGATTCCTACAAGAATCGCAGGATAGACGACAAGTGCGTATGTATCTACGTAAAACTAAACACTAATACTAGAAGGGACCATTATCCTCAACCTTTCATTGATCAAATACTGGATAGGTTAGCAGGGCACTCCCATTACTTTTTCTTGATGGATATTGTAAGACTTCGACCCGGGGCCCTATGAATAGTAAATTTCGCTGACGCTAGGTATTTTAACAAAACGCCAAATGAATAGTAATTCTTCAAAACAAGCCCTGAAATAAAAAAAAAAAAATGTTCATAATAATGTATCGAAGTCCAAAGAATCAAATAGATTAAAAACAAAACAGTTGGCGGGTGAAAATGCAAAAAAGGGCAAAACGGTAATTTGACATAAAAAATATGAAAATTTTCTAGATCTCGGATGATGAAACGGACTTCACCGTTGAATTCATCTCACAAAATCTAGTTACCCAGTCGAATTTCGTTGAATTCGGTGAGACAAATTTATTTTCTACAAAATTCGAGATGACGAACGGTCAAGTGGATTCCCGAAACGATATTTTTAGAAAAATCCCGAAAAATATCAAATATTTAAAGAATGTCCACTTAAGATAGATGAAACTGAAACTGTGACGAAATAAATTATTTCTCGACGAAAAACTTAATTAAAGGAAACGTGACATGTGGCGCGACGTGAGCCACAAGCGACTCCACGCATAAATAGCCTAAAAATCTAATCTTACCAAAAAGCTCTCATTTTTGGTCTAATCCAAACCGTAGAGAGAGAGGGGAGAGAGAGAGAGAGAAAGCCAAGCTTATCTCTTCGATTCACTCGGATTTCATAGGCCTAACCTCGACAAATCGAGAATCAAAAGTTGATCTACGTGACGAGGCTATATGGAATACCGTGACCACCGTGACTCGCCATATGTCCGTTCGCTTCTCAAGTGGAAAACCGAAAAGGTGGTGACCCGTGAAATCACGCCATTTGAGGTAGGGTTTTTCTCCTACTCGGGTTAATTTTGGTCTAAGGGTATGTGTGTGTCAAAGGGAGATGCTGTCCATTTTTTTCTCCGACCATATGACTGTATTTCGGCCATAACTTGGCCATCATTCATCTGAATTGAGTGATTCAAATTGCTAAGTAAACTAGACTGATAGGAGAACATTGCACCTCAAAATAGGTCAATTTAAATTCCGACCCATTTGGACTCAAAAATTCATTCAAAGTGGAGTTATGTTCAAAGCCTGCTCGCTTTTTACTACCCATGATTGTATTGCCATATCTCGTCATCACTCATCCGACCGAAAGGGATTCAAATTGCTATAACTAGACTGATAGGAGAACATTGCCCTTGAAATAGGTCAACATCAAATTCACCCATTGGGACTTTTGTGAAATTCATTCAAAAGTGCACCAAAGACACTAATTTTGGGACACAATGGTCATGGCCTTCAATTTCGGAAGGCCATAACTTCTTCGTCCAAACTCTATGGAAAGCCCATTGAGTCAAGATTCTAACCATATTTCTATCGAGGACAGTGGATGAACAGAACGTGACTAAAAATTTATGGTTGTACCAAGTGTCCAGTTACTCGTTAGGTCGATGAATAGCTCCTGTTTCGGCCGACATTTCATGGCATGTTGGCCAGGCTATTATGGGGTGATGTAGTATTGTGCTGAGTTAGCATAAGAAAATCATGAGAACAAAAAAGGTTGAGTTCAATTGATTTTAATCAATTGGAAGTGATTAAATGCTTAAGGGATGTTGGAAAGTATAGTATAGTTAATGGTTTAATTGAGCATGATTAAGGCATGGATGTTAATGGATTTTATGGATAATGTGACTTGTAGGAGGAAGGTGATAAAGGACAAGGGTGGAGGTGGAAAGTTTTGTTTAAAGGAGAAGGGGCTTAAATAACTAAGGTGAAAGGAAAATGTAAATGTTTATGAATATATATATATATATATATTAATGTTTACTAATGTATATGTTTTCATATCTATGGTATAAATGTTCAAATGAAAAAAAAGAAATAAACTGGTTTCTTGACTTTAAGTATGTTGAGAAAATATGAAATGATTATGGTTTCTATAGTTTTATAAAGTATGATTTATGAGGACCATATGAAATGAAATGTTTATGAATGTATATTTTATATATATGTTTATATGAAAATGTTTGAATCATGGTTACCCTATGTTACAAAGATAAAGTTTAAAGGAAAGTCGACTAAAAAGTACTTTTACACGTGCATGGTACATGGGAAAAGGGTTAGGATTTTTATAGAGAAGGAAAAGAGTGATGCATATTGCCATACACATGTAAATTACTAAAAGTTTACCAACGCATAATGTGATTTATTTCATAGTGCAATGGTATTTAAAAGAAAGGCATGATTTATCGGAGGTTCCTTTTTGGGCCATCGGTGATCGTAAGATTATTTCCTAGTAGGTTCTTTCATGGAGTATGATTGGTTGTACTTGATATGCTTCACAATTTCTCGGAAGGTTCCCTTTTGGGTCATCCCTACGGTGATCGTAAGGCTGTTTCTCGGAGGTTCTTTCATGGACCAGGTGGTTAACGCAGTGGCGGGTTCCATTGGATATGTAGTTCAAGAAAAGAAAGTATATTAAAAGATATGTGACACAATTGTTTATTGTATTTGATCTATATGGAAAAGAAAGCAAAGCGAATGTTTATGGAAAGGATATGTTTATACAATTGTTTTACACATTGTATTTGAGCTATATGGAAAAGAAAGTAAAGTAAATGTTTATAGAAATGAAGTCTCTATACAATTGTTTTACACGTTGTATTTGAATAGAAGGGAAAAGAATGCAAAGTAAATGTTTATGGAAATGAGATCTCTATACAATTGTTTTACACATAGTATTTGAACTATATCTGGAAACATTATTTTCCTATGAACTGTACTCTCACTGAGCTCCTTTAGCTCACCTTTTCCAAATGTTTTATAAATGTTTTCAAGGGTAGAAAGCGACGTGCGGTTCGGGCGAGGCATCCTCTGAGCCGGTGACCTTTTTCAGCCTCACGTGACGACCACCTTTTTGACAATGTATAGTTTTTGTTATAAATAACTACTTGTGCACCTTTATTTTGTAATGTATATAGGTTTTAAAAGATTGTTTATATATCTATAGTGTTCAGAAAATGATTTTAAAGTTTGATTTGAAATTGGTTGTGGTGGACTTGATGTTCCATTGTTAGATGTGGAGTAAATTAAATTGTTTTGTACAGGTGGTGTAAGTGGGACATCAGAAATACGAGAGAAACTACATAGATTTTCTATAAAAGGGTTTAATGTTTAAAAAAATATATATTTGTCCCTACATGTTTCATAAGAATTTAATGGAAGAAAACGTAACTTTTATAAATAGGTTAAGCTCAGCAGTTCACTTTTAAGGTTTAAAAGAAATGAAAGGTTTTTTTTTCAAATCCGTAGAAGTGTTGGGAGGGTCCCACGAGTTAGGAAAAGGAAACCCGGGTTGGGTCCCTTCAGATATTACGTATAACCCAGTTGCTATAAACACCAAAGGATCGGGAGAAAACTATATTTACATGTCCTTATGACACCTTTGCTTTTAGAAGGATGCCTTTTGGATTATGTAATGCTCCTACCACCTTTCAAAGATGTATGATGTCTATGTTTTTTTATTTGTGGAAGAGGCTATGGAAATCTTTATGGATGACTTCTCAATATATGGATCCTGTTTTGAAAATTGTTTGAAAATTTTAGAAACAGTACTTCAGAGGTGCTAAGACAAAAATCTAGCTTTAAATTGGGAAAAATGCCATTTTATGGTAATAGAATGTATTGTCTTGGGACACAAGATTTCTGCTGCTGGATTGGAAGTAGACCAAGTAAAAGTTGCTGTTTTAAAAAATCTCATGCCACCTACAATAGTCAAGGGGATCAGAAGATTCCTTGGACATGCTGGTTTTTACAAAAGATTCATAAAGGACTTCTTAAAAATCTCCAAACCATTATGTAGACTGCTAGAAAATGATGCAAAATTTGATTTTGATGAGTAATGCAGATATGCATTTGATGAAATTAAATCCATATTATTGACAGCTCCCATCATGTTGATACCTGATTGGAACAATGATTTTGAAATTATGTGTGATGCCAGCAATGGGAGTTGTATTGGGACAAAGAACTAAAAAGATATTCAAGGCCATATACTATGCCAACAAAATCTTTAATGAGGCACAAGAGAACTACTCAACCATAGAAATGGAGATGCTGACAATGGTGTTTGCTTGTGAAAAGTTCAAGCCTTACATATTGGGGTCCCATGTTATAATACACACTGATCATGCTACAATTAAATATCCAATGGCAAAGAAGGAGGAGGCCAAACCAAGACTGATCAGATGAGTAATACTGAGGAGTTTGATCTTGAGATCACAGATAAGAAGGGTAGTGTGTAACACCTCGAAATATACCCTAGTCGTTTTCGACATGTTTAGGGTATATTAAAAAGCTAAATAGGAATTTTCAGGAAATAAAACGAGGGCAGGAATATTAGAGACAAAGGGGTAAAGTGGTAGTACCATGAGAACATAAAGGCATAAAGCAATAAGGTTATATGCAATTATGGAATTTGAGAAAAGATGGGATGCCAAAGTATAATATGTATAAGTTAGATTGAGAATAATAAAGAGAGAAATGACCTTAATGCAAAAATAAGAAAAAAGAATTAAAAATGCAAAGGCCAAACATGGCCTTAACTCAAAAAGTGGATAATATCAATTGGTCTCTCATTTTTGAGAGACCAAAAACCGTAGAAGAGAAGGGAGGAGGAAAAGAGAGAAGAAGAGGAAGAGGAAGAGAAGAAGAAAGAAAGAGAAGAAGAAAGGAAGATCAAAGAATTGGAAACTAACATTGGTATGGATCTTTGGATTTTGTATGGATTCTAACATTTAAAAATGGAACTTTGTATGGAATTTATATGGATACATGTTTGTGGGTTGTGGGTTTGTAGAAACCTAACCCTAGAATAAATTCTTATGGGATCAAGAGTATGGAATCTCATTTGAGGTTGGATTCATGGTTAAAAATGCAAGTAGTGAGATAGGGTTTAGAGCAAACCCTAACAAATCTTTGTGTTTTGGTTTGTGTATGGGTTATGACCCATATTAGAATTGTTTGGGAATAATTTAAGGTTTTGAAGAAAGATAAGTATTGAAAGATGATTTGAGTAAAGAAGTACAAGATGAATTTGGAGTGGTTTGATATTGTATATAGATTATTGAGTTGATTTGGGTAGCAAAATATGGAAAAATGGGAGAAAAACCACCTTTCTGGACAAATTTTGAAGGGTGGTACCGGTACCAAACACAGTGGTACTGGTACCACATTGGTTCTGTCAATTGGTACCGGTACCGGTACCCATGCTCTATTTGGACCAGTGTTAGTATTTTAGCCATAACTTACTCATTTCTTATCCGATTTAAGTGATTCAAGTGGCTGGTTAAAATAGACTTCAAGGGGAATAAAACATCATAAAATAGGTACCTTCAAATTATGACTCTAGGTGGCCTAAAAATTCACTCAAAGTGGGGGTACCATAAATTGTTACGTCGACTAGTGGGTGCAGATCTGGAGTACAGGGTGTTGCATTTCCCGGACCCGGTGTTAGGTATTTTGACCATAACTTGGTCATTTCTTATCTGATTTGAGTGATTAAAATTTCTGGTTAAACTAGACTTCAAGGACAATAAACCACCCTGAAATAGGCACCTTCAAATCATGACTCTACGTGGCCTAAAAATTGACTCAAAGTGGGGCTATGTTCAAGCCAATTTCTAGTTCTGTTTTTGAACATAGAGTAGTCTCGGTTGTTTAGGACATAACTTGAGTTTCGGTGCTCTGATTTGGGTGATTCTGGTTGGAGAAGAACCATAGCACCTTAGCTTCAAAAGGAATAAAAGCTTGATGTCAGGTATGAAGTTAAGACCCCTGGAAAATGGGTATTTCAAACAGTCCCTAATGTAATATGGGAAAAATGACTAGTTTGGCATGAAAAAGCCATAACTTGAGTTCAGATGATTCAATTGGAACGATTCCAATTTCTAAGTACAGTAGATTCATAGAGGAATAAGAGCCACATGAATGAGGTGTGAACACACCAGGTATCATACCGTACAAGTATAAGAGATGTCATATCTGTATTGAGACATGAAAGCGGGGAAAAATATAGGAAATGCAATATGTATAGATGTGTTCATGAAACATGAATATGATATGAAATATGAAAACGAACTGAAACATGAACATGAACATGAAAAGCAATATTTCATGAACACAAAATGTGATAAAGATAGGTTATGAGTTCTGAAAGACATATGATAGTATATTGCCGGCAGAAGAATGAATAAGTGGACGTTACGTCGGTGCCGGCACTCTGCTAGTGCTCACGACACTTACGTTGCATTGGGCGACACGTTGCGGTCGGTCTTACGGCACTCCTGCTGGTTCTCTTGCCTTGCATTAAGTGGGCAGGCACATTCTAATTAGTTCTTCGGCACTCTTGTTAGTGCTACGGCACCTCAGTACTATATTATACCATCGGGTACTCATTGTGTTGTGTCCTACTCATTTCTTATGATTAGTCTGGGTAGTCAAATAGCTATATGATAAGACTCTAAATAAAGAATAAGAGTAAAGAATGGAACTCATGGTAAAGATGAATGTACCTACGGGTTGCCCGCATCTGATACAGCCAGTACCTACGGGTACTTTTGTACAAGCAAAATCTCTATAGTACCTACGGGTACTTCCGTATCGGTAATATAAATATAAGTTTTGTGGCAGGCGCCTCTGGTACCTGCGTATAAGGATGGGTTTTGTGGTACCTCACGGTGCCTCAGAACCAAGTGTAATACGAGATATGATTATGAAATAAGCAGATAAATTTGTTTGTTTTTGGATATATTCGAGATCTATATGAATCCAGGTATATGTATCTGTTGTGATCACATTTTCTTTGTGGACTAATGTCCATATCTGGGTATGTATGCGCATAAATACGATACGACCTTGGATACCAGTATGACTCTGATATGTTCGACTACGATTACCTGCGGTACCTCAGGTACACATAGAAACTCTATAACTCACATAAGAGATTTGATAAGTATATGTGTGATGGAGACAGTATAAGTATTCCTATATAAGTATATGAGATCTGATATAAGCCACAAATATATTGCTCCGGAGATATAAAGTCGATGGTACTACGAGGGTGCTTACTCAGACTATGTGTGGTACCTACGGGTATTCTTTGAGAATAAGCTTAAGAGTATAAGATGCGAAATAAAGAATAAGTTATGTAACACAAGTATAAGATTCGTAAGACAAGAATAAGTTACGTAATACAAGTATTAGATCCACTTAAAACAGTTAATGCTCCGTGAGTACAAGTATAAGATACGAGTACAAGTATAAGTTCTGCGGTACCTACGGGTGCGTTAAGGTCTAAGCTATGAAACTCTGAGATGCGGATAAGTATCGGTCGACGGAAATTCAAAGAGTAGATGTCCTTTGGGAGATCACGAATAAGTATCGTCGATATAAGCATAGTATGTGTCCCTACGAGAGGTGGAATAAGAACAAGTCGCCAAACGTGTAGATCACGAGTAAGTATAAGTTTGTTATAAGTATAAGTTGATGCAGGTATCTGAGATATCACGAAAAGGCATAAGTTTGTTACAAGGATAATTAAAAATGTGGTATATGAATTCATGAAGATTATGATATGCGTTACTATTATATGTTTATTGCGATTACCGGTATAAATACATATGTGTCAGTATAAGTTATAAGATATGTTTTCCCACTAAAGCGTATTAAAAAGCTTAGCACGGGTTTTTAATCGGGTGTGGGTATAGGAGAAGACATGCGAAAGCTTCATACAGGCGGGCGACACACTAGTAGGGGTTCATCACAGTAGGTTCTGCGCTTTTAATATGTAATTGAAAGTAAGTTTTTGTATATATGTAAATGGGACTCGGTATATGTGTATAGATTTTTGATGGACACCACTCAGATGGTAGTTTGCTTTTGTATATGTATATGTTACATATATATATATATATATATATATATATATATATATATATATATATATATATATATATATATATATATATATATATATATATATATATATAACAGGTAAGAGTCCAGTATATGGTCTATACGAACTCAGGTTCGGATCCACCATTCGAATTCGGGCCAGGAATCGAGAGTGTGACATAGTGATAATGTGATAGCAAATCACTTGTCTAGATTAAAAATGCCTGCTTGAAAAGAAAAAGAAACTGAAATAGCGGAAAATTTTCCTGATGAGCAATTGTTTTTTGTTGTCAGTTCAAACACCCTGGTATGCTAATATTGTCAATTACTTAGCTTGTGGAGTTCAGCCACCTGAATTCAGCTACCAGCAGAGAAGAAAATTGAGAACTTATTATATATTTTATATTTGGGATGAACCACTACTTTGTAGAAGAGGAGCAGATATGATCATAAGGAGATGTGTTCTAGAAATAGAACAAGGTGGTGATACGGAGAAATGTCATGCATCTACCCTTTGGAGGACACTTTGCGGGAACCGAGCGACCCGAGAAAATTCTCCGTTGGAGCTTTTTTATTGGCCTGCTCTATTCAAAGATTGTTTTGAATGGTAAAACATTGTGATGCTTAATCGGAGAATGGGTAACATCGGCGAGAATAAAATGAAATGCCCACTACCCAATTAGTGTCTGATTTTATGTTTGAATAGATTTCATGTGACCTTTCCCATCATTTGGTAATATATACATTCTCCTAGTTGTTGATTATGGCATCCAAATGGGTGCGGAAGCATCAGCTTGTCCCGAAATGATGCCATCACAGTGGTTGAGTTTTATATAAAGGAATATTTTGGTGATTTAGGCTTTTGAACAATCATTGTGAATAAGGAAGCCATTTGCAAAACCATTTTGGAAAAACTCATGAGCAGATATGGAATCAGACATGTGATGGGT
The DNA here is from genome assembly GCA_016808115.1 of Tetrastigma voinierianum. Taxonomy (NCBI): domain Eukaryota; kingdom Viridiplantae; phylum Streptophyta; class Magnoliopsida; order Vitales; family Vitaceae; genus Tetrastigma; species Tetrastigma voinierianum. Next base: position 55,005 of record JAEQBH010001881.1, read on the forward strand.
TTGGCTTATCACCCTCAATCAAATGCGCAAGCAGAAATTTCCAACAAGGAAATAAAGAAAATTCTAGAGAAAATAGTAAATACAAGCATAAAGGTGAGTACATAAGCTAAATGATGCATTGTGGGCTTATAGAGCGCACAAAACTCCATTGGAATGTCCCTATCTGAGAATGGTATTTAGAAAACCTTGTCATCTCTCTTTAGAGCTGAGATAAAGTATCATGACCATTAAATTGAATTGTGACTTTCAAGTACACTTGAGAAAGAGACTACTCAAATGGAATGGCTTGGAAGAGTTTAGAAATGAAGCTTATGACAATGCTAGAATCTACAAAGAAAAGACAAAGAGGTGGCACGATCAAAAGATTATGAGGAGGGAATTCAAGGCAAGAGAAAAAGTCCTCTTATACAACTCTAGGCTTAAGCTATTTCCAGGGAAATTGAAATCTAGATGGAGTGATCCTTACATAGTGATAACAATTACACCCTTTGGAGCAGTAACACTAAAAGATGAATTTGAAAGTGAATTTAAAGTAAATGGTCAGAGACTGAAGCATTATCTTGGAGGAAGCATAAATGATGTAAATCCAAATTTTGAAAAGGAAAAAGAGTTTTGCTGAAATGAAGACATTCTGAAGCAAGTGTCTAGCTAAGGACATTAAACTGAACAACTTCTTGGGAGGCAACCCAAGTAGAATTATAATTTTGACAATTTGATTAATGTTGATTACTGTTATAAGTTTAACGTTTTAGTTTTCATATGTTAGAAATTTTATTATGAAGTTTGATAGTTTGCTAATTTTTTTTTTTTCAGGAACATGGAAGATGAATTGGAATTAGATGTTATTAGAAAGCACACTTTCTCAAATTGAAATATGCATAAAATAGCTACAAGGGGGAGTATTTCATTTTCCCTTAATTTGTTTTTAATGATGATGCATAGTTGAAGTTTGGGGAGAATATAAAGATTTTTAGAGCATAAATTGTTAGACAACTTTCTTATGCCAAATGCTTGAATGCCTTGTTGAATATCTTGATGAATGATATTGAGTCAAGAAAGAGATTTGTTATTCATACTAGAATGGAGATTGTTTGCTGAAATATGTGTTTTCACAAGTATGAACTAAGTGGAAGACATTATTGCATAAGGTCATTTGATTTGAATGGTTGAAAGTATGAAAATGTGTAAAAAATTTGAGGTAGAACAGAACTCTATCGCGACAGAGAGAGTTATAACACGACACTGGTTGAACTTTTGGTTCTAAAATAGGACAGGCTTATTATCGTGACAACAGGCTTTCTTTTTATTGCGACAAAGTTGGTGCTAAAATGGACATATAATAAAAAGTTTGTTGCAAAAAACAACAAACTTAGGCCTCATAAATAATGTCGCGTCAAGATTTTTATATGTCGCGACATAATTCAATTAGAGCATAGACAAATTTATGTCGCGACAAAGAATTGCCCTAATCTAAAATCAAGTGAAAATTTATGTCGCGGCATCATTTCTTTATGTCGCGACACCAGATTAAAAAGAGCACAACTTTAGGTCAAAAATTTGTCGCAACAATTAAGAAACTGCTTGACTCTTGGCACATAAATGAAAACTTTGAAGATTGAAAATCATGTAACCCCATAATATTCTAACCTCAGTCCACCAACCCATGAAATCTACTGTTTCAAGCCTAGATCCATGCTTGGCTCTCTGATGTGAGCCATCACACCTAGTTCCAAACCTCAATGAAATCATGGAAGAATACACTGAGTTGGAGAATGAAACAGTTCAAGCCACTCAGGCAGTAGCAGGGCAAGGTGAAGAAAGGGCTAAGGTAAATGAAGAACTTGAGTAGACAGTGGAAGAATCTAGGAAGAGGAAAATAGGAAATGAAGAAGCGGAGAGCAGTGAACAAAAAGTTAGTGACTAGGTCTCTGATATGGCTTATATTGCTTGGGGCACAGAGACTTTATAGGTGAGAGAGGCTTCAACAAGTGGGTTTCTCCATTCCAACAGCTAGTCGAAAGCAAGGGATGGCATCTGTTTTGCGAGCACAAAGCTCCGGGATTCGTAGATGTGGTGAAGGAGTTCTACTTAACATGAATTGGGGATAAAGATAAGATTAGTCTACACATCGGAGGAAATGGATATGCTTTGGTAGAGAACAAATTGACTAGACTTACAATTTTCAGGAGATGGAGAATGGGTTAAAATTCAAAAGACTAGTGGAAGCACCTAACTTCCAAAAGATTGTAAACATGCTAACATATGGCAAGGGAAAGTGGAACTCCACCAGGAAAAACCCACATGAGTCCATCGCCGGAGGCAGTTAGACAGAAGGTTTAGTTTTATTTTTTTATGTTCGATCATCTTTGCCTTCCAAACACCCACATACAGAGTAAAGGGAGAAAAGAGGCAATCTTGTTATATGCCATCCTCGAAATTATAAATTCGGTGTAAGCGAATGTAAACTCAAATTTTGAGTTATTAGAGAGAATGCAAAGATGATTCCTCACCCATCATTGATTTCAAGACTCTGCATCTTGGGTAGTGTCCAAGGAAATTGGGAAGAAGAGGAGAACTGCCCAAGACGCCATACGACATTGCAGGGAATCACCAGAGCAAAAATAGAAGCTTGAGGGGATGTGGTGGAAGTTGTAAGGAAGAAGAAGATCCGGCATAAAATCACATAGCCACGACCTAGTGAAGCACCAGGCTCCAACAAAGGTAGAAGTGGGCCAAATCACGAGCCTTCTCCCACTTGAGGTGAGACAAATCCACCAGAAGCGTTTGAAAGCTTAGAGCCTCTAGCGGCAATCTTTGCAATGTTAGACTCTTTGAAGGCCATGAGGCAAGAAATGCAGGAACTGACCATGCGAAGCTCATTGCAACTCAAGGATACAGTAAATGAAATTTGAGTTGAAAATGAGGGACCAAAACATGGAAGAAGCTTTAAAGTAGAGAGATGAGGAATGGAAGAGTAGATGGGAAATAAGAGAACAAGAGCTGAGTGAAGAATTGAGAGCAAGAGAAGATGCTTTTCTCTCAGATCAGCTCAGGTGAGATAGTGAGCTACTCAAGATAATGAAAGAAATGGAGGATGCTATGGAGAAGAACTTGCTGTAGAAGGCAGATGCCTTTGGGTATCTGTATAAGGAACATCAAAAGGAAATAAGAGCTCTAATTGAAAAAAGGGACAGAGCGGAGGGCACAGCAGACTACATGATTAGTACCCCAAGAGTGCTATTACCAGGCCTATTCAAGATAGGTTTTGAGTGCTTTGCGCACTAATCATATCAATTAAGTCGAATTGATGATAATGCGAGTCCACTTAGTTTCACTAATTCCATTCGAGATTGTTTTGGATAGTTTTGCGGAGTTTTGAAGACTTCAATCGGCAAGCTTAGCTTCTTATTGGTGTTGAATGCGAGATCACCGATGATTTCACGGTGAGAAGCGATGAAATATCAAGATTGATGAAGAATTGAAGGCAAAGTGATGAATAAGTGCAGAGGGGATGCAGTAGGCAAAACAGGAAGAAAGGCAATCCCGGAGATTTTGGCTATGATTGCGAAAATTTCATTGGGATTAACGAATTCATAATCATAGCGAAAATTTCGCAATCCTAGCCAAGTGGGAATTTTAAGCTGGGCTAGCGAGAATTTAAGCTAGGCTGGCGAAATTTACTGTACTTTGTGAAATTTTTCAGTTTAGCTATCTCCTAAAGAGGCCCCAAGCTAGGCTAGCGAATTTCACTAACTAACAAAATTCAGCTGTTGCTAGCGAGAATTTCCATTTAAGCTATCTCTCTTGTAGAATTCCAAGCTGGAAGCGCTATGAAATTTCGCTAGCATAAGCGCTTCAACTATGCTAAGCGGGAAATTTCTGCATAGAAATCTCGGCCCTGTGTTTTTGGTATACTTGATCCCAAACGACCACGTTTTGATGTACTACCATTTTGACCCTTATGTAATTTCATATTTTAGGTATTTTTGTATTTTCACACTTTGGGTTGGACTATATAGGCCCCACCTCTTTGTAACCCTAAGCAACTTTTCACTTTATACAAAGTTTCATGACTCATTTTAGGTCTCATTTGCTCTCTTACTCTCTCCTCTTTCTCTCATTTCTCGGTTCAAACACCCCCCTTGAGATGACAACTCAAGGATGCTTGTCAAGCCTCATGGCCTTGAAGGAGGGTTGCTAACGGTTTTTGAAATTGCTTTGCCGTTTGTCCTCATGCTTTGAATGTTATACAAATCTTCTTGCATTTATGGTTCCAAACTTTCCAAACTAGGTTTAATGGCATTTAATGTCTTTCCTTTAGTCAATACTTGCCATGCTTTAGGGTTAGTGCATTCTTAATGGTAGATGACATTCTTTAGATGTCATTCACGAGACCGTAGAATGAGTTAAATGCTAGGGTTTCAAAGTTGCTTGAATGGGACTTTAAATGCTTAGTACTTGGGTTGAGCTCAAATAGGAGTGTAGTTTCTAGGTTAGGTTTTTACTAGCTAAACAAAGATCCGGTTTTGGCTTTGACTATATGTCATTTTGCCATAATGCGAGGATATAACCGAGACACTTTGTGTATATTTATCAAGCTAGTGACCCAAGCCTTCAAGTTACCATTTTCACACTTCACTTTAAAGCCATTCTGGTTAGTAGATTGAACATACAACCCCAACATTTTTTAACAAATCGAAAATCAGAAACAAAAGCCTCACCATTTTCCTTGGCGTGCTAATCATTCGTGGGATGAAAACATCCTCGTGTTGAAGCCCTAGACCGCTATACTGCCGGTAGCTTGACTACGCGTGGGAGAAACTTTTAGGAATATAAATTTTGATTCGCATCACCTACCATAGCCGCGAATCAAATGGCGCCATTAGGGGATAGTGCCAAATAAATATGATGAGTTGATGTGTACTTTTTAATCCACATTACACAAGTGTAGGTGACCTTGCAACTCTTTTTGGAATTTTATTTGCTGTGGCTGCGAGGTTTTCACTACTTAGCAATTCTTGCCTTTGTTTTGTTTCTTTGCGATCAGTTTTGTTTTTTAACTTCTTGCTGCCCCGACTTCTTTAACAAGCTTTGTTTGTGTTCTTTGTTGTGTCTCATTTGTGTAGCAGATGTTTATGCATGTTGGGGAGACAAAGGATATCGGTGAATTGCAAAGTGAGTGCACGATTGAACAAGGCTGTGAAATCGGTGTGCACCGGTGACCAAATGGATCCTCTTACCTAGGAACAACAAGAGTCATGCAAAGCATTCCTATGAATCCATGACATATAGATGGGCGGGGAACACATACACCCTCCTAGAGTGAGTGCTTCTTCTGCGTCATTACTACCTCCTGCTGAGGGGATAGCAGTGAGACCCTACAGTGCCCCTGCTGTTTCATGGTATGGAGAATGAAAATCCATATTCACATCACGGGATTTTGAGGAGGTATGCACAACTTTTAAGGAGAGTATGTCGACGTGGATTTGCTTTCGAGCTAAGCATTCCACGACAACAGCGAAAGATAAGGCCAAAATATGGCTCAATTCACTGAGGCCGAGGACAATTAGAAATTGGGCCGATCTTCAAACCGAAATTTTGAAGAAATTCTTCAGTGCAACTAAGACCAACAATTTGAAGAGGCAGATCTACACTTACTCGGCCCTGTGACAGCGAGAATTCTACCAATCTTTGCAGGAGAGATTCATGGAACCATCGGTGCTTGTCCACGTCATGGTTTCAACACTTGGATGTTAATTGAATCATTTCTATAATGAGTATGTCCCTACCATGAAGCAATTGCTTGAAACCATGTGTGGAGGTGATTTTTTGAGTAAAAATCCAGATGAAGCTATGGATTTCTTAAGTTATGTGGCTGAAAATTCCAAGGGTTGGGATGAGCCAAACCCTAGAGAGGTGGAGAAAATGAGGCCCTCAGCACACCAAAGGGGAGGAATTTTTGCACTTTCAGAGGACATGGAAATGAAAGCAAAAATCTCAACCTTAGCTAGAGTGGGAGGCTAGAAGGAAAGAGGCTCCATGAAGTGCAGGCGGTGGCGAAAAAACACTTGCCTGTTGACCATTCATGGAGTTGTCTTCTCTTGTTAATCCGGGGAGAACATCATCCGGCTGCTTTTGGTGAAGGATTTGATCTTCGAGAATATGCAAATGTTGTGAGTCAATACGAAGCCACAACCCAATGCCCATATATGGTAGCCACACCTACAGTTCAATTGGAAAAATCACCCTAACCTCTCCTGGAAACCCAATCCTCCTGCCTATGTCCCCCCTGGTGCCAAACAATAGTTTGGTTCCTCATCTCAACCACAACCACTATCATCCACTTCTCCTGTCGAACAAGCTATATTGAATTTGAGCAAGGTGGTAGGCAATTTTGTGGAAGGAAGCGGGATCAATGTCTGATTGTGAAAATTGATTAATAGAAAGTACCTTTGAGCAAAAAGAATAGATGGGCTCGAGAGCAATCTTAGTCGGAAAATAGACAACGCAGTATTCAATCACAAGATCCAGCAATGTTACGGAGGTACGGGAGAAGAAGTTCCTTCTAAACATTGCCAAATCGAAAAGGGGTACATGGGGTAGGTTCATCCGGCGGGTGAGGGATGGATGAAGTAAATCCATAATCACTACGAAGTGGAAATAGAGGCAACCGATTGCCATGACTCTTGAAGAAACATGCAAAGGAAAGGAAGGTGAGCACGAGAGGGTGATCATCGGTGAGGACTCAATGAAGCTAGCTGCGTGCCAGCTCCATTTCCCCCGAAGCACTAAGAGTAAGAAGAGGCATCGGCGACCGGGCATCCTGCAAGTCCTAAGGCAGGTGAAGGTCAACATACCCCTTTTGGACATCATCAAACAGAAGTCCTGCTATGCAAAGTTTTGAAAGATCTATGTCTGATAAAAGAAAGGATTGGGCATTTAGGAAAGAAAACATAACTACTGGCGAACAGTCAGTACCGTAATCAGACAAATTTGATCAAATACGGATAAGGGATCCGTTTTGTGTCAGCGCGTGGAGGACATGAACAGAGCATTGCCTGGGTACAGAGGTAGAATGCCAAACCTAACATGCACCTGATTGTGTAGCGGTTGAGGTTGGGGAGCTTTCGACTTCCACCAGCTGTCGTCAGTGGCGAGTAGATGGTGAGGTGCTCTAAGGGAATAGTTGAGGATGTGTTGGTGAAGGTAGACAAATTCTACCCGATGGGCTTTGTAGTGGCAAATCACGACCGAATTACAGTGGGCTTTGATCATGTGTGTTATCTGGAGGAACCGTTTTGTACGACATTATAATTATAATTAAAATGAATATAAATAAGTTTAACGCATGACCTGAATAACCATTAAACTTGTTTTGACACAAACAGTGGAGTGATGGGAAGGGAATAAGTATGAATTGTTGAGCGGAAGCGAATTATGATTGCAGGTGATAACTATGAGGAATGAGTATAGTTGATTGGGCTGTCGTGGATCATGCTATAGAGTGTTAAATTATTAAATAATGCTAAATGGAAGAAATCTTAGAATGGACTAAACATTATGAAATTATGATACAAATACTATGTAGAGTTAAGGGCTGTCACTCTTGTTTATAGAGTTGGTAAGAGTCTGACTGGTTTGGGTCAGTCAATAAATTGAAATAAAGATTTTGTTTTTTTCTTTGAATTGGTAATTTTGTATTTTGGTAACTTTCCTTTTAAGTAACTTCTGTTTTAGTGTTCTTTTGATAACTAAAGTAAAATTTTATTTTTAGTTTTGACCAAAAATAATAATTAATAATTGTATTTTTAATTTTTACTGCCTAATTCGAATTTTATTTTTAGTTTGGAGTAAGTCGGTTTGGTAAATTTCGCTATTATAGCGAAAAATCGGCCGAATAGGCTCTTCGGCTTCAGCTAAGGCTTTATAAAGGAGGGGGCGGGGCCATTCACCTTCATTCATCCTTTTTCTTCCCCTCATCGAGCTCGGCGAATTTGCTAGTGCCTGTCTCCACTGAGCCACGCCAGCAGTCATTCGGCCAGGCCACCACTAGACCGTCGCACGGCGTGCCCAGTGCCATTCAAGCGCTCAGTCCGTGATGATATAATAACGGTGTCGAGCCTACCACCGAAATATGCGCTGTGTTTTGCTTTTGACCAAACCTTCATATCAGTCCGTGCCGCAGTTCAAACGTGTGCCATCACATTGCCCCGATGCGTGCCGTGACCATTATGTGCGTGTATTGTGGCATCTTGGTCAGTGATTACGTGGTCAGGAAACGCTCGCTGTACGTGGTAGTGAGCCCGATGCACCACCGCGACTAAGACGCGGTGCGCGTCGCCGCCGGTCAGGTCGCGGGCCCGAGTTAGTTGGTACTCGAGCGGAGGCGGGCGGCGACTAACTACGTTCCCGATCCGGTCCACGAGGAAGCCTCGGGGGTTCGGGGTATCGGCCGGATGGGAACGGGCCGCTTCCCTGATGCCCACCGAGGCGATCCGGAGGAGCCCGGCCCTCAGCGGGCTCATTACATCGGGGCCGGGGAGTCATCATCATCAGGCCTCGGCCATCACGATCCCCGTCGAGCGGGCGAGCTCATACGCCCGTCTTCGCTGCCGAGGATCGGGCGACCTCTTTTAAGGACCCGATCAGGGGCATCGATTCACGCGCCCGGGAGACTTTCATGGAGAGTCATGGCCTACGGCGATGCAGCGGCCGTGATGATTCGGGGGACTCCGTAGGGTTGATTACGATGCCTCCTGCTGCGGATTCATGGCCAGCGGCGGTTCTACTATCCCGGGTGGTGCCCGAGTTCTACCACTCTATGACCTCCGGGCGTAGTCGGCTGGGCTCGGTCGATGTGATGATCTACCGGGAGTACTCCGAGCGGCGGACATTTCGGCACATTGGGCTGCGGCGAGGCGAGGCCAGTGCAGGTTATCGGGTTGGCCTCTGCCCAGGCACGGAGGAGATGGTCGTGTCTCGCTCGAGACACTTTCTTTGCAAGACCCGTGCTCTTCCGGGTAGCTCTCCGACCTCGGATGCTTCTCATTGATCCCTGCTCCGGACTAATCTCTTCTGCTCGGCTCGTCAGTATTAGGGAGCCATGCTCGAGGCTGTCTTGGGATCTCGGAGGGATTACGGTTCCAGTCCCTCTGAGTTAGTTATGACCGCCTTGCTGCATTTCGAAGATGGAGTCCTGCATGAGGCTTAGCTCGGGTGAGAGTATACCTTTCGTGGTAAGACTATTGGGCAGTCACCGGAGCATTTAGGATTTACGGAGGCCGTGTCGAGAGGAGGATCGGATGCCCTCAGGTCACGACTATGGACGGCTTCATGGTGATGTCAATTTCTTTTCTCCTCAATGACGGGACCGGGAGGATCTGGGATAAAGGAAGCCGAGAGGGCTCCCGGAGGAGAGATGATCTGTTCAGAGGTGGAGGTAGAGTGGTGAGGGAGTCCGGTCATAAGTTTATCTCCTCCATCTCCTCCTCCACCTCCTTGACCCACATTTTCTTGACACTCCCAGGCCCATCATATCTGGGCGCATTCTTGAATCGTTCATGTCGGTTCGAGGGAGCTACGCGAGGTATTATGGATGTTGTGCATTCATTGGCCACTACGGGCGTCGATGGAATGGAAGTGACTCGGCCGAGACCACTTTAGAGCATTGTCATACCATGCTCCTGTAGATCATGAGTCACCTCGGTCTCCCGCATGTTCCTACCCATCGAGATAGGCCACGACGTGACCCTGCCTCCTTAGACATGCACTGGCCACGGCGCCTCAGTCCACCACCGCCGCGAGATTGAGGTGATTCACCTCTAATCTCTTTCCTACCCCTATGACATGTCTATACTTTGGCTAGGAGGAAAAGTTAGAGTTAGGAGTGTCTTCTATCATGTTTTTGTACAGTTTTCAGCTTTATCAACTGCCTACTCATTTTGTATAGGATTCATGTATTATCCAATAGTAGGCGTTGATATTTACTGTTATGTTTAGCCTATCTTAAGCATGTTTTAGCCATTTTGGTTATATCAAAGCTTTATAGCACTATTTACATTTTTACTACACTTTTTGCAATTCATTTTTGTGTCTCTTTATGTGCCTTCTCTTATTGTGAAATTTGAAATACATTTATTACCTAAATCTTTAAGTTTTTCTTAATTCCATGCATGATTTAGTTTTGATCAATTAAAGATTTTAGTATTCAACCTTAGACATTCCCGCTGGTGATTCACTACGCACACCAGTTGTATGGGTTGTGAAATTATACCCTCTTTCCACTTCATAGCGGCCTTAAATTTATTGTGACAGTAATAGGTTTGTGTTACCGTGTATAAAACCCGATGAAGTCTTCCAAAAGGAAAGAAAGGCAAAAAAAAGAAAAAGAAAAGAAGAAAAAGACAAATAGAAAGCCGTGAGCTTTGCCTTGAAACCCGAACACGGTCAGGGGGTATATAGCGAAAGCAAAGCGATTGCCTAAACCTTCAGTTTGGGATCTTGAGCTTGAGTGTTCGTTACATGGGCGGATGGGGTGGGTTTCGCGGGTTGTGGGTGCTTAATTCTCGAAGTCGTGAAGTCAGGGGTGAAACTGCGAGTTTGTGGTCAAGTGATCCTTTTTGGCTTGATCGTTAAACCTTAATTGGTTTGGGAGTCATCGGTGGACCCGGGTTACCACGGACTTTGGTGAAGTCGAGTTTTGGCATTGCACCTACATTTGCAATCAAAGGGAAGAAATAAGGCGTAGCTAGCCTATTTAGGTTGGTCAACGAGTTTACAAGGCATGGCGGTAGCTAAGGTTGAGAGGAATTATAGCTTTGCAATTTATTGGCTCAAACTGGTTACCTTAGGAACAATTAGATTTTGGTGGAAGTTCAGGTTGATTTCCTTGAAATTGGCATTACCCTAAAACTTGTTCTTATATGGTTTTTGTTCTCTCATGACCGGTTTTTCCTCACGAGGGTGTAAATTATTCATGCTAAGGTAAAGCTAATCAGGTACATGTACACTTTTGACCCAAACACTTTTGTAAAAGCCTGACATCAAATCCCATTTTGTTTAACATTCTTCAAGGGACTGACGTGTCGGTTGGGGGTGTGATTGGTACCCAAAAGTGCTATTTTGAAGCCCCTATTCAAGATAGGTTTTGAGTGCTTTTCTTTGCACTAATCCTTGCTCCAATTAAGCCAATTGATGTGTGTAGGTCACTTAGTTTCACTAATTCCATTTCGAGATTGTTTTGGATAGTTTGCGGGTTTTTGAGAACTTGATCGGTAAGCAGCTTCTTGGTGTTGAATGCGAGAATCCCTCGATGATTTCTGCACGTGAGGGCGATGAAATATCAAGATTCGATTGAAGAATTGAAGAATAAGTGATGAATAAGAGTGCGAGAGAGGATGCGATGAAACAAACGGGAAGAAAGGAGCAATCCAGGGATTTTGTATGATTCACGAAAATTTATTTGGGATTGCGAAAATTTCACAATCATAATGAAAATTGCAATCTAGCGAAATTAGAGATTTCGCTAGGCTAGCGAAGGCTAAGCTAGTTGGCCCGAAATTCTACTTGTGCCTAGCGAAATTCTTCAATTTCGCTATCTCTAAAAAATTTCGCTAGGCTAGCGAAATTTAAGCTAGTAGCGAAATTCAGCATTCTTGTGAGAATTCCCTACATTCGCTATCTGTGAATTTATTAGGCTAGTGAAATTTCTGCTCATGAGATCTCAAGCCTGTGTTTTTGGTATACTTGATCCCAAACGACCACGTTTTGATGTATTACCATTTGACCATATGTAATTTCATATTTTAGGTATTTTTGTATTTTCACACTTGGGTTGGGCTATATAAGCCCCCTCCTCTTTGTAACCTAAGCGACTTTTCACTTTATAAAGTTTTCCCGGCTTTCATTTAGGTCTCATTTTGCTCTCTTCTCTCTCCTCTTTCTCTCATTTTCTCAGCTGCCAAACACTCCCCTTTAGGATGATAACTCAAGGGATGCTTGAAATAAGCCTCCTGTATGAAGAGGAGGGTTGCTAGCTTGGTTTTGGGGCTGCTGCAGGTTGTCCTCATGCTTTGAGATATTCTGAGTCTTGCATTTATGGTTCCCGGCTTTCCAAACAAGGGTTTAATGGCATTTAATGTCTTTCCTTTAGTCAATACTTGTCATGCTTTAGGGTTCAGTGCATTCTTAATGGTAGATGCACTGACATTCTTTAGATGTCATTTACGAGCCATGGGAATGAGGTTAAATGCTAGGAGTTTCCAAACTAAATGGGACTTTAAATGCTTAGTACATGGGTTGACTCAAATAGGAGTGGTTCTAAGGTTAGGTTTTATAGCCCTGAAACAAAGATCCAGGTTTGGCTGACTATATGTCATTTTCCATAATGGGGATATAACCCGAGGACCTTTAATAGCCCATGTTATCAAGCTGGTGACCCAAGCCTTCAAGGTTACGATTTTCACACTTCACTTTAAGCCAGTGAGTTAATTGTTGAACATACAACCCCCATTGTTTTTAACAAAAATCCAGAAAATCCAAACAAAACCTCTGTTTTTCAAACAACGATGCTAATCATTCGGTAGGATGAAAACCCATCCCGTGTTAGACGTGACACTTTATACTGCGGTAGCTTGACTACGCCGTTAGGAGGCTGCAAGATCATAATTTTGTTGATTCCGCATCACCCTACCGTGGCACGAATCACTACAGGGAGAAGAGTTGGACCGAAAGCTTAGATATGATAAACAAAAACCTGATCAAGATGTACACTACCCAGGGTGAGTTTGAGGGAACCCTAAATTCTATTGGGCAAAGACAAAGTGAATTGATCAAGCAATTAGCCCTAACCATGGAGTGGTCTACACTAAAAAAAAGTGGAGAAGGCAGTAGGTCAAGACAACCATAAGTCCAGATCCCTGAGTTCTCACCTTCTACAGCTGGGTACAAATTAGATCCAGTTAACCTACCATCCTCCCATAGGCATGAAAGAAAAAGAAAATAGCTCACTCATCTCTTCCATATCTTCGACCTCTCTGTACCTAATGTCCACCCTTGAAAAAGTCAATCAAATATAAAGTGTTCGTTTTTGTGTTGAAAATGGTGTTCACCTTTTTTGTGAAAATTTTTGTGTTTTTTGTGTGCATGCTCTTTATTTCTTTATGTTTACTATTGAATAAATTGGAATTGATGAAGTTTCAAGGAATAACTCGTTGAACAGTTGAGAAACCAATTTACCTAGATCTAATTGTTAAATTGCTGCAACATGTTTGGTTGAATGTAATTGATGAAAGAATGAAATTGTGCTTATATTAGATTGTTTTGAGCTGAATGCTTGATTAGAATGAACTTCTGACTTGTTAAACAACACAGCAACAAATCTGGAAACCAGACAAACAATCTGATAGATGCATTAGGAGTAGGTTGAAATGAGATAAGATTGGAAAGTTGTAAGGTTGCCAAAGAAATGTGTTGAACTTCAAGAATAAGAAAGGCTTTAATAAATTGATGGAACAGATAAGACCTATAATTCTGTTTGTGTAAATAGTTTGGTTATAAAAATCCTGATAAACTTTGCACATGGTAAAAAATAACTCTGAAACAAATTGTGCGAATTTAGGAACATCTTAAGGATCCATCACATTAATCTTTCCAGTGTCCTAGAACTTGTTGGATTATTAGTCAAGGCGAAATCCTAGGCAATACCACTAACAGGAAATGATTAAGGCCATCCTTGCAAGTTGAGCCTTTCTAACCTACCCCTATGACATGCATAAGCATATACACTAGTTCCCTATTTGAGCCTATAGCCAATTTCATCATCAACCAGCAAATGAGAATCCCAATTCCTTCCTTAAACATAATCCTACATTAAAGAACCCTTATTTGCCAGTTGCAGACAAAATGCATCAATAACGAGAAGGAACGAAGTTTGGGAGATATTATTTTAAGTTATAGAAAAGGATAAACAGGGTTGAAAAAGAAAATGCACAAAGATAAGAAGAGATGAAGAGAATTATGAAAGAAGTTGTGAAAAGAAAAACATCAAGGAGGAATGAGTTTGGTCTTGTAGTCATCCTCCCTTGAACAATTAAGTTCTTAGGGGTGTTCAACACCTAGTACCCTAATGCCAACTGGTATGGGAGCTACTAGCCCAAAGTTCGTTAAGGGTGGTAGAAAGCTTAAGAAGACCAACATTGCACCATTCCAAACCTTGGTGAGGGAAGAAAGGTGAAAAAGCTTCTAAAATAAGGAAGAGAAGTTATCTTCTGTGCGTGGACAATGAAAAGAGAAAAAGATATCACAATGAAAAATATGCAAAAAAATGCACAAAACCTGATGGGGAGGTTAGAGACTTACAATCCAGAGAAATCAAGGATGCATGATGAAGGCAAGAGTGTAAGTTATCAGTGAAGTGCAGGTAGAGTGACTCAGGTGCCTAATTATCTACCTAATTACCATACACATTACAAGCCTAAAGACCTATTTGATCCACGAAGGTGAGTGTTATGTCTACATTAGTGGAATTAATATGATAAAAAAGCATATGGGACTTTAAAAATGAAAAGTATGCCAGAGTATCGGAAAGATTAAGCTGATATGCCAAGGAAAATAGGAAGAACCAACACACACAAATATTAGGGTTTAATGATTAAATTGTTTACACCATAAGAATTATTTGTTGGTTCAGTGAATTTAATAGAAAATCTTCCTGATTCTAGATTGGAAACATGTTTAGAAGTAATTTTACAACAGACTTATTTTTCCTGCCCAATTGAGCTTTAAACAGAAAAATGTCCTTAAAAATCAAAGCTAAATTGTTTGAGAACAAACAAAAATTTCTTTTATTTCCTTGGGGACAAGCAAAACTTTAAGTTTGGGGGAATTTGATGAGTCTTAAATTCATCTATTTTTAATCCATTTTCTGGCATGTTTTTAATAGTTTCAGATCTATTTTTATGCCAGAATTATGGAATATTCACGACTTTGTGTTTTTGCGAGTGTAATTGAAAATGAGAAAACAAGCAGAAAAGAAACAAAAAATGGAAAATGCAGCAGTCTCTATCGCGACATAGTTTTTGTATGTCATGACACAATTTCAAGTAGGCCAAAAGAACTATGTCGCAGCCAACATCTATATGTGACAACAAAGTCTAGGCTAAACTTTAGGTAGAAATAGAATATTTGTTGCGACAAAGAATTCTATATCGTGACATTGCTAAAGAAGAATCAAAAGAAGACTGTCGCAACAATCTTTAACTCTATCGCGACAATGATCAAAGGCAAATGTAAAGGCGTATCGCGACAATAATTCCTTTATGCAGCATTAAAAGTGAAACAACAAATGAACTCTTTAGCGACCTTAAAATAGCTCTGTCATATGAAGAAAATGGCAAGAGCGTAACCTGAGTCAAGTTTGAGACAAGTGTTTTTATGTTGCGACAAAGTTTTCAACATAAAATCAGCTCAAGGAAGAATTCCTGTCTCAACAAAGAAAATCTTGTCGCGACATTACATTCAAAATTCACAACAAAGAGCAACAAAATTTTGTCGCGACAAACAAAATATGAAGGAGGTGAATTCTCTGTCGCGACAAGGAATTGAAGAGCAACATAAGAGGAATGGCGACAAAGAAATTCATGTTACGACATAGTAAAGATTGAAGGCAAATCTCTGTCGCGACAAAGAAATTTTTTGTTGCGACAATAAAAGCTATGGAATGATAGAATTCTATCGCAACATAATAAAACTAGGTCGTGATAGAAATTGAAAGAGAACTAAGATTAGCCAAGTCAAGCGTGTCACAACAAATAGCTCAACAAGCGACAAGAATTAGAGAAGAAAAGTCTGTCACGACCAAGGAGTTTCCTGTTGCGACAGAAATTTCTAAGGACCCAAAGAAATCCTATCATGACAGAGAAAACTCTGTCGCGACTGAGTTGATAGGCTAAAGAGGAAAATGTTTGTCGCGATAAGGAAAATTATGTTACGACAGATTCCAGAAGCAGAAGGACATGAGAAGCTAGTTGCAAACAGGTTTGGTGTCGCAACACAAGACATTCCTGTTGCGACAAGAACAAGACTACTACACAAAAATTATGTCGCAACAAAATCTAAGAAAGAGCTCAAAAATCAGATTGCGACCAAAACAACAGGGCTCTGATAGAGACGGCGAAAGGCGAAAACTGCATTTGCGATAAAAATTTTCTATGTCGCGATAGGCGACCAATTTGAGCAAAGTGCAGGGATCCACAAGCGCAATTATTTAAGTGCGGCTGACATTGGAAATTCTAAATAAAAGCATCCTAGGGACTGCTATGCCGCGACCCATGACTCCCGAGGACATGCGGGTAGTTGAAGATATATATATTTTATTTTATTTTTATTTTCCATTTTAATGATTTAGTTTGATGGAGTTTCAATGTAGATTTTAGTTTGTTTTCTTAGATTTACGGATTTGGTAATGAGGCGAAGTGTAGCTTCAGTGAAATTTTATTGATAAAATCTTTCTTTTCTCTATTCACTATGCAGTTAAATGGAGGATGATTTTACTGGAGTTTATTTATTTCAATTATTTACAATTTCGGTGAATTTACGTCCAGTTAGTCAGCGATATGAGTGAACACCTAGTTTTTGAAAGAAAGTTGAACTCTCTAGAAATGGGTCAATGATGATAGTCATTTTTCTGCACAAAGTGGAAGAATGTCGTAATTAGAATTCTTGAATTTATTTGATTGGTATTATTTTTTAATTTATTTGTTCGGTGCTAATCTATAGTGTGCCCAAACGAGTCTTGTATCTGTTTCACAATTTCTCAGAGGCTCTCTCTCAGCCACGAGAGATAGAGAATCCTGAGAGCATAGAGCAGTTCGTTGTGAGTACGTTCAAACTAATACTATGGAACTAATGAACTTTGATGGGTTACTCAGATAGATCACCAACTTACTCATAATTTGAGGATAGTTGAATGAAGTATCAGTTTAATCACTCAGAGGTCTCTCCTCTTTCTGATGAATTGATCCTGATCCCGTGTTAGCGAAGATCTAATCAAGGTGATGAAAATTTTCATCATAAATGAAGGATAAGGTGTCAATCAAATTGGAAAGGTTGCATGTCATGTCTGTAGAACTTAAGAATTTTCAGTCCTAAAATTTGGGTATAAAGTACTAAAAAGGAAAAATACCCAGATCTTATAAAGATGGTTATATTTTACAAGTAGTTGATTAGACTCATGCTTCAGAAATGAACATGAACCTCTAATAAATGAAAAGTATGGTTAAGGGAGAAATCCAAACTATACTATCATGCATCTTTGATAAACTCAGTTTTCTAATTAATGGTTGACCTATGAATTGATATGATGCAAAAATTGATTATTACTCATTGATCTAGATCCAGTTTTGTCTCACTCAGTGAATTCTCAAAACCATATTCATTAAAATTTATTTTCATGTATATTAAAGAAATCAATCTAAGATTAAAATTATTTTTAGTTATCTCATCATCATAACAGTGGAGTTCAAATAGTAATGATATTGAGTAGATAGGGTAGTTAATCTTTTGATTTATCATCAGTCCTCGTGGGAATGATATTTGGACTTTAAATATCCACTTTTATTTCTTGTACGACCTATGCACTTGCAGTGATCAAGACCAAATCAAATTTTAATAAATACATTTTACAAAAAGAGAAAATAAATCTTTTCATCTATTCAAGCATTTGGTCATTAACAAGTTTTTGGCGCCATTGCCGGGGATTATATAATAGTCCTTTGGTGGCTGTGTCTAAAATTTGGTCAACAAGTTTTTGGCAGCTGTTGGTGGGGATTGAATAGTTCTTGGGTGACAGTACCAGAAGTTTGGCATACACTAATGACATCATATATATAGTTTGGTCTTAACAGTTACCTTTGAGATATACTATTGTTGCCTTTCTCATACATCTCTCCCACATCCTCGTTGACTACTTTAGTGACAACAAACTCTACTCGGTGCTAACATCTCTAGCCCATGGTTGTCGATAACTTATGGGTTAATTAAGGAATCTTGATTCATTTTTTGGACTTTTCCTTGATCATTACTGAGGTTGTCGTCCTCCATGTCGTCGGTCCTGCTTCCTTCTGGTTTCGATGGTGTCATTTCTTGCTCTAAAGGGCATGCATCCTTTTGGTGATTGAATTTGTCACAACTTAAATACACTAAGTGAATACCTTCATATTCAATTTTCCTTACCTTACACTTGAGTTGAAACTTAGAGAGCAACTACTTTTCCAAATCAATTTCCATGCACATACGAGCACAATGACCCCTTAAGACCAAGGATGTGGCTTCATTGTTGTGATTACCTATCTCTCAAGCTTTCATAGAAATCTGTGCCATATGCCCTCTATGGGTAGGCAAGGAATCCTCACCCAAACAAGGAGGTTTTTTAGGTCGTTTTGCTTAAGGTCGAAGTTCGGCTTCCATGATTGGACGGTGAGGTAGTGATTGAAGATCATCCACAGTCCATTGTATTTCTGAAATAAGTGATCCTCTATTGCTGACAAACTTAACTAGGAAACACCATCATCCATCATGCTTAGATTACATTATTTGATTTCTATAATGAAGTAATTCTCTTAAATAAGGTTTTGTATCCTATAGATCGGCTAAGAAGTTTTATGATCAGTGTTTATCTCCATGGCTTCCGATTCTACCTTTCTCCTCCTTTGAGAGCCGTAGCTTCGGGCAACAAAGGTCCTCATCTTCTTCTAGTTCTGTCTCTTGTCATTCAGGAGCCCTATTGTTTATCCTTCTCAGCATTTGTTTATTTACAATCCCATCAGTTTGTCCTGGAAAAAAAGATGTATTTGTTCCTTCTCAAAATAAGAGGGAACATCAACTTCCTCCTTGATTCTTTTGTTACTTCGATGAAAGTATTCTTCTTCTTCTTCTGACTTTGCATGGGAGCATTTAGTCTCAACTTCCATGACTAGTAGGGCTTGAGAGATCGCCCTATTGATGATGTGAAAAGTTGGAATAATATATCATATAATTTGAAGTTCCTTTCTTAAACTCTTACATTGTTTCTTCTATCAATAAATCTATATTTATTTGAAACTGATATTTGGGAGAATTATGCTTTAGGGTTAGAGGGGCCTTGTATTTAATAAAGAGTCCATCAAATTATTAAAATTAAACATAAGGTTATGTAACTTGATGAGACAAAAAATGTCCCTTAATAAATTAACTTTCTCCCAACCAAACGCCCACCACCAACAGTCCTCGTGCCCTCCCCCATCCACCAAAATCCAAGACCCTAACCAACCAATCTAACATTCTATATTTTTTTTAAATGCAACAATTTTACGTTTTTTAATTTCTTATTTTTAATTAATTTGATTATATAATATCTTATTTTCACTTATTTGGAAAATCTATTTAATAAAAAAATTATTTTAAATTTTATTTTTATTAAAATTTTATTTTTGTACAATAAATGTATTAAAGTAATATATATATATATATATATATATATATATATATATATATATATATATATATATATATGCATATGCTTTTGTTTTATTTTCTTATTTTTATACTTTTATATTTTATATTTTTATAAACCTGAAATTTTAAAAAATAGAAATAAAAAATACTATCTACAAGTTACATTATTCTCTAAATAAAGGTAAAAAAAAGTAATATAAAAATATTAATTATTTAACAAAAAATTAGTGATAATCATTTAGTATTTAATTTTAAAGAAATATTTGAAAGTGAATAAATTAAATATTTTAAATTATATATATATATATATATATATATATATATATATATATATATATATGTATGTATAATTTTAAAATATTAGTATTTATTTACATTTTATTAAATAGTCAATTATTATATGTGAATGACTATGTATTTATATATATTAAAATTAATTTATTTCCATGGGTTAATTATATGAAATAAAAATAGAATAATAAATAAATAAATAAATTTTTAAAGAATAATCTTTTAATTAAGTAATCCTTTATATTCCTCTTAAGTTCTAAAGGATAAATAAATAAAATAAAGACAAATATGGGTTTGTTAAATAATTAATAAAAAATAAAGAAAAATAGGGGTTTGTTAGAGTGTACAAAGTAATTACACTAAATGTATAATGAAAATGTTCTAACTGTACAAGGGATGTACAAGTTTGCATTTCTTATACAACTTATAATTTTATTTTTTTATTTAATATTTCTTTCGTATGTATGCTAATACACTAACCTATGTCATTGTTTATATGTATTGATAGATGCAATACTAAGCTCACACATATTAAATAACCTAGTACAAGTTTATGTCATAAACTTCCCAAATTTAAAAAAATATATAGAAAATATGGTTGATCTTGTTTTTTTCATTATTTTCATCACAAAAAAAAAATTAAAAACATGCTAATATTAGTTTTTAATAAGAAAAAAATAAGGAATTTTTATAATATACATGGTGATTATACTAATTGTACAAGACAAATGTACTAAATGTATAAGGGATGCACACGCTTGCATTTCTCATAGGATTTGAATATATTTTTTTCGAAAATAATTTTCCTATATTGTATGCTAATACACCAACATAGGAAATACTTTATACACATTCATTAAATTATGCAATGGAAACATGCATATATTAATTTTTTTTAATAAAGAAAAATAGAGATTTGTTGTTGTGTGCAATGGTTATTACACCAACTATATAAGACAAATGTATTAAATGTACAAGGGATCTACAAGCTTGTCTTTCTTGTACGATTTTGATTTTTTTTTTTCGAAATATTTTTTCTAAGTCATATGTTATTAAACCAACCTAGAACATATCTTATAAACCTAATTTAAAAAAAAATTAATGAAATATATTATCATCATAATTTATATTATTATAAATAAAAATAAAAATATTCAATTTTTAATTTATCTATAGCTATAAATAGATATGTATTTATATTAAAGTTGATTTGTTTTACTATGTTTATTAAACAAAACAAAAATATAATAAAGAAAATGAAAAATAATGAATAAATAAAATTTTTAATTAAGTATATTTTAAAATAATGAAAATAAGATGTTATCATATAAAAATAATTAAAAATTAAAAATTTTAATTTATTTAAAATATGGAAAATAGAGGCTGAATATTGATTGCAAAAAAACAAACCTAAGGATTAATTGCAAAAAAATAAAAAATAAAAATAAAAGGAGGCTGGGTGCTTGTGGCCTGGAGGGCTGGAAAGGAACAGTAGGACGTGGGTTTGATGGGAGGTCTGAGGTAGTCTTGGTATTTTATATGTTGAGTGCTTCCCCATTGTTAATACTGTTAATTTTGTATGTTGTTATGGGTTTTGAGTTTGATTAGGATACTTTGATTGACCTTTTATTAAATATAAGGTCCCCTTTAACCCTATAACATAATTTCCCCTTGATATTTGCATAAATATATTGGTGATAATAAATCAATAGTGGTAAATTCATGTGTTATATAATATTAATGTTTTAATTGATAATAAAAACAGAAAATGATTATACTACACATATCTAAATAAAAAAAGACAAAATTCTATAATATAATATATAAAATAGAGCTTACGTCATCACTAAAAAAATATATCATATAAGTCTAATGGCTTTCTCAAGTGGGAAAGGGAGCGGATGCATGAGAATTCCTAGGGTCTTTATAAGAATCGAGTATTATGATGATATATAAAGAAAGTATTTTGATGATTTAATGTAAAGTGGATAGATAGAAAAAAAAAAGGTTTAATTCAATAATTTTTTAAATAATTAAAAGAAATATTATCATTAAAATTCTCTATAGAAAAAAATTGGAGTGATGTCTCAAAATATTTTTTTTTTTCAAAAAATAAAATCCAAAGTAATTCGTGTTTCAATAAATGGTCACACTAGTTTCTTATAACGTAACCAGCAATTGATAGCTTCTGAGTTTAAACTTTTTTAAAAAATTAAAACCGTAATTGGTGAGCTTGGCTTTAGAGTTAATGTTAAAACTATGATTGGTGATTACGGTTTTAAAAAGTAGTCGATGAATACGGTTTTAGGCTTAATGTTAAAACCGTGGTTGATGATTATAGCTTTAAAAAGTTTAAAACCTTGGTCTTTTCCCTTTTGGATGTTCTATCTTTTTAAATTTTGAATGCTCTACCAATAAAAAAAAAAGAATTTTTTTTCTTAAAAGATCATTTTGGGACATGACTCTAAAAATAAAAATTGGGCGTGCCCATGTACACGAATGATGTCCCAAAATATATTTTTTTCAAAAAAAATCCCAAATAATTATTGTTTTAAAAATAATGCCCAAATTGGTTATTTTTGCCTGTACTAGGGTAAGTAGTTAGTGAATATCGGTTCAACTTCAAAACAAGAAAAATGTTGCAAATTTTTTTTTAAGCAGTGAAACACCAACCAACTGAAGTTGTAGTTATGGCTTTGGTGCCGTAGAAAAAGAAAGTAGTTTGGAGATTATTTTAAAATTTAAATTATTTAGGAGTCTTTTTTCTTAAAAAATCATTTTGGGACATGACTCCATATATCTAGCCCATTAATAGCCGAATTTTCTGTAGCATTGTTGTGGGTACCATAGCTTTTAACCTAGCAACCCTATTTAGAAGGCCTAGACGAATCAAAGTCCATAGAAGGCTCAAGTATCCTCACACGAATAGGGATCCGAAACACGGCCAAAAGCACGGCTAGTAGTGCATACGATCATGACAAAGGCCTCAGATTTATCGCGGGTACATCCTCTTCTAATCATTTAGTCTCTAAAGAAGATGGCTAGCCAATAATTTCTCGACTGATCCCTCATAGCTCGATAACACATCTTCCTGAATCAATCATGTTTGTAACAGGATGATCTGCGATCTTTGGCGAAAGATTGAGACCAACATCGAAACGGATGGGCATAATCAG
Organism: Tetrastigma voinierianum; assembly: GCA_016808115.1. Classification (NCBI taxonomy): domain Eukaryota; kingdom Viridiplantae; phylum Streptophyta; class Magnoliopsida; order Vitales; family Vitaceae; genus Tetrastigma; species Tetrastigma voinierianum. The sequence continues at coordinate 77,963 of JAEQBH010001881.1, forward strand.
ACGCCCTCCTCCCTTCCATTTCGGAAACCAATCACCCACCTTTTATAAAAGTGGATCATCCTCCCCTCGCCATAAATGAGGAGGAATCACAACATGTAAAGGGATCCTATGGGAAAACGAACATATTTACGCTCTTTATTTCTTGTCTGGCAAGCATCGAAGGCTAGGTGTTTTCTGCCGTCGGTGCCTTGTTTCATTTTTTGTAGGTCCTTCTTTGCGGAGTTAATGCGACAATCGAATACTCTTAGAATCCGAAAGACAACAATTGGCGCCGTATGTGGGAACGACCAAGCAAAAAATCTCATCGGCGACGTGCGAGGGCTTGGCTATGTCAGCTATCAAGCGATCCCCCACACCCCAAAGCTTCGGTAGTTCCTATCACTCATTAGATTGACCGGATCCATCTCTATGTGACAACCCGACGAAATGGGTCCCCGCCCAGAAGACCGGTTTCTTCATTGGCGTTAGGATATGGGGCTCTGAAGCAAGAAGCGGAGCTAGGCGATGGTGTTGCCCGGAACATGGCGACCATGCAGCAAGAACGATTACTGCGAGGCTTCGTTTAGAGGATTGGGAGGTGAAAATGCGAGGCGGCCCAACCATCACGCACCTCCCCGTCAAATAGAATAAAGCGAGCCCATCACGCCGAGCGCGTGATCACGATAGCGGACGGTAGTTATCCTCGTGCTCTCCAGCTACGATCTTTCACCCTAAAGAACAAAGTGGAGAGTTGAATCAACAAAGGCCCAGCTGCATTCCGGCCCAGTTAAGTTAGTGACATGCATCATTGAGTACGAAGAGAAATCAGCAGAAAGCGACAACAATCGCAGCAGACACCCGAAAATGTGCCCACGTGGCACAAGGGAGTAGCACCATCACTTTCATTCATGTATCCTACTTTGCAGGCTACACATGCATGCTACATTACCATTGTCAGGACACGAAGACATGTTATCCTCGACAGGACAACATATCTTAAGCTCATTTGCCCACATTAAACTGTCATCTTGTCTTTTGCCATGTATGATGGCTCTTCAGTCATTATGATCACATGCTACATTGCAACCAGGCAATGATACTTAATGTGCAAGAATGACCGCTTACTATGCAAAAGTGTTCTGGCGGCTTGAAAGGAGCCCGCCACAGCTCGGTTCTAAATTCCCGGAGATCTATTATGCTTTCGTTCAACTAGTTGTGGGCTGCATTTGTCTCCCAGTACCTGTGCTCAATTCAATAAAAGGGAAACATCAGTTCTTTACAAACCATCTTCAAGTGGGAGGACGAATCCATTTGTAATTTCACTTGAAGATTTGGACGGGCTGTCCAACAAATTGATTCGTATAGTATGGATGCGGTCCTCCAGAATTTCCGAAGGAGCTTTGGGCCGACCACCCCATTCTTCCACTCTGTCTATGGATCTGCCTGCGACAATGGAGGAATTGTACAAGCGGCGGATAGTATTCCTTATTTGGAGGGCGATATTTGGAAGCGACCTCAAGTGTGATGATCATGACTCGAGCGTGAGTCGGCCGCTGAGACCCGATGCGAACAAAGGAGAGTCAGAGTAAGAACCAGAAATGCTCCCGGGACCAATCAGAGAAAAAAAGGGAACCCCTGCAGTTTACCCCTCTAAACATCTCTTACGACAGACTCCTTCCTCTTATCCGGGATCACCCGGATTTCAAATGGCCCACACAAATTCAGTCAGATCCCGCCCAGCGCAACCAGTCTTTGAGATGTGATTACCACAAGGACCATGGGCATGAGACCAAACCGATGTCGAAGCTTGAAATTTTTGGTGGAAAGGTTAATCAGGGCCGACCACCTTAGGAGATATGTTCGGGAGACGACTTGTGAAGCTGAGGCTGCCCCTGCGGTTGAAAGAATAGCAGCCAGCGCAGGGCTCCCGCCTAAACCTCGACCCACCATAAACTACATACTAGACTCGGTTGATGGCCCGGTGTCAGTTTAAAGAAGTATGAGAGCTCTTTGGGAGCGACCATAGCCCAACTTACGGTGAACACCATTCATCGAGATAGAAACAAGTAATCAACTAATTGGCCCATTTTTATATCCTTTCCCCTATTAACTAGATCCGGGGTCATTGCACGACATCACTATGCACTCATACTTACTCACATGTAATATTAATGATTTCGATGTGCACGTAGTACTAGCGACCACGGCAGCCTTGATCGACTGTTCAAGCGCGCTTCATGTAGATGAACATCTCTTTCGACAGGCTGAGTTCGGTTAGTAGAATTCTGTCCGGGTTTAACGGAGCAGCCACCGTAACGATGGGCAACATTTCTCTCCCCGTCAAGGCAGGGCCAGTAGTTAAGTAGGTCTTATTTTCGGTTGTCGAGGACTTGGGCTCGTACAATGCCATTGTTGGCTGAGCCTGGCTGCATGCGATGAAAGTCGTGCCCTCGGCCTACCACCAAATGATCAGCTACCTAAGCAGTGCTGAGCAAGTTGACCTCCTGAGCAGCCAACTAGTAGCTCGGCAGTGCTACCAACTATCAATACAAGAGCAGAAGAAAAACGAAAGCCCCTACAATCCGACCCTCGAGGCCCATACCTCATAATAACAATTATAGCTCCCCGCCCAAGCAAAGTCGGACAGGGAGCGATTGGTCGTAGACCCCCTGGAATCAATATGCCTAGACAGGCCGAATAAATCCACATATGTTAGTTCCCTCCTATCCAGTGGGGGAGAAGGAACAAATATAGTAGGTTTTGCTCCGTAATATGGATGTATTCGCTGGACTCCTTTCGGACATGGGTGGCATTAACCCGTGCACACCTCTCACAAGTGAATGTGTCCCTTCGACGAGGGCCGATTGGAATAGAAAGTGAGGCATTTCCACCCGAACCGTCATCAAGTTATTCAGGCAGAAGTGGATAATCTTTTAAAAGCAGGATTCATCAGGGAGATAAAGTACCCGAAATGGCTGGCCAATGTGGTAGTAGTCCCGAAAAAAGGCGGTAAATGGAGAGTATGCATGGACTACACATACCTCAATGAGGCATGCCCGAAAGATAGCTTCCCTTTACCTCAGATAGATCAGATTGTTGACACATCGGTCGGGCATGGGATGTTGTCGTTCTTGGATGCCTTCTTGGGATATCATCAAATACCCATGCACATCATGGCTTGGAAAAAAGCGAGGCATTCATCACCACATGCGGGCTGTTCTGTATAATGTAATGTGGATTCGAAGCAAGAATGTCGAGCCACGTGACAGTTAGTGACCAAGATGTTCAGGCTGCTACTAGGAAATACCATAGAGGTTTACATTGATGATATGTTAGTAAATACCAAGAAATGCCTGGACCATGCTGAACACTTGTAAGAGGCTTTTGAACTCCTAAGGGCATACGGTATGAAGCTCAATCCCTCAAAGTGCGCTTTCGGAGTCAATGCGGGCCGATTCTTAGGTTTCATGGTGACTCAGAGAGGGATAGAAGCCAACCCCGCTCAGCTTAAAGCTATTTTGGAGTCCCCGGCTCCCTTCTAGAAAAGGGGTACAATAATTTATTTGGTGCGGTTGGGTTTGCCAGCAGACGATTCATCTCTTGGTTTACAAATGGTCTAAAGTCGTTCTTTGTTACCCTTAAGGGGGCTAACCAGGCCGGATGGAATGAGGAATGTGATAAAGCCCTCACAGCGATCAAACAGTATCTTGTAGAACCTCCAGTCCTTGCTAGCCCTGAAGTCGGCGAAACACTCTTCGTATACTTGGCCGGTTAGGATGTCTACGATAGTCTTTGCCTTGTTTAAGGAAGATGAGAATAAGCGAGAGACGGTGTTACCTGCCGGCAAGTCCTTAGCCAATCACCGAAGCTTCGTCTGACCACCTCAAGCGGGGCGGCAGTAGCCCTTCGGGTAGCAACTAAAAGCTCGCCCATACTTCCAAGCACACCCATTGTGTGCTAAGTGGCCTCCCTCTTCGGACACCGTTCCATAAACTGACTTCGGGAGGATGGCTCGATGGGCAATTAAATTGAGCGAATTCGATATTCAGTATAAGCCAAGATTGGCTAAAAAAGGATAGGTTATGGTAGATTTTCTAGTAGAGATCCCCCAATCCGAAATGAGCCTGGATAGCTTGAACTGGTGGATCCTTAATGTAAATGGGGCATCTCGGAAAACCGAAGCTGGCATAAGTTTGCAACTTAAATCTCTAGCTTGGGAGAAGATTGAGTAGGCAATCCATTTGGGCTTGATTGCCTCCCAATGCGAATCGGAGTGGCAAGGCTATCTTGGCCGAGGTGGGCGCGGCTATAGTGTCAACCGATAAGCTCCTGATTCGAAGTGATTCAAAGTTGGTGGTAGGGAAAGTAAATGAAGAATATGAGTCGCGCGACCCTCGAATGGCAAAGTATGTATCCCTGGTTAAGTAACGCTTGGGTAGCTTTTCAGCTTTTCAGCTTAAACACATCCCCCGAATTTGCAATGAGACGAGGCAGCCTTGGCGTAGCCGCTACTCTTCCAATGATAAGCAGTGTTCACCATCTATTATCAACCGGATTCTTCAATTATCACTAGTCGGGTAAGTCAAGTGGACGAGGTCTCCCCTTCTTGGATGGCCCCCATAGTACAAAATATCAACACGGGAGAACTCCCAAACGAAAGGGACAAAGCTCACAATATTCAAATCCAATTGGCCAGATTCTCTTTGGTTAACGGGCAGTTGTTTAAACGATCCCTTGACGGGCTGTACCTAAAGTGTTTAACTACCGAATAGGGACAATATGTATTGGCCGAATTACATGAAGGGATATGTGGTAATCATCTAGGCGGCAGAACACTGGCACATAGAGCCAATACTCAGGGGTATTATTGGCCAACCATGAGATTTGACGCTGCCGATTATGTACAAAAGTGTGATTGATGCCATCGGCAAGCCCCTATCTTGAGATCACCAACACAGGACTTAATTTCCATCACGAGCCCTTAGCCTTTCGCTCAATGGGGAATTGACATAGTAAGACCACTTCCTACTGCCCTAGCTCAAAAAAATTATTCTTTGGTAGCGATTATTTGACAAGTGGATGAGGCGAGGCTTTCGCATCAATTAAAGATAAGGATGTCACTCAGTTCATCTGGAAGAATATTGTCTGCCGGTTCTGCATACCCGATCAATTGTATCAAACAACGGACCTCAATTTGATAGTCGGGCATACAAGAACTTCTGCCAGGAGTTGAAAATAAATAATCTATACTCCACCTTGCGATATCAGCGGAGCTTGATAGCTGACGAGTTTCTAATAAAGCCACTACAGTGACCGCCTTAAAGAAACAATTAGACTCAGCTAAAGGCAAGTGGGTGGACAAGCTCCCCGGGGTACTTTGGGCCTACAAAACGACAGCCCACAGACCAATAGGTATATCCCCCTTCGCGCGGACTTATGGGATGGAGGCTATAGTCCTAGCAATCGGTATGCAGCTCGGCCGAAGTATACACCCTGCGGTCGAATACTGAATCTATGATTAAAGACCTAAACATGACAGACGAATTGTGCGAAGCAGCGACTGTGTAAATAGCATCATACCACCGCATGCTAGCAAACCTATACAACAGACGCGTGAGAGCCACAGAATGTTCCCGGCTGAGGACTTGGTCACGAGAAAAGTTTTAGGAACCACGGAGTTGATCAGTTGGTGAGAAAGTTCGACCAAACTAGGAAGGACGTATGTTATGCTTATGAGCGGCGAATCCGGATCGCATACATTAGATAAAATAGATGGGACTTTTATTACCTAGAATATAGAATGTTATGCACCTCGAAAGGTACTGTATCAATAAGAATGATTCGATCTCAACCACTGTTCCCTTCTTAGTTTTTTATTCACAAATAGTGTAGGTTGATGTCCTGTCGACCCAGTATAGTTGATGCCCAGGTGGTTCATTCTGAGCCAGGGTCAAGGTTGATGTCTTGCAGAGAGGCTGATATGGTTGATGCTGGCCCCGGTTCCTTCTGGCCGAGTAAGGTCGATGTCTCAGGCCCGAGTATGATTGATGCCTAACTAGTTCATTACAAAGCCCGGGTAAGGTTGATGTCCTACCGGCCCAATATGATTGATGCCCAGCTGGTTCACTACAAAGCCCGTGTAAGGTTGATGTCCTACCGGCCCAGTATAGTTGATGCCCAACTGGTTCACTATAAAGCTTGGGTAAGGTTGATGTCCTACCGGCCTAGTATGGTTGATGACCGGCTGGTTCATCACAAAGCCCGGGTAAGATTGATGTTCTACCGGCCTAGTATGGCTGATGCCTAGTTGGTTCACTACAAAGCCCGGGTAAGGTTGATGTCCTACCAACCCAGTATGATTGATGCCCAACTGGTTCATTACGAAGCCTGGGTAAACAGACGCTAGAAGGGGGACGAATGAACCTTGTTTACCAGAGTGTTCATACAAATCTAATCTTTGCCTACCCGGGTAAATGAACTAAATTACGTGATTTGACAAAGAGAAAGCAACAACATCAAATTCGCAAACAACAAATGCTTTATTATGGAACTCGGTTACAGAATAATAAAAATCAGGGATACATAACATTGGTGATGGAATAAGGCTCAACGAGCAATGGCAAAATACAACCCTTAGCTCTTGCTAGAGACACCTGGTTCCTCACTCTCCCCAGTTACTCTAAGCGGAAAAATCAAGCTCATTACCCATCCCAACCTCGGTGGTGGAGAGCTGCTCGCCCGCCTAGTTAATATCCGTCTCAAAGACTGTAGCAAGAACCTCCCTCTCTGGCACAGTCATCGCTTCACCAAGGCGAATATCAATGGTCGTAGCTTCAGCAGGGACAACACCTAGCGGGCATCGAGGGTTGATAAAGAACCCTAGGGATAATGACTTAGATGTGTCTGGCATCTCGTTTGGAACCACGGGTTGACTTCCACAAATATTATGTTCGCAATCACAACAGTCATAACCATAGTTAAAAATCACGTTGAAGCCCTCCTCATAAGCCTCCTCCAAGGCCTTTTTCTCTTTAAGGTCTTGTGCTTGTAGAGCGGACACTTCATCTTTACTTGTTCCGAGCTCTAGAAGTAGAGAGAGTCACTCGACGACCAGACAACTAGCCTCGATCTTAGCCTTCCTTCAGCCTCCTCACCACATAACCACCGGGCATTTTGGACCTGGCTTGACTCGAGACTCCACCTTCACCCACGGCACTCCCGCCGCCGGAATCCATGCGGGCCATTGAGGCTTCGTGGCGAGCAGCATCTCTCTCTGCCTCAGCTCGAGCCACCTTCTCAATGCTTTCTTTGGCCTCCTTCTCCCAGCGTTGGGATCTCGACTCAGCCGACAAAGAAAGCACTCGGCCTGCTTGTGGTTAGAAACGGCCGATTAGTAGAGGCGAAGTAGCCTCTTCGCATCCCTCGATCTCATTGGAATTCTCGATCTTGGTAAGTCATATTCTGGATAACGATGGCCCTCTGAAAGAAGCGCATTAGAATAAGGCCATAAATCGAAATAATTCTAGAGCAAATATAGTAGTTGTAAACATACGAATCATTTGGACGAAGTTCTTGATTATGTATTAACATTTCTATGAAACCCCGAGAAAATCTAATTTTCTGAAAAATGGCAAAATGGTAATTTCGGTCAAAATTCGAAATTTTTCTAGATCTCGGATGATAAAACGGACTTAACCGTTGGAATCGTCTCGCGAAATCTAGCTACCACTTTGAATTTCGTCGAATTTTGAGACAGTCGGAATTTCACGTTTTTCGAGGCACCGGGTGTCGGGTGTCATAAAACGACTTGTGAGAGACATTTGATGTGACAAAGGTCACCTACTACATGCGTCCATGTGACACATGTTGCATGATTAGTGAGATGATGAGATGAATGGCTTAGATTAAGCCATGTGTCAAAATTCAAAACTTAAAGAGACATGGATGGAATTATTGGAAAGTTAAATGAGTATAAGACAAAAGGGAATAGTTTTCTTCTCCAAAGAAAAGAGCAAAACGTGCGAGTGAGGGCTGGATCAGATTTTAGAAGAGGGTGACTTCTCTCTAGATTTCCCGGTCGGACCAAGTAGGTTCTCGTCGGACGAAATGAAATCGTTCTGTGTGAGACTGCAGTAGACGCAGATTTTGTGGAGTTCCGACAACTCCAAGAAGTAGGGGTCTTCTCCTACTTGTGTTATTCTTGGCTAAGAGCCATTTTATGGATGGGGATTTATGTAGGCCTAGATGACTCGTGTTTTTCTGGCCTCAAAATCTTTTGAACCAAGTGGAGGAAATCCCTGCTGTGGCCAGGAATGGAAGGGGCTTTCCACCCAGGGTTTCACCGTTCATGTGATTGGTCAGATTTCAGGTTAGTCTCTCCCTCCTCTGAGTGATTCAAATGAATTGCTTGGATTTGTTATTAGCCCATGTGAGCCACTCTTGAAGTATTGATCGTGGAATTGAATAATGTGAATTAATTATGTTAATATATGCATGTAAAATATATTAGCATGAATATTTGGAATTGGCACTAATGCATCCATATGCAATCGTGGGCACCCTGTGAACGAGATAGGTGAGTGCAGCTGACACAAAAATGAAAGAAAAGAGTTCGATGTTTTCTCGCATTTGCTTAGGCATGTGCGAGAGTCGGGTGAGGACTCAGACATGGGCCTGCACAGACATTCAAGTAGGACTGCTGTATTTGCTTGAGTGTGATTGTTGCCATGACATGTGCACTTAGGTAGGAGTAACTCATGTAGGAAATTATCACTACTGAGCATTGCTCACCCTGTCGAGGGATCACTATTTCAGTACAGTGGGAGGTATTGTGAGGACGACGCCACTAGAGGCCGCTCTTTTAGAAGGAAGCCATTGTAGTTTGGTATTTTCATCATAACATGTATAAAACTCTAATTTTGACATATGTTTTTGGTTAAGAGCATCAGAATAACCTGAACTATTATTATATACTTGATATGGGATGAATATATTGACAAGGCCCAAGTGGCCATTTTACTCGCACATGGACCCTGTGGTCATTGTTAATTGTTGGGACAGTTTTATATCTGGGGGTAGAGCTCCCATACAAAAGAGGACTCGTCGATTTTCGTGGAGTGGTGCCCGTTACCCGACATCCACTTGTATTCCGCAAGTCGACGGAAAGAGTCAACTGACCCCTGAAACTGGTATGTCACAATTCTTGTCTTCAACCACCCGCTTGAGTTCGGGTCCCTTACAAACATAGGCAGGACCCGTGGACGACTCATTCTTCGCCCTCCCCTGGGCCTTCGCATACCATAAAGTGCATCCCGAAGTAGTGCCTGATACTATTTGCATATGGTTGGGGCTCCAGACGTCCCGCCCGTTAAACGACCCTCCAACTATTGATAACTCCCTGCACCTTCTCCGCCCAAGAAGGGATACTCCATGGGGGAGCCCGGGCCCTATGGAGAAATGTGCGAATTCGCCAAGAATTCGATCGGGAAGTAACGACCTACTTCATTTCAAATGCTCGTAGATGCAACCTATCCGACCAATCGCTTGTCTCGCTCCGAATGAATGTCCTCCCGATCACACATGAGTCGTGGGAGACCTCTCCCAAACCACCGAGAGAGTAGTCTCCAAACCGATCGTCATGAGTCATCTGGCGAGTCCAAACAACTATCGCTCGCACATTTGGAACTCGCGCCTAAGAAGGTCGACCAGCCCCACCGGTCACCTCGAGGGTAGCACGCTGCCCGCTAAAGCCTACACCGCTGGGGCTTCCGTGTGCCGGGCAGGAACGAGATCAGCTATCTCATCCTCCTCTTCTTCTTCTTCCCTAGCAGGGGGGCGGCTAGATATTAGGGAAATCCAATGGATAAAATCTTCCACCCCCGCTCTAAGCGTCTTTGGCCGTTCGATCACCCACTTGCCCTTCTTAAATGCTTGGGGGGCAAGACGAGAACCCTTTTTCGCAAAAGGAAGATGCTCGAAACGGCAACCCTTATCGTCCTTCTTAAATGCTTGGGGGATAAGGCCGGAATCCTCCCTAGCCAAAGAAGGTTGCCCTAGCTAGTTATTGATCACCGTCGACCAACCATGGCCTCTAAGTCTCGCTTAGGAGACGAAGAACCGGCTAAATTTAGGAGATTAGCAATAATGTAATGCTCTCCCTCTACTATTTCTACAGGAAGAGGGCGTGGAATAACTAGAATAATGTAGGGAGATGGACTGCAACTCAACTCACAAAGATTCCTCGCAGTTAAGAGAATTTTGTGATGTCATTCCTGCTAAAAAATCTCTAGCAACTTCTGAATTTTCTTAAACCTAACTTTCTCTACCCAGTTTACTAGTCGACCCCTCCATCTTTTGCCTGCATAAAAAAATATATATAATAATAAAATTTGCGAACATAAAGGATAGACATGTAAAAATACACCGACATACAGATCCTATAACTTTAACACACCTAGGAATGTCATTGATTGGTTCAAACCAAACGGGAGGTCAGGGGAGCCCGGGGTCTCATACCAAGGTCCTCTAACCAAGATCACGCCCTTCGCCTTGGTCTTAGGTGAGTCGAGAAGTCCCATAACAAATTGTAGCCGTGGCTTGAGCTGAAATGGATAGTTGACCCTGTCTCACCAAGGTATAAATAAAGCAAAACCTCTACCAACGAAATGTCAAAAGTCAGAAAGGAGGTTCAGCACGCCGCACCCTGGGTCAGATCGACAACAACATTTGGATGGATAAGAGCAAGAGGGCGTCGCAGAGAAGTGTAGGAACCGCTTACCGTAGAGGAAATAGTGGAAGCCGGAAGCCCTACATGAGTCATTCTTCGGTGAAAATATACTAATCGCCTTCCCCTGTCGATAAGATTCGCCGACCACCCGTATAACTCAAAATCGATATTGTTAGGAATTTGACAGTAAGACCTCAACTCCTCCATGGACAGAGATGAGATGATGCTACTTGCAGAAGGCGTATCCCGGATAGGCCCTCTTTTGCGCCGAGCCAGACTCGGGGAAGTCTCTTCTTGACCTCTCGCCATACTGCAAGCAGATAACAACAAAAGGAGAGGGGAAAAGGGAATCAATTCCATGCCATAATAACAAACTGGTAAAAGGGCGAGAAAGCACTTGAACCTACCGCATCGGAAACACCCCTCCCCTCCCTTCCCCTCCCCGCCTAATGGGCAGAACTAAAACAACCTCCTATGATCCTGTCGCTAGAAACACGCCGACAAATGGAATCTAACGCACCCAGAACAAAAACAAGGCCTACCTAGAAGATAGAAGAAAACAAACGCCTGGAAAGACAATCCGAAACACGTAATGCTGAACCCGAGTATCAGAGAAGCCTCGAATGGAAGTGGAAACAAGAAATAAAACACTACATGGGTGGGGATCCAATTTATATTCCCTAAGTATCAAGCGCTTAGTGTCTCGTGAGCACATGCGCCGTTAACCTATCGCTCCAAAAGATTTGACCTCGCGACGCTCACTTTCTGGGGGCACAAAACGAGCGTGGCTAGGCTCGTGAGCCCCTCAGCTGAAGGCCTCATGCCTCCCCACACAGCTTCACAACAACCGTTAAGTCCATTCAGAACATAAGGGCCATCCATTATAGAATTCATCACAAGACACTCTTATCCCAAGGAATTAGGTCCATAGTTAATCGTTGAATAATAAAGGCAGAAAAGAGCAAAATGCATAACGTAAAACATACTATTGTTTATACCAGCAAGATCAGAATGCATACAACAATGCAAAACGGTAATAACATTATATAATTAGTTTGTTAGTCACAAAGAAGAAAAAGTGGAAGAAAAAGCCTAAGAAAGAAAAGGAAGTAGAAGAAAAAGGCTAAGAAAGAAGAAAAATGCTAAGAAAGAGGAAAAAGTTGAAGAGGCTAAGAAAGAAGATATGAAAAAAAAAAAAAAAAAGCCCCAGCCACGGATAGCCCTTCTAATGGCAATATGATCACAACGCCTTTCAACAATGCCAAAGCGAAGGGACATATAAAGGGGCATATAAGGCTTAGAAATATCCCTCCAAAAGCAAATTAGCATGCTCCAAAGACGTCTTTGTAGCCTCTTCATCCCACCCCGTCAACATCACATTCCAACCCAGAGCAATCGGAAAAGCACTGCGATCGGGCAACGTCGGCGCCAATGAAGTATACCAAATTAAAAACTCGAAGCCAACCAGTAGCACAAAATAATCCATTACCCTGCAGCCTTATAGCACAACCCGTGGGAAACCCTAAACCTATTAATGTTACCAAAAGAAAACCCCGAACGTTCAGACTTGGAACACACAAGCATTAATGTACCCCCATTCCCAACAAATGCTAAAAGTCAAGAATACCTGTGATTTTCCAACCGAGGAAGACTTGTCTCCTCAACCGGAAAAAGGAGGGCATTGTGGGTACAATGGCTTTTGACCCAACACCCCTATTCAGAAGACCCAAATGGATCAAAGCCCACAGGAGGCCCAAGTATCCTCACACGAACATGGATCAGAAACACGGCCCGAAGCCTGGCTCGTGGTCTATCCGATCACAGCAAAAGCCTCCAGGATTTATCGCCCGGGCACATCCTCTTCTAGTCGACTACCGTTTTAAAGAATATGGCTAGCCAATAATTTCTTGACTTGTCCCTCGCAGCTCGAGAACACATCCTCCCACGAATCACGTACGTAATCGCCCTTAGGATGATCAAACGATCCTTGAGGCGAAAGATTCAGGTGACTTGGCTATCCAAAAGGAAAAACAGTTGACGTGCAAATGAAGCGCCCTCCCTCCTTCCATTTCGGAAACCAATCACCCACTTTCCATAAAAAGTGGATCATCCTCCTCCTTCATAAATAAGGAGGAATCACAACAGGTAAAGGGATCCTACGGAAAAACGAACATATTTACGCTCTTTATTTCTTTGGTCTAATTGTTAATCGAGAGCTACAAAAGCACACCATCGCTTGCCTTGTTTGTTTCTAAGGTGTCCCGCCGCCAAAGTTAATGCCACGTAATGAACCAGACTCGAGAACTGGAAAGACAATAATTGCTATTAGAAATTCCAATTCTTCGTTTGAACAAAATGGGAGGATGTCAATGAGCACCAAAGTATCTTGGCCTCTTCATTACCAAAGCTCGCACCGCTTTCGCGGATCTCCTAGTTTAAATCCTTTTTTTCGCCACAAGAATTTGATCATGAACTGTTATATTAAAACGTTTGACGCCGAAAACGAATTTTAAAATAAAGTTTTGAATCGGTTAATTTTTTTCACCAGAGGGACCTTAAGTGTCTTGCTTTGAGTTTTGCTTTTCTTGAATTTTTTGCAGCCAATGAATTAGAGGGATAATAGCAATTAAGATGTGGTTTTTAATTTGTGTCACTTTGATTGCTTTATGATTTGGAAATTGCCATTGCATGAAGTTCTGAATTTAGGATTCTCTACGGCCGTGGAGCCATTTCATTATAGGTCAGACAGAAGATTTTGTTTGATTAATGGTCTTTTCTATTAAGGAATGTTTTCTTGTGTAAAATTAATTGTGTTGTTTTAATTTTTTGCTATATTTTCTTGAAACCAAACAGTGGGTTAGAGGTTGGCTTTGAATGCTTTAAATTGTTCTTGCTGTGTTTAATATTTTGCATTCTAGGATTTCATTTAGGACCATGGCTCAAGCTTGAAATTTTATAATTAAATAAATCATGAGCAAAATCTTTAAAATATGAATAAAAAAACTATTTGGCTTGAACTTGTTATGATATTAAATGTAAATTTACTATGGTTGTTACGGTTAAATAATAAATTGTAGTTATTTATCAAATAACCTAATGATAAATATGTGGAATATGAAGGGAAATAAATGTTGTACATGGGTCACCTGAAGAAGAAAAAAGTCTATGAACTCCTAGTACTTTTATAAATACTATAGTTATAATATTATAAATTTTTTGTCAGTATGTAAATTCTAAATCAAGAAAGATTTAATATAAAAATTTACAATTAGATTAACACATTTAAAATAATTTAAATTCAAACAAATGTGAACAAAGTTTAGACCAGACTATAACATCGTTCTTATCTATAACAGTGTTCTTGAAAGGAGATGATGGGATGACTTAGTCACAATGTTTCTAGATTACCATCGGGCGAAGAAGGTGCCAAATTGTCAGAGAAAGAGATCTCAAAAGCCTACAGAATGAAGGCTTTGGAGTTGCAGCCAGATAAGAGGCCAGATGATCCCCTAGCTCATGCAAACTTCCAGAAGCTAAAAACTTCTTATGACATTCTCAAGGATGAAAAAGCAAGGAAGTTGTTTGACGACATTCTGCGAGTGCAACGTGAGCAGTTCCACCGAAAAGAACAATATGATGTCAAAAGGAAGAGGATGGTTTCTGATTTGGAGGAAAGAGAGCGGGCGGCTAATGCTCCTGACCCAGCTTCTAAAGCCCGAGAAGAGGAGGAAAGGATTGCTAAGAAGCTAATAGAAGAAATTTCCAGAATACGTGACATGCATTCAAATAAGGGAGCATCAGGCTCTAGGAAAGAGGCAACAGGAACAATAAAGGAGAGTGTGGGCAGCAGTGGAGGTGTTTAAACAAGAGAGTACATTGAAGGTTCTTGGGGAGATGAATGAGAGGATTACACTGCAGAGAGATTGAGGGAGGTGTTTGAGAAGGTTGGTTAGGTTGAAGATGTTTTTATCAAGAGTTCCAGGAAGAAAGGCTCAGCACTTGTTGTGATGGCCTCTGAAGAAGCAGCTGTGAGTTACCCACTAAGATTGTTGATTTTGTCTTAACTGCATTTCATTTTGACTTTTGAGTTTTTATGTTATTACTCATGCTTTTGTGGTTTGCTTGGTTGACAGGTTGCTGCTACAGGAAATACGTGTGGTCATATTTCAAATCCGTTACTTGTACTTCCACTTCAACCAGCTGTAGCTGTGGTGTTTCACCAAAGGTCCATGGAGCCTCAGCCCTTAAGTAATCTGGTTGGCGCTGGATATCAATCATTTGAAGAATCTGTTTTAAAGAAACTTCAGAAGGTTTGAACTTTTTCTTCCGGATGGTTCTATTGTTTACTTGGTGTTACGATTCTCCATAAATGAAGTTGCATTAACTGTATCACCAACTTATCTTAGTTCATTTGCAGAATAAATTGTTGGAATTTGACTAGGGAATATTCTTTTAGTTAAAAGCTTATTGTTTTATCTACCTTAAAGAATCTAATCTTAGACTCTGTACTTTTGTCAGACACGGACTTATGAGTTTAGACTTGTATAGCATCAAGGACCATTTCCTGTAAAAAGTATGGGGAGGTTTTAACTTTCAATGAAGTGAGATCTCTGCTTTCCTAGATGTCCCACA
The DNA here is from genome assembly GCA_016808115.1 of Tetrastigma voinierianum. NCBI lineage: Eukaryota > Viridiplantae > Streptophyta > Magnoliopsida > Vitales > Vitaceae > Tetrastigma > Tetrastigma voinierianum. The sequence goes on from JAEQBH010001881.1 coordinate 93,300, forward strand.
AGGCATTTCTAGATTAATGTCATGGATGTCCATTAGCAATTAGGGCCCTGTCTAGTAAGTGTTTCAAGAACAACTTTAGAAACTGGTTTTGCGAATGGTTTTCAAAAGCTGTTATCCAATGTTTTTGCCGAACAAATATCTGTTTGGGAACTTGGAATGTTTTTTACATGTTTTAAAAATAATCGAGGTTTTAATGCTTTATTTCTAAATGTTATCTTCTAAATTCCCAACTTTTTGTTTATTCTAGGCTTTAGCTATTTGCATAAAATACTGAATTTTTTTCACTAGTTGAAAGGCATTAGAGATTGCAAAACGAGTACTCCAAGCTTTTCTAACAACATCCTCTATAACCGGGAATATGGGAACCAAAATTCTTCACACCTAAAGGGTTTAGTTTTAACCTAAAAAATTCTTTTATCAAGGTGTAAGACAATGGGTCCATGATTGGACCTAATAATGAGAAGATTTTCAACTCTAACATCCTTAAAAGAATAAATCCATTGTTCATTTATAAGAACCCTATCCAACTTTTCATATGGATGAGGAATTACTTCTCATATTAAACCAAGTAAAAGGTTAGCCAAATGATTCCAACTCAAGTAGGTGGCAATTATATATAAATTCAGCAAAATCATGCATTCTAGATGTGTTTCCATAATTGCCCCCCTATTTTCTCATGGGGATGTAAGATTTCATTACCGGTTAGGTAAATCCTCGAGTTGCCCTAAAATTCCTCGAGTTGCCTTAAAAGGATTTGAACCGATGACCATTGTGTGTGCCAAATACTAGTTCAGAGCTTTATAATTTTTGTTTATTATGTAAGGAACAAATACTCTCTATTTATATATATTGGCATCAATTTGGAAAAATTAGTGGATCCAACCATCCCAAACATCCTAAAAGCACTCAACTTCTAAAGCAATGTCTTGAACCTATGATTTGACTGGCAACCTACCACTACTCATTTTTAAGAATGCTAGCTTGCATGACAATTTGGTTTGTGATGTTGTATGTGTGTTTTGCCATTATATACTACCATCAGTGCCGTGGATAAATCTTTCTATCAAGATCACATGTTGCTTTTATGCCTGACTTTGTTTAATGCACACTCCATTTCTTATTTCTCATTTTATGACTGACTTCTCCTGATCAATAGGCTACAGAGAAGCAAAAGTGACTTAGAAGAGTAAGAAGAGGTTTCATACTATCATTGGCATGTTCATGAACCCTACCGATCCCGCTTGTAGGTACCGTATAAGGGAGAAGCAGCATTCTTTGGATTCCTGCAGTCTGATCGTTTGGCATTGAACTAACACAAGGACCTACAAACAAAACAAGACACCTGGGCTTAGGTGCCTACCACTTCGATGCTTGCTAGACAGAGAAAGTAGAGAGAGTAAATACGTCCGTTTTTCAGTAGTCCCCTTACCTGTTGTGATTCCTTCCTTATTTATGGAGAAGGATGATGGTCCACTTTTTATGGACAATGGGTGATTAGTTTCCGAAATGGTGTCAGACGCCTTCATTCAAGGCTAGCTCTGGCCGCTTTTCCTTTTGGATAAATCGTTATCCGACCTTCCGCCTTAAGAATCGTTTGACCATCCAAGGCAAGCACGAATGGATTCATTAGATGATGTGGTTTTGAGCCAGGCATGGATCAGAACGGCAGTTCATTGGCTGCCATCTTCCCGAGATGGCAAATTCGGCCTAGGAGAGGACGGTCCGCGCAATAAATCCCGCAGTCTCTCTCAGACGGATAGTCCACGAGCCGGCATCTCGGCCAGGTTTGGATCCGTGTTCAGCGAGGATACTGGGCATGGCCTCCTGGCTCGATCTTCCGGGCCTTCCGAATAGTGCTAGGCCAAAAGTCATGGCGTACCCAACAATGCCCCCTTTCTGGCCAGGAGGCTCTAGCCTTCATCTACTAGAAACAATTACTTTGACCTGCTTGTCTTTGGGAGCGAGGGACCATTAATGCTTGTGTGTTCCAACGCGCACATTACCGGGGGGTTTTCTATTTTTAGGTAACACATTTAATGCGACTTTTTGGGGTTTCCCACAGTTTCAAAACCCCTATAAAAGGCTGCAGGGTAATGGATTCTTTTATGCTACTGGCTAGTTTTGAGTTTTCTGTGGGTGCAAGGGCATAGATGTCATTAGTGCTCGCCAGACCGTGCTTTTCCTATTGCTCCTAGGTTGAATATGATGTTGACAAGGGTTGGCCAGAAGATACAAGGAACGTGCTGGAGCGCGCTAATTTGCTTTTGGAGGGATATTTTCGAGCTTTATATGCCCCTTTGCTTTGGCATTGTTGAAGGGTGTTGTGATCATATTGCCATAAAAAGGGCTATCCATGGCCGGGGCTTTTTCTTTTTTCATATCTTCTTTAGGATCTCCTTTTTCTTTTTCTTCCTTCTTAGGCTTTTTCTTCCACTTCCTTTTCTTTCTTAGGCTTTTTCTTCCACTTCCTCTTCTTTCTTAGGCTTTTCTTAGGATCTCCTTCTTCTTTTTCTTCCACTTTTTCCTCTTTCTTAGGCCTCGCTTTTCCAACCTCGCCTGCATAGGTTATGTAAATTGCTGAAGTATGATCGCTAGTCAGAAGTTACATATGTAATTATGAATCACTGTGTAGTTAATGAAATTGTGTTTCTTAGAATTTTTGTGTTTTTGCTCACCTTATTTTTCTCATGCCCGACTAACCCGGTCAACAACGTGGACTAACTCTTTGGGCCAAGGGTTGTGGCGTTTGATGAATTCTAGAATGGATCGCCCTTTGATTCCCAATGGATTCTACGGTCGTTTGACCCAAGTTCGTCTATCAGAGGCACATAGCTCAGCCTGTGGACCTACGAACCCGCTCACACTCATTTATCAGGCCCTAGTGAAGCTGTCAGATTCAAATCTTTTGGAGAGGCGATGATTCAACGACGCATTTAATGCACCTGAAGACGCCAGACGCCTGATACTTAGGGAGTCATAATTAAATCCCACCCGTTCCCATCAAGGCTTAATTCCCATTTTCTTGTTTCCTTCTCGCTTTAAGAGCTTATGCCGATAATTCGCTAGAAGCGCTATATTGTGTGATTGTCTTTCCAAGCGTTTATTTCCCCTTATCTTCCAGGTAAGCCTTGTTTTGTTCTCGTGACGTTAGATTCCAGTTTTCGCAGCCGACGACAGGATCGGTGAGGGTATTTTTAGACACGCTTAGAACCGATGGGTTATGGGTTTCCTGTGTCTAGTAGGTTCATGTGCGTTTCGCCTTTACCAGCTTTGGTATTATGTGGCATGGAACTGATTCCCTTCCTTTGCCTCTATTGTTGTTGTCTACCAGAGTAGTATGGCGAGAGGTCGAAGAGACACCACTAGTTAGAGTACAGGCACGAGAAGGGCTTTGGCTAGGAATCACGCCTTTCGAAGCTTCATCTCCTCTCTCGTCATTGGAGGAGTTGAGGTCTTCTTATCGAATTCCTATTGTCTCGATTTTGAGTTATCGGACGGTGGTCGAGCCTGTCGACGGAAGGCAATGTAGTGTATTTCACCGAGAACGACTCGCGGTGAGCCGCTTCCTTATTTCATCTCACGGTAAGCGGTTCCTACACTTCTCTAGAGCACCTCTTGCTCTTATCCATCGAATGTCATTTGGTTCGGCGAATGCGCGTCTTTGACCTCTTTATGTGGACATTTCATTGGTAAGGTTGCTATTATACCTTGAAGTTTGGGACACGGGCCGACTATCCATGTCGGCCTAGAATAGTTGCAATTGTTCTGAACTTCCCGACTTGCCTAAGACCGAGGCGAAAGGCTTGATCTTGGTTAAAGGACCTTAGTATGAGACCCCGGGCTCCCCTGGCCTCCCATTTGTTTTGAACCAATCAATGTCATTCCCAAGTGTGTTCAAGTTGTGGGATCTGTATGTTGGTGCATTTTTCCGCGTTTATCCTTTATGTTCGCGTATTTTATTATCATATATTTTTGTGCAGGGAAAAGCCGGAGGGGTAAACTGGTGAACTGGGTGGAGAAAGCTAGCTTTAAGAAAATTCAAAGGTTGCTAGATATTTTTAAGCGGGAACGGCATCACGAAATTCTCTTAACTGTGAAAAATCTTCATGAGTTGAGTCGTAGTCCATCTCCTTACATCATTCCAGTTATTCCACGCCTTCTTCCTGCATAAATAGTGGAGGGAGAGCATTATGTTATTGCTGATCTCCTAAATCTAACCCCGGGCAGCTCATCTCCAGCCAAAAATTTTGAGACCGCGGTGGTTGGTCAAGAACTGGTGGTTAGTACCCAGTCCGTGCAACCTTCTTTGGTTAGGGAGGATTCCGGCTTTGTCCGCCAAGCATCTAAGAAGGATGATAGGGGTAGCCGTCTCGAGCGCCTCCCTTTTTCGAAAAAGGGTTCTCGTCTTGCCCCTTAAGCATCTAAGAAGGGAAGGCGGGTGCCCAAACGTCTAAAAACGCTTAGGGCGGGGGTGGAAGATTTCATTCCTTGGGTTTCCCCACTATCTAGCCACCCCCTTGCTAGGGAAGAGGAAGAAGAGAAGGATGAGATGGTTGATCTTGTTCACAACTTCGGCACACGAAAGCGCAAACGAGGTGCCAACTTTAAGCGGACAAGCGAGTGCACTCCCAGAAGGTGGCGGTAAGGCGGAAGTCAACGACCGTCAAACGAGAAGTTGAATGCGGGTAATAGTCGTTTCGGGTTCACTTGAGATGGGCTTTCATGGTCAGGCGGCTTCGGAGACTACCCTCTTGGTGGACTTAGGAGAGGACTCCCCAACTCATGCGAAGGTCCAGGAGGACATTCCCTCGAGTGGGTGTTGGCGGAATTACGATAAAATTTAATCCTACCGTTGCATGACAGACGGGTGCTCTGACCAGAAATTTGTTGTTGAATTCTATATTCCTCCACCAGGACCGGGCTCCCCCTCGTGGAGGAAGTATCGGGTTCTTAGGCCGAGAGGATGCCTAGGAGGTGCTCCGATCAGGGCCCGGATTTAGCGGCGAATCCTCGGCTACCCATATGCACCAGTTGTATCCAGCACTACTTTGGATGCCTGTAGTTGTGCGGGCCGAGAGGAGGGGTGAAGAATATGTCGTCTCAGTCCATGCCTATGCTTGTAAGGATGAACTCAAGCAGGTGGTTGAAGACGGAATGCTAATTCGTAATCGTAACTTTGTCCAGTCGACGGAGTTGGTATGTTTACAAATGTTATACACTGTTCTAGTATTATTTCCAAGTTGTTGCCTTATTCTAATGCATTCTTTTATAGGCCATTACGGCTTCGGAATATGACTTACCAGCATCGAGAATTCGGTATAGGGTGAGGATGCGGGGCTGCGATACACACTCGATCGATCGTTTCGACCATGATTACCTTGAGTGCTTCTTTGATTTGAAGCGGTCGAGATCAGTGGTTGGAAGGAGGCCAAAGAAGGCGTTGAGAAGGTGGCTCGGCGAAAGCGAGAGAGATCTTTGCTAAGCACGAAGCCTCGATGGCCCGCATGGATGCGAGTCACGACGAGGAGTGCGAGGCAAAGGTCGTCAGGGTTGGCTAGGGTCCAAAATGCCCTGGTGGTTTCAAAGGAGGCTAGGCGGAAGGCGGAAGACGAGGCTAGCCGTCTGGCCATCGAACGAGTCTCTCTGATTCTAGAGCTCGGGACTAGTAAAGATGAAGCGTCTGCCCTTTAGGCACAAGTCCTTAAAGAGAAAAAGGCCCTGGATGAGGCTTATGAGGAGGGCTTTGACGTGATTTTCAAATATGGTTATGGTTGTTGTGCTTTCACACATAATATTTGTGGAAGTCAACCCGTGGTTCCAGACGGGATGCTAGGCACGTCTAATGATTATCTTGAGTTCTTTATCAGCCTCGATGCCCCACGGGTGTCGTTAAATGCGACGTGACCATCGGCGGCTGCTCACAGTGAGCGGCAGGTGCGTTAAGAGAGGTTCTATTTGTGATCCTTGAGACGGATGTTGTGAGGTGAAGCGAGCATCTCTCTATCATGGGGTTGGACTAAGTAATGAGTGCGATTCTTCCCTTGGAAGTGCTTAGGGAGTGAGAACTGAGGTCTGGCGGGAGTTAGGGGTTGTATTTTTCCATTGCTCGTTGAGCCTTGTTCCTACACCCATGTTCTATATCCCCGCTTTTTGTTATTATGTAATCAAGCTCCATAATAAAGCATGTGTTGTTTGTGAATTTGATGTTGTTGCTTTCTCTTTGTCGAATCACGTAATTTAGTTCATTTAGCTAGGTAGGCAAAGATATACCTTGAGTAGGACATAGATCGGTCTAGAATGCCCTCCTTCTAGTGCCTCCTTATCCGGGCTTCGTAATGAACCGACTGGGCATCAACCATACTGGGCCGGTAGGACATCAACCTTACTCAAGGTTTGTAGTGAACAAGTTGGGCATCAACCATGCTAGGCCGGTAGGACATCAACCTTACCTGGGTTTTGTAATGAACTAGCTAGGCATCAACCATACTGGGCCGGTAGGACATTAACCTTACCGGTCTTTGTAATGAACCAGTTGGGCGTCAACCATACTAGGCCAATAGGACATCAACCTTACCCGAGCTCTGTAATGAACCAGCTGGGCATCAACCATACTAGGCCGGTAGGACATCAACCTCACTTGGGCTTTGTAATGAAAAATTGAGACGAGAATAAGGTTAGAGATTGAATATTTCGTTATTGATAGTACCTTTTAAGGTGCATAATATTCCACATTCTAGGTACAAGTGTCAAGTCTAGTTTGTCTAATGCATACGATCCGGACTTGCTAGCTTGCATTCACGATGTCTGATCCGTCTGATTTCATTAATGGATCGGTTGTGTTCTGAAGCTTTCTCGGGACCAGGGTCCCACAAACATGGAACATTCGGGGCTTCACACATATGTTGTATAGGTTTCTTGGCACAACGATTGGTACGATGCTATTCGCATAGCGCATTGCTTCTCGCGGGATCGTGCGCCATGTCTAGGTCTTTAACCCGCAGTTCGATGTTCGACTACTCGGGTATATCGATTCGGACGTGGGCGTACCAATTTTGTGGAATTATGGCTTCCATCCACTTAAGAAGTAAGCGCGAAGGGGATATGTTGCATTTGATCTGGTGTGGATTAATAGGCCAAAATGCCTTGGGGGTTTGTCCTTACTTACCTTTAGCTAAGTCTAATCGTTTCTTTAAGGCGGTCAATAAGGTTTTATTAGAAGCTACTGCTTGGTCGTTGCCTTATGGATATCGCGGGGTGGAGTATAGATTCTTTATTTTCAACTCCTGGCAGAAGTTCCTATATGCCCCGCTATCAAATTGAGGTTCTTTGTACGTGCAGTTGATCAATTATCTTAGGAAAGCGATAGATAATATTCTTCCAAATGATTGAGTGACATCCTTATCTTTAATTGATCACGAAAGCCTCAGCTACTATCCTTGTTGAAATAATTAGTGGCTGCAATAATAATTTTACGAGCCTAGGTAGTAGGGCTGTGGAGCTATGTCAATTCCCGTTGAAGCGAAGGGCGGGCTCGCGATTTAATCCTGTTGGTGATCTGAGACGAGGGGCCTGTAGCCTCAGTCCTGCACATACGTGTCGGGACGTCGGATCTCATGGTTGGCTAATAATATCCATGAGTATGGGCTATGTGTGCCAATGTTCTGCTTGCTGGATGATTACCACATAATACTTCATGTGGTCGGCGTATAATATTATCCACAATTCGGTGGTTAAGCACTTTAGGTAGGACCCATTTAGGGATCGTTTAAACATATGCCCATTAACCAAAGAGAATCTGGCAGCCGACTGGATTTGGATCTTGTGAGCTTTGTCCCTTTCGTTTGGGAGTTATCCCATGTTGATATATTGTACTATGGGGTCCATCCCGAGAAGGAGACCTGCGTCCATGACTTACAGTAGTGATAATTGAAATCAGGCGATAATAGATGGGCGAGAACCTTTGTTTTTGTCATCGGAAGAGAAGTGGCTACGACGGCCAAGGCGTCCGCTTTCTCATTATAGTCCCTGGGGATGTGTTCAAGCTTCTAAGTTGAAAAGCTACCCAAGTGTAGCTTAACCAGGGATACATACTTTGCCATTCGGGGGTCTCGTGACTCATACTCTATGTTTACTTGCCTTACCACCAACTTAGAATCACTTTGAATCAGAAGCTTGTCGGTTGACATTGTAGCTGCCAGTTCAATTCCGGCTAGGATGGCCTCATACTCTGATTCGTTGTTGGAGGCGCTGAAGCCCAAACGGATTACCTGTTTAATATTTTCCCCAACCGAAGATTTGAGTTGCAAACCGATGCTAGCTCCAGTTTGGCGAGATGCCCCGTCTACATTAAGGGTCCACCAGTTCAAGCTATCCAGGCTCATTCCGGATTATGGGATCTCTACTAGAAAATATGCTAGAACCTATCCTTTTTTAGCCAATCTTGGCTTATACTGAATACCAAATTTGCTCAATTCAATTGCCCATCGAGCCATTCTCCCGGATAAGTCAGGCTAATGAATGGTGCTCCGAAGAGGGAGGTCAATCAGCACAACAATGGGGTGTGCTTGGAAGTATGGGTGGAGCTTCTTAATTGCTACCCGGAGGGCTAATGCCGATTGCTTGAGGTGGTTGTATTGGGTTTCTACGTCGACTAAGGACTTGTTGATTAAAAATAATGGCCTCTGCTTTCTATTCTCATCTTCCTTGAATAGGGCAACACTCATTGAAACATGCGAGAAGCGCAGTATCTGAGTGTTTTCTTGAAACTGAAATTGTGGGATTGAGTTCATGAGATCTTGTTTGATCGTGTGAGGGCTTTATCATTCCTCGTCCATCTGGCTGGTTGGCCCATAAGGAGTATGAGAATGGCTTTAGATGGTATGTAAATCGAAAATGAAGCATGAGCGGCAAACCGGTCGGCTAATATACCCCTTTTCTAGAAGCGGGAGCCAGGGACTTCAAAATAACTTTAAGCTTAGCAGGGTTGGCTTCTATCCCCCTCTGAGTCACCATGAAACCCAAGAATCGGTCATCGTTATTTCAGAGAGCACTTTGAGGATTGAGCTTCATAATGCGCCACTTAGGAGTTGAAATCCTTTGTAGGTGTTCAGCATGGTTCGGGCCTTCCTTGGACTTTACCAACATATTATCAATGTAAACCTCTATGGTTTTTCCTAGTAGCAGCCTGAACATCTTGGTCACTAACCTCTGATATGTTGCCCCGACATTCTTTAAGCCGAACGGCATCACATTGTAGCATAACAGCCCGTGCGAGGTGATGAATGTTGTTTTTTTCGCGTCTAGTGGATGCATGGGTATTTGATGATATCTTGAGAAGGCATCCGGGGAGCGACAACATCCATGCGGCGTGGCGTATTGTATTCTATCCCGGTCGAGGGGCGTCTTTGGGCGTACTGGGTGAGATCACGTGTGGTCCACGCACACTCTGCATTTCTGTAGCCTTTTAGGACTACCGCCCGTGGCCCGGCCGTTAAGGTACTTTATCTCCCTGATGAATCCGGCTTTTAAAAGATTATCCACTTTTGCTTGAATAACCTAATGACGATCCGGGTGGAAACGCCTCACTTTCTGTCTAAATGGCCTGGCTGAAGGGATGTTTATGAGAGGCATGTATGGGATTAATGCCAGCCATGTCTAAGTGAGTCCGGGCAAATACATCCATATTACGGAGCATAACTTGTTGTATTTGCTCCTTCTCCCCACTGGATAGGAGGGAACTAACATACGTGGATTTAACCAGCCCATATAAGAATATTGATTCCAGGGATCTCACGGCGGTGCTCTTAATCCTCATGTATGCAGGCGGTACATGGTATATTCACGAGTTTTGGGTCTCGAGCGGATTGGCAGGAGCTTCGTTTTCTCACGCTCTTGTATTGATAGTTGGTAGCACTGCTGAGCTGCTAGTTGGCTCCTCAGGAGGTCAATTTTCCCGGCACTAGTCAGGTAGTTGATCATTTGATGGTAGGTCGAGGGCATGACTTTCATCGCATGCAGCCAGGCTCGGCCAACAATGGCATTGTATGGGCCTAGGTCCTTGACGACCGAAAATAAGACCTGTTGAACTACAGGCCCTACCTTGACGAGGAGAGCAATGTCTCTCATCGTTACTGTGGTCGCCTTGTTAAACCCGAATGATGCGCGATGAACTCGGCTGTCGAAAGAGATGTTCATGCTGAAAGCCGGCGGTTATCAATGGTCGATCCTGCTTGCCGAGGTCGTAGTACTCTGTGCACATCAAAATCATTGGCACATAAAGTAAGTCTGAAGTGCATCGTGATGGGAGTAATAACCACAGACGGGTTATGAGGAAAGAATATAGAGTACGTCGGTGGGTACGGATTGCTCTTGTTGTTATGCGGGATATGGATGGTATTCACACAGGCTTAAGTTTTGTGGCGGCTCGCGACGACCTCCTCTTTTGGTGTTTAAGGCGTCTTGGTCGTCGCCGGTCGCCAGTATGTAGTTTATGGTGGAGTCGAGGTTAAAGCGAGGAGTTATAGCATTGTATTTATTCTTTCAACCGCGGAGGTAGCCTCAGCTCCATGGGTCGTCTCCCGAACATATCTCTTGAGGTGGTTGGCTCTAATTAACCTTTCCACCAAAAATTTCAGGCTTCGACATCGGTTAGTCTCATGCGTGGTCCTGTGTGTCCACATCTCGAAGCCCCGGATTTGCATTGTGCGGGATTTGATTGAATTGGTGTGGGCCATTTGAAGTCGCGGTGATCCCGAATGAGAGAAAGAACTGTCGTAGAAATGTTCGGAAGGGAGTAGCTAGCGAGACACCTCTTTTCTCACAGTGGTCAAAGTGTTTAAGTTCTTTTCTAACCCCACTTTTGTTCGGTTTGTCCGCAGTGGTTGGCTTGCTGCTTTTGTTTGTGATCATCACGGTTTAAGTACCTTTCGGATATTGTCCTCGGCGTTGAATATTTATTCGCCCGTAATACGATTCCTCCAGGTAGCCGCGAGGCGGATCCGAGCAACTAGTGGAAGAATGGAATTGGTCGACCCAGCTCGTAAAGTGCAGAGGGCGCATCCATCTTGTATGAATCAATCGTTGAATGGCCCATCAGTCTTCTAGTGAGCCGCGGATGGATTCATCCTCCGTTTTTGAAAGATAGTTTGCGAGAGAACTAATGTTTCCCCTTCGTGTCGAGCCCAGGCATAGGTCAGGGATACAAATCACGACCTGACTTGTTAAATGAGTTAATAGATCTCCGTGGGAGTTTGTGGAACCAAGCCATGGTAGGCCCCTTCAAGCTGATCGAGAACACTTTGCATAGTAAGCGGTCATTTCCCGCATTAAGTATCATTGCCTGGTTGAAATGCAGTATGTGATCATACAGATTGGAGGAGCCTTCATACATGGCAAAAGATAGTATGAATGAGCCCTACGGCGGTTCATAGCTTTCAGATGTGCTAGCTGACCGGGAGGAGATGTAGCATGTCTTGGACCCGGATGATAGTAGATGAAAGCATGTGAGTGGGTGCGACCCAGTGGGATACATGAGCGAGTGGTGGTGCTACGCCCCTGTGCCACGTGAGCACATTTTCGGGGGCCTGCTCCGACTGTCGTCGCTCTCTACTAATTTCTCTTTGTACTCGATGATGCATGCCATTGAGCGGTGGAGCGGTGCGAGGGCCTCTTTCTTGATTCAGCCTCCACGTTCTTTAGGGGTGAAAGATCAAGTAGAGGAGAGCTACCAGAGGATAACTCATCGTCCGCAGGTGCATCACTGTCGCCTGGCAGGATGGGCTCCTTGCCTCTATTTTGTTTGACCAGAGGTGCAGGATGGCTGCTCCCTTGTGCATTGTCACCCCGATCCTCTTCCCAGGCAAGCTAGTAGGCGTCGTTAACAACTACTTGTAAGCGGTCGGCCACGGTTACGCGAATTCAGGTATATGTACGGCTACTGCTGCTTCATTTCCATATCTTGGCTAGCGAAGCGGTCTGAGGACTTATTTCTTTGGGTTCTTGGCGATGGCGATAAGATTGACTGGCCCCGGATGAATGAGCGGGAACTCTTTTGACCGAGGTGTGGGGGATCGCTTGATAGCCGACGTAGCCAAGCCCTCGCACGTCGCCGATAAGATTTTTTGCTTGGTTGTTCCCACAGACGGCGCCTATTGTTGTCTCTTGGATTCCCAGTGTCTTCGATCATTGGGGACGTGCTATGTGGGGCGCATGGAACAAGCAAATCTGTTTGGCGGTGGTGTCTTAGAAACGCCTCTCCGTCTTAAGTCGAAACGAAAGTAAGAAGTAAATCTTGTCCAGTTTTTCGATTATTCCCCTTACCCTTTGCCTCCGGGCTTAAATTCGGTTCTGAAAGTAGAGAGGTAAATCACGTGCATTTTGATGAATCCTTACATTGTGATTCCTTCATGACTTTATGGAGGAGGATGATCCCACTTTTTATGGAATGAGTGGGTGATTAGTTTAGAAATGGTAGCGGAATGCCATTTGTGCGTCGGTAGTTTTCCTTTTGAATAGCGAGTTATCAGGATCTTGCGTCCGAATCGTTTGATCATTCTAAGGCGGGTTACGTGCGTGATTCGTCAGGAGGATGTGTTTTATTTGTGATGGATCAGTTAAGAAGTATTGGTGGCCATCTTAGAGATGGCGGTAGGCTAGGAAGGATATTAGGGCAATAAAATCGCAGGCCTTAGCTATGATCGGATAGTTCGAGTCGGAGTTGATTATTAGTTTAGATCTGTGTTCGTGTGAGGATACTTGGGCATGACACAGTAGACTGTCAAGCCTTACGAGATGAGTGGTCTTGGGTCAAGCCATGGTACCCATGATAGTTTCCTTTTGTGTCCTATTCATAGCCATTTTGTGGCCTTGCGTTTTGAGCTGCTCTTCTCTCGTTATTACTTGTTATTTTTTCATTCAACCTGATGTCATCCTGTTGCAACCTTTTGATGGAAAGTCATGAGACTTGTAGACAATCAATTAATATTAAACAATGAACATTCACATGTGATGTCAAGGTATTAAAGGATTTATGAACAAGTTTGTGTCATAGACTTGCATGATATATAGCACAAAAACCGCGTCCAGATTGTTTTCTGAATTAGTTTTACTCTCTTCGAATTGGTGCTATAGTATAGTTGGATCACCGCATCTTTCAATCATTTTGTGAAAATTAACTTCCATATTTGGTAATATTTACTTGTCACTTGATTAATACATCTTCCCTGATAATTCGTTTCTTATATCAGAATGTAGAAGTGTCCTTACCATCTACCTCACTTATGCTTCGATGCCTATAAGTAAGTTGTATCCCTGTAAATGCATATGCCATTTGCAATTGGACACTTTTTAACCAATTCATGACATACTTTTTAATTGCCGAAAGATTGGTTTCTGTTATATATTTCATAGTTAATATATACCATAAACGTGTTACTAAAGATTAATCCTTTTCCTTCCCATCTCCACTGGCAGTATTTCGGGCCAATGTTTGTGCATGATGCAAGCAAAACACCGATAATGACCACCCTAGTTTAGTCGAAGCCGATCCATATGAACTTCTGAAAGGTGAGAGGATTTCTCAGGCAGCACCTCATGCAAATTAGAACTCTACCAGTAGAGAACTTCTGGTACAAGTTCCTCTTGCCTACTTTCCTTTGTTCCATGTTTTTTTCTTTACCTGTATACAAATCCAGACTTTCGTTTAGGGTAATTTAAAGTATTTTCCACCCTTTTGTCTGGCTGGGGTTTGTTAATTGCTAACAGGCTGGAAAATCTTGAGGGATACCTCAATCAGTCTAAATCCTTGGGGTTTATGCAATGGTCACCGGTTCGAGTTTAAGACCCCTCTTAGGCATTGGAGGTTTACTGACTGTTAACTTTAGGTCTCCGTGGTATTAGTCTATGTATGCTCAAGCACATCCACGATTATCCAAAAAAAAAACCTAACAGGCTGGAAATATTTCATGATCCAACTTTTGTTGATGAACCTTTTGTTCAAATATTAAAGAATGACTATTAGAACCCAATTTCTTGTTCTTTTCTTTTTGAGCATTTGTCTCATGAGAAACTAAATTGGATCCCTTCAAGTGACTGGAATAAGTTCAGGATAGATTGTACAAATAGGAAATCTGAGACGGATGCACCTAAAAAGTGTAGGAAAAATTGAAAATAAACAAAAACATTAAAGATTTTTTTGGAACCTAAAAAGTACTAGGGAAAGAAAAATTTACCTAGGAAAATGATTTTCTCATATTTAGTTTTACAATATAAAATATAAAAGAAAATCAAATATAATAAAAATCTTTAAAATTTTACATATTTTAAAACTTCTTAATCTTTATAAAATGAAGAGAAACAAATAAAATGAGTTTGAATAAACATATAAAATTAATTTATTAAGTTCAAACTTTTTTCTTCAACTTTTATTTTCTTCAATTTTTCCTCTTTATTTTTCTCTCCAATCTTTATTTTTCTTTTCCTTAGTACTTTCTGTTTTGGGTTCAAACAGAGCCTTAAAGTTCATTGATTATTTATATTTTTAGTTGTGTGTGCATTTTTATGGTCCCTCTGCTTTATCGAAATTTACTACAGAAAAATGGGATTAATCTTGTTCTTTACTCACACTGTGTTTACTTATTGGTCCATTTTTTTTCTTGATTAAATGATGAATAATATTTATTATCATGAAAACAAAACGAATGGTAGAACAATATTATTGAAAATGATGATTAGGCATTATAATTAGATAATTTAAAATATATAGAATTATTATAAATTAAATGAATCTATATATATGGCAACTAGATTATCAATCACCTACTCTTTATGAATAATATATGCATAATTATTTTTCTTATTCATCCATGTAATTTTTTAAATAAATTAAAATTTTAATTTTACATACAGAATTTAAAAATAACGACTTTCTAATTTTTTTTAAAATGTTAGTTATTACTGTACCCAAATATTATGAAATTTTAATATTAATGTTTAAAAGTTATAAGATAATTTTTATATAAAAATAATTCTATTTTATACCTTAGTTCTTGTACTTGAAAAAAATTAAAAATTGGAAATGTGTCTAAACTAGCATTTACATAACTTAATGGAGGTAAATTAAAAAAAAAATATTTGAAGAAAAAAATAAATCTATGAATTCAAACTAGCAATACATCAATAAAAATATATAATCAAAATAAAACCATAGGAAATGAAACATTATTCAAGTTAATAGCATAATGAATCGGTTCAAAGTCTATATAATTGATAGTTGAGCCTACACATTTGATATTACTATTGTGATTAGAATACCAATTATTCCAATTTTGTAACATATTGACGATCATTGATTTGATTTCATATTGCTAATTGAATATATTTTGTTCGTTTGAATCGTCAATTGAATATATTTTGCTCTTTTGAATCACTCTCACATAAATAAACATCTCATGACGATGACGACAAACAAATGCAACACCAAGACGATGACAACCACATGAAGCACCAAGACTACGAGTAAAACACAAAAAAACAAATGAAAACGTAGATCTTGTGGAATAACCACTTTATTGAGGAAGAAAATGATGGAAAGATGTATAAAGGGGGTGATTTTAGGTCAAAAATGACAAAAAAAAATCATCCCTCTTACTTGAAGAATAAAAGGTTATGATAGTTATTAAATGTAATTTTTAGGTAAATTTTAAATTTAAAACAAACTAAAAAGAAAAAAGAAAAGAAAACTACTTTTATGAATATCGAATTGCTATCTAACTATTTGAATTACCTTGAAATGAAAACGTTTTTATTTGTTTGAAATTAGGATTAATAAATTAATTTCATCTTTAGGATCAAAATGAATGGATCATAAAAATAGATTAATTTAAAAAAAAATAGTTGTAGTATTATGAGTGATATTATATAAATATATAAAAAGTATACATATGTCACAAAAATTTAAAATTATGACCCGTTTGGTAGTGATTGTAGGAAGTGTTTTTAATAATTAAAGTGTTTTTATAAAAATATTAGGTTTTGGGAAACTTAGGGAATAACTTTAAAAATCTAGAAAATGTAATATTGAAAAATTAGAGCTCCCTTTCTCCTTGGTCCATAGAGACAAATGTAGGATTGGTGCTAACATTTCATCGTGTAAGAAAAGGCTCACTGAGCCCGGATAACTAACTAATATTAATATAATAGAAAAAAAACTGTTTTTAGGATAACTAATTAATACTAATATAATAGAGAAAACTTTTTTCTGAATACTTTCCTGTGTTTCGTTACACACACACACACTATATATATATATATATATATATATATATATATATATATATATATATATATATATATATATATATATGGAATTATTTAAAAAAATATGAAAAATCCTTATTAGAAAATCATTTATAGAACTTTTTAGAAAACATTTAATAGGTAATTTTCTTTAAAGCACATTCAATGAAAATACTTTTAGCAAGAGTACTATCAAATGTACTCTTCCAAAATTGTTTTTAGGAGAATTATCATAAGTATTTATTTGAAAATACTAAAAGTGATTTTTCAACAAAAATTTCTAAATCTTGTCAAATATCCAACTTTTTTCCGAAGTACTTCATATAATCAAAGTTAGAATTCGTTTACTGATGGTTTTAAAAAGTATTTCAGGCCTCAAAAGATGTTTTTAAGATAAAAAATAGACGCTTGACCATATTTTGAAAAAACCCTTCTAGAGCTTTAGAAAAATAGTTGAAATGTTATTTGAAGAAAGTATTGAGAATATGTTTATTGAAAAACACTTCAAAAAATTTCAAATAATCCTATAATATCCTAGAAGATTCCTTTTGGAAAACACTTCAAAAATTCTCTAAAATATTTTTAAAATTTTCTTTTAATTGTGATACAACATCTTTTTAGTTTTTTTAATAATATAAATGTTCAAATAATCAGAAAAAAAAAGTATAAATAATTTGTTTATAAGGAAAAAAACAAAAGTAACTGTGGTTGCTTAAACGTGTAATGTTTTGAAGAATAAAACATCATTCTAAAAAATAGAACCAAATGGGCCCTTAGTTTCACAATCTTGCAAATCTCTTTAATGGTTGTTAGGTTTCTATTAGATAGAAGTAGTGGTGATTTTTTATTTTCATATGAACATTCACAATAACAAAGTGTGGGCTTGCTAGGAAATAAAGTGTTTCCAAACTGAAATGACTCGTAAGATTAAACTTATAATCAAACTATGTAGGCTTTATGGTTTCTTTGATAATTCCCCATAATCAAAGTTAAAGAAGTCATACAAATGGAAATATTGCAAAAATTAAATGCTGAAAAAAAATATTAGATTTCCGTAGGAAGTAATGAAATAACATGGTGTTGGAAAATTGACAAACTTGAATAAAACTTTGAAATAGATTGCTGAAATTACTAAAAAAAACATTGAATTTCATTATGAATGAATGAAATAACACCATGTTGGAAAATTGATGAAAACTTGGCAAAAACTAGGAAATAGAATGTTGAAATTGATGGAAGTTGATTGAAAAGCTAGGACTTGTAGATTAATATTATTGAGTCAATTGATTTATTGATTTTTCCTCATTCCTATGTTTAGATAATTTTTACAAGAATAGGAATGGAATTAAAAGTAATTCCAGTGGAAACAAACTCTTGCTTGTAAGTAGGATTTTGATTCATGCCACCTAGGTAGTATTTTGATTCACCATTCTAATAAGATAATGTAAAATAACTTTAATTTACTATTTTACTTATCTTTTCTCACATTTCTAACTTCTTTCAAGTTTGATACATCGATTCTTGCAAAATAATTCACGAATAAATATTTGAAAATACGTTATTTCATCAAAATAGAAAATTTAGGAAACATAAACATAGATAATCATCCAAAAATCTAAAATGATTGAGTATATTTTATTAGTATATTAAATAAAATAATTAATTATATTTCTATGAATTCCAAAATAATAAAAAAAACTTAACACTATATAAAACCTCAAAATCAAGCATGATTTAAATATTGTCTTGGATGTGTTTTGAATTTTTTTTTATTTACGCATTTTTTTGGTGAGAAAGTAAGTTAACATTTTATTTTATCATTAAATTTATAATCTTCATAAAACATTGCCACTATTGGATAACAACTCACATAATTCTTTTTTTTTTTAAAAAAAAAAACCCTAAGATAATTCCTTAAAAAACTCACATAATATAAAATTATAAATTATTAAATAATAATATTAAATTATAAAACTGTTACATAAAAATCATTTTTGTGGTCTCTAAGAACTATTATTATTCTCATAAGTTAGTGTTTTTTGTATTCTATATGTTTTTTAGAACAAAAAAAAAGGAACCAAATTTACTATTTTCTTTATTTTCCTTGTTTTTAAGAATAGAAAATAGTTTTCAAATGTAGGGACCAAACATGCCCTTGGTAACGGTTTTGCAAACCAATTCTAAAAATAGTTATGAAAATTTTTTATATTTTAAAAATAATTTTCATTTATAATATTTTATTTTTAATCATATGACTATAATTATTTTTAAAAAATATATTTAAAATGAAAATAATAGAGAATAATTAAAAGATTTTATCTCACAGAAAATGACGTTTTTTAAAAAAATTTAAATGAAAAAAAAGGCATTTGGAAGACTTTTCTAGACATAACTTTACATTTTTCTTACAAAATTACCTAAAATCATGTGATAGAGTATTATTGTCAATTTATTTCTTGTTCATTCAAATTCCCTGTATTATCAAACAATGGAACGAAAATAAACAATCGTTCACATTTCCATGTAAGATTCACAAATTTAGTAGGTAGAATTTTAATTTTATACATTCAAATTTTTAGAAAACAAGAAGCACATTTGAATTACGAGAATAAAGCGAAAACAAATTTTGAAACAAAGAAAATAGATTCACTATTTTAAACATTTATATGAATCGGAAACGAGTAAAAGATGTTTTGTGTTTTAATTAAATTCGACGAATGGGTTGAAAATGAAAGCGTATTTTCAACCAAATTCAAGTCACGAAGCGTATTTTAAATAGCTAAAGATTAGGAATACGTTGAAAATTTTCGTAATGCGAATTTTGGATAGAGTTAAAATTTTCGTGACTAGCGAACAACTTATCAAACATTAGGAATGAGCGAGATTATTGATTCAATTCCATAATAAATGAGAAGGGAAAGGATTCTTCATTTTTATTCCTTATTCCAATGTAACCAAACATCCCTGTAGGCATCTTGACTTGGTGCTCAAGTCTGAATTTTCTCCACTTTCTCCACTTCTAGAAGCTATTGTTCACGTCTTTCATCCAGGAAGTTTGTTTCTATCCCCGTCTCTATTGGGAGGCTTGTTCCTCAAGGAAATTCCATGTCTGCAAATAACTGCTCAAACTCTTTGTCAATTATAATATTTGAGAAAAAACTTTATTTGACTTCTAGATATTTTAAAATTTTCAGAAATACCCTTGGACTTTTCTTTGGGTTTACTTAAATGAATATATGTCATTTTTATTCATGGGTTTGAGTTAAAAGCAACCCAATAAGTTAAGCCAAATTTTAATTGGGTGTAATAATTACACGTACATTGTGGCACGAGTGTATGTATGTAATAATAAAATATTCTTCTTGGGATTATTTCCAATCAAGAGACCCAAAGTACAGCTCTAGGCCTATGATATGGAGTTCCAAAGGCAAGAACGAGCCGAACCGGATCGAAGGAGAAGACAATGGTTGATTCTCCAAGATAAAGTTCCCGTCATTTTGAAGTTCAAACCTCTCACATCCGTCCTTCCTCCACAAGAGAGTAACCATGTCTTCTTCTCCATGAGACCCCCTAGTCATCTTTTTTCTCTTTCTTTTCCAGTTCCAAAACAACCCCTTTTGGTTTGGAAAAAGAAAAAGAACTCCTTTTCCTTCTTCTCTTCTCCCGTCCGACGATCACCATGGTAGCCACTATTGCTGGAGCTACCGTCGTCGTTGCCGTTGACATAATCGTTGAAGTCGCCGTTGAAAGAGTCGTCGAAGTAGCTATTGAGACAATCGCCGAGGTAGCCGTTGACGCTGCTACTCGTCCACCGATTGAAGCTGCTGTTCCACCGCTCGAAGTCACTGTTTCTCCTTCACTAAGCGATGTTACCGCTCAAAGATTTGATTTTTCCCCTTCGACGATCTCCCCCGTCTCAAGCTTTGATTTTTCTCCTTCGACGATCTCCGTCGCCTCTATTTCGAAGCTTGTTGGCATCGCTGCTGGTTCAAGGCTCGTCAGCGCCACTCGAGTTGTTGGCGCCAAGGAGAATGCCAGAGTCCCCTTTCCTGCTGCAGCCTCACCACTCGTCGGCATTACCGCTAGCTCGAAGTTCGTCGCCATCGTTGGATGTTTGAGGATTGCTGCCATTGCAACAGGTATCTCCATCACTTTTCTATACCTTACGAACAATCTCAACCGACATTTTCGTTTTGAACTACCTTCTATGATGATCATTTTGAAAATTCTTTGGTGCAATCTTGAAACTTTTCTTAATGTAGTTTTGGCCATTCGATATAATTTCTGAAAATTTCTGAGATACCGATTTAGATTTATTTTTGCAAATGCCATATTTGAAACTTTTCTTTGATGCCATTTGGCTATTTCAAGAATTTTCTAAAGTGTAGGTTTCGAAAATAATCTTGATTACACTCTCGAAAAAAAATTCTTCTCATGTCATTCGACTAGTTCAAAAAATTTTTGGAGTGCAGATTTTGAAAAATATTTGGAATGATGTAATACCCTTAAAAAAAATAAATAAATAAAAACAAAAATTCCAAAATAAGAAGGGTTAAAATGCAAATTTTCAAAGTTGGAAGGGGCTCTTAACAAAAAAATATAAATGTTTTGCTAAAAAGAAACAACAAAAGTTTCTTATACAATCCTAACCTTTTCATTTTTCTCTCAAGGAGAAAATAGGTGAGCTAGGGTTTCAAGGGGGATTTCAAGCTCGAAGAAACATTCACCCTAAGTAAGTTTTTCTTTTCCCTCTCTAGTTGGAAGCATGTGATGTGTTTAGGAGTGAAGAAAATCTTTGAGAGAAGAAAGGTAAGTGAAAAGGTTTTGTATTGTTTTGGGGGATTTGTGATATCTCGTTATGCAACCGTTGGATTGATTTAGAATTTGGATATGTTTGAGATAAGAGAATGATATACAATCAGAACGGTGAAGATCGTGTTTTAAAGTTTGAGTTGAGAGTTATTCTTCTTTGAAGCAAACAGTTTCGGAAATTAGTTTTAGTTTTGGTAAGTTCATAGTAAGCCTTAATTCTCCTTATTCAACCGTTGGATTTCTTTTAATTTTGGATATATTTGATATAGGACAATGATCTATGATTTGAACGGTTCAGATCATGTTTAGAGGTTTCAAATGAGAGTTATCTTCATTTAGGAAACAACTGATTTTGAAATCGGTTTCATTTTGTAAGTTAGTGTAAGACTTTAATTACCGCATTCGGCCGTTGGATTGTTGAAATTTGGATATTTTTTATATAAGAATTTGATCTAAATTAAACGGTGAAGATCAGAATTTATGACTTGATGAAGCAAATATTGGAGAAAAACTTTGACAGTGATCAAACTACATTTAAATTAGTTTGGAAAAGAGAGTAATAATTGAGCAAATTATTCAAAGAGTAATAATAATAATAATAGTAAGTTTAAAATAATAAATAAGTAAATTAAAATAACATTGAAGAAAAGAAATAGTTTAGATAATCAATATTAGATTCTTCCCTTATTTGTTTAAGTAATCGATCTCTAAGTGAGTTTAATTGTGGAGTGGTATCATTCGAGACGATAAGGAAGATTAATGCAACTTTTCCTATTAAACAAAATATTTTGCTATTATATGTGATTAAATTATATGCATGGATCAAATACAAGTTTTGCTTAGAAAATGGATTTGAAAATGTTCATGGTATGGATTGAAAGTTATAGAGATATATTTTGTATTTTTATGAATTTGGAAAGCATGAAGAATATTTGTTTTGGTTTTAATGACACTGTCGATGGGTATAAAGTTGACAAATATGGCTACTGTCAATAGGTATAAACAGCGAATCTGTTGCATGTCGATGGGTATAAGAAACTTCAGCAAATATAGCGTCGATGAGTTGTAGTTGTTAAACCAGTGGTGGGTGTCAACGAGTTAGAATAGTTGGCGTTTTTGTTGGAAAATACATTTTGAAGACGAGTGTAAAGTATTTTGTATGACCCTTGTCGTGGGTTAGAATAGTTGACATTTTATTTGAAATAAATCTTTTGAGAACAAGCTAGGTATATATGTTTTAAAACATTTGTGGATTTGATTATGATATGAAATTATTTGAAATAAGAAATATGATGAACATCAGTTTGAAATATATTTATATCTTGTTGTTTATTTCGAGGATTTTATGAAGTTATGAGAAAAGAAAAAAATATGTTATATCTCCAATTTTGTGAATTTAAAATTTTTTATCCATGACAATGTATTGACATTCCTTATTGGGCTTTTAGCTTATTCCTTATTGTTAATCATTTTCAAGTACCCTAAACCTTGGCGAGGAGTGATTTTAGGGTAGGTAGGGGTGGAAGTTGAGAACTATTTTTGAGTTGGTATTTGTTGGAAAGACTTAGAATTGTTGGACTACTTTAATGCTTCAGAAATTAATGTTTGCAAACTTTCATTGGAAGGATTTTATGTTGCTAGAATGTTTTATTTTAAGATTATTAGTCTTGAAAAATTTTATCATATTGGAAATGTTGGTTCAATGACATTTTGTTATGCTTTGGAAGGTTTTATGCCTTTGGGAGATTTTTATTTTATGAAATTAATTTGATTCTTCCTGTAAGCATATTCAGGATAAACAAGATTTATAAACATAAATTTTAAAGGTGGGATTTTAGAGCCCTATATGTGAATGGACAGTAATGCCCTTGGTTCGGAGTTGGGGTGTTACAAATGTACTCTTGAAAAAATTCCTTTATAGCTGTTTGGCTGTTTTGAAAATTTTCTTAAGTGCACATACCAAAAATCATCTTGGATACACTCTTGAAAAAAAAAATTCTTCTAATGCCATTAAGCTATTTCGAAAATTTTCTTAAGTGCATATCTTGGATGCTTTTCCATAACCTCAGGTTGAATGACATTTCACCTAAACTAAAGCTTTTTATTTGGAAGATTGTAGGCTGAGCATTGCCAAAGAGTTTCAATTTATCTACCGATGAACATGGCTTAAAGGGAATTATCTACCATATAGACTTTTGCCCTGTCTCCCTTTCTTGAACGTTTCTTAGCTTTGTAGCATGATATTCAAACCTTTTTCATGACTGTAACTCTCTTGGATTTGTTTCCTTAGGAGTTTCTTATGCTAGTTCAATGGCTTCCAACTTCATCCCATCTTCATCAAGGTAATCTAATCTTGTGCTCATTTTTCCTTGACTTGTGTTGGCTTGAAATAATTTTTCTTTTGCAGTACTGTTCTTCCTCCTTTGCTCGGGCTAGAGTTTGCACATTCCCTTGGAGAAGTATCTCTTTCTACACCTAATTTCCCTTTTCCATTGAGATTGGTAACCAAACTACTTCTTGGGAAGAAGTTAAGACCTATGGTGAACTCGGCCAAATCATGGCCAAGGGCTTCGGATGTATGGGTTGCATGGGTTACTAGGTTGTCCCCGCATTTTAGAAGACTTTGGGTATCATTGGGGATTGAGTGGTTTATTCATCTTACTGTAAACACCTCTCTTGATGTGGAATTGATGAGTGTGGTATTGAAATTATGGTCCAAGAGTATTAACTTCTTCCTACTCCCTTTTAGCCATATTTCCATCACATTGAGGGATATTACCATTCTTAGGGACTTACCTATCTAAGGTGCTGATGCGTTGTGTCTGCTTGATGTTTAGGATTCCTCCCTCCTGGCTATTGAGGTTTCCTCTACCTCTCAGACTTTGTACTTTGCCACTATCCAAAAATGACATGATGTCATTGGGATTCAAACTACTGCTGAGCATGTTGAGTTCTTGTGGGTTCTCTTATGTAGATATGTATTTTTCCCCACATTTCGAAAACTAGCCATGGAGTATTTACATTTGGCGAAGACACTAGCTCTAGGTCTGCCATATGCCTTAGGCACTTTACTATTGGCCTCAGTTTATCAAGCCATGAGTAAGTACGTATCTGATAAGCCATACCATCGAGTTAGTGGTGTCTTATGATAATCCATGGTTGTTTGCATATTTTCCAAAGCTTTCAGACAAGGAAACTACCTCTTTCAAGACTTTAGGATTCCATGTAGTGCATTCTCTATGCACTATGTCCTTTGATGATCTTATGTCCTTTTTCTTGGGTTTGGTAGATCGAGCATAGGTACCCTTGTTTTTGAAGCCCGATTCTATACATATTTAATATTAGAATAATATTTTGGCTTCCTCTCAGCCATATCTGCATGATTTTGAGAGTTCTATAGCTTATGCTAGTGCCACTTGTAGAGTACTTATTTCAGGGGGTTGCTTCGCCTTTTCTTCTTCACTGTCTACATCCCCAGCTAGTATACAACCATATTTCCCTTGTCTTTAGGCCCACCAGTTTGGTTTTTAGCAGTTTATCCCAGTTTTACCTCCCTTGCCTTCTATTCAGCTAAATTTGGAGTTTGTGTAGAAGCTGGTAAAGGAGTATCAAACTCCTTTTTGCTCTATTGGGATTGTCTCCTTATCCATAGCACAATCCTTCTCTTCTTGGTGGAATGTCATATTTGATGAGTTCCTCAGCTCTTGCTCGCCCATTACAGGTAAAAGAATTATTTTACTGCATTTGTATTCATAAATTTACCTCATGCTTATTTGATTTCCACTTTTCTTTGCAGGTTTGACTTCTCCTCCTAGTAGGCCTACCAAGAAACTCAAGATAGTCGAGGAGAAGAACATAGCTTCCAATAGTCGACCTTTGGAGAAGAGGCATAAAGCGAGGAAGATTCCAAAGATATTAGTAGTGCACCTAGTTCAGAGACATAGACAACAAAAGACTCTTTGGATGAAAGATTTGTAGTTGGGAGAAGGCTAATATGATCATGCTTCTTAGCTTTGTTCCCCTCTTTTCCTCGATTTACAGAATTACTCCCGTCTTTATCTTTGCTTTTTGCATTTTCATCTTTCCTTGCCTTATATTTTCCATTTCTCTAGGCTTCACCCAAGTCAACTTTTCAAATAGAGTCGAAGATAGACATGTCTTTGGATTTGTCTTTACTGGACCAGACCATTCATGCCCCCTAGTCCTCAGTGCGTCCTCCTAATGACTCAGATGTGGTTGATGCTCACTCTATTGTGAGCCATTTACTTGGCTTGGATATACTTTCCCTATCCATTAGCTAGAAGGATGCTTTCTTAGCAGCTCTGGCAATGTTAGTATTAGCTTCTAAAGTGCCTCAATCCAAGGTATTCATCTCAAAGGCCTTAACTCAAACTTCTTTTATTTTTCTTGCATTGGATTGTGCTTTGAAGTCCAATGTGGAGACTTCCTCCAAATTGGATGCCTTAAAGGACAGAAGATAGAGTTTTAGTAGCCTTAACTTGCCAAGAAACAAGCTACCTAGCGGTTAAGTGAGCAAGGCATTGAATATGATGCCCACAAAAAGCATATTAGGATATTGACTGAAGAACCGGAGATAGAGAAAGCTAAGCTAGCCTCTTTGGTGGAGCAGGGTGAAACCATAAAGGCTCAGCGACTTGAGCATCTACAAAGAGCCAAGTCATTAGGCCCAATTCTTAGCTTCAGATACGAACTTCGATGGCGAAAAAAAAAAAAAAAAAGCGGTTCATACACACAATTACTTGCAGAGTACCCCGCGGATATTTTCTTGACCCGAGTCACATTACCGCAGGACACCGCAAGCAAAGTGTAGGCAGAACGAGGGAACTCACAAGCTTTGTATGAGCAGGAAATAATAGAATCAAAATTTAGATAAATGTTCAGTAGAAAGAGCAACTATAAAATTATGAATTATATTGTTTATAACTTGAAAAGGCTTACGGTTGCATGAGATGCATGGCTCGTATTCTTTGCATCTTTTTGTAGTACGGCAGCTCCATGATTATTCATTTTTCTTTTTCTTTTTCCTTTTTGTCAATAATTAATACTGAACTAAATAAATTTGCAAATGACGTTAATTGATATAACATCCAAATGTTAACTGAAAATTCCTTGTCCCAAGCAAAACCAAAAGTCTTTGGTGACTTCATCTTGCGTAATATCGAAAAATTGAATCTTGTAGAGCGGATAATTATGAGAAAAAAAAACAATATTTTCTTAAAAGTATGCCAAAAAAATTACATTTATGCTCAAATAAAATGTATAGGAGCACCTACTGCATCTGACAAAGTTTCCACATCGGCTTTAGTTTGGATGCATGATCCTACATATATTTGCTCTGTAATCTCTGAAGCAAACAATAGGAAAAAAAGTAAATGCAAGCATAAAATGCTTTGCCAACAAGCCAAAAGGCATCTTCATCCACTCCCTCTCAATGACAAGCCAAAATAAATATTTATGGACTTGCACATTAACCAATAGATCAACAATTAGGAATTAAAATCACCTCAAAGAAATGACATAATTATCAATGTAATTGAAGAGCATAAACAAGCTGAACCCCACACCTTATTGTAACTCATACCAAGAAAGTGATTGTAATATAGCTCTCCTTTGGCATTTTGACCTTCCAATAACTTCCATCCTTGGAAGGTTATAAACTTGGGTGAAAACATGACAAACCCGGAATTCCCACCACCCTCAGAACATGTTTGCAAATTTGATGCCAATATAGTTTTGTTCTAGGTACACAACCTTTATTAAACAAAAAATATTGAGATCACTCATTAGACACAGTTGTTGGATTGGAAAAGGAGAGAATGGCCTCTCGAAAACCAGACTAAAGATCACATTCTGCTCTAGTATCTTCACGAGAGGCAAAACTAAAAAGATAAGAATAAAGTATTGAACCTTTGACTTCAACTGATTGAAACGTAAAATGATTATTCGATTGAAAATAAAATGAAGTAATTGTAAGAATTCTAAGTTAGGATTCAAAATATGGAAGTAGTTGTGACTAAGGGCAGAAAAAAATATGCATATAGAATATGATGCCTCATCCAAAACTAACCTATTTTAGTCTTTACTAATTCCTATGTGGAAACGTGGTCTTTGTTGTAAATGCACCTTCAATTAATCTCTTTTGAAAATATTCTTGCATTTTAGTTGGTTTTCACATAGATAAGTGAAAACATATATAAAATGTCTAACAAAGATCAATTTTCATCATAGATGAGAGAAAACAAATGTCCAAGTGCATGATTCTCAATGTTAAAACAGAGGGAATAGTCCTACAAGGGGTATCATGTTTGAGAAAGCATAAGGCAAACAGGCTTTGGAGTCTTACCAATGATCAGAGTGTTGTGGACAAATATGAAGGAATGGAAGGGATACTATTGGGAGAGGATCTAGAAGAAGGCGTTGTAAGGATCGTCAAGAAGAGTGGTGGCGAGCAGACGACGGGCGACGGAGATAAGTGTCGGCGAGGCCCAGTATGTCGGTCCTCAAAAACTCGACCAAATAAGGGGCCACTGACGGTCGGTCCGGTGTGAACATAGATGTTATACAAACCTTCATTACGAAGAATTGCTCCCACAAAGGAAATGAAAATGAAGTGAAATTAGTGAGAAAGAGGAATGATGCGAGCTTAGGGTTTGTGGTGTCGAGATGCGCTAAGGAGGAGGGCAAATTCGTGGCGAGCGGCGGAGTCGGGACGGTGCGGTGGAAGCGCGGATCATTGGCTTCGTCCAAAGGGGGAATGGGGATATTGTGGGGAGCTAGAAGAAAATGCATAGGAATTGAGAGGATTTATAGTTGCGACCCATTATTTTTTGCAGCTATAAGATAATTTATAGTTGCGGCGTAGTACTTCCCACAACTATAAGATGATTTATAGTTGTGGCCTAATCTCCCTTAGCTATATAATGTAGTTTATAGTTCTTGACCCATTTATTTTTGCGACTATAAGATAATTTATAGTTTCGGCCTTAGTACTTTCGCAACTATAAGATGATTTACTGTTGTGGCCTTCAATAATCTCTCGCAACTATAATATGATTTATAATTTGCAGCCTAAATCCTTCCATAGCTATAAGATGATTTCTAGTTGCGGCCATTTAAGCAAAGGCTAAAGATATGCTTTGGTTGCAGATTTTTTGGCCACAACTAAAATCTTGTCTCTATAACTCATTTTTCTTGTAGTGGTAGTACACTACACCAGTTTTTGAAGTTGGTCAACTCTTTATTGAAAGGAATGCAATCATAGATGAACTGAAGTCTCATTTGATCATTTCGGTCAAGATAAGCTCTTATTGATGCACGTATCACGAGATGTTCGGTTGAGGAATGACAATTGATATATACTTGAAGATCAGGCCTTACAGATAGCGATCTCTTGCACATCACAAGAATGAAACTAGCACCAAGGTACTATAGACCTTATGAAATTTTGAAAAGGGTTTAAGTAGTAGCTTACAAGTTGAAACTCCCTCCTACTACGACAATCCATCCTATTTTTCATGTATCCTAGCTAAAGAAAGAAATTGGTGCCACTCAATGTCCACAACCCTTGCCCTCAAAATTGGCTGTTAAGATGGAATTGCCAATTAAACTAGTGCTGATGTTGGGAGTACATGCATGCAAGAGAAATTCTTGACCAGGAGGTGCTCATTAAATGGAGGGATTTGCCTCAGTATGAGGCAACCTTGGAGTTGTCCTTTGTCATCCAACGACAATTCCCAAATTTTCACATTGAGGACTATGTGCGTCTTATGGCGGGGGGTATTGATAAACCCCTCATTCATTACACGTATGTGAGGAGGGGCAAAGGGCATGGACCTAGGAGTCTTTTCCCAAAGCAAGCTATCTTGAAGAACGAGGTTATGACTAGGCAACCAAAGAAGATGTTGGAGGACTCGGATTGGTTAGCTAGAGAGGTTGGTTAGGATTCTAGCTTGTTGTTGGGGTGGAAAAGGGAATAAGAGAGCTATTTGGGTGTGGGGATGGGGTGCGGAATTACTGCTTGCTGAAGATAAAGGGCTCTGCCCTGGGAAAACACAAGCCTCTCAAATTGCCTGAACTTCTTATTGTTGTTTTTTTTTCTCAATTTTTGTTATCATTCAATGAAATCAGCAATATTTTCCAAATTTTGGTTCCCATCTTAACCATTGCTATTTAAATTGTTGTTGTGTGGGGGTGAATTGTGTGTTTGTGGTTATCAAAACCTAGAGGGCTAACTCATGTGGTAAAGGATTGGGATGGAATTATGGAAGGTTGTAGGTTCAAGTCCTAGCAAGGACGAAAAATGAAAAAAAATAAAAATTTACCGATATAAAAAAAAGTCGCAATTAACAAGGTCATGTGTCTTTGTAATATTAAGCCTTTGAGGCTTGACTCAAGTAGTAAATAGATAGGATGAGATTCTGAGAGGTTCGAGTTTGGGTGAAAGTGGACGAAAAGTAATAAAAAAAAATTACCCATGAGAAATGCCTTTGCAATATCAAGCTTAGAAAGCAACCTAAGGTTGTTACTTTTCAACCTCAAGTCAATTGTTTCATTTTCTAGAAGCATAGCATTAAGAATTTGCCTACCTTCCACAAAGACATTCAAAAATTTGGAAACTCCCACTTTGCTCGTACATATGTATGGGCCTGCGAGCTTCGCATTTTAAGCTGCGAGTCGACACCTAAGAAAAGTTCCCACTTAAATGCTATCCACCACCCTTGCAAGACCAAATATTTAAGGTCTTCACCCCTTTTTGGCACCAAAACAAGAAACATTGCATTAAGCATCATTACATCTAAGTTAGTTTGTACAACTCCTTAAGAATCTCACCAACTCCTCCTAGATAAACTCCCAACAACATTGTCAAAAGGCAATGGAGAAATCGTTCGGCGCCAGAGCTTTATCCCCCATTGAGTTAATGGCTTATTAAACACTTCTTTCTTAAAGTCCCCTCGACTTCATTGTAATAAGAGATTCAAGATTTAAGTCGTTGAATCTCCTACCCTCAAATACGAAGGCGCCACTTCCTTGGTTTTTATAGAAGAGTCTAGAAACCCACTTATTTTAACATTAGTTAGAGAACTCCTCCTTATATGTCATGGTTCAAGGTAGTGGTTGAGACCTTGGCCTTTTCTGCAAAGTTTGACACCCAATGCCATCCTCAACTTGGATTAGCTATGAATGGACTAAGCTCGGTTGACTAGATCAACATTTCAATTTAATATGGTTGAATCATTTGCGCTGACTCTTTTGTTTTTGATAACAGTGGGTGTCCGTTCGAGCCAACTTACACACACTTCGACTAATTTCATAGGCCCTGAAATTAACATATGGGTAAACCTCCAATGGTCTTGAGGGTATTGGAATTGGTGACCATTGTGGAGTAATACCAAGGTCAAAGCATGTATGTCTGAGTTGACTCATTTTAATCATCTAGTTTTCCAAAATGTTCCTAAGTGAAACCCAAAAATTGTTTAATAATGCGTTAAAGTTGGAGGTTTCCGGTGATGTTATGCATTGCTTCGCTTCTCCTTTACTTCATCTTACTTGCTTTTAGTCTATGCCCATGGGTATATATTGTAGCTTTGCCTAAAGGGGCCCTCTCTCTTTCTGCATGGTGTAGGGAATTTGATGAAAAGGGTGAGGAATTTGAAGAGAAGGGATGATATTCTTTTCTATATTAAAAAAATAATGTATTTTGAATGGTTATTATGGTAAGATTTATTTATATGATATTATTATTTATTATTTATTAAAAAATATTTTGAAGGGATGATATTCTTTTCTATATTAAAAAAATGTATTTTGAATGGTTATTATGGTAAGATTTATTTATATGAAATTACAACTTTGAACCTTTTTTTATAAACTTGACCTTTTTTTATAAACTTGACCTTTTTTTTAAGCACAAACAAACAAAAATGTATATTAATATGAAATAGACATAAGTACTAAGGAAGGATGAGATTTGCTTCTATAAAAAATGACCTACGACTGAGCAAGGTTTAAAACCCTAACCTTGAGTTTTTTTTAAGGCATTGGGGACATGCGGCTCAAAGGCAAAAGTGCCCCAAAACAACCCAAGGCATAAAAAATGAAAAAATAAAATATTTTTTTTTATCATAATATATTAGATAATTCTATTTTTATATTGGATAATTCTATAAAAATAAAAATGAATATATTTGGTAAAAATGTAATAATAAATTATTTTGGTTAAATACAAACATTTTTTATTAAAAAATTATTTTAAAATGATTATTTCAAAATGGATATTAACATTTTATCCATTTTCAAAAAATTATAATATATTTTCTATTATAATCATTCAAATAAATTATTAACATAAATTATTTTATTATAAGTTAGAAAATGGATATTAACATGTTCCACAAATGGATAGTAATTATTTATTCAAAAAGTTTCAATTATTTTTTTCAATATATTATAAAACATTTATTAATTATATAATGTAATCACAAAAGGTTGACGCCTCGCCTTACGCTTTCGTCTTTGAAAATGTTAAGGTTTAGTCTCCGAATCCAACAATAGTCTCCAAATATCTATAAAGCCTTTCTGCACTCATAGGGCCCACGTTCTCAAATTGAGGAGGTACATCATCATTAATTTGACTAGTTTGGGAAGATAAATTTCTCCTTGGTGGCATTGTGTCATATACAACAAAAGATGGCATTGTGTCCTATACAACAAAAGGTATAACTAAATCAGTAACTAACAAGCCAAATCAGTGAAGCAGGTTTATTAGAAACAAAAGAATCCAACTTGAAACTTAAACTAAGTGCCACTCATCTATTTCCAAAGGTAAACTGTAAAACCCGGGAAAAATGACAAAAACAATAAAATTGCCGAAATGGTTCAGGGAAGCCTAAAAATTTTTCTAGATCTCAGATGATGAAACAGACTTCACCGTTGGATTCGCATCGCAAAATTTAGTCACCCAGACGAATTTCATTGAATTCCAATATAGTTGGATTTTTATGATTTTTGGGGTATCGGGTGCCTATTGGAC
The DNA here is from genome assembly GCA_016808115.1 of Tetrastigma voinierianum. Lineage (NCBI taxonomy): Eukaryota > Viridiplantae > Streptophyta > Magnoliopsida > Vitales > Vitaceae > Tetrastigma > Tetrastigma voinierianum. Next base: position 125,455 of record JAEQBH010001881.1, read on the forward strand.
CCTAAAAACGAGAATTTTGAGAAAAAATATATTGAAAATGGAAAATAAATTAAGTAAAGTGCATTTAAAATAAATTGAAATTGAACCGGAACAAAATTAATTGCTTCGGGGCAAAAATAGACCCGAATGAGTAATGAACACATGGCGCGATGTGGGCCATGTCTCCAAACTTAAGAATTAAGTTAGACAAAATGTTAAAATCAGATTTGAGGGGGAAAAAGAGCAGATTTTTGCTAAAAAAAAAAAACAAATGTAGAGAGGAGAAGAGAGAGTAGAGAGAGAAGCTCAAACTTCTCTCTACGATCTACAAAGCTCGGTTGCTCGATTTTCGTCGGGCCAAGAACTAAAGCCCCGTCTACTGAGAGAGAGCTACGTAGATGCAGGAAGCGAGGATTTGTGGGGATTCAAGCGGAGGTTCGGAAATCAAGGTTTCGGGTTTAGGAAGTATCCATGGGACTTCCTCGATTTTCTTCTACACTCCAAGAGGTAGGGATCCTTCATACTTTGTTTTATTTTCCATTCTAGGGGTTGTTTGGTTGAGTTTTAATGCCTTAGGGGCAGTTCAGTCCTTTTTGCCCTAAGGGGCTGTTTGGAAAATTAATGGGTTATGGGAATAGTGCCCTGTTTTGACTCTAGATGATGTCCAGTTTTTGAGGCTGATTTTAGGTTAGAAAAAGGGGGAATTTGGACTAGTATTCTCCAAGGAAATTGTAGCCCTATCTGAGAACTTGATGTTAGTCTTTTGAATCACCCAAATTGGACATCTATAACTCAAGTTATGGTCGTTTTAAGGTGCCACGGGTTGCCTGTTTGGCCGAACCTGCATGCAGATTTTGGGACTGATTTTCAGTTGGGAAAAAGTGAGAATTTGGGCTAGTATCCTTTAAGGAAATTGTATCTCTATTTGAGAAATTGATGTTAGGATTTTGAATCACGCAAATCGGACCTCGATAACTCAAGTTATGGTCCATTTTTCGGAATTGCTACAACTTAGGCTGTTTAATGATGTGTGTCAAGATTTTTGCCACAATTGGTATATGATTGTAGTATATCATTGCTTGAATTGAGTGATATACTTGGTTGAAATTGTGTGGAAGTCAAATTGTGTGTTCTAATGGTTTGGCTTGTGATGTGTTTATGTATGAACAAGGCCATTGCATGGTTTGGTTGTAGGTTATTTGTGGACATGGTGTCACAATTAAGCCTAGAGTATAATGTAAGTCATTGCTTGATTGGTGATGACTTGTAGATGTCAATATATGTGTGTATAATATGTTGACATTTATTGTATAGTTTTATTTGGAAATTGTATGTTAATTGAAATTATGATTGTCAAATGATGCATGGAATTATTATCGTGGTTAAAATGTCCATATAGCATCATATATATGGCATGGTGTAGACATGGAATGGCATAATTGCATTTCATATGCACGAGGACATTGCATTAAACGGGTGCATGTACATGGTCATAATCATTCATCATTCTTGGTGAGTGGGTGGTGAGCTCGGTACTTTGGACTATGTCTAACGGAGTCTCATGGGTGCATTTCATAGCTTTGAATAAAGTTGTTTATCAGAGACTGTCCAATGCTTTTGAATAAAGCAGTTTATCGGAGACTGTCCAATGCTTTTGATTAAAGCGGTTTATAAAAGACTATTCAATGTTTTTGAATAAAGTTTTTTATCAGATACTGTCCAATGCTTTTGAATAAAGCTATTTATCGGAGACTGTCCAATGCTTTTGAATAAAGCTGTTTATCAAAGATTGTCCAATGGCTTTGAATAAAGCGATTTATCGAAGGATGTCCAATGCGTTTGTAAAACAAAAGTTTTTGTTTTGGATAAAGGGTCATTGGGTGAAACTAATGACAAGTTTTTGCACTTGGCATAAACATGTGTGAGGGAGTCGGTGAGGACTCGTGTTAAAGGCATGGTGAGTGACACTTCATTCATGGCATGTAGGCATTCTAAGTAAAGCGCATTTACTTGAACATTTGATTGTGTAGACATGGCATTGTATGTACACTTGAGTGGGGAGTAGCCCAGCAGCAGGGTTTACCCTGCTAAGGCATTTCTCACCTGTCATTAGGACCCCCTTTCAGGTACAGGGAGTATGCAAGTGAACAATGCTCACTTTAGGCCGCAGTTATGAAGAAAACCGGGTTATGGCTTGTAATAAAATTTTTGTAAAGAAGCTTAGAACAAACTAGTTCTAGCTTGTATTTTGTATAAAAAGAATTGTAAAAATACTTTGGAATAACATTACAATTGTAATGTTGTGAGTGTTGTAATTAAACTCTTGAGGACTATGATAATTAGTCTTGTATATTCTATACTGTGGATGAGTGGGCCCGATTTGGCCACTTTCACTCATAATTGGACCTAGTGAGGTCATTGTATTATATTGGGCCATGTTGCCAAGTTTTTTTTACATGTTGTATTTGGTAGGCTCTGTTACAAAGGAGACTATGTCGGGCTTTCGTTAAATCATAGGTCTGAAAGGGGACACGATGGTGTGGTGTCAGGGATTGCAGGCATCCACAGGTCTTAGCGGGTTAATGGTTTGTCAGCGGACCCACCCCAGGTTTGGGCGTCACATAAACTAAGTAAGTTCCCATTAAGATCATGACCTAGTGTTTTGAAACCACTTTGTCACACCCTGAAATCCGGTCTTAGGGCATGACCGTCATTTCGCACCTTCAGTCTAAAGACTCGAAGCGCGAAACGACACAAAACTTCATCCCTTTATTATGGCCAGGCTAGGTTCCCTTATTGAAAGCTTTGTTCGAGCAAAGTCATAGAGCATTCTCATCTCTAACTCTTAAATCCATACTAACAAAAAATTTCTAAATCAACATCCAAGTACGAACTAACATAAGAGTCTAAAATAAAAGCCATGTTCTTGCAAAATAAACACATAAACTAAACAGTCTAAATAAAATTAAATTCATCCATTAAACAAGTCAGAAGAAAGTAACTCGAGGTCAAATCACAAAATACAATCTTCAGCCTATCAGTCCTCCTTAGCAAGGCCCCAAATTGCTGAAGAAGATGATCGACAACGAGGGGTGAGCTTGATACCTCGATAAGGTAAGTTAATACGATTATGGATCAAATATATACTCAGGTTGCTTGCAAAATGAGATATCATATTTAAGAATATTCAATCTTGAATAGCAAGTTCATTTTAAATCCGAACATTCAAATAAAGGAGTTTTTTTCTTCTCTAGTAGAATAGCAAATGGCGAAACCAAATGAGACTTTCAAATGGGTGGCAAGCCTCAAAAGTTTCTTTTAAGGTGGACATAACTTGAATTAATCATTGTCCTTAATGTGAAACAAAAGCAAGAATGGATAATGAGTACTCCCCTGAGGGTGATCAAGCCTCCGGAAGCAGCTCTAATGAATATGACTTGCTTTTGAAATGTAAGTTGTGCCTTCTTCTCCATAAAGCTTGAAATGCTGCAGTAGGTGCACAAAAGGCCCATTTGGAGGATAGGCCTTAGTTCAAATGAGGGTGGCAGAGTGGAGACCAGATAATGTAGTGAAATGGGGGAGGATCTTGAGCGATTTTCATGTTCAAATTTTTGTTCTTTAATCCTCCAAGATGGTATAAACCTCCACTTTTTAGATTCTTCACCTCCGTAGCTAACTTTGGGTCTCCAAAAACCTGAAAAATAACATTAAAACAAGGAAAAAGAAGATCAATCATAAAAATTTATTCCAAAAACAAACTTAAAACAAACTAAAAAAAATAGAAAAGGAAAAGGAAACTTATTGATCTTGGTTGTCTCCCGAACACATAAAGTGTTTGAGTCTGAAAGCAATCTACCAACTAATTATTGGTTGGCTATTCTTGCCTCCATCCTTCTCTAAGAGGCGATATTGTGCTCAATTAGCAACTTGAACACCTTGTCTTGAATTGATTTGATCATTTTGTTCACAATTAAGGCTTCCTTGATCTCATGAAATGAGTTATAGGCTTTTCCACTTCCAAAATATATGGGATGTCTTCACTTGGCAACTCCTCTTGCACAAATGCCCAAGAAGTCATCTCTAGAATTGTTTCAACTTCTTCATTATTTTCTTCCGGTTCTGGAGAAGTTGACTCCTCTTCATTTGTTACTTTCTTAACTAACTCTTCATCACCTTCTTCAACTTCCTCTACTTCATTTAGGCTCTTTGCTTCTTCCCTCTTACTTCATACACTTTATCATAGATTTTCTTCTTATCGAACTTAGCTTCTCGTCCGTAGGCGAGTATAAGCATTAGCCATATATAGGGTGTGTGTGTTGGCCATATCTTCTATACTTAATGTCTCCTTTTGCGGAAGATGGGGTGGCTGAACTTGTGCGAATGGATCATCCATTTGACAATCTATGCTCATATGAGGCCCATCACAATACCTACACATGGTAGGATATACTTGAAAATCATTGGCCTTAGACTCATCATTCTGAAGTAGGATACTTTGATGTTGGTTTGTAAGAAGGTTCAATTGATCCATAAAATTGGCAAAAGTAGCTTGAGTTCAAGCTCCTACAACTCAAAAACAAAAAAATTCCAAAGTAAAATAGAAAAAGAAAATAAAACAAGACTAATTATATACAAAGTAGAGTAAAACTATTTCGAATCGATATTAATAAAAACATCAATCCTACGGCCATGATTACGAGAACTTAATAGAAGTTTGCGAATGCGTGTATATAAAATAATACGCCTAAGTGAGCGAGTGCACACGTCAATCGAGTAATATAGTGTAAAAAGTAAGAGTATCTTCCTACTACGATTGGCTATTAACTATCGATTCTAGTTTAACTTAGGCTCTATTTGGATGATGGAAAATCTGTGAAATAATCAAATTAACTAAGCTAGCATGCAATTTCCTAAACTACAATGACTCAAGTCTAAAATCCTTAGGCCATAGGTTCAGAACCTCCAGCTTTCGATTAATGATATTCATTTCATTATGTTGATGGGTACTTTCACTAATGCAATTGTGAATCTTTCTCGATAACTCACAACCTACCCCTAGGATTTAGGTATTTTGCATCTCTACTGAACCGTAAAACCCTAGGAATGTAATACACTTAAGAAACCCCAATACAACACCTAATTTCACTTATATCTATATTTCATGATAATTAGATGACATTTCATTCATGGTCCAATTTAGTCCTCACTTCTCAAATCTTGAATTGAACCACAAATCATGTAAATATTAGCGAATACCCACAGAAATGAACAAAAATACTCAACATGAATGTAAAATAAGGCATTAATCAATAAATTAGAAGAATTTATATTGATCTTGCTTCATCAGCCACTAAGAAAACTAATTAAACATGACTTGAAAAGGAATTACAACTGTGGAAAGAGAGAATAACATAGATAAAGAAAGAAATAAACAGATTGGAGTGAAAGCCCTTTCACCATAGAATAGAGATATTTGTGGGTTACATGTGGTTTGTTAGATTTCTAATGCTTAATGCATCCTTAGTCATGAGGGTTTGAGGTAGAAATAAAATAGACCTTGTCTAAGGATTGATTGTTATTGCTTGAGAAAAGAATAACATGTGTTATTAATAGTGGTCGCCATCAATATATAGTCGGAACGAATCAAGTAGGAGAGCCTTCTCTCCATGGGAATTGTTGGATGATTTCTAGGCCTTCAAATTATCTGTATTAATCTCTCATCTAATTATTGAATTTAGACACCTTGATATTAGTTTTCTTTTGTCGATTTAGTTTTACATCAAATTCTCTATTATGATCATATAGATAAAGTTAGGGTCAATCCAATTTCAGTAATTAAGAAACCTTTATCCTGGTGGGATGATACTTGTACTTCCATGGCAATACATGCACTTGCGCACATAGGCACAATTTAGAGACATGTTTACAAGCAACGATAACACATACATAAAATAAATAGCTTAAGTAGCATGAAGGGAGAAACAATGTCTAAAGCTGGGAGAGATACAAAGGGTTGTTGAGAAAATGTCCTTACCATGAGATACCGAGAGGGTTACAAGTAAACTAATTCTATAATGGGCTAAAAATCACCTCTCGAGTCATTCTTGATGCCTCAATTGGAGGTTCATTATCGAAAAAGAATGATATTGATGCATATGAGCTTTTAGAAGACATGTAGCGGCAACACTATAGCGGCGAGACTTCAACTGACCAAAGAGTAAGGCTGCGATTCGCGGTTCAGGATTTTTCCGCGACCTGGTAGCCCAAGTATCCCTGCCATTCGCACTTTTAGAGCCGTGACCATTAACGTAAATACGGACATACACATCTCCCTACGGCTCACGAACTGACAATGATCCGTCGGAGTTGAAAATATCGGGCATGGAAATTCCCTTTAGGCAATGATGATTGAACAAGCGCAATATATTAGAGGAATACAACAAGCCTGATAATCCATACAACAACCCATTATAATTTTAGCACCCTATCACGGTGAAAAAGCCTATGGCGAAGGAGATCAAATATAGAGGAAGTAATGGAAAAATTGGCTAACTCTCATGCTAGTCTAGAAAGCTAAGTCACACAAGAAGGAAGCGCGGTTGACACTTTCCACGATTCATAAATGATAAGAAACAAGGATGAATTTTTTTGAATCGAGAGCCAGTATCACGAAAACAGGAGACTCGAGTGAGTTAGATCGCCAGATGTTATTTGAGGAGGCATTTGGTGTTTGAGCAATTCGGGTGAACTCGAGAAGGAGAGGCATGGAGTAATGTAATTCGATCACATTGAGAAGTGGAAAAGACCTTCAGGGACTAAAAATAACTGAAGAGGTTGGGAAAGAACTTGATCTACCATTAGAAACAGAAAATGGGAAAAAATTATAAAACCTAGGAAAAATACAATTTTTTTGAAAAATGGTAAAACGGTAAATTCGGTTGAAAACATGATTTTTTTTTTTCTATATCTCGAATGATGAAATGAACTTCACCACTGAAATTGTCTTTCGAGATCCTAGTTACAAGTAAATTTGGTCGATTGAGATGGTGAATTTCCGTTTTTAGTATTGAAGGTCTCAGCAAGTGGCAGCGTAGTGGCGATTGGTTGAATCATTCGCGTGCAGCCGTATGTCAAATGGGGATAGTCGAACAAATGAGAGAGTCACAGGGATGGCCATGTGTTAAACCTTGGGAAGGAAATCGAATATTTGGATAAGAGGATAAGGTGAGAAAAGCCCGATGGGAGGGAGACATGTGGCAGAATGGGATCTCCACTTGAACTTGTTGGACCAAAAATCGGGTGGAAGAGGAAAATTGGGGAAAATAAAGAAGAAAAAGAAAGAGAAGAAGAGTGAAATCGACTTCTCTAAGTTTCTGAAGATCGGGACCGCGGATTTCATGAATGAAACGAGAAGTTCTTCTACACGAGAGCCATGGAATGGAATCGAGAGTTTGCCAAACTCGAGAGGTGGGTTTTTCTCCTGCTCGAGTTTAATTCTTGTCCCAAACCGTTTAAATGGATGAGGAGTGTTTAGAGGTCGAACGTAGTCTGATTCCGATCAGGAAATTTTGGATTAGAATAAGGAATTTTCGGAGGCCCCATTTTAGACGGTCACGAGGTTGGAATTTCGAGGCCCATTTTGAATAGTCAGGTGGATTTTTAGGATTGTTTTTGGGCCCGATCACAGGATTGAATTTGGTATTTTAAGCGATCGAATTGAATTTTTGGGATTGTTTTGGGTAGTCTTGGGACTAATTTTTAGACTGTTATTGGTCCATGTGTGATGTTTTTGTGTGTTAATGCTAAAAAAATGAATAACATGTTGGTTGTGGTAAATTCATGTTAATATATGCTTGGTTGATGTATTGGCCTTCAGGATATATAGTGAATGAAATTATTTGCCAGTTTGGAAATAATCATCCCGACATAATATAGCATGCCCCATTCCATATGCAGTAACATCGCGTCGAGTCGGTGTGTGTTCATGGTAATGATTATTTCACCATTCTTGGTGAATGGGTGAAGTGAAACTCGAAAATGGGACAACATCAGGAAGTGAGACTCACAGTTAGAGTATCATGAAAAAAAAAAGAAAGAGAAATATACTAATAAATCTGATGTGTATGGGTAAAATGCGAAGATGGGGTAGATCCTCCTTTAAGTGAAAAGACACTCAAATTCATTGTGATTAGACATGATCCTTTGGCGGTGAAAAATTGTAAAAATGTTGGAAATGTGCTCGATGATCCTGCGGTGTAAACCCGAAAAATACATGGCCCACAAATGCATAACACACGAGATTTGGTAAATTCAAATGAATATTGGAGGGTTGTCCAATGGATTAAGTAAGTGGGTGAAACACCAATGACTGGTTTTCACACTTGACATCGCAGGTGTGAGGGAGTCGATCAGGACTTGGGTTATGGGCATGAAGAGTTACATCTCATTCATGACATGAAATATTCCATGTAGGGTTGCATTTATGTATGGAAGGTGGTACACATAGCGATATATGTGTCTTAAATTGCATGTGCATTTAGGTGGGGAGTAGCCCTTGTGGGAGAATTTTCTATGAAGGGCATTACTCACCCATCGTGGGAAAATATTTTCGGGTGCTAAAGGTACCACGAGGGGAAGTGAGGCAGGTCGAGTTTAGTTATGAAAAGGTCGATTATGGCCTATTCATGTATTTTAGCAATAAGATAGAATATCAGTTTTATACATGTAAATAAGGGTTTTATAGTAAACTTTATTTTGGACATTCGGTCTGATATTAATGAGTTCCATTTTCTTTACTTCTTGTAGAATTTGTATAAAGGGTGGGCTCTTGCCATTCGGAGTTGGGGTATGAATGATGAATTCTCTATCATGATAGAGTTTTTAATACTAGGTAGCGACATGGCTTTGTGTCGCCACATGGATCCCTCGGTCGAGCACACCCACGGGCGTGCGCGATTACTACCCAAATAGTGTTATTTACACCCTTATTGTCTGAGTTTGAGCCCTTTTTGTGTAATGTCGCCACAATTAACTTGATTGGCATGTTAAGGACCTATGAGGCTACTAATCAAATTTTGTGTAGGATTTAGCAGTTTTTTTAGGGCTATATATCTTGAAGGATAGGATTCAAGTCAAGGCATGGAAGAATCCGGTTAGGTGCATAACCTTTGACGGGAAGTAAAGAGAAGGTAATGCGGAATGAGCTTGCATCACAGCAATTTACGTAAGGGTTACGAACTGCGGGAATTTCTGAAATTTATGAAAAATTTCCTTATGCGAAGAAGTTTCCTTCTGTTAGATATCCTGCGAAGCTTTTGACTTTTGACTTTTGTCTTCTGCTTACTGGATGTCTTCCCAGATTTGTCCTCACACAATAGTTAATGTTTGATTATTTTGGTATTTTGTAATGGGGATTGGCTATAAAAGCCCCAGAGAAGACTTTGTAAAAAGCTTTTTCGCTTTTTTATTGGGATTTTGGAGGAGGGAAGCTTGCTTGCGAGTTCCAGCCTCTTCTCATTCCCTCACTTTCTCTCACTTTCTCACTAGCTAAACACCCTTTGAGGATGACAACTTACAAGGATGAGTGGCTAAATCCCTTCTTTCCTTGGAGTAGAAGGCTATTAGGCAAAGGATATAAGGCAAAACTGAGGGTTCTCATATTTTAAGCAGGGTATTCACTTTGGCAATTTATGTGTCTCCTTTAACTCTAGAGTTTAAATCCCTTTGATGCACATGAATGATCCATATTTGGTAATCTTTTGGGGTTTGTAGTGGTTGCTGTGCTAGATCCATTGAGATTAATTGGTACCATCCTATTAGTCATTCATTGGAAGGTGGTCGAGAGACTTTTAATATTCTTATTTGAGCATTAATGGCGATGGATACCATTTTCAAAATATTTAATGAGGGTAGTTTTATAGCTAAATGAGATCGGTTTAGGAGATAACTATAGGTCATCCTCTGACGTGAGAAATGACCCTAAAGAAACCCTCATTTACCCTGGAACCTAACCAAGCGACTAACACTTGAGAATTCTCTCTTTCATTTAACTTATTCTATTTTCAGTTTTCAACCATTCTGACCCATTGTTTTATAATCCAACATCCAGAAATCACGAAGTGTAAAAGGCAGTAATAGTCATTTCTATGAAAACCCATCAGCATGGACAATCCTAGAGCAAAACTCTATCTTTGTACATTAGCAATGCTAATGATGGGAGATAATGATATAAATTTTGTTGATTTAGGATACCCCTACGGGACACGAATCAAATGATGACGCCTTAGTGCAAATGATAGCTTGTTGAACACTTATGATCCCTCATCCACAACTTACTTCAGTGAATTTAACTTTCTTTTATCATTCTTTATCTTGCTAGGTTGATTAATTTCAATTCTTTGTCTATATATATATATATTACTAACATTAACCCACTTTGGTAGAGTTGTTTTTGTTTCTTGTTGATCTTGTCTTATTTTCCATGTAAGTTGTGTTCGATGGAGCTAGAATACAAGGTAGATTAGTGAAAACCGGTGTTCCCACAGAATGTCCCAGTTATGCAGTGAACTTTGAATTATGAAGTCAATGGAACCTCCATGAAGACGAGTAGAGTTAGCAGGGAATGGAAGGAACAATGCATTTAGGTCAGCTGAGGACCACATACCCTTTACGATTGGAGTGCACCATCAAACATTTTGCCTCATTTGTGGACATGGTTGTTGGGCCTTATCTTGTGCCACTTTGTGTCCCACTTCCATGGTGTGGAGGAGTGAGAACCCTATGTCACACACATCGGGGGAATTTGAAGAGGTTCTGGCCTTGAGAGGTGTATTACCACTTTAGGCTTAATGAGGTTGAAGCTTTTCGCGACATTGAAGGATAAAGCCAAGATTTAATAACTCCTTTGGGATCGAGAGCATACGAGAGTGGACAAAGATCACGGCTAAGTTCTTAAAAATTCTTCTCCACCCACATATGGCTTGATCGAAGAAGCGAATCTCCACGCCCAACCTTGATAGAATGAAAAGTTTTATGCATGCTGGGAAAGGTATATGGAAGCATTGAATGCTTTTCCTCACCATGGTTTTGACACATGGCTGCTAGTCATCTACTTTTATGATGGGATTTCTCCTTCCATGAAGCAATTGTTGGAGACTATGTGTGGAGGAGACTTCTTGAGCAAAAATCCAGAGGAAGCTTTGGATTTTCTGGGAGTATGTAATTTGAAAGCTTCAAAATGGGGATGAGCCTAACTTGAGAAATGGAAAAGATGTGACCTTAAAACAACCTGAGGGGTAGCATTTATTTCCCTTAGGAGGATATGGACATGAGGCTAAAGTTTCAACCTTAAATTTGGAAGGTTGGAAGAATTGGAAGGAGAAGATTACATGGTGCGGGCGGTGATTGAGGTCCTGTCTGACGAGAAGCTATGCTTCATCAAATCGGTCTTGAGCGTGTGGGAGAAGTAAAGTGTCCTACCATTCGGTGATGAGAGAGATACGCTGATCAAGCCAATTTTGTTGGTCAATACAAGCCCCTAACTAATGCCCCTTATGGCAACCCCTATAACCCTAGTTGGAGGAACCATCAAAATCTCTCCTAAAAACCAAAGCCTCCACAGTATGCACCCCCTGCTGCACAACCACAGTATGGTTCTTCATCTTAGGCACAACCACCATAATCAACGTCGAGATAGGTAAGCCATTCTAAATTTGAAACGGAGTGGTAGGTAGCTTTGTGGAAGAAGCGAGGAAAGGTAATCAATGTGTAGTTATTTCGAAAATTAATCTGAAGCACCTTGAACAACATAATAAATGGGCTCACAAAATGATAGCAGAAAATAGATAACCATGATGCTCATTTTCAAGGCTCAACAATTAAGCGTGAGAGTGCGAACATGGAAGAATTCCCCTTCCATGAACTGAAGAATCCCCGAGAATCCTCTAGGTAGCTAGTTATAGTGAAATTGCTCCTAAGATGAATGAAGTAAAAGCAATTATCACGTTGAGAAGTGGAAAAAAAGTTGAGCAATTAGTGACTAAACCACTGGATGCAACCAAGGAACAACAAGATGAGGAGTCGGAACAAATAGTGATCAAGGAAGACATGATGAAGAAGAGCATGCCTCATTATTTCCCTCCCAGCCCAGAGGGCGAAAGAGGGTGAAACGAGCCCTAGCTAGGAAATATTTGGGGTCTTTGAGGGCGGGTGAAGTGAAATCTATCTCTTCTAGACATGATCGAACAAGTCTGACATATGCGAATTTCTAAAGACTTGTGCCTTTGTAAAGGGGAGGGTTGAATGTGGATAAAACTGACTTTTCTTGGCCAGGCAGGTGGTACAAGTAGTCTAGTGTAAGACCTGATGAAATACAAGGATCAGGGGTCCCTACCATTTCAATGAACATTAGGGAACTTGTGTAGAAAAGCCTTTATTGGATTGGGAGCCAATCATAAAGCACATTGCCACTATTAGGTCTCTGAAACGATTAGGGCTAGGAGGATTAAAGAAGCCTACCACATCACCTTATCTTTAAGCGGATAGATCGGTGAAAATTCTAAAGGCATAGTTGAAGATGTTTTAGTGAAGGTGGATAAGTTTCTACTATCGATGAACCGTTGTTCTTGATATCGAGCGATGGCGATGGGGCTAAATATGTACCCATTGTACTTGGAGACCATTTTGGCTACTCGAATGTCATCGTCAATTAGCCGGAGTGGGGCCATACGACGTTTGGCGACGCGACCTTCGGGCTTAATTTTTCACTTAACCCCGACGAAGCATGAACCATCAGAGGAACAAGAACCAGAAGAAGTTTGCCTGATTGGCAAGGGAGAACACTATGCTCAGAAACTACAAGAGGAGTTGATGGAGAGTATAAAAGAGTTTAATAAAAAATTATTTGCCCTAGTCACTCCTCTAGCACCACCAATTCCGCCAACACCACCAGACACGCCTTAAAAGATGAGTTAAGTGGACTCAGTCTCCCTTGAGACTGTAGAGTCCACTCCCTTTTTGTTTTTGGTTTTATTTTATTTTATTTTACATCTGCTTTACTCATTTTGTTTTCTTTAGATTTTCTCTAATTTTAATTTAATCTTTGTTTTTAGCTCATTTTTCATTTTCTTGCATCTTTCTTTAATTTTTCCTAGCTTATTTTTGCAAGCTTGTGCTTAATTTTCTGTGAAAGGAGAGTGCGGCAAAACTAGAAGAATTCATAAGGGTTGTAATTTGCAGCCCTACGAAATTTTGTAGCCTTAAAAAATTTATGAATTTGTGAAATTTCGTAGGATCTTATGTGAGTTATCTTGTCATGCAATTATGACCCATTATAAAAACCTTTTGGCGAGGATTCTTGTAGAATAACTGTGGCAACCCACTTTATAGAAAAGTTAAAATATATATATATATATATATATATATATATATATATATATATATATATATATATATATAATAAAAAATCTTTGTCTTTGAAAAAAAAAACAAAACAAAATTTTGTCTTTAAAAAAAAAAAAATTTACGACTGCAAATTTTCGCAGAACTGCAAATTTTCGTAACACACATGAATTATCGCAACTCTAATGAATTTTCGTAGAAAATTTTAGCGGGGAAATTTTCGTAGCTCACCAAATCCTCTGGCTCCTAGTTCTTTTGACCATAACTTTTTCATCCGAACTTTGTTTTGGGTAATCTTGGTATCGTTGGAAAGCTTAGAAAGTGTAGAATCTAAATATAGCTAAAAAAACACTTTTGAAATTATGATAAAGGCGTAATTTTCAAAATGCTCCAATTGGTCACTTTTAACTATCTTTTTCTTCTTCGACTTGATCATTTTAAAGCCCGAATGGAGTAGATAAAGGCCTCTTTGGAAGCATATTTTTAAAGCTTTTGATTTCAATTTCTTATATCCTTGATCGTATTTACCTTTATTAATATTTTGGTTTAACACTTTTCCTCTCTCTTTTGTTTCTTGTTTCATGTGGTTCCTCCTCTCCCGACCCGATTGTATTTATACAGGTATCATTCCATCATGATTTCCTTCCATAACCACATTGAGGACAATGTAGAGGTCGGTTGGGGAGGATTAAGGAAGGAAGTATTGATTTATGTTTTGAGCAAATACATTTTGTTTAGTTGAATGGCTTCTTGAATTAGTTTGTTTTTACAGTGCATTCATATTTTTAGTTCTGGTTCATGCTTCAGTTTCTCATTTTCGAGAAAACTTTTTTGTAATGCAAGCTCTGATATGAGAAATTGAAATTTTATTTCCAATGTTGTTGATATTAGAATGGTGTTTATGCTTAGTTGAGTTGGAGTTGATAACCTATTGGAAATTCTTATTGTAATTGACCTTTTTCTTCAGCTAGGCCCAACCACACCTTTGTGCACATTAGATTTCATTTATAGGCTGAAAAACTACATTGCCTTCTAAGCCTGCAAGAGTCCGGCCTAGTACCTTTGACCACCTTTAATAGGTCGAGACCCACCCCGAATAAAAGACGGTAGTCATGAAAAATAAATAAATAGGTGTGACACTTTGCCTTGAAACAGACACGATTCGGGGGTATATGGCGAAAGTCTTTAAAGCCAGATGCGCCAAACTATTTGATTAGGAGTCAGCGACTTTGTGCTCGTTACATGGGTGAATAGGCAGAGTTTAGCAAATTGTAGGTGATAGAGTTTTGAACTCATTACGAGTCAGGGATGAAACTACAAAAGTTGGTAGTGAAAGATCCTTATGACTTGATGCTACCAAACCTTAATTGGTTAGGAGTCATCGGTGGACCAGTTACATGGACACTTGTGAGTTTGATACCCCTCGACATTGCACCACAACAAAAAAGGACGTATGGAATAAAGTAGGTCACGATCTATTGGGGTTAGTTGGTACATTGGGGTTTAGGCGGGGTAGGTTGGGGGAGGAAACAGGTTTATTGATTTATTTTGAAACCTAATAAAATCAAACACTTAGGTTTTTGTGGAAGGTGTCAGGTTGGTTCTCTAGGAGTTGACACTGTTTTGATACTTGATTTTTGCATCGCACCCACTCTTCCTGAGATAGTTATTGGACAGGGCTTTGATAACTTGCGTTATAGGTTGGGTTTTATCACTTCTTTGATTTTGAAAACCATTTTTTTGTGTAGATATTTTTATAATATCACCTTTATTTTCTTTTCTTCTTCCTTCCATTTGCTAAGGGACTGACTAAGCGATGTCTAGGTTAGAGTCATTTACTACCCAATTAGTGTTATTTGCACCCTTATTAATGCGGGTTTTGAAGGCACTTTTGTGTAGTAATGCGCCTAATTAACTTGATGGCATGTTAAGGACCTACAGGCTACTAATCAAATTTTGTGGCAAGTTTGGTTTGTTTTAAGGAGCTATATATCTTGGGGACAGGGTTGAGTCAAGGCACCAGAAGAATCCGATTGCGTGTAGAGAACCGAGCCCGGAAGAAAGAGAGTTGTGCGGAATGAAGCTTGCATCACAGCGATTTCGCGAGGTGCGGAATTTCACCCAACCCTCGCGACCCTGTGAATTTCCCTTCATTACTTGAAAGTTTCACACTTACATTGAATGTCCCTGCATCTTTTGACTTTTTTACTTTTTTGTCACCTTTTGGATGTCTTCCCAATTTGTCCCCCTGTAATAGTTAATGTTTTGGTTATTTTGGTATTTTGTAATGGGGATTGGCTATAAAAGCCCCAGAGAAGACATTGTAAAAAAAACATTTTTTCACTTTTTATTGAAGTTTTTAGAGGGGCTTGTAAGCGAGTTCAGCTCTTTCTCGTTCCTCGCTTTCTCTCATTTTCTCCTTAATTAAACACCTTTGGGGATGACACTTGGAAGGGATGAGTGGCTAAATCCCTTATTTCCTTGGAGTAGAAGGCTATTGGGTAAAGGATCTAAGGCAAACTAAGGGTTCTCATATTTCCAAACGCAGGTATTCACTGACATTTATGTGTTTCCTTTTAACTCTAGGTTTAAATCCCTTTGATGCACAACCAGATGATCCATATTTGAATCTTTTGGGGTTCGGTGGATGCTTGTGCTTGATCCGGCAAAGTTCATTAGTTACCATCTATTAGTCATTAGAAGGTGGTCGAGGAACTTGTGTTTCAACGATGAGGCATTATTGGCCAATGAATGCCATTTTCAAGATATTTAATGAGGGTAGTTTTATAGCTAAATGAAGATCCAGGTTGGGAGACTAACTATAGGTCGTCCTCCCGATGTGAGAGAGCCTGACCCTAAGAAACCCTCATTTGCCTAGGAACCTTCTTTGGTGACCCTAACACTTTAAAGAATTCTCTTTTGCATTTTAACTGAATTACATTTTCAATTTCCATTTATAACCTTATTTTTATCAAATCCCAACATCGAAGAAGAATCACCAATGTAAAACCTTAGTAGTCGTTTCTCACGAAGAAAACCCATTCTGTGGACGATCCACAAGAGCATTTTATCTGCGTAACTATCTTCTGCGAGTAGGAAGGTAATGGAGTATAAATTTTTGTTGATTAGGAATACCTAGGCCAGAATAGTAAAGTGCGTAATTTTGGGATGCGTCGCGGCCAAGTCTGCTGGCTACGTGTAGTGACAGATCGCCCGATGTATCCGCGACGTGGTTCCAGTGTCGCGGGGCCCGGATTAGTCATGACAAAAATTTTAGCCACTGTCTTCGCGGCCCGGGTTTGGGGTTGGGCTAGGGTGTTTTGGAGTCGCGGCGAGGGCATTTTGTGTCGGCGGCCGAGGCCTCTGAGTCTATGTCGCAGCATGAGTGCGCGCCCGTATTTGCGACCTGGATTTCGATTTGAGCCATAGAAAATCATCGCGACATTGCTTTTTCTTATCATGACGGGTTTGGATTGTGCTTGGGAACCTTGTCGCGACGGAAGCGATTTTGTAGTGTAATGATTTTCCGCGTCGGTAGGATTTCCATGTCGCGACATAGCGTTCTATGTCATTGTAGGAGCCTTGTGTCGTGGCGACGGGCCGTAGGAGAGGCGATGGCGTTCTGGCGTAGCGCGAACCGCGGCTGAGTGCGGCGGCCAGAACGGCTATTTGCCAGCGACCAGCGCCTTGGCCGCCCTCTTGAGCTCGCGTGCACGATGTGAAAGAGGCCTGTCGCGACATAAAATCTCTATCTCAATAGATTGCACACAATGGCTCTATCGTGACATAATCGTCTGTAGCCAAAAAAAAAAAAAAATGACCCCTGGGAATTAGGGTGTCATAGCTTGGTATCAGAGCATAGGTATACGAATACCTAGGACTCGATGGGCACGAGTTTAGATCATGCATTATTGTGTGATTGTGTGTTATAAATTGCGTGAATTATATACATGGTAGAATTTATATAGGAAAAGATGAACACTATGGTTAGAAAACATAACCTTAGGGGTTCGAAGAACAAGATGAACGTGATAGTTCGGGAGGTTTAGGTCTATTAGTAGTGGCACATACACTACTAGTTAGATAAGAAAAGAAATCTCACTTTTCTATTTGACATGTGTAGATGGAAAATCGAGGAAGAGGATGTAAAGATTAGTCAGGGTTGTAGTCAACCACCACCTATGTTTGACCCACATTACCTTTATAAGGCTATAAGAGCAGCTACGATTGCCATCATTGTGCGAGACCCGAGCGTGTGTGGCTGCTACGACAGACGGACTAATGCAACGGTGGGCCATGGAGGGACGAGTAACCTCTAGGGGTTTCAAGCACATCATCCTCAAACATACATGGGAGGAGGGGACTCGATGGTCAGGATAGCCTTGGCCATTGGAAGAGAAGTAGATGACACAGACATCAGGGATATGAGTCTTGATGTAAGAGGAAGGAGAATCAATCTTCTTCCTAGTCGGGAAGTAAGAAGAGACCACATTCTCGAGATTTGAGACGAAATTTATGACTATAAAATGAGGTGATCGGGAGCTTTTGCTTCGGCCAGAGGCGAGATGACATGCTACCATTGCCATCGGCTAGGCACGGCGGGGCGAGGATTGTCCGCAGAAGAGATCTCGAAGAGTATGGGACATCACAGGTTCGATCATCCCACCCCGGTGGGACATCTTGTGAGCAGCGGTTGTTCCTCACACCCGACATAAGTTAGGGAATCGATGTCGATCCCGAGTCTTTACCTGACACCTCGCATTTCTCATATGGGCCGCGTGCAGTGGCATGCAGGTCGGTCGGGTCGGGGCTAGAGACTTCTAGGTCGGTGCCCGGGAGGCCCAAGGCGTATTTATCTTTGTAATCTGCAGAGACTAAACACCAGATCGATCGATATATAAAATTTTATTTAGGCTCTTACACTTCTTAATAAGAGTGTTGTTATATTCGGGTGCATCGTATTCATGTTTATTACTACATTTTGGGTGAATGCTTTGGGCTTAAAGGTAGAAACCTTGGAAAATCCGTTGCATGTGAAATATCCCCTAGGGATTAGGATGAGGATTGATAAGATATATCAGGATTGTGAGTTAGAGATCTTAGGGATTCTGCCCATTGTGGACCTAAGGGTTATGGACATATTGGAGTTTGATGTCATCTTTAGGATAGACTGGTTAACGGCCCATAGAGTTGTCATTGATTGTGATTGTAAGTGGGTTACCGCCTACACACAGGACGGTATTGTGTTTACGTTTAGGGATAAAACATGCACTTCACCCCATTTGTGTCACGACTCTAGGTATGTGGATAGTTGATAGGTTGAGAAACATGACCTTACTAAGGATGAAAGTGAGATCAGGTTTGGATCTCTTTTGAGTTTGCATGTAATGGGCATGTTTTAGGATAAAGCTATGGACCACTTCTGGCCGGAGATCATGAACGCCGACAGGCCAAATGCGATAATCCTCTCTTCCATGACTCCGCGCGGAGATAACGCGTTGAGATTGCGGGAATTCGAGAATCGAGTTTCCAGGTGCCGACCAAGAGTTCCATTAGACAGAACGCTGTACCACTGGCGTTGATTACATTTTGCGAAGCGGAGACCTTTCTGGCCTCAATTGTCCGACGATTGAGACATGGGATTCCACGATAAAGATGACATCTGTTATGGACCCGAATGGTTGCTGTTGATCGTTAAGGAAGGCGGATCTTCGAAGATGGTTGCGTGGATATCGTGATTAGAATGGGAAGTGGTATCTTCAAACGAATGTTGAACTGGTGCCGAGCTAGAATTCTGAAATGCTGTAATATTTTTCCGGATGATGAGCATGTGGCGTTGTGAATCTATCGTATTTTATTCAACCAACCAGATGAACCTAACGTAATAATCTTTCAAGTACATTGCGATTGAAGATATTCTCGTTGCGTACCAGTTAGGTGATGTGGGTTTTTTATTGGGAGATGAGATCTTGGGAATATCTCATAATATGCATTTAAGGTAACATCAGTGAACTCAGAAGGATTAAGTTATCATAGTTGGGAGATCCAGTGGTCTTGAGATCCTTGGATTCTCTTGGATTGTGAATATCTGAGTCATTGGATTTCTCTATTCTTTGTTCTCTTGAATAAGACCACAGGAAGAGGATGAGATGAATCCTGACAACTTTTATGTGAAGGCGTGGGAGATTGAAAACTTAGAGAAAACCACTTACGGCCCTATTCCGACAGATCTTTAGAAAGACTGAGAGGTTATGGGTATAGTGCCGATGCCGCCTGAAGGACATGGTGAGATGTTGCCATGTAACCGGGAGAGGGAGTAGGCAACCACATGGGTTTCTCAGGGTGAAGATCATGGGCGGGATCTTGCATGACACCAGTGGAGTTAGCGGCTATTGTATTTGCCTTGTGAGATATGGCGCCACTCTTTGTATAGTGAAGCAGTTCGTGTTTTCAGCCATAGAGTCTAAACTATATTTTCACACGACGGGACCTGACATGGGAGCAGCAGTGGATGGGTTTCTGGAGGATCTGACTTCGCGCCACATTACCATCCCGTCAAAACAAATATAATTGGTGATGCACTCGGTCGAAGTCCTGAGGAGTAACAGTGTAGATTCACAGAGTAGCGGATGCTCGAGATTTGTGGGACCCGATTTGGACTACAGTGTTGATCGAGGCTAAGTGCGTTGGGATTTTAGTGATTCACGTAGCCCCACCCTACTTTGAGTGAGTGATTAAGTCCCAAGGGGCGGGCTTGAGATAATCCACTAGGGACGGAGTATCGTCAATCTGGTGTGAAAGGCTAGGACATCCACGCGGATGGTGATGATCTTGGTATAAGGGGATGGGTTGCTCCAGTTTCCAGTTGGCGAATCTTAGAGAGATCCTCGGGGGGAGTTCAGAATTTATAGATTCACTATGCATCCGGTGGCACGAAGATGTCACGTGATCTTCGTGCGATATTCACTGGAGGCGGGATGAAGCGACCGCGTTAAGAACTTTGTTCGACGATTATCTCATGTAATCGACAGGTAAAGGTTGAGCATGAAAGCCAGCGGAGACTACTCGGCCATTGGAGGTAGCTAAGTGGAAATGGGAACACTTCACGATGGACTTTGTGACCTACTTGCCACGGACACCGTGAAGGCATGATGCGGTATGGGTGATAGTGGACTGGCTCACTAAGTCTACACATTTTCTAGTAGTGCGGATGACGCTTCTGGAGGAGTGCGATTATATGTCGAGGATTTTAGGCTACATGTGGGTCTTGGTGTCCATAATATCGGACGAAGTCGGGTTTATGACACACTTTTGGAAGAGTTTTGAGGAGGCCATGGGGATAGCTGTGGAGTGATGAGCTGCCAAGCACTCACCCGTAGACGGATGGTCGATCGGGGAGATGACCATATAGGTTTTAGAGGATATGCTACGAGCATGTGTCCTAGATCATAAGGGTAGCTGGGATGAGCATTTACCCTTAGTGGAATTCGCCTACAACAACAGTTTTTAGGTGAGTATATAGATGGCACCTTACGAAGCTTTGTATGGGAGGCCATGTCAATCCCCGATTTGTTGGACAGAGATGGGAGAGAGTTCCTTCATTGGTCCGGATTTGATTAGAGACACCTCTGAAAATGTGGGTTTGATACGGAAGTGTCTCCTTACGGCTCAGAGTAGGAAGAAGAGCTACGCTGACAGACGGCGTTGACCTCTAGAGTTTGAGGTGGGCGATCACGTCTTCTTGAAGGTGATGCTTAAGAGAGGAGTTGGTCGTTCTAAGCGGGGAAACTAGCCGCTGCATCGGGCCCTTCGAGATACTCGAGAGAGTGGGCATAGTTGCGTATCGGTTGGCATTACCACCAAGCTTATCAGGTGTTCATGAGGTGTTCCACGTCTCTATGCTCCGAAAGTATAATTCCAGATCCAAATTTCATGTAATGATGGGAAAGATTGTCATGATACAAATGGGACTCCTTCGAGGAGGGACTTCAGCGTGATCATGGTTAGCCGGGATCAAGCCTTGGCACGTTGAAGACCGTGAGGCTAGTGAAGGTGTTGTGGCAACACCGAGGAGTGGAGGAGGCAACATGGGAGCGCAAGGACACGATACAGGCCATCTATCATTTCTTGTTTAAGGATGAATGTACGTGGTTTAGTCGTTTGGTGATTAAATGACTAGTTTATATGCATGTTGTTGTGTATGATTACATATGCATGAGATTCGATGAGCATGTGTATGGAATTTCAGGACGAAATTCTTTTAAGGGGGGAAGAATGTAAAACCCAAGGAAAATACAATTTTTTTTAAAAAGGGTAAAACATAAAATTTGGTTGAAAACATGAATTTTTCTAGATCTCGAATGATGAAACGGACTTCACCATTGGAATCGTCTCGCAAAATTTAGTGACCTAGTCGAATTTCATCGGATTCAAAGATAGTCGAAATTTCATTGCCAGGCACCGGTGTAGCAAGGACATATTGACATATGTTGAATGTGTCATATTGCCATGTGTCAATGAGGGATAAGTCAAACAAATGAGAGAAATTCTAAGGGATGATCATGTGTCAAGCCCTTAGAGGAAGGAAATCCAAATATTTGGATAAGAAGATAAGGTGAGAGGAAGAAAAAGCCAATGGGAGGGAGACAGACATACGGGTAAGATCGAGGTCTCCCACTTGAACTCATTTAATTCAAAATCCGTGGAGAGGTACCTGAAGGGAAAAAGAAAAAAAGAAAGAAAAGAAAAGAGAGAAGAAGAGAAGAGAAGTGAGAAGCTCCAACTTCTCTTTAGATTTTACAGAGATCGAACGGTCGGATTTCGTCGGAGCAAGAGGCAAAGTTTTTCTACGTGACGAGAGCTTCGCATAGGTATAAGAATCCGAGGTTTTTTCCAAACTCCGAGAGGTAGGGGTTTTTCTCATACTCGGTTTAATTCTTGTCTAAAAGCCATTCAAATGGATGAGGTGTTTGGGGCCGGAACGACCGTGCAGTTCAGTCTCGAAATTTTGGGGATCAATGCTTGAATTTGTGTGGACTGCTTCGTATAGTCCGAGGTCGGGAATTCGGGATCAAGCTAACAATCCGAATCGATTGGGAGTTGCTTTGGACAAATTCCAGGATTGAATTTGAGGATTGTTTTCAGGTAGTCTGGAACTAAATTTTTGTGACTGTTTTGGGCAATCCTGGGACTGATTTTCAGACTTTTATTGGTCCATGTGTGCTGTTTTTGTGTGTTGTTGCTAAAAAAATGAATAACATGTTGGTTGTGGTAAATTCATGTTAATATATGCTTGGTTGATGTATTGACATGAGATATATGGTGAATGAAAATTATATTCCATGATTTGGAAATGATACATGTGAAATAATATGGCATATTTGCATTCCATATGCACGGTAACATCGTGTCGAGTCGGGTGTGTGTGTATGGTAATGGTTATTTCATCATTTTTGGTGAATGGGCGGTGAGCTCGAAAATTGGACAACGTCCAACATTGAGACTCACGGTTGGGTATCATGAAAAAAAAAGAAAGAAATATAATAATAAATCTCGTAAGGAGGGCTTAAGTAAGATGGGGTAGGATCCCCCACCCCTCCCTAAGGTGAAAGACCCAAATTCATTCGCTAAGAGGGATGATGATCAATAATTGCGGAAAGACCAGAAAATGTTGGAAATGCTAGGCGTTCCTACGATGTAAACCCGAAAAATACGTGGCCCACAAATGCATATCACACGGGATTTGGTAAATTCAAATGAATATTGGAGGATTGTCCAATGGGCTGCGCCTGATCGGGTGAAACAATTAATGACTGGTTGTCAAAGCACTCGCGTCAGGGAGCGGCGAGCCTGCTAGACTCGTAAGCCATGGGCATGAAGAGTTTCATCTCATTCATGACATGAAATATTCCATGTAGGGTTGCATTTCTGTATGGAAGGTGGTATGATATATGTGTGCCATTGCATGTGCATTTAGGTGGGGAGTAGCCCTTGTAAGGGAATTTTTCTATTGAGCATTGCTCACCTCGTCGTGGGAAAATATTTTCAGGTATTGAAAGTACATCAGGAGCTGAGACAGGTCCAAGAGTTTAGTTATGAAAAAGGCCGGATTATGGCCTATTCATGTATTTTGTAATATTCTGGATAGAATATCCAGTTTTGTACATGTAAATAAGGAATTTTGTAATAAAAACTTATTTTTAGACTTGTTCAGTGCAATGTTAATGGAGTTCCCAATTTTCTTTACTGCTTGTAGAATTTGTATAAAGGCAGTAGTATTGCATGAAATGCATTGAATGAAAGTTGGAAGTGCAGGAAAGGAAAATTGGTGGGCTATTGCCTAATTTCAGGTTTGGGTAGCGGTAGAGAATTCTCTATCGCGATAGGGTTTTTCTGGCCCTGGGTCGCGACATGGCTTTCTATGTCGCAACATGGTCCTCAGGCCAGGCACATGACCTGGCCTAGGCGGGCCCAACGGGCTTGCGCGTGGCTGGGATGCGTGCGCGACAGAGCCTTTTGGCTCTGTGTCGCGAAGGGTCCTTCGTGTCGCAACAAGGTTCCCAAGTGTGCTGGGCGAATTAGGTCGCGATAGAAATTTCAGGTTACAGGATTCAAGTTAGTTCAAGGTAGTTTTTGTGTCGCGACAAGGGCCTTCTCATGGTCGCGACAAAGCCTTCTCCACTCTTTTATCGTGACATGGTCTTCCCCGGTGTCCTCAATATGTTTCTAGTTTTTAAGCCATAGAAAATGCTAAAATAGCTTTTCTTGTAACAGGCTAATAAAATTCGGCTCTCCTGGCCGCGAGAGCTTCCTCAGGTAGGATTTAAGAGAAGATATTGCCTCGGCACAAGGGAGCAGTTGCTCTATGTCGATTAGTATGGAACAAAGGTCGTGGTTGCAACCAGGTCGCGTGGGCGTGACGATGGAATTCCTCGCATCGAGCATGACGTATGGCATTCCCCGACAGCGAGACGACGCTGCCGCACTCGACCAGAGACCTCGGGGCACGCAATCGAACGCCTGGTGCACGCGCACTGATGAGTCTTAAACTCATCTATTTTTAATCCATTTTTCTGGCTTATTTTTAGTATATTCAGATATGTTTGAATGCCAAATTATGGATAATTCACCAACTTTGTGTTTTGCAGGTTTTAATTTAAAAGGAGAAAATTTAAGCAAGAAAGAAGAGAAAAAGAGCAATTGCAGTAGTTTATGTCACGACAGAGTTCTGTGTGTCGTGACAAACGTTCAAGCAAATGGCTAGGGAAATTTGTCACGACAATATTTTTTTTGTCGCAACACAAAGGACTGAATATAGAAGAAGAGCTATGTCGAGACAAAAGACAATGTGTCGTGACAGAACATGAGAAGAATGTAACAAGTCAGCTAAGACAAAGAAAAATAATGTTGCGACAAGGTTTCTTAGGCTAGATGTCAAAACCAGAAGGAACCTGTCGTGACATAAAAGCTCCTGTCGCAATACTAGAAACAGAAGAAAGCAGAGATTCTGTCGCAACAAGATATCTTATGTTGCGACAAGAAATTAAAAGCACATGCAAGAATACTATGACATATCGCTTATGCTATGTATTATTATGAATAGAAGGCATAATCTATGTCACGACATAAAATCTCTTGTCGAGACACTGATTATTGCAACTCGAAAATCTATCGAGACATCAGATGACAGTTATGTCGCGACAAAGTAATGAATGCCGCGACACTAGAAGACAAGGTTTCGGGTCCCCGACAGAGAAACAAAGCCCGGCTAAAGATGCTGACTTAGTGAACTCGACTGCTGTAACAAAGAGTCAATGTGTTGCGACATACCTGCCGAAAAGAAGTTTTGATGTCTTATTGTAGATATTAAGGTCGCGACATAGAAATAAGCCGAATACGTATAAACAAGATTGCAAACACTTTTCCATCTCTTGGATAAAGATTCCAACGCTAAGGGAAGGTAAAGCCCTGTCTCCACACAACAAACCGGGTTGGCATAATAAAGATGAGCCGGCTGAAAACCACGCGACATAAAAACTAGGTCGCGACACAATTTTGAAGAAGCTGCACAGAAACAATGTCGCAACATAATTGTTCCAGTAAACACACATGAGAATGTCGCGACATAGAATGGACAGAATGACAAACCTTGTAGGACAAAGTGTTAAAGAGCCAAAGAAAGATCTGTCGCGACATAGGAAACTTTGTCGCGACAGAATAAGCATGCCGAAGAAACAAATACTATCACGACATAATGTTGCATACTGCAACAGAAAACTGCAACAAAGAATTAAAACTCTATCGCAACAACACTTTCAGGTCGCGACCAAGAATGCAATCTGGGCCAGAATTTTGGGGATCCACGACATGTGTTTCTCTCGAATTTAGGGCCTAAACTTCTGTGGCTCTATAACAGAGACCTTTGAGGAAAGGAACAATACGACGAAAAACCAGAGCATCTAGGGAGCTAAGGTCTCTTTTGTATTATATTTTTCTTTTTTTTTCTTTTTATTTTATTTTCGTTGATTAGAGTTAGCGTAGGATTTCAATTTGTTTATTGGACTTGAAACAGTGAATTGTTTAGAAGTTTCAAAGTTAAGCTATTTTGTTGAAGATCAATTCCGATTATTGTTTGAATTTAATGAAGTCTAGAGAAAAGCTGGAATTTATTTCTTTCAGTTGATTATAGTTGCATTGGAAATTTCCCCTGACCAGATTTCAATGTTTACCTGATCTCGCTTGAAACCCAACTTCCGCTGGGAAAGATCTGATGTTAGTTACGGTCTTTCCTGCATAATTAGAAAGAGAATTCTTGGATTGAGAATTTTGAATTTATTTGAATGGTGTGTTCATGAAGTGAATTCCCAACATTAGTAACTTATACCCAATTAAGGACTATTGTCTAACTCTGATTTCCAGGAGGCTCTCTGAGTGACATAGAGTTCGAGATTCCTGAGAGTATGGATGCATTACTTAAGGGTATGCTAGACTATTATTGAAGAACTAATGAGCTCTAAAAAATTACCTAGATAAATCATCAATTTACTCATGGTTTGAGAATTAGTTGAGGGATCTATCAATTTAATCAATTAGAGATTTCTCCTTGGTCTTGAGGAACATCTCTTGATCCTGTGTTAGCTTAGGATCTAATCAAGTAAGAGATAACTCTTTAAGATTCAAGGATCAGACATCATTCATCTTCAGAGATTCCAATAAATGGCCTTGTCTCTGGGAAGCAAGAAATCAAGTAAATATAAGAAATGGTTATGAAGTATTGAAAAATAGTGCAATACCCGTGATCTTACAAAGAAAACTGACATAAGTAATCAAGTTAGATACATGTTTTAGAAATGAACATGACTCTCTAATCAATGAAATGTATGGTTAAGTGGAGAACCAAACTATACTGCCTCGCTTTACATTTTCATTCCAATTCATGGAAAGAATAGAATTATATTATGTTGCAGGAATTGATACTTACAGCGCTGAAATCCCAAGGTCTACTTCCCAACAAGAATCGTTCAGTCCAATAGGTTCAGATTTTAAATTTCCTTTTATTATAGATGTAGAAATTTAAACAAAAGAGAATTATAGTTAGGTTAATTAAAATTTATGAAATGGAAGTTCAAATAGTGTGGAACTTGGAGTAGTTAGAGTAGCTGAACTTTAAATTCTTTTTTATCTCTCGTGGGAATGATATCCGACCTAACAGTCCACTTTATTACTTGTACGACCTGTGCACTTGCAGCATTTTGACCAAACTAAATCTTCAATGAATTCAATGACAATTCATTTTTATTAAGAGCATACATGTTTTATTTTGGCCAACAAGTTTTTGATGCCTTTACTAGGGATTAGATAATAATCCTTTGGCAATGCGAGCGTAAATTTGATCTATATAAAGAAATGGTCAACACGTGCCAGCGCATGCACTCGATACGAGCGCGACAAAGGCTCGTGGACAGTGCCTGGCCGCTATAGATCATGACACGATGGCTCGCCACGGCGCAGTTGTCTAGTAGCCAAAAAAAAAAAATGATCCCCGAGAATTAGGGCGTCACAAAAATTCATTGAGGAGGTGATTCGTGCCATAGTAGGGTGATCCAAAATCAACAATATTTATATCCTAATCTCACACGTCGTAGCAAAGTTAACGCAAAGATGTCTGCCTAGGTTGAACCCATGGATGGCTTTGCACAATGACTACCAAAGTGAGGTTCACTTGATGAATTAAATTTGGATTTTCAGGTTTGGTAAAAACAAAGGAGGTTTTGGGGTTTAAACCCGAAAATAAAAAACAATTTAAAATGTAAAAATAGAACTCCTTGAAGTGTTAGTGTCACCTGGTTGAAATCCCTGGGGCAACTAAGGGTTTCAGGTCCTTCAAGGCTGGGAAGGATGACATATAGTCATCTCCCAACTGCATCTCTTCATTTAGCTATAAACCTAACCTTTAATAATTATCCTTTGAAAAAAAATGGTACTCATCGAGCATCAAGGTCTCTCGACAAAGGAAAAACAATCCTCCTCGACCACCTTACAAGGATCATAAATGATAACTAATGCAAACATCAATGATCTAACATTAAGCATCCAATGAGCCCAAAAGATTATCAAGTAATAACCATTCAAGGTGAATCTGTGGCGGATTTAAACCTACAATTAAAGGGAAACACAAACTCGCTGAGTACTGAAACCATGGAACTCTCAAACAAGCCACGATCCTCGCACTCCAACAAATTCCTTCCCTTTAAGGAGGAAGGGTGTCTAGCCAACCATCCCTTCAGTTGTCATCCTCAAGGGGTGTTTGGCTGCCTAGAAAGTGCCAAGAAAATGAGGGAAAAGGAAGCAGGAAGAGCATAAGAGGGAGAGCTGAAAGCTTCTCCTCTGCCAATTTTTATCAAGTGAGTGATTTTTACGCATCTCGACTCACTTATATACACTCCGCAGCAAGGGAAATTGCAAAAAAAAACTAAAATCAAAAGCTATTACAAGGGATAAAATTGGAAGAAACAAAATTGAAACAAATAGGGAGAGCGTCAAAAAGCAGTGAATTGTTGACCGAGATAAACAAGGTTTGCATGATGAACAAAGGCTCACAGAACTAAATTTCGCAGGTTCCATTTTCTCTGTATTTTCTGTTCTTCTTTCCTTCTGGTCTCTGATCTACAATGCCGAGTTTGACTCGAATTCTTCGTGCTTGATCGAACACTAACAATTTTGCACATAGCTTGCAAAAAATTACAAAATTAGCCACAAAATGCGATCAAGAGAATAGTAGGACCTTAATGTGCAATCGGTTAATTAGAATGATTAGTACACAAAGCACTCAAAACCTATAATAAATATATTCAAAATAGCACTTTAGCACTAATCACACCCCAACCTACACATTGCTAGTCCCTTAGCAATGAAAGAAAGAAAGAAAGAAAGAGCGTACAAAACGATAACAAAATGATGTTCACAAAAATTATTATATTTCAAAAAGGTTGTGAATGAGTAATGCCTAACCTTAAGTAAGAATCATCAAACCCTTGCCCAATAACTATCTTTGAGAGAATGAATGCCATACAAAATTGAGTATCAAAAGAGCCTCCCTCTTGCTGAATCAACCAGAGACTTCCACCAAAACCTAAGTGTTTGTTTGATCAGTTCTCAACAATAAACTGCCAAACTGCACTCTCCTCTCAACCTATCTACTACCACAACCTAGCATGCTAACCAACCTAAATAGATCAGGACCCACCTCTTATTCCACAACTCTTTTTGTGTTGTAAGGGTTTAATGCTGAGGAATCGACTCTACCAAAGTCCATAATCGTGGATTCACCGATGACTCCCAACCAATTAAGGCTTAGGGAACCAAGTCAAAAGGGATATTTCACCACAAACTCTTCGTGTTTCACTGACTTTGAATTATTTCGAGATTCCAGCACTACAACTTGCTCACCCACCCATCCACCCACAGCGAGCAATTAAGTCGGTGGCTCCCAACCGCCTGGCTTAGTAAGCACTAGGCTTTAAAGGCTTTCGCCATATACCCCTCGGACCGTGGTCGGGTTTCAAGGTAAAGCGTTGCAATTTTTCTTCTTTTTCTTTTTCTTTTTCACTTCTTTTTATTTTGGAAGACACATTGGCCTTCTATTCATGGGGGTCCTTAACCTATTAAAGGTGGTCAACGAAACTAGGATAGGTTTGAAAGTTTAGATAGTTAGCGCTTTTTCAGCCTATTGTTGAAACCTGATGTGCATAGTGTGTGGTTAGCTAAAGGTGGAAGAAAAAGGTTGAAAGCAGCAAGAATTCAACTAATCATCCACTCAATCAGGCATGGAACCAATCTAACATCAATAGAATTGACAAGTTGTTTCACTTTTTCAAAACTAATGTGCTAGGCAAAATGTAAAAGGTGGGTGCAATTTTTGAAAAAATAAGTTGTATAGTATAACAGCTTCCCAAAAAGGAAAACCAGCAAGCCACTGAACATCACAAAATAGGCTTGCTTAAAATAGTAACAAAAACATAAATAAATGCCACTTCCTTCTCTAACTCTCTTCCCAACCAAATGTCACATTGTCCGCAATAGGGCTTGGATTGGAAAGTTAGAGAAGGAAGTGTTACCTCCTTGATTAAATGTACTTTTTTTGGGATAGGAGACTTCACAAGCTTTCCATCGACACCTTATTTACTCTGTTTGAGCTTCAAATGAACAAGTTAGGAGAGGAAAAGAGAGGAAAAAAGTGACCAATTGAATAATTTTGAAAATTTCACCTTTATAAAAATTTCAAAAGTGTTCTTTCTGGTTAAATTTAGATTCTACACTCTCTAAGCTTTCCAACGGTACCAAGAACGCCTAAAACGGAGTTCGGATAAGAAAGTTATGAGTGAAACAAAATGGAGGTGATGCAGGTTACGAAAATTCGCAACCTGCGAATTTTTTTTTATTTTGAATAATAAAAAAAATAATAATAATAAAAATAACATTTATATATATATATGAGAGACAATTTTTTTTTTTTTAATATTTTTGAAGACTATACTTTTATTTTTTATTTTTTGAATAATAAAAATAAATAAAATAAATAAATAAATAAAATCTTTTTTTTTAATATATATATATATATATTCATTCACAAAAAGACAAAATAACAACAATGCACATAAACCAAACCTATAGCAAAGTGGAATAGTGAAGGCTGCGAATTTCAAGATTTAATAGTGCAACCCGGCGAAATTTCGCAGCAAAATATATATATATATATATATATATATATATATATATATATATATATATATATATATTCATTCACAAAAAGACAAAATAAATAAAACAAAGGTACGTAAAACCAAACCTATAGTAGTGAATAAGGAAGGTCGGCAATTTGCATGAATATGTAACCCGCGAAATTTCGCAAGGCAAAGGCGAAATTTTCAGGTCACCGCCGCAAAATTTTGGCCAAACTGCAAAAATAAACACTGAAAAAGTTAAGTAAAATTACATAAAATTGAAAAATAAGCTAGCAACAAAGATTAACTAAAAATTAGAGAAAATCTAAAAAGAAAAATTAAAGAAATCAAAATCAAAATAAAATAAAATAAGAAACATTATGAAAAACAAAAAGGGGAGACTATACCCCAAACTAATCCCCCAAGCCTCGAGGCCGATGGAACTCGTGAGCTTAGGAAATGCCGAGGTTCGAAAGTGTCTCGACCAACCAAAGACTCCGAACCATCCGGCTGTGCCATGCAACATCGCCAGCCTACCAAAGTCTTGGATGGCGGCAAAGGCTCTAAATAAAGGCCTACTAATTTTCTAATGTTGTGCAAAGACAGTAAAGGCATGGGGTGGCCTGTGGGTGTGTTTTGCGTGGTGGATTGCGGCTGCGTGGGCAATATGTAGATCGAGTCAAGAGGGGCAGGGGTAAATTGTTATCTCGTGTTCTTCCATCAGCCTTAGTCAAGAAATGTGGGGATTTCGTTTCCTTCTTCTCCTTATGGGTCGATTCAGCAGCACCAATGTCTGAAGATTCTAATAATAGCTGCTGTTGACACTGCTCCTCTACCACGGTCTCACTTAGGCACTCTTCCTCTTGACTCCCTTCCTCTTGATGACCATGCTGATTGGTGAGCTTTGAGATGGATTGTTGCAGAATGTCAACTTTCGAACACTTCGTTTCCGGAATCCATCCAATTCCTTGTTTAGGAGCTCTCCGCCGTGTCAATTTCTGATCGTCTGACATTCACTACCCTCCTCGCTTCCTCTAGCGGCTATCCACTAGTTCGCTCTGCTCCGCAGATTGTCCGCTTCAACTGAGAAATTAACTGTGGTGGTTGAGGCTGAGGCGAAGAGGCATACTGTGGATGTGGAGGAGGTGCATACTGTGGAGGAACACTATAGACGGGTGCACTCATCCATTGGTCTCTATAGTCCCTCATAGACCTATTCGGGGTTTCTGGGAGCTCTCTCATGTCGTTGATTCGCCATGGAATGTTTCGTAATCCCTCATTGACATGTATGCCTAGTGGTTTCTCTCGCACAGGTATTGACTATACGCTTCTCCTCTAGGTGTTCCGCATTTGATCACGCCATTTTTCCCACAAACCCGTATCGAACCGCTTGTTTAATTTTTAATCCACGAAAAATGGATTCCTCGCAGCAAAAGTGTGGCAATCTCAAAAACAAATTCTACAAAGAACTTTTTTTTTTTTTTTTTTTTTTTTTTGAAATGAAACTAAAAAAAATGACAATTAAATATAAAAGAAATTCACCAGTATTTGTGATAAGGATCACAAGTGTTCCACAGCTCGTCAAATGCACTTAGGCACCATCTTCGGCAACGACGCCATTTGATTCGTGCCATAGTATGATGATCCGGAATCAACAATATTTATATCCTAAATTCCTCCTACTGTAGTAGCAAAGCTACTGCAGTGATAATGGGTTCTAGGTTGAACTCAGTGGATGGGTTTTCAGACAAATGACTAACAAAGGAGGTCTACTTTGGTGAATTAAATTTGGATTTTCAGACGGTAAAACAAGGAGGTTTGGTTTAAAACTAAAATAAAAACAAGTTAAAATGTAAAATAGAACTCCTTGAAGTGTTAGGTCACTAGGGTTGAATTCCTAGGGCAACTGAGGGTTTCTAGGGTCCTTTCCTTGCGTTGGGGAGGATGACATATAGTCATCTCCCGAACCGGATCTTCATTTAGCTATAAAACCTAACCCTTAATAATTATCCTTTGAAAAAAAATGGTACTCAATGAGCATCAGTGGTCTCTGACAGTGAAAAACAATTCTCCTTGACTCACCTTATAAGGGATCATAAATGATAACTAACAAACATTAATGGATCTAACATTAAGCATCCAATGAGCTCAAAAGATTACTGGCAATAAATCCATTCAAGGTGAATCTATGGGATTTAAACCTGCGCTTAAAGGGAAAACACAAACTCCGCCAAGAGCACTGCTGGAAAACCATGGAACTCTCAAATTTATTGTCGATCTCGCACTCCAAGAAATTCTTCCCCTTCAAGGAGTGAAGGGTTTTAGCCAACCATCCCTTGAGTTGTCATCCTCAAGCGTGTTTGGCCGCCTAAAAGTGCCAAGAAAACGAGGGAAAAGGAAGCAGAAGAGCGTAGCTGTGAGAGCCGAAAGCTTCCCCCGCCAATTTTTTATCATCTAAGTGATTTCGATTTTTACAAACCTTGACTCGCCTTATATACGGCTCGTGAAAGCAAGGAAATTACAAAAAAACTAAACCAAAAGCTATTACAAGGATAAAATTGGAAGAAACAAAAATTGAAACAACAGTGGAGAGCGCGCTGTGTGAACAGTTGGATCAAGAGGTGAATAGTGTCGCAGATGAACAAAGGCTCGCATGAACCAAATTTCGCAGGTTCCATTTTCTTTGTATTTTCTACTCTTCTTCGGTCTCTTGATCTGGTACGCCGAAGTTTGACCCGACTTTGTGCTTGGATTCCACTCAATAATTTAGGCATAAATAGCTTGCAAAAACTACAAAATTAGCCACAAAATGCGATCAGTAGAATAGTAGGGACCTTAATGTGCAAATCGGGTTAATTAGAATGATTAGTACACAAAAAGCACTTAAAACCTATAATAAATAGGGTTCAAAATAGCACTTTTTGGGCACTAATCAGGAGGTGAGAAAACCAAGGACTAAGTTATTTCTGGAAGACCCACCTCCCTATGTCCTACCAATCACATTCCCTCAAAGGCTTTGGAAGCACCAACAATACATGTGATAGGCATGAATGCTGTTAAGTAATTGGCATAGCTACTAAAGACTTTTGTTAAGTCCTCGACAACAGCACTAAAACTTGTTAGCAATTTTCTACAAGTGCACGGGTTACACAAGTAATACAGTGGATTAACAAGTCCAGATATGGATCCCATGGGGAATGTGTAGTTTTAGCGAGGATTGAGTACCCCTGCTACTAAAGTCATTCACTATTTGTGCGACTTGATGACTTTGGGAGAAAGGTTTTAAAAACAAAATAAAACAAAACAAAGTAGGGTATGATCAATGTTCACTTACAAGGACTGAATTAATCTCAAAGAAAGCACTCAAGGAAAGATACTAGGGTTGATGCATTTGATTTTTTTTTATTTATGAAGTATTAATTGAATATATACTTATGCTTATCCAAGGAACACGATATAAGGTTTACATTTTCGTGTCTCCCCTCAATTTCTCACACCAACTCCCTATTCTCCTTTCAATCCATCTAGGTCATTAAAGTCGATACTTTTCTAAGGTAGTCCTTTCTCGAGAATTCTATCAGTCACCTCCCCTCGGTCTATATAATAGACTAGTGACTACCTCTGACGATCAACCTCGTCCATACAATCCTCACGTAATGCTGAGATGGTGCCACTCCTAATAATCCCTCTTGTTTTAGGCATTCCTAATTCCCTAGACTTCACTGATTAGGTTAATTAGCATTCTGATTAAATAGTTCACACCTTAAGAGAGTCGAGACCAGATTTTAGGGCGTAATCCAAGTGTCACCAAGGATGCCCTAGTATGGGGATTGAAGACCCAACTCTCAGCTTGCATTAATTAATCAAAACCTTAGTAATCTTAAACATTACACCAACTAACATCTACAAAAGAATAAATTCACAAAACCATTCTAAAAAGTATATAAATCAAGTATTAACTTCAACAATCAACCCTAGAGGTTGATTAGCCACTCATTACAACCCCTAAATCCATCAAAATCACGTTTATTACAACAATAATAGAAAAGGAAATGAGAAAAGAGTTAAGTTTAGAGATACAAAACATATTGAAGGTGGAAAACTTCTTAAAAATTTGCTCTAAGGTTGTAGGAGGTCCTTTAACAGCTAGATCTTCAATATCAATTCCAAATCCAAAGTAAAATGAGAGAAAATCAAAACCCTAGTAATGGGTGTTCTCCCACCAAAGTGTAACCCTAATAATGTCTAAAAAACATGTATATGTAGTGTTTAGGGAAAATAGGCCTTTAAAAGGGCTAAAAATGGTCAAAATTAGCTAATTATTGCAAGGCTAGACACCCTTCGCCACGGTAAAGGTTCCTTCGCCACAACGAACTAGTATCTTTCTTCTTTGCATGGCTCTGGTTCCTTCTCCACGATGAGTACCTTCACCATGCAAACAACTTCTTCGTCGTGGTGAACACCTTCTAACTTCAAATGAACATAACTCCCTCACCCAACCTCCAAATGCAATGATTTTAGTCTCTACAAAAATCTACGAGAGATTAGAATCTATCCATATCAAGCCTGGAATCATTGGAGGGCATTATGTAGACTAAAAATGCACAAACGTTAAGGGGGGTGCTGCATGTGGTTGGTGTTTTGGAAAATCCTCTCTTGACTTCACGAGGCCATATCTTTTTCGTTCGAACTTGAAATTAGGTGATCTTGGACTTGTTGGAAAGCTTGGGAGGTGTAGAATCCATCCATATAATGATTGAAGTCATGGGAGGTCATGGGAAAACCCATAAATTCATCTTTTTGACCATCATTATGCTCTCTTTGCTTCAAAATGTATCTATAGCCATAAGATGATAAAATTAAGCATTGGAGCCCTTAAAAACACCATAAAATCATATTATTCATAGGTGACTAATGGTATTAAAGCATGTACGAAAATCACCTATCAAATGTGTATATATCAAATAATACGCCTATGTGCGCAAGCGCTCAATTAGAAAAGTGTAAAAAGTAAGAGTATCATTCCCATGAGGATTAGGTTACTAAGTAATGAAATTAGAATAATCCTATATTTATTTGGATGATGTATTTAACATGAAAAGGAAAAGGAAAACAATTAACAAACTGAAATCCTACACTAACATGCAAATGGGTGAAATAAAGATGGAAAAGCCTAGGGTTTAGATTTCATTTGATTAATCCTTATGCATTAAGACTGATTCGTTCCCAATTAACATCTAATCACCTATTAATGGTAAGCCCTACTATTGCATATGTGAATCTATCTCGATAACCCACAACCTACTCCAAGGGTTTAGGTATTTTGCATCTTCACTCAACCCTAAAACCCTAGAAGCACAATAAACCCAAGAAACCCTAATTACCACACAAAACCCACAAGAATTTCTTATTAATAGCAAATTGTGATGTTCTACTCATTGTCCGATTCAACTATCACTTCTCAGATCTTGAATTGAACCTCAAACTATGTCAATGATAATTAATCATCAACAAGCATGAAAAATAGAATAGGACATTTAATAGAAATGTGACTCAAAAATCAAATAGAAAGTAAATCATTGTTCAAATACATAAATCATAACTCTACTACATCTAAAACTCTAGAAAATAAAATCAATTTATAATGGGGAAAGATACAACCATAGGAGTGAATAAAAACATAAACAATGGTCTTTTTTTTCTTCAAATCTTCCTTCTCCCCAAAAGAATTGTGCCCTAGGGTTAGAAACCCTAGGGACTTATTCTTGGTTCCAATTTTTTATTTTATTTATTTTTTATCAAATGCCACAATCGCCATTATCATGGTCTTTAAAATGGGCTAGTTGTGGGTTGAAGAAGGAGTTGGGTCATAGGTGACATCACGACATGACGTCGCGACGTGTAGGTTCTACTTTGCTGAGATGGGCGGCATGGCATTGATGTCGCGATGTGTAAGGTGTTCTGCTAAAGGAATGGTTAGCCAGGTCACGACGTTGTTGCACAGACGTCATGACGTGAGGTTGCATTTTGAGAATCTTGATCTTCTTCATTTTTGCTCCATTTAGCCTCCAATATGCTTCATATTGCTCCTTTGCCTCAAGAATGACCCTGAATGTAAATATGAACGAAAAGAGCATTAAAACACCTATTAAAATAGTAGAAACATGCATAAAACTACCTAAAATATGGGAATAAAATGAGTATATTACATACTCATCACACCCCAAACTCAAGTCTTTTCTTGTCCCCAAGCAAAGAAAATACACAAAACAAAACAAACTAGACACAATCAACATAATGAGATGAATAAGGTGCTAGCCAACAATTCAAAGGGACACAATGAAAGAGTTCAATTATAACAAAATAACCAACATGGGGATCCAAAAACATTTGCAATCTTTAAAGGACAAAGCAAAAATCTACATAGTGAACATAGTAAGTTACCCCTCCTATTCTCAATGTCCTATCCTAAGGGAACTTAGTAAAGATTTTTTTATCCAAGATCTCAATTGTATACAAAGGTTTCAACACTCCTAAACTCAAACTCAATGCAATGCTAAGGCATTCTAAGAAAGTGACCATGTAGCGAGGATCCATTGAAGACTTTCCAACGGTTGGTTAAGGGCACTAGGCATTACGTTCCCCTCAAACTTCATCCCGAACACTCAACTAGAAAACCGAAGCACCTACTTGTGAGACAACCCATCCTTTGTCCCATGTAATAAGCAGTGAAGTCAATGACTCCCAGCCAATTGGCCTAGGGCATTAAGCTTTGAAAGGCCCCTCGGACTGTGCTAAGGTTCTGATTAGGTCAACTCACTTAGTCATTCTTTTTCTCATTTTTCTTTTGGTTTTTCTTTCATTTTCATTTTTTCTTTTGTTTTTGCATTTTTTTTTTTTGTTAAGGCCCATTAGCAATCCTCTTTTGAAAGGTGTCCCATCACTTAGAAAGTTAAACCCTCTCAAGGTAAATTCAATTTGAGAAAGGGAGGTTAAAACCAAGGTATATAAATGAGATCTTGTGTATGTGTGTGCATACAAGTTCCCATAAGAAATATCTTCTTGATAGATATGGAGGCGGCCAAACTAAGTCACCCACAATTAATTATGCACAACAATCCTAAATCAAGCAAATACCTAAGTATCACACATGATTATTCGCAAACATTGAAGTTCAAAAAATACTGAAGTGTCCTCCAAATTGCAAGCATGGAACCCAATTCAACTCAAAAGACACAAACAACCAAAAAAACTAAAAGAAAAAACACATGAACATGCATAAAGACTAATACAAGCAAAAACATGAACTAAAAACATACAATCACACTAGCAAACAACTAAACTAAGCAAAACCCCAACACGAAAACGAATCTTCAGCAAACGTGCAAAACCTTTATAAGGCTCAAGGGTTCAAAGGTTACTAAAGCATACACAATTTAAACGAAATCGCAACCCATTTCAACCCCTAAACTCAAATGTTACATTGTCCTCAATGTAATAAAAACAAGCTAAGGTATAAGAGGATTCCCTTGATGATCAGAGCTGATCATCTCATTGATCTCTATGTGGTGGTGGTGGAGATGCATTAGAGGTATGGAAAGATAAGAGACGTGCTAGGCGCGGAATGGTCGCTCTTATTACTGGTGTGGCGCTCTCTGGGCTGATCTCATCAAGCCTCTTGATTCACATTCACTTTAAACTCTTGATGCTCATCCCAAATACAATATTACACTTCGGTAAGCTAAATTTCTCTAGGGATGGATAAATTGAGTTGTCACCTCTATGGTCGAAGTGTTGGCTCGTGAGCCTCTTCTTCAATCATCTCTCACTATGTAGCCTCATTACCTGATGCCACTATGCTTTGGCTTTGAGGCCTTGGAACACCCTTCTTCTTCCTCACCACTATGACTTTGATTGGATGAAGCAAGTCTTATTGATTTGTAACTTTTACTCTGGCTTAGTAACATAGTTGGAAGATGAGGAAAGGGTGTCCTAGGTTCATCCTCTCCTTTTTTTTTGTACCAAATTGTTCCCACATCGAATTTAATGTCTTGGGGAATGGCATAATTGAGGATGGTCAGTTCTTTGGTCGCTTCACAAACGTTGGAACTAGGGATGAGCCTTGAAGTGATGAAGTGGTGCCATGCCTTAGGCACATAGGTGAGATCCTTGGCTTTAAAATTAACTACTTGCCCCTCCGAGTTGGTCTCCCGTTAACCTTGTTCATTTGTGAGGCATTTAATAATTTCCAAGTAGTTTGGCTCCGTATTAAGCTTTTGGTATTGATCGGGTTGAATCATACGTGCATTTCAGTTGAATTCTCAGTGTTCTTTATAGCTAAAATGCACAATTCATAGTCTTTTTCATTAATATTACGCTAATTCCTCATATTATATTGTTCTATAGAATATGGCGTGTTGAATCAAAAGAGGCGGCTAAAGACGAGAAAAGAAACGAGAATATAAGCAAAAATGACAAAACGGACGGCGAGAATCTTCTTGTCGTAGCGACGAGGAGATCCTTACATAGAAGCGTAGCACTTCTCGCGTAAGGCCCGCCCGCAAGCGATGTAGCTTCAGAATTAAATTTAAAAGGGTTTAGTCTCACGCAGCGACCAGCAACCTTCGCCGTAGTGTAGCAAGGCCCCTTTTCCAAACGCGGGACGCGAAGAACCTTTAATTTTTTGAGCGTTTGATGGGCTAGTGTCGCGAAGTATAAAGTAGTTTGAACCGAAGGAGATTGGATCGACCAAGAAAAGGAGATACATGCGAGAGGAAGATCCAATAGAGGCAGTTCGAGAAAGATCGTGAAGGCGGTTACTACGTGATTCTTCCCTCAACCTACTCCATGATTGGAGATTCGTCGAAATCATAATGAATAATATGATGAACTAATTCTTTTCTCTAGAGGTTTTATAGCCACAACAAAGTTTGTGGATTGATTTTCAATTTTGACTTATTTGAATAGTAATATGAGTTCACATGTTTGCTTTAATTCTTGATTTAATTACATGTTATTATGCAGCCATGACATCTTCATTTGGGAGTTTGAGATCTAGAGAAGATGACTTCTAGGGACATGGTTAAGCAACACTTGGGTAGTCGAAGAATAGAGATATTCAGACTGAGTGTACCCAAGGTTGCACATTTAGGCATTTCCGGATCGAGAGTTGAAGCAAAGATCTGATACATCCCACTTGGCGAGATAAGCGAGGAGAATATATCCCAGAGAGAGGAATATCTTGTAGGAAAGATCGGCCATGACATAACTCATATGAATACTTGATAAGTCCTACCTTAATTGAATTGACATCCATCGAAGTGTGGTAGGAGACGGTAAAACCTAGGTTTCTCATCATCGATATAATTCAATACATCTAATTTTAATTTTTGTTAAGCATTCAGCTGTTTATTAATGTCTCTTTAGGATTAGATCGAATATTGTCGAAGTCGTGTCGATGATCGACAGCTCTGCTAGAACAAACGCGTAACCACTACACTACGTCAACTCGACGCGTATACTTGCACACACGGGTTTGCATTTCCCACCTAATTTTACACACTCACGCCAGCGGCCTGTCAGGTACTCTTCATCATCCACTTGTGGAATGTAGTAGAAGGCATTGATGGTGGCTCTATCAAACGAGACCCACACTTCTCTCACCCAAAATTTTTTGCCCACTTACTCACTTAAATTGGCATAGAACTCCCTTACCACCACCTTCAAAACTACTCTTAGAGGCTTACAAAGCTCTTGCCACCATTTGTTAACTATGTCTTTATGGAAAAAGTTATTTGGATGCTCAAACCCTTTCTCTTTGATGAAGTCTTTGTTCCTTGCTAGGGTGGTGTATTTCAATGAAGCTTGAAGGGTGACAAATTTCTCAATGTAATACTCCTCTAGTATTGTGTTTGAAGCTCTTATAGACAATCTTTGTCTCTTTGAAGACATGATGTCTCTCAATGCACAAAACTTCCTTCTTGCTAAGTACTACTTGCTCAGACTCAAACCATTCCAGTTCACTTCTGATCAAATCTATTCTCTTTGAAAGCGGAAGCTCCCTGGAAACTAACTTAGCCAATTTAACAAACACTTACTAATCAATCTCCATCCTTCAAGTGTTCAACTCTATTTTAACTCCTCTAACTCCACCCAATACACTTAACAATGCTCAATTACCCCCAAACAACCAAAGCACACAATGTGTCTTACAAAATTTCTAAAAATATCACCTTAGGTCAGAGAAAGAGCTTGAATATGCAATTGAAGCTTGAATGGGGTTCCAAGGAAGATTAGGAGAGGTGTAAGGGTGATAAAATGCAGATGGAATGTGGAATGGAGGTGCAAGCAATGAAGTTTGATCCTCAGGTTGGGAGGAAAAAGTGGGAGAGGGAGATGCAGGTGCAAAGTGTTTTAAAAAATGAGTCGTTAATAGCTTAAAAACAAGATCACGCCGCGACATCACGAAGTCAGGTCACTACATCGCAACATGACTGAGAGTATTCTTCATCACTACAATCAACGTCACAACATGACAAAGAGTTCAATTCATGCATTGCATTCATGTCACAATGTCAAGTGGTCACGTCGTGACGTGACAAAAGGTTTCCTTTTAACACTGCATCCAATGTCACGACGTTAGTTTACATGTCGCAACATGACAGAGAGATGCATTCTAATGGTGCAACCAACGTCACGACATGAGGTGCTCAAGTCGTAACATAGGGGCAGTTTCTTTGAAATTATTTTTCTAAGTTTCAAAACATGAGACACCGCCCAAACTTACCCTCATGAGGATACTCTTTGTGACCTCAATTTTGAGATAGGCTTGAGCCTTTGGACCTACAAAAGAACAAAAACACACAAATCAAATTTAAGAAGACTCAACTAAAAACTATTTAAGCAAACAAAAAGACTAATAATGAAAGAAGGGAAAATTGTTGCTTGGGTTGCCTCTTAAGAAGCTGCTCCATTTTTCTAAAGTCCAGCTTGAATCATAGAACTACGGAAAGAATGATGATTCCCCCTTCCATCCGTTCCTAAGAACCGATAGTTGTGCTCAATTAGCAACTTGAGCACATAGTCTTCCATGATCATTTTTATGATTTTTTTTATTTTTGTTTCACAATGGTTGCAATCAATTCCTTATTCAAAATAAGCACTCATCCACTTCGGACATGGGGTTCATTTTCTCATTTTTCAACTCTTCATGCATCTCACCCCATAGAGTCATCTCTAGAAAAATCTCTATGACTTCTTTTCTCTCATTTGGTTTTGGAGGAGTAGACTCGTCTTCTCTTGCAACTAACTCTTTCAACTAATTTGCATCATCCTCCACTCTTTGAAGTTTCTCAAGCTCTCCAATACTTTTTAAGGTGATATCCTCATAATATTCCATTTCTTCTTTCGAACTCACCTTAAGAATTGTAGGCAAACTCCTTTATTGTCTCTCAAATGACATTATAGCCATTTTCTTCTCCTCATTC
Source organism: Tetrastigma voinierianum (assembly GCA_016808115.1). NCBI lineage: Eukaryota > Viridiplantae > Streptophyta > Magnoliopsida > Vitales > Vitaceae > Tetrastigma > Tetrastigma voinierianum. The sequence continues at coordinate 167,540 of JAEQBH010001881.1, forward strand.
ATGTGTTGAGCTATTAGTTCTCCTATACTCAATTCCTTCATATGTGGATGTTGTTCTATCTAAATGTTGGATTTAGTATGAGAAATGGCCTTTGGAGTCATTGTCTCTTTCAAGCTCTTGAGTAGAATGGATCGAAATTGAACATTGGCCCTTGTTTCTTCCATGAATAATTTAGTTCTAGACTTAGCCAATCCAACCATTGAGATGGTTGGTTCATCCACTTCATTTTCCAAGATTGACTTCTCTTGTGGAGGTTGGTTCACCTCTTTCATGAATTGGGCTTGAGAGGTTGCAAGTTCAGCTTGAAATCTTCTCCATTCAACCATGGTTGCCTCTAGGTTTGTCATTTTCTCTTGTGGAGGTGGACTTGTATCATTTTGGGCTGAAACCTAGCTAAACCATTTTGTATATAGTCCAAATTCATCCATTGATCACTATTTTCTAGCTTGACTGGCTAAATCAACTTGACCTCTTCTCAATTCAGCTATGGTTTTCTCTAAACTTGATTTAGCCATTTGAACTCGAGAATTTTCCATTTCCGCCCTTGCTTTAGCCAATTCAGCCATGGTTTTTTCTAAGCTTGATCATTGGACTTATGGAGAATGGAAAGTAGGGGGCTTATATAGGAAGACTTAAATAAGTGGTCCCATCCAAAATTATAATTGGTCAGTGAGAATTTACCTCTCTAGAACATGATTCATAGACATATGTGGGTTCCACACTTGACTCCTTGCTCTTTGATGCTAATCATTAGCTATTTGTCTCATTCTTAGTTGTTGAGTAAGAAGGGTCATTTCAGTTGTTAATTCCATGAAATGATCCATTGTAATTAAACTATAAAACAAGATAAAAAATCAAAAAGTAAAATAGACAAAGAGAAAAATAAAGATATATACAACTAAAATGAAACAAACTATAAAAATATCAAGTAGAAATGACTACTTAGTATCAATCTTAGTAAAACGCCCGATCATAAACGTGTGCTAAAAACGTGGCGTGAATAATTCATATCACTAATCATACACCTATGTGCACAAGTGCAGGCGTCGCCTCAAGTAGTAAAGTGTGAAAAGTAAGAGTATCGTTCCCACGAGGATTAGGTTACTAAGTACTGAAATTAGAAAAATCTTATCTTTATTTGGATGATAGATTTAACATGAAAATGAAAAGGAAAACAATTAACAAATTGAAATCCTAAACTAGCATGCAAATGGGTGAAATAAAGATGGAAAAGCCTAGAGTTTAGATTTCATTTGATTAATCCTTATGCATTAAGACTGATTCATTCCTAATTAACATTCTAATCACCTATTATTGGTTAGCCTCACTATTGCATATGTGAATCTCCTAGGGTTTAGGTATTTTGCATCTCTATTCAAGTCCAAAATCCTAGAAGTGCAATAAACTCGAGAAACCCTAATTACCACACAAAACCAACTCTCACTTCTCAGATATCGAATTGAACCACAAATCATGCCAATGGTAATTAGTCATCAATAAGCATGAACAATAGAATAGAACATTTAATAGAAATGTGACTCAAATATCAAATAGAAAATAAAATCTAGTCCATTCAAATACATAAGTATAATAAACTATAAAACTGAAAAATAAAATCACTTCATAATGAGGAGGGATACAACCATAGAAGTGAAGAAAAACATAAAAATGGTCTTCTTTATTCAAATCTTCCTTCTTCCCTAAAGTTATTCTTACCGGGACAGCTACAAGAACATCACAGTTCTAACTTTTATTTTTATCAAATACCCTAATCGCCTTTTATGTATATTGATCTTCAAAATGGGCTAACTGTGGGCTGAAGAAGGATCTAGGCCATAGGTGATGTCAGAAACAAGTGTACTTTGCTAAGATGGGTGGCCACGTCGCGACGTGCGAGGTGTTCTACTAAAGGAATGGTTGGCCATGTCACAGCGTGAGGCTGCATTTTGAGAATTCTTGAACTTCTTCATTTTTGCTCCATTTAGCCTCCAATGTGCTTCATATTGCTCCTTTGCCTCGGCAGAATACTGAATGTAAATGACCAGCGTATTAAACACTATAAAAATAGTAGAAACATGCATAAAACTACCTAAAATTTTGGGGATAAAATGAGTACATTACAAACTCATCAACATGAAATCGGTCCAAGATGAGAAAGATAAAGCAAAAAAGGAAAGCCCAACAAAAGGGCTAGTCAAATTTGCTAGGAATGATGAATCCCCTACATCTCTTCCAAGTGAAGAAAGTAAGAAGAAGAAAGTGATCTCGAGAAAATATCACCTTTCGAGGGGTACGATCTCTCCAGTATTGATATGTCGCTACCTCTTACTACCACACCTCTACCAGGCTAAGAAGTGTAAGTTGGAGCAACAATTTTCCATATTTCTCGATATATTCAAGAAACTTCACATAAATATACCTTTTCTAGATGCTCTTGAACAAACTCCAAGTTTTGTGAAGTTTGGAGAGTATGAGACAGTTTCACTCTTTGAGGAATGTAGTGCCATATTGTAGAAGAAGCTACCACCAAAGCTCAAGGATCGAAGCTTCACAATCTCATGCTTTATTGGGAATGTTGTGTTTGAGAGGGAATTTTGTGATCTAGGGGCTAGCATCAATTTGATGCCTCTCACCATCTTTAGGAATCTTGGTTTTGGGGAAACAAGGCTAACAACAATCACCTTACAGTAGCGGTCGATCCTTGAGCCCCACAGAGGCATGGTAGATGTGTTGATCAAGGTCAACAAATTCATATTTTCAACAAACTTCATTATCATAGATATGGAGGAGAACAAAGAGATCCCAATCATACTTGGGAGACCATTCTCGATAATTAGAAGGGCCCTCATTGATGTTCAAAAGGGCAAGTTAAAGTTAAGGGTACAAGGGGAAGAGGTGACCTTCAACATCTTCAAGGAAACAAGGCTTTTGGGTGATGAAGGTTATTACGTGCGAGATGGCACCTACGATATAAAGGCTAAGGAGATTAGGGGAGCGTACGACAACAAAGCCTTATTCATCTTTGACCCACCAATAAGGAAGCTTAGAGACAGTCAAGTTTAATACTATAAAATAAGTGCTTCTTAAGAGGCAACCCAAGTTATGTCTAGAAATTAATTTTTTGTTTTTATTTTTATTATTCTATTATTCATTTTCTTTCTTTCTTTTTGCTAATTTTCCTAAATTCAATTGTTTGGTCATCATAAGACTCGACTTGCTTGATCTCGTGTTTGGTGTTTTAGATGTAAATTGCAAGGATCGATATGGTGCATGTAATCGAAAGGCATGAGGAGGAATAAGTCAAGACTAAGAGTAGTAGAGGCACACTGAAATGCCATGACATGCCACCTGCACACCTTTGCCTGCACCTGCGCCTGCATAGTCTCCAAACAACCGTTGGCATGGCTCGACATACACCTTGCATGCCTCAGCGTACACCCAGTCCCTATATATTCATCCCCTTTCCCCCACTTCATTTCCCACCTTCAAAACCCATGTCTCTCACACCCACTCGACCCTACATCCACTTTACAAGCCAAAACCTATCAATCCATCCATCTCACCTCCCCCTAACACCACCAACTATCCAAGCACTTCTCTTGGCTAACCACAATATTTGGGTCGAAGGCAAGACATACACACTTTGTTCATGACTCATTTTTCCACCTCTATGAGCACATTAATAGCCCAGCTACAACTCATCTGGAGTTCCTTACCGGTGGTCCCACGAAACCACCCTAATCGCAAATATGTGACTGCGGCGACTACCTCGTCCACCTGAAGACATTGAGCCTGGCTTGACTCTAACTGACGATCAAACCTGATAGGGCGACAGCCCCTCATATTTCTTTATTTCATATCTTTTAATGAGCACTAAGGACAATGCTAGGTTTTAAGTTTGGGGAGGAAACTGTTTAGCTTTCCATGTTGGGTTTGTTTGAGTCCTTTTATTTGAGTCATCCGCATGTTTAGATTATTTAGCATAGTTTAGGTTGTGGGTTTTCTTGTTGCTAAAATATTTAGGTTGTGTTTGCTTGGTGTGTCTGTGATCCTTTTGTTTGTTTATTTTTGACAAAAAAAATTATATCTTTTTTCTTGCTTTGTGGTTAAGGAAGCATGTTAGGCCAAGGATGAGACTTGACTACACTACTTTTAGGTTGTGGAAAACAAGAGGTTAGCCATACATATTTACATAACCCCTTCGTTGGACTAGTCTTGTTCAAAGTCTAAACAAATGAGCTAAACTCTACCACAGAGTCTGCCTGCCCAGAGAAAATTTATAGTAAACCTATGTGCGTCATATCAAAGTTCCTTGAGACTTATTCAATTATCACTCGAGGCAAAATCTGAGCAACCTGATGATTAGGAGTGATTTTGGCCATCTTTGGATAGTTTAAGCCCCTTTCAAGCCAACCTACACATGATAATATCCGCCGTCTCCCCACTACGAGCTATTAACTAGTTCTTTCATGATTATCCATAGTATAACTCCACCGCTCTTGTTGTTCGGATCTCAAAAACCCCATTTACCCATAGTTTTGAAATTATTCTGAAATATTTACTGGCTATGAAATAATTAGGATGTGGGTGGTGAATCAAATGAAAATATGGAAAGAAAATCAAAAGAAAAAAAAACAAAGAAAATGAAGTGAGAAAAGAGCTGAAAAAGAAAAGGGTGAGTGAGCTTGGTTTCGTAGCCTTGTGACCTTGAGTAATTAGGTCCAAAGAGGTGTCTCAACACCCAATACCCTAAGGCCAACTGATTTGGGAGCTATTGATTGAAAACTCACTAAGGTGGGAGAAAAGCTTAAGGGAATTGAGTATTACACCACTCACCCAACCATATATGCTTACAAGATAGAAAAAAAGGAGTATTGATGGAGTTTGATGAAGCTAGTAAGCACCAAGTTTGGGGGATGCTTAAAAGTGTTTGTGTAAGTGTTTGTGAAAGTGTTCGCTAATTTTTTTTATGTATATAAAATTTATCACAAGTGAACAAGTCCAACAAGTAGTAAAAATGGGTTTCTTTACACTCAAATATTGATCCCTTAGAGAGTTGAATTGAAATGAATTGTCAAGTACCAAAGTTAGTAAAGTTTTTCACTATTTGAGTGAATGATTATCAATGAGGAGACTGAAAAAAAAATGAAAATTAAAGTAACCGAAAATAACTTAATTAAAACTAAAATAATTAGATGGAAGGGAGAATATTATCAATCTCTTCAACCTATACTAAGAGTCTCTTCAAGAACTAAGGATCTAGGGTTGGTTTGTTTCCTCTTATGTCTTTGATTTCCTATCTCAAAAGCAATTTGAATTCTTACTTGTTACAAGTTGGTCGAGGGGAAGTAATGTGAGCCCTCAATTGTCGCTTGTCAGAACAAACTATCTCACCTTAGGAACTTAATCACCGGTCGGTCCATATAAACTACCTAAGGTAATACTAAGCCAATTTTTACCCTCAAGGAAAAGTTCTATACATTAACGTGTCCATCACAAAATCCACAAATGCCATGGCCTTCTCAGTTTGAATTTAGTTTCACAGTGGTGAAATAAGTGATCAATTATCTTAACCTCGGCGCGCAGACAATTTAAGAATTATCCATAAACATCAACATCTAACAATTAAGCACATTAATCTCATTCCAATAATTCATAATTCGGGGAAATCGCAAGTATAACAAACCAACCCTAGAATTCAAATTAGCCACGCATATGGGAGTTAATTATACAAATCAAATAAAGAATCATGCTGATATAGAGAAGAAGATCGGGATTATGTAGAATCAATGTTCCTCTTCTAATGCCCAATCTTCAATCCAAAATCGCCTAATTCTTCTTTTTCTTGTATAATTTTTCCCTTAATCTGGTTCTCCAAGTTCCTTAGGTGTTCTTCAGTCTAAATTTTGATTCTCTTGACTCCTCTTTGAATTAGGGCTTTTTATTTCTATTTATAGGTGCTGAAAATGAGGCTTAAATTATGGGTTGGGCTCCCCGACCTGCGTCACGGCTTTAGTCGCGTGGCGATGCTTAGAGCTTGATTTTCAAGTGAACTTTTTGTGCCACATCCGCGGCGTGGTGCTATGCGCGGCGTCCGCGACATTGGGGCCTTTTACCTTAGCATTCTACTATTGTGGCGTGCAGCGCGGTAACAGTGCTCACCGCGTGCCGTTATGCGACATAACGGCGTCGCGATTAATCGCGTCGCGGCGTCGCGTGTGCGACATCCGATGTCGCGTGTCATTGACCGCGATATGCTTGATGTCACGGCGTTCGCGACATGCATTGTCGGCGATCCGATGTTGTTGTTTGTTCTTTAGAACACAAAATCAGTTACTCTTTATCATGTCGCTACATCAAGATTGACGTAGCTACATGTGCTCCATTTTTTGCTTCCATTTTCTCTTGCTCTTTTGCCTTCATTTGTTCATCTTTGCTCATTTTCAACAATAATCAACCCTAATAAGGGGATGACAAATTATAGGATTAGAACACTTACTAATCTTTAAATATCAAAAGAAAACTACTAAAATTCTAGGGAAATAATGAGTATAATGAATACTCATTAGAAAACTCAAAGAAAGTGGAAAGAAATGCATGACTTTGGGTAAGTGCAAATCACCATTATACTCCCTATCCTACCCTTAACCATATCCTACATTACAAGTTGATAAAAGACTTATCGATCCTAAGAGTTGTGTGGAGCCTACATTAGTGAAAAGTGATATGAAAAATAAGCCTATGGAACTCCAAATTCAACCATATAGAGATCAACCATTCACATCAGGATGCATAAATTGTTCCAAGTTGCGAATTACTAGTGAAGTAGAGTTCACACACACACATAGAGTCTCTTAACTTAGGCGAGAAATACGACATAAGTCGTCGATCTCTTTTAAACTCCTCGAGTTTTTCCACACCACATATGTGAGTGAAATCCCTAAGGCCATTAAAGTATTAAATAACCCACACTTTGCACCAAATTCAAAACATGTGTTAGTCATAGTTTTGCTCGAGGACTTCTTGAAGTTCGAGTTTGGGGGAGTTTGATGGGTGTATTTTACACACATTCTGTGATCTTTAACCCAGGCTTTTATTAAATTCTATGAAGTTATAATTCATTCTAATCCCATTGGTATTTTTTAACAAGAAAAGCAATTTTGAAATAATCCTGTGAAGGAGCCTCGTGAAGTCAAAACTTCGAAAAAGACACAAGTTACTTTGCACATCGTCTCTGAGTGCTACTGGCACACCTTAGCATGCAAGGCCATGCCCTAGCGTGCACACACATCACACAAATATGTTTCCTTGGCACACCTCAGTATGCATATGCAGCAGCATTCAAGGCCGCTGTAGCGCGCCTCACCGTGCGATCCGGTACCTCGGCATGCATGTCGACACCCCTGAAGCCTGCGGCATGCCTTAGCATCTGACTCGCCTCAACATGTGGCTCGGGATTTTGCCCAATTTAAACCCTTATACCTTTAATGACTCAAATTTTGGTATAAAGGCAAGGAGAAAAGATCTGGAGATGGACAACAGAAGTTTCAGGAGATGAATCAAAGCCTTATCGATGAGAGATCCAAGGAGGAGACGAAGATTCTTCATCAAAACCTAGATTGTCATATTTTCTTCTCTATGTTTTCCCTTATGTTTTAGTTTTCTTCTCGTTTTAGGATGTTCTAAGTTATTTTTCTAGGGCTATGATGTAGCCAATTCATGAATAATGGTTTAGGGTTTGATTTGTAAACCCTTTGATAAACAATTTCTATTATATTGATTATTTCATTCAATTCTTAATGCTTGCGAATATTTGCTCACTATTTGCATGTTTTTATCATTTGATTTGAGACTGAGAAGTAATAGTTGAATGGGATCATGGATGGAATATCATGCGAATGTCATAGGATAGAGATATCTATGGCTTGCATGTGGTCTATTAGATTTCTATGCTTAATGGATTCTTAGAATCTAGGGTTTAAGGCAGAGATGCAATGTAACCTATTTTTAAGAATAGATTGTTTATGCTTAAGAAAGATTAACAATTTCATTTGATAAATCTACCATCAATAAAGGATTTTGGTATCATTGGATGAGATTGAACCCATCCAATAGGATTGATTTTGGTGAATTCGTAACCCTAGGTTTTTCTTCTCTTGATTATTTCGTATTTCTAGATTGTCTTGGTAATTTAGGAATTTCCTTTAAACACTTAGTTCATATAATTAGAATCCCAATCCCAATTTCGTTCATCCAAACTAAACTAAGGTTAAACTAGATTAGGAGTTAATAGACACAGTCCTCATGGGTTCGACACTCTATTTTCATTTTATTACTTGTTCACGACGCATGCACTTGTGCATAGGAAATCAAATAAGATGAATCATATATGTATTGGAATTTATATCTACTTTTATATTTACTATTTACTAAACATTATTTTATTTACTACTAAATTATGCCCTCAAAGAAAAAGTCCGACTTTGCCATTGTTTGCCTGATTGTTAACTTCAAGGCCCCATGGGTTTAATCGAAGTGCGTGTAAATTGGCTCAAACATTCACAATTATCAAAAAAAAAAAAAAAAACTTCTAGATCTAGGTTATAGTATGATTTTTCATATTATATCTTTCTACTTTGTTGATCTAGAGAAACCTAAGGTATAACGTGTATACTCCAAGGATATGAGGTGGAAAGAGATTAATCTAAGGTTTTTAATTGTCATTGCTTCTTTTTAGTTAGCAAGTCCTGTTACCCAAGGTTAAATGATAAAAATAAAGCAAAATAAAAATTAGGCATTAGAATTAGTTGCTACTAGGGATGGAAATGTCAGTAATATTGACCAATATTTCGGATATTGGTAGAGGTCGACACGATATCCTCTCCGTTGAAGGAAATTTCATGCAGTTATCGTCAATTTCATCGATATTTCGACAACTTATCGGTTTTTGACTGATATTTTGGGATATTTCAGAGAAATATCGACGAAGCCTTAAAATTTTTTAAGTCTACGTTTATAGATTTGAACCACTGCCAGCCGGGGTGTTCAGCCTCTGTAATTTGGCAGTTTATTATATAAGTTGCAAATGTTTTAATATTCTCTTTTATTATTTATGAATATTTTCAAACTTTTATATTTTTCATTTTAAATTTAACATTATCGCTTTATTTTATTTTTTCATATTAGTCCTTTCACATATTCAAAATTTAAAAATGAATAAATTACAAAATTTAAATTAAAATAAAATTTTAATTATAAATTAATATTTGATATCAAAATATTCTCATCACAACTATTAAATTTCATAAATTAACATTTATATAAAATATTTTTGTATATAATCATAAAGTAATTTATTTCTTATTTTAAATGTGATTAAATATATTTTATAAAATAATTAAAGTAAATAAAATAAAATAATGTCATTTGTTAATAAATAAATATAAACATAGTTAAGAAATTTCAAATATTTTTTAAATGTTAATTGATATTATCATTTCATTTAATTGATATATCACATTTAATATTATAATTTCCAATATTTTAAATTTTTTCATCATGTACATATTATCCTTATATGAAATAAATAAAATAATATCTTATTTAATATTATAATAACCGAATGATATAAAATAATAACATATTCAATTTAATAATTAATAAATTATCCAAATCAATTTGATTGTAATAACCTTAATTAATATATGAATCATTTCTCAGTATCTATATAAATAATATCCATATCAATAATTATAAGTGTATGAATTAAAATAATTACTCAAATAATATTAAATTACATATTTAATTTAGTAATTATAAATTTAATTTAGTAATATTAAATAACTCTAATATATGTCTTTTACTTATTTGTGTCATTTTTAAAAAATTTTGATGACTTTGCATAAATTTTATATAATTTTTTCTTTTCCCAATATTTTTGTAAAAATATCCATACCGATATTTTTTATGTATCCGTAAAATCCAATTATTAATATATACATATTAGATATTTTACTAGTCAGCAGTTTAATACCATACGTCATGTGTAATAAACAGTTTGATCTACAATTTCAAATTCTTTATTTTCTTTGTTTTATATTTTTCTTAGGCTATGTTTGGTTCCTACAAAATGCTAAGAAAAATGCAAGAAAAAGGAAATAGAAAGAAAAAGTCGAAGGAAAATAAAAATAGAGTTAAATCTTACATATTATTTTTACTTACCACTTCAAACAAATTTTATTTATTTTAACTCTTCAATATAAATATTAAATAATTTGAGAATTTATAAGTTTTGAAATAATTTTATTTATACTTGATTTTCTTTAAAAATTTTCAGACAACCAAATATTAGAAAATCATTTTCCTTAACATTTTTCTTCTTTCCTTAATGCTTTCCAACAACTAACCCTGATCTTATTCTAGCCATTTAATAAATATTTTTAATAAAAAAGGCCTTTAGAGATACTTATGTTCAAATTTCTCTTCCCCCTGCAGGCCGAAAACCCTAATTAACCCCTCCACCATTTTCTCTATCCAGCTGCATCCGTCTAGCTGACCTACAAATTAGTATCCTAAGCGTTTTTTTTATGTTTTCCAAGAACCAAAGGGAGTTACGTTCCATGAAAATGTTTCAATATGCTTTTATATGAAAAAGTTTCATTTTTTTTTTATTTTAGCTAGAAAAAAGAGAAAAGAAAATATAAAATTTTTAATGCACCCACAGGTTATTATCTTTTAAGTATTTTTTTTCATGTTTTCCAAGAACCAAAAGGAGTCACTTTCAAAAAAATAAAAACAAAAAAGAACCAAAAAGAGTTACTTTCCATGAAAATACTTCAATATATATGTTTTTATATGAAAAGGTTTAATTTTTTTCATTTTTATTTTAGAGTTACTAGAAAAAAGAAAATCGAAAAACTTTACTACATTTTTACATGGTTTAAGATACTCCATGGATTGCAATAGTTTTCTTACTTTTTCCTTTGTCATGTGTGCTGTAAATTTTTATTACTTAATAGATTCATTTCAGCAGTATATTTTTCCTCATGATAAACTAGGATGTACATTATATGTTATTTCCACATTAAAATTAAGTGGTGGCCAGCTAACACAATGCTCTGTAATTAAAATAATCTGCAAATATCTTTAAAGCGTATGAAAATATTTACCCTTGATGGAGTAGGTAAATTATAATAAATATAATTAATTTATTATAAGAACAGTTATTCGAATTACATGTTTAGAACGGTTTTTGAACGTGTATTCTTGGCCCTCTTCTCCTATCAATAAGTTATATATAGAAAACTCATGTATGCGGTTAAGGCGCTGTTATGATCACAACAATTACGTATCAAGTTTGATAAGGAGAAGAAGAGATCTCGAGGATTTAAGATCTATCGTTAAGGAAATCTCATGTATATTCTTCCAAACGGTATGTAATCTATATTTTATTATTATTATTATTATTATTATCGAGGAGATGAGTTTGGATCAGTCTGATCTGAATGATATTTATTTGTTGTTCCATTATTAAATCTCCACAAATAGTATCAGAGCTAGATTGAATTTAAATATTCAGAATCATTGTTTTATAAAGATTAAATTTTAAGATTTATCTTTGATTAATTCGTCTCACTAAAAAAAAATTAATTAAACAAAATAAAGCCCAGAAATTTTCCAGTAGCGTAGAAGAAAGATTTTTTATTTTTCCTTTTATGACTTCGATCAATGTCGGTGAGTTTGGTTTGGCGTCGTCCGGTGTATTTTAGGGCGCCATTGTTGGCGTTTAGGTGTCAGCCGAGACACTAGATTAGAAGCTTCAATAAAGGAGAAATATAGAATCACAACACTGGTTAGCCGATTATCATTATCACTTATTTGAATATGAAAATGAAATTCTCTTTTAAGATGTCCATGTATCCTGTGATTTGAACCTTTGTAAATTATCGATGAATCACCCGGAGTTTCTTTGGATTTTATTATGATTGATTATTGAATCGAGATGATTATTAAAGATACTATTTCCTTGATTTTTAACTCCAATTAAAAAGAATTAGACTCATCTTGTGAAATTTTATCCAAAACGACAAATTTATAAATACAAGATTAACTAATTTAGATAGTTGCCAAAGTAACTAATTAATTGAAGTTATATTGTGGTGATTATAAAAGGAATAAAGGGGAGACTTATAAAATTCTTAATAATTCTCTTTATAATTAGAATGAGGCCAACCGAGAAGAGAGTCGATTTACGCTAATTATTAATTAATAGTTTTTATTTTATGTTGCTTAGAAAATAAAATGGATACCCCAGGTAACATATAAATGACACAAAATAGTAAAAGTGTTTTAAGCTCCTCCCAGTGAACCTTGGATATGTTAAAATTTACCAAAGGAGAATTTTAATGATATCGAAATAGTTCATTGCTATTTATTTTATACTTGAGGCCTTATTGTGAGCATTGTTACATTTTATACGAGTTCCCACTTTAGTGCACTCTCTTGCATACGGAATGGCTTGTTTTTATGGGTCGAACTTACGTGAATGGTATGAAAGGGTTTCGATTCTCTTTGGCATCTTCGGATCTTAACGGCTTTAATAGCGGAACCTCTTGAAAGTTCTGGGATGGCCGATTGCTAGGGCAAGTGGAACAATCAAAAGCACAGGCAAGATCAACGGGCTTCGATCCCAATGTTTATGAGAATGACTATTGCCCGATAATATCAAGACCTCTCTCCCTCAAAGCGAGTTTGCCTCGAATTTACGAAATCTATTGGTCTTCAACTATTGGCGATGTCTACCTTGCGAAGCACATTGATGGTTGAATTGACCACCATGAAATATGATGATTGAGTGATAATGACATATTTAACATGTTTTGAAGAACATAAAACTTAGGCTGGCACATGGAGTATCGATGAGTCCTTCTTGAGTGCGATTTGTCCTTAACTCACTTCCATCCACCGATTTGCTCATTGAAAATCCCTTTATAATACTAACGGTGTCCGGTGGAACTTGAATGAGCTCACCCGATAAATATGCAAGAGGAAGTGAGATTAAGGCAGAAAGGATTTATAGTCTGCTCTTCTTTGTAACTCATGGAGTCCGCGAAGAAGAAAGGAAAATTCAAAAAGGAAAGAACTTTCCCCAGAAAAGTGGACTGGGAAGGTAGCGAGTCATGATGGAAAATTCACGGTAAGTTGCTACTTTTATGGCAAGAAAGGGCATGTGAAGAATGACTGTATCAAGCGCAAGGCTTGGTTCGAAAAGAGAGGTATAAATCTTTCTTTTGTATGTTATGAATCCAATCTTGTTGAAGTTCCTTCAAATACTTGGTCTCTCGAAGACAAGATCAAACCAGCTACCTGTATTTCTAATTCTCTTGCAAGATCTAGGCATTTTTCTTTCTCAATACTTCACACCCATTTCTTGATATTTTGAATCTTTGCTTTCCTTCTCAGGATTCTTGCAAAATTTCTACTCAATTAGTAGCTCATCCTTGAATCATTGGTTCGTCCTTTCCCTTGATTAGATCTCGGTAACACAGGAGTCGAGAACTTCCTTTAGATTAGTGAATCTCTGATTATTTATGTTCAGTAACGCCTACGACTTCAATTATGAGCTAATGGGGATTATAAAATGAACTTCAGACTCAGAGTTCATCAATGGTAGTCTAACATACCCATAAGGGAATGCTCTCAGCTCTCAGGAATCTCCATCTCTGTGTCATGCAGAGGGCATCTTGGAAATCAGAGCAAGATACACTCCTTAAACCGGTATTCGGTACTACCATTGGGAACTTATCGATTTAAAAACGACACCAAATAAGTAAATCCCAACCCAAACAACTTTCTCAGTTTTTGCGAGAAAGGCGCAACTAGCGTATACCAAATCCAGTAAACTACGTTCAGTGCGCATTACGATTAAAGAAATGGAGCAGATCACGTACATCCGCATGTCGTAATGAAGCGAAAGAAATGAATTCCATAAATTTGTCTAGATTTCATAAATTTTGACTGATAATTTTAAGAAAAATAACATAAATAAAAATCGGCTCGATCGTTTACAGTTCAGCGGTGGATCTAGAAAGAATTCACTAGAAATAAAAAATAAAATAAAAAATAAAGATTCTACTCTAAACTATACAGCGGGTTCCTCTCCTTTCCCCTTTTGAGTAGTGAAGACAGGAAGCTACTTTTTACTATTCTCATTACGTATTTATAGCTGCCAAAGAAATTGGGTCGAGATCCCGAAAAAAAACTCAGGTGGAATTCTCAAGAAAAGCATTCTGCATGCCGATTGAGACCTCGGGTTGATGTCTCGTGACTGGATTCCCCACTATTTGTTCAGTTCGGTTCTGCGACCCGAGTTTCTTGATCGCGACCAAGTTCTTCGCGACCGTTGATTAGTGGTCGCGACCTCAATTGTGGTCATGACCTCTGTGGCTCAATTGCTCTCAAGAATTTATGTCGCGACCTTAATCTCACATTGCGACCTTGTTGTAGTTCCTTCTGTTCTGACTACGAGGAGTCCGCGACTCCGGTTTTAAGGTTGTAACCTCCTTTTAGTTATTATCTTTGGTTACAGTCGGGACTTCCCGCTTTCCTTGTACCTGCTTTGCATGTCGGCGACCTAAGTTTTTAGGATTGCGACCACATTCACGTTTCTCACGCGCTTTATAGATCGTGACGTCTCACTGAGTTAAGTATCTCGCTTGCGATCTTTTGCTTTAGTTCGACGGAATATATGTCACGACCTCAATAATTGGTCGCGACTGCTTTTGATAGCCCCTTGCCTTTAAACAGGTCGTGACCTCAATATGATGTCGCGACCTCACATTGCTCCTTTCTGGTTGCAGGTTGTCTCAGTTGCTTTAAACATAATTGCAACCTGGATGTTGATGCTCAGAGTGTATTCAAGTCGCGACCTCAGTGATTGGTCGCGACCTCCTTTTAGGTTCTTGACCGATTAAGTGGTCGTGACTCCCCTGCTTAGTACGGACCGTTGGCGAGTTTTCGTATTCGACCTGTGTGTGAGTTCATGACATGGCTTTGTAATGTTCGGTGTTTACCCCAGGTCGCGACCTACGCTGGATTGGTCGCGACCTCGCTAAGGTTCTGCGATAACATGGTGGTAACCCGATTTCCCTAAGCGGGACTTCGCAGCTCAAACTCGGGTTTCCTATCGCGACCTCGAGATGATGTAGCGACTTCATTTCTAATTCTCCCCATCTCTTGTGATTTAGCCCCGAATCTCTTTGTTGTGAGTCCGCAATTCGGTTCCATTATGCGACCTTGAGATGATGTCGCGACCTCAATTTGAGTCCTTCATTTAAGAACTGGTTGCAACTTCAAATTTTCTTGCAGAGACCTCACCTGTGGCTTAATCAACGGATCAACGTCGTGACCTCAGATTGGCGTTGCGACCTCAAATTGGCGTTGCGCCTCGAACGCTACGCTTTGAATAGTTTTATTCGTCTCGACCACGTTTTCTTAGTGCTTGACCTCATTGCTTGGTCTTGGTGATGACATTGACCTGGAAATCTTGAACAAGAGCTCCTTAATGCGAGCTTTGCTTTTTCCTGTAATTTGCAACTTCCTTTTACGTGCCGGGCTAAATTCTTCGGTTTGCTAGGATTTTTAAACCTGCTGTATTTTTCGGCAAAAATTAAATTTGAGCAAATTACCCAGGTTTCTGTATATGAATCAACAATTAACTTGTAATAAACTCAGAAAAATGGATTAAAAATCAAATGAGTTTTTAGACTCATCACCGACCCACCGGGCCAAGCCCGTTATCCCACCTCTAGTTGTAATAGAGTTTGAATACCTACTTATTAGTTGAATTGTTTTTTAAACATAAACAAAATATTGCTTTTTCATAACAATAAATTATAGATATTTCTATTTTTACTTACAGAACATATTTATTTCAATAATATATTTCCTAAGCGCTATGCGCCCCTTTTTTTTATACATCTATTAATTTTGTATATTAAGTTATAGTAATTTATTTTTACAAAGATTTGAATCTGAATTAGCTTTTGTTCCTTCCCACCCTTTTACCATTTGAGTTAGTCCTCAAGGATTGCTATGCCCCTATTTTATTTATGAAAAGAATAAATGATATAAATAATTGGGATTTGGACAATCCATCACAAATCATATTGTTGCTACCCCTATATAAGAATAACCTTGATTCCAAACTCACAATTAGCGATTAAAAAGTTTGGATCTATTTAGAAAGTTATCTTTTGAAAGAAAAAGAAAATAGAAAATTTTAAACTAATATAACCTTAGTGTATTTCTACAAAAAAAAAAAAGACTTAAAGGGCTTCTTAAAAAAAGAATTTGTCAAATCAGAGAAATCATAGCATATTTTTTTCTCAACTTTCTCTTCTAGTCACTCATTTTCCTTAAGCAAGGAGAGAGTGATTTTTGGCAATTCTTGACTTGAAATAACTCATCTATACCTCTTTTTATCAACTTATTCCTTGAAAAAGTGGTTATACCACATAGATTTGAGTTTTATCTTGTTTTGCATTATTTCATCATCTTGTTGCGGCGTTTGGTTTTGTGTCGTCTTGTTACAACGTTTTGTTTTTCGTTGTCTTGTTGCGACGTTTTATTTGTATATTGGTGATTCAAACGAAAAAAACATATTTGATTGAACAGAGATAATAAATCAAATTATGATCATTAATATGTTGCAAAATTGGAATTATAAGTATTCTAGTCACTATAATATTATCAAATTTGAGCCAATTTATTATGCTATTAACTTAGGTGTTGTTTCATCTTCTATGGTTTTGACGGAATATCATGTGTTTCTATCGACGTATTGTTATTTGATTCAATAAAGTTATTTTCTTTTCAGAAAAAAATAAAAAATTTGTAAAACTAGTTTTCTTAATTACATTCTTAGGGGCATGTTTATCTGAAACGAAACATTTTCAAGGTTACTTTTACAAAATGTTAGTTTTGCAAATAACTTTTGAATTTATCCCTTTTAAACCAATTTCTCTATTTGAGATCCTTAACCAAATAATTAATAATCAAAACAAGCATATAACCATTTTGAATTAAAAGGGACAAATCCCAAAAATATTTGCAAGAATGTCTCTAAAACCCAGGAAAAATTTAATTTTTTTGAAAAATGATAAAAATAGTAAATTCTTAGAAATGATTCAGAAGCTTTGAAATTTTAGATCAGATGACAAACGGACTTCAGTTGGATTCGTCTCATGAAAATCTAGTTACCTAAAAAATTTAAGTCGAATTAAGATAATTCGGATTTTTCATTACTAGAGTATGACGTCTAGTAACTCCTAAGGACGAGATTTTTATGAGAATTTCGAGAGTTAGAAAATAACTCAAGTTAAGTTCACTTAAAATAAATTGAACTTGAACCAAGATGAAAATAAATTGTTTCGGGGTAGAAACGGACCCAGACCAGGCGTGGACACATGACGTGATGTGGGCCTTGTCTTTAAAACTTAAGGATAAGTTAGAAAATCATATTTGAGGGAGGAAATGAGCAGATTTTCTGCTGGGGAAAAAAAAAGCACCGTCTGAGAGAGGAGAAGAGAAAACCCCTTCTCTCTATGATCCTCTGAGCTCGATTGCTCGGTTTCGTCGGGCAGAACTAAGTCCATCTACATGGCGAAGTATGCGTGATGCAAAGCGAAAGTTCGCGGAAGATTCAAGTGAAGAGTTTGGGAGATTGTGGGTTTCGTGTCTCCGGGACTTCCGAAAGCTTCGTCTTCACTCCAAGAGGTAGGGATTTTTCCTACTTTGGTTTATTTTCCATTATAGGGGCTGTTTGGTTGAGTTTTAAAATATATAAAGTGTGAAATCATGGGTTATAGAATAGTGCCCTGTTTTGACCCTATCTGATGTCCATTTTTTGGGGCTAATTTTTGGTTAGAAAAATATGGAATTTGGACTAGTGTCCTTCATGACAATTGTAGATGAAGTTGTGAACTTGAGGTTAGGCTTTTGAATTACCAAAATTAGGCCTCTATAGCTGAGTTATGGTGTTAATTTAGAGATTGTCACTTAGCTTAGGCTAATGCTTGTTTGTGTCCAGGTTTTTGGACTGATTTTCAGTTGGAAAAAGAGATAATTTGGACTAATGGCCTTCATGACAATTGTAGCTGAAGTTAGGAACTTGAGGTTAGGCTTTTGAATTACCCAAATTAGACTACTATAACTCAAGTTATGGTCTAACTAATCTCCGAAATTGTCATAGCTTAGGTTGTTAACTGCTTGTGTCCAAGTTTTAGGGCTATTTTCGGTTGAGAAAAAGAGGTAATTTGGACTATTGTCCTTCATGAAAATTGTATCTGAAGTTGTAAAATTGAGGTTAGGCTTTTGAATCACCAAAATTGGACCTCTATAACCCAAGTTATAGTCCGTTTTCCGAAACTGCCACAGGCTGCCCTATTTTGGCCAAACCTATTGTCTAGATTTTTGGGACTAATTTTCGGTTGGGAAAAAGTGAGAATTTGGATAGTATCCTTCAAATAAATTGTAGCTCTATCTAAGAAGTTGATGTTAGGCTTTGAATCCCACTTGAGAATAGGGCCTACATAGCTTTCGAGTTATGTTCCTTTTAGGTTCCTCAAATAAAGCTGTTAATGGTTTAATAATCTAGATTTTGGGACTGTTAAGTGGCTAGATTTTGGTAGTAATTGATTGGATGTCAATAAGTGTCCTAATGTATTGACATGTGGAGAGTATGTATGTGTGTATGAGTATGTTGACATGATTTGTGTGATTTAATTGGAAATTGTATGTTGATTGATATAATTATCCAAATGATGCATGGGTGTAATGCATGAATGAAATTGTCCACATAACATCCATATATATATGTGTGACATTGCATAAGCATGAAACGGCATAATTGCATTTCATATGCACGAGGACATCATATGAAATGGGTGAGTGTGTATGGTTGTTGTCATTCACCATTCTTGGTGTATGGGTGGTGGACATGATACATTGAACGACGTCCAATAGAGTTCCACGGTTTTCATGATTGTAAATTAACACTGCGTTTGGTGTTGATTTTGTGGGCTCGGAAAATGAGACAATGTCCAAATTGAGTCACACGGTTTGAAAATGGAAAATGAAATTATGTGTCGGGTGAAAGCTCTGTTATCTTTTTGGTTACACATGGATTCATCGGTGAAAGCCCATAAAAGTATGGGACGGCTTGTGAACCTTGCGGTGGGACCCCAGAAAATTTGCCACCCATAAAAGACACATCGATTTTTGAAAACAAATGATCATTTAGGTGAACATCCAAAAAGCTTTTGGTTTGAAAACAAATGAAATTTTTTTTGTAGAATGATCATTGGATGTAATCCAAGAATAATGGATTTTATCACTCATGGGTTTCGGCATTGTGTGATAGGAGTCGGTTGGGACTCGGGTTTGATGGAGTCGGTTGGGACTCGAGTTTGATGGAGTCTATGAGGACTCAGTACATGGGACATGGTGAGTCGCACCTCATTCATGGCATGTAGAATTCTATTTTAGGTTTGCATAATCTTGATTGGAATGTGTTTTTTTGGTGACATGACCATTGCATGTGCACTTAGGTGGGGAATAGCCTCTGTAGGAGTTTACTCTACTGGGCATTGCTCACCCTGTCGTAGGACCTCCTTTTAGGTACAGGGAGTGTGCAAGGAGAAGTCGCTCACTCAAGGCCACCATTGTGAAGAAACCGGGTTGTGGCTTTGATTCTTACTTTTGTAAAATATATTAGAACAAACTGTTTTGATATATGTTTTTGTGTAAAGAATATTGTAATTAAACTCTTAAGGACTATGGTATTATAGCCTTGTGCATTATGTTTGAGTATGGATAAATGGATCCTATGTGGTCATTTTTACTTGTAGATGGACTCGGAGAGGTCATGATATGATATTTGGCCTTGAATTGTGGCCATGCTTCATTATGTTATGCAGGTTATATTTTTGATGAAACTTGTAGACCTTGTTTACCTTTCAATAATTCCATTTATCCTATGGGTGTCACACTCACCCATCGTTCTCATATAACACCATTAGGGCCCTTTTAGGTTTAGTCTGTCTCCGAGCCTCGGGTGGGCTTGTATGTGGTCCATTAGTGCGTATGTAGTTCACTTTAGAGTGTCATCATGGCTTATTTTTTAGTTATTGGTATCGTGCTATAGGAAGCAAAGCGGGGCCCCCTCGAGGTTTTAGCTCGATCAAAGTTTATTAGAGTATGTCAATTCGGGCGCTTGAGCTTGTTTCGATCATATCTCCACTTTGTCGAACTGAAATTGTTCATTGTTTGTTTTGTTGGATTCCTTATTTTCCAAGGAGGTTTTTTTTTATTAAAAATTCATAATTTTTGTCAACCGTTTGACTAATTGGTTTGATTGGTTCATCAGGGCAATACGTATACAACATTGTTTTTTTGGGTGATTTTGGTGAGCACTCCTCCTTGTTTCGATCATAACTCCCTCATCCGGACTTGGAATGGTGCACCGTTTTTTTGTTGGTCTCCTTGTTCTTAGGAACATACATATCAAATTTCATATTTTCTCATAACTGGAATGATTGGTTATAACTCCCGATTGACAGTTCCCAATAGGGTAACAATGAAGCCTTTGTTTTATGTTGAGCCCAAATCTATAGTTAAAATATTATAAAATAGTTCAAATATAGAATATTACTGGAAGATCCATTTAGACACACCTGTCTTAAATTGTACCTTCTGTGATCATGAATCTTGATGGTGACTCATTGAAATCTTAAGTCTAAACTTACATATGAAAAACCTAAAGGGAAGGTTCATTCAGAAGCATTTGAAGAAGTGGATGAGCCCTTTAGCTTGAAGGTGGAAAACACTGGTAGTTCAAGTCAGGAGTGAGAATGGTGCAAGGAAAGATCAGTGGAAGTAGCTGAGCGGGACCTTTAGAGCTCAACTCCATTCACGTTACCTTTGATTATAGTTGTTTCTTTTAAGTTTTGTGGAGAGAGGTAAAAATATACACAAATACTCTATTCTTCAAAATAATTCTAAATTAAAATTTAGAGGATTTCATCATAAATATTTAGTAGTTTCCTTCTATTAAGTATTGATTAATTCAAATGAATTAAGGTAGTTGAAACCCCATTTTGATTGGATTCACTCATAGGATAAATCAGATCATAAATTGTTTTAGATTAAATCTCTTATAGTTCAATTTTGAGAGTCTATATCTATAGTTTGGTGGTTGAGGCGGATCATTGGATTCATTCAGTTGGTTTCTTTGGGGAAAAACGGTTTGAGTGAAACAGTTTGGTTTTTTGGTTGGGTTCATA
Organism: Tetrastigma voinierianum; assembly: GCA_016808115.1. Classification (NCBI taxonomy): domain Eukaryota; kingdom Viridiplantae; phylum Streptophyta; class Magnoliopsida; order Vitales; family Vitaceae; genus Tetrastigma; species Tetrastigma voinierianum. Next base: position 188,881 of record JAEQBH010001881.1, read on the forward strand.
TCATCATTTAAATTTAGTCTTGTTTGTTTTTAGATTCTAATCTTTTATAGATTAGGGAAAGGCTGAAGTCTCTCTTAAATTTGAATTTGGGTTTGAAAACCAGATCAGTTATTAAGTTAGTTTTGAGGAAAGCGTTTACCGTTTGATTATTTGGTTGATTCTAACCTGTAAGAGCGATAATAAGTCACTGGACATTGTTTTGAATTTCTAACTCTTTTGTAAGATTGAGAAGAAGTACAGGAACCTCTCTCAGCGTTTATCTTGTTTAAACTTGGAATCATTTTGATTAATTGAGTTAAGTTGAAGGAAAGGCGATTTGAGTAAAAAGCCAGTTGGTTTTGAGTTGATTCTCATAGGCTAATTGATCATGTTATTTTTTTAGATTAACTCTTGTAAAAGTTGAAAATTTTAGAAGTCTCTATGGCAGTTTGGAAGACTTGGTTTGAAAACCAGATCAGTCTGGTTCTCTTACCAGTTAGGTTTCAGGAAAGCGAGTTGCGTAGTTTGGTTGGTTTTTGGTTGGTTCTCACTCATCAGTGAGAATCGATCATAGTTGTTTTTAGATTTCACAACTCACACATAAAAGTTCTGGAAAATAGCCCTCTCTCATGATTTGGACTGGTTTGAAAACAAAGATTGGTCGATTCGTTTAGGTTAGGTTTCTGCGGGAAAGGGTTTGCGTAGTTTGGTTGTTTTAGTTAAGTTTCTCCTCATCCAGAGTGAGAATGTCGATCACCGTTGTTTTGTTAGATTATAACTCTTTTATAAAAGTTCTGGAAAATTTTGAGAGCCTCTCTCAATGTTATGGACTGGTTGGAAAACTTCATATCGGTCGGTTCATTTAGGTAAGGTTTGCGGAAGCGGTTTGCGTGGTTCGGTTGGTTTTGGTTGGTTCCTCACTCATCCAGGGTGAGAATCGATCCTGGATTGTTGTGCTAGATTCTGACTTTGTAAGGATGGTTCTGAAATTTTTAAATCTTTTGTAAGTGGACTGGTTGGGAAAGCCCAGAGACTCAGGTTCATTAGGTTGTTCTTTGGGAATAGTTTGGATACTTTTCTTTGTTTGGGTTAGTTCTTTGATCTATTAAATCAGATTGCATTCTTATATACATTTTGTGGATTCTAACTTTGTGAGGAATTTTAGGCAATGTTTGAATTTTTCTCGTCGTTTGGACTAGTTGAGAACGATTCAGCGGTTTGCAAGGCAGACTCATGGCGACCCCATATTTTTAGCATGTTTCAATCCGAGATCTATCATGGCGTGCTCTTAGTTACCCCAGGAAACTGGGGTTGTCTTTGGGAGTGCGAGAGTTCAATTTGGTTTGAACAAAGTGAGGTAGTGGGCAATGTGGGATTGGTATGTATGGTTTAGTTTGTGGGATTTTAAAGGGAATGTGTGTTAAAGTAAGCAAACCACTTACCTCCTTTCAGCCTGCTTCCTTTCTTTTGGTATAGGATCCAATATTTGGTTTTAAATGCATGATATATGATACATTCTTTACTTCTATATCTATTCACTATACATGGTGAGGACCATGGTATATGCTTTCTAATATTAGACGATAATTTCCTAAATGCCTTATGTTTGGGTGTCATGCATGCTTGCTATGTTTTTAGGTAACCTTTGATGGCGCGTGGCGGGGACCCTGGTACACGCCGTTTGCTCTTTTGGTTGAGTGTTTTTAAGCATATGAATACAGTGAGTTAGTCGATCTAAGTTGTACATGTTTAGCCTATGGGACTATCGATCTGTGACCCGTATGCTCTATACCCAATTCACTAGTAAGAGCCAGGGTTCGGGCTGGGGGTGCTTACCTGTATGAGGTACCTTCTAGATAAGGTGTCGACCCGGACCCGGAAATCTAGTTTTTCGCGAGGAATAGCTTTTCACTCTTTGGAGTCATTGGGGTTTGTTCTTACTTGGTTTTCCTTTTATAAAATAACAATAGTAGTGGGGAGCTCGAAATTTTGTCCTCACCGAGGACGGATTTTCTAAAATTCGAAAATCAACCCACATTTTCCTTCCATTTAAAGCGAGTCGCGGCCCAGAGCGAGTGGATTGGGTAGCTAGGGTCACATAAATTGGCGACTCCGTTAGGGATCGAACCCAGAATCTCTGGTTTCATAAGAGGATCAAGCTTGAACTTGAATGGGTGTTGGGCGCATGGTTCTCACGATCGATAGCCTTAGGCTACATAGATAATTGATAGTCATACATACAGATTAATTATTGGCTCTGTTGTGATTATCTAATAACATGTGTTCACCTTTTGGATTATAGCATGCTTTCTCATTATTGATTGATATTTGGGATTAGGCTTAGAGGATCATATTGTGTGTAAATATTGTGATAGGTTTGATGTTTACGCATGACAAATTGTTGCATGACTACCCTTTATCATAGTTGCTTGATTTGTTTGTGTTTGTGAGACGCGGTTGTATCCCTTGTTTAAGTCAACTAGTCTTGGTCGATTATTCCTCATTGATTGCTTGATTTGCTTGGGAGTCATTCCCAATTGTTTGCCTTCGACCCGAGCTAAGGGTTTAGAATAGGGTCTAGCATAGAGCCTGTCGATGTATAGAACGCACTATGGAATGACGGATGTCAGAGCAATGAAGACACAGCGTATGGCCACGAGGCTAGATTTCATGGATATGCTTTGTGCGTGCTGTCTGTGAGTGTTGATTGATTATTGATTAGGATCTCGGGGTTGTGTATCCTTGTGGAGTGCAGTCATATAGCCTTTTAGGACTTGCCTCTTCCCTTTGTTGGCAAGGCCATCTTACTCCTAAGGTATTACCATGTCGGAATCTCGCTCCGCATGTGGAGCCATTTATCGAGATTAGATGCTAACATGCATGTATTTCATTCCTTGAGGATTTCATTATGGGATTGCATCTTGGATTGATTTGGGATTGATAGTCACGGAGCGACATGCCCTCTTTACTTCTTTCCAGGGTGTGATTAAGAAGCGACTGCTGGTTCCCAGAGCTTGGATTTGAATGGAGTGTTTGTTAAATTAGGATCACAGTCGATTAAATGGAGACATCGAATCATAGAGATATGGACTCTCGATGCCCAGCTCATGACCAGTTAAGTGAGATTCTGGAAATACCATGGCATCTCTCACGGGATGCTATGTGCTGGGGGCCCAGGACGAGAGGATTGATGGGCATCGAGCCCGACCATTGCCAATTTAGAGAGCACCCCGCATGACTCTACCCGCCTCCCACCCTTGACCACCGTCATTATGGACCCATGCAACGGATTACACGAGTTCCACTCCCGCCTTGCCATTACTCCCGGACCCACTACGTAAGAACTATCTAGTTCCGCCCCTCTACACCACAGGATTCAATCCAGCCCCATCAATTTAGACTTTGTTCTACGCTAATTGGTAGGACCATGCCACGTGTTATGACCGCGCCGATTATTGATGACACTCGGGCCGTATCGATAGGATTGAAGCGAGAGGATCGAATACTGCATGTTTGATGGAGTTATAGGTTGGGGCGGATATGATGACCTTCGGTGGTAGCCTTGCCGGTTCGGTTAGCATGCCGGACATTGAGGTACCTTTGGGATAGAGTGCCCAGTATTCACTTGCAGTTATCTGTTATCTTGTGAGCATAAGGTGGATGAGGCCGCGAGATGATTATGCTTTTTCCTGCATCGGCCCGAGTGGGTCTTTCGGCGTTGGTTTGCATCGTTGGACCCTTCGAGGCGTAGGACATGGGCGATTTGGAGACCGAGTTTATCGAGACAATATTGACGCAATCTTTGTAGTGGACGTATCCGGAGAGAGTTGGAGGCCCTCGAGGCGGGCGGATGAGTCGATTCTTTCATTTATCTCTCCGTGGAGGGAAGATAGCCTGGTCATAGATGGCCCTCGGGCACGATCAGATTAGCATGATTATGCGCAATCTTCAGCCTCGCTTTGCTAGGCATCTCATGGGCTTCCCATAGACAGACTTTGGATCATTGGTTCAGGCCCTCCCATGGCGTGGGGAGGGCATATCACAGTTATGGGCGAGACTCTTCTCCGCCGTACTCAAAGGGAAAAAGCGAGTCGGGACCCGAGACCATCGAGATGTTGGTGCCGGTGGCATGTGGAACCACGAGTCCCCGTCACCCTGCATTTAGAGGCGGTTTTGGTTACTCCTTGGATGATAGGGCGAGGGTCGGTGCACGGGACCGGCTTTCTCCTTTCGGTAGGTTGGGCTACTTTCATCCGCCACCACAGTAGCCAGTATATCTTTACCCTGAGCGCCTCAGAGGCCACTTATGCAGTACGTCGACGGTATAGAGCACCACCTCCAGAAATTTGGCTAGGCGATTTACCGCAAACTCGAGTCATCTTAAATGAAAGGCATTTAAGTCTGGTTGAAGGGGTTTGATTATTCCACTACCACCCAGGACCACCACTACGACCCTACCCCCTTTGGATTCAGGCGGAGATCTTCCAGCATTAGCCTTGTCGTAAGTGATATCTGATCTGGACAATTGTCTTTGCAAACAGCTATTCGAGACATTGATCGGGTTTGGTTGATTTAGGGCGTCTATGTGTTTCTGAGACCCTTTACCCACTCATGACACTAGGTGTCTGTCGCGTGTACATTTGATTGAGTATTCGAGAGATGAGATATTCATGGTGGGATGGGATGGAGGCTCGCCGACCCAACCGGTTTGTATCTAAACTCTCTTTTAGTATACGCCCCGAGGGTCGGCCAGTCTCCGGTCCATTTAGATTGATTCAGGATGATGTTCCGACCAGACAATGATATGGCCGGTATACTTGTAATATGTTCCTCCTTGACACCTTTCATTCTATTCCGGATATGGGCGATACATAAGTCTGTTAGTTATTCACCAGTGGGAGGTGGCTGACCCCACACATTGATAGACCTTTTGTTGGCATTGATGATAGAGATGAGATTCGAGAGGAAGATGATGAAATTTTACGCCCGGTGGGCACCGCTCGGGCTGCATTTCCATTTGGGCTTATTGGCCTCATCAGGCCTGCAGTAAATCGCGTTGATCAGGGGCTCTTAGTCAGTTAAGGTTGACCGCTACTACCACACCCAGGGCCGATCCACTTTCTTGTGGATAGGGCTACATCGTAACATTTTTAATGATGATTTACCGCACGAGGGGATTAAGCGTGTTCGTCCCTTATTCATTGATGTTGCTTGTTTAGGTCGAAGGGTGCCATCAGTCTTCTTGGACAACGGCTCATACTAAGCGTTTGGCGGCAGTTCTTGCCATTGCCGGTTTCCTGTCAGATTTTGGGCCATCACCGCAGATCGTCGAAGCTTATGATGGGACTCGGAGGGCGGTTTTGGGTACACTTTCGACACCGCATTAATAAATGATTGGTCGGGTCATATTCTCCATACTCTTTCGGGTTTTGCGAGGATCCAATCATCCTTTAACCTACTTCTTGGTAAGCCCTTGGATTCATGGTAGTCTTCATCTATCTTCCCGCCATTGAGGAAGGTGAAGTTCGTACATGAGAGCGCATTATCACGATCTGATCGATAGAGATGTTGCGTACTTCTCACGAACGGTCTTCTGGATCCGATACAATGGGGATGACCTACATTAAACTGGGTTTACATTCGATGAAGTTCGAGGTTGTTAGCCTAGAGGATGGCCAGAGTAAGGACATGTTTACCAGTATCATTTGACGATCTGATAACGCTGGTGCTTAGCATGATGAGGCATGTCTTATATGCACAGTTTGGGATTAGTCGCGCGGCGGGAGCCAGCGCGAGTTTACTATTACCGATTGATCCATGACACTCTCTTATGGGTTGGGTTACATCCCAATGGTCAATCTGCGTCTGGCACATTACGTAGAGTGAGCTCGCGTAATGCGGCATTCGATGGATTATCCCCTCGCCCATGCACTTTCGGTTGGTTGACTATTTTGCAGAGGAGCAGTATGCCCATGCAGAGGAGTTGACCCGAGTTTCAAAGATGGGTGAGATTGGGGGCATTGACATGCCCCAGGATGGAATTGTTTGAGATTATGAGACCCTTAAGCCACTTTCGGCGAGTGACAGTTGCACCCCGTCCATAGGATAGAGCTAGTGTGTTTTCCGTGTGCTTTCTTGAGGGAGATCCACGTACATGATCTATGGATTTAGGGGATGAAAGCGATGGAGGCGACTCTTCTTGATACCTACATGGACGAGATGGACATGATCGGCCTTTGGCGGATTTCAGCAATCTGACCGAAGTGAGGGTCCAGATTTGCACGACATCGCTGGAGTTTATGATTGATTCGATCTTTGTGACACTTTATGGCGGCTTGCTGTGCAATGGACATGATCGACGGCGCGTGCAGATGTTTCCCGCTGACTGTTCTTTGATGTGTTTGGAATTTCTATGCTTGAGTTTGATGATGATGGGCTTGTTGCTACTGATATTACTCATGATATTGTTTCTGTTGAGGGAGCGTCCGACTCTGTGGACCCACCTCTTTCTTTTGACACTATGTCAGTTGTCACGGCACAGTGACTTTATTCGATGGTAATAATGACATGAGTATTTTCGGTATTAAACGTGTCCATGACATTTTCCTTTGATTGCACCACCGGCTCATGGCCGCTATCACTGATGTGTGATATGGGAACCGCAGAGGATGACCAGCTGGGTGGTGGTCGGAGATCTAGTGATCTGGAGGGGCGGAAATTTACACTCGTTTACGATATGAGTGGATAGATTTTGGTGAATGGCCAGAGATTAGGATTGGCTCTTGCCATCTACGGATGAGAGGAGTAAATTGATTGGCGTAACCGGGTCATGCGGATGTATTTGCATGGTCGTGTGAGAGGACATGCCGGGCCGCAACCTCGTATGATTCAGACATCACCTTTATTTTGCTGCTGAGTTAAGCGAGAAATTTAGGAGATTTACACCCTCGATGGAGTGCGGAGTTAAGGAAGAAGTCGAAGCAACCGTGTTGGCTTCTTGTCGATGGTGAGTATCACGGTGGCTGGCTAATGTAAGTCCTGTTTCCAAAAGGATAGCAAGGTTAAGAGTTTGTGTTGACTTCGAGATTTGAATAAGGCTAGCCCAGGATGATTTTCCTCCCATTGATATGTTAGTTGGCCAGTACTACGGGCTTTCTATCATTGTCCTTCATGGATGGAGTTTTAAGGTATGTCAGTTTTGATGGCTCAGAGGATGTGGAAGACTTCTTCATCAGCGAATGGGGTACTTATTCTTCTTAGGGTTATGCCATTTGGGTTGAAAAATGCGGGGGCCACACTATCGGAGGCCGTACTACTACATTCATGATATGATGCATAAAGATATTTGAGGTATATGCATGGATGACATGATAGTGAAATCCCGAGGCGGGGGCGGATCACTTAGCGACCTTGAGAGATTCTTTGAGAGGATAAGACAATTGATTAGATTCAGATCCCGAGTGCACATTTAAGGTCACTTAAGGGAAATTGACTAGGTCACATTGTTGAGCGGCGTGGTATAGAGGTTGATCAGAGAAAAGACCAAGGCCATACTTGACATACCCATTTCAGAAAAGCCCCGAAAAGATGTGAGCTTTTAAGTGACCTGATACATCGGTCGTTTCATTGCTAGACTATGGACATATCACGAGCTTTATCTTTCGTCTTAAGGAAGAACCGACTACGGTTTGGAATGATGATTGCGGCGTGCTTTTGAGAAGATTAAGAGTGTTTACTTTCTCCCCGGGTTTGTGTGCCTCCACTTGCCAAGGCGGCCTATATATTTGTCAGTTTAGGATATAGCTTTGGGATGCATGTTAGCTCATTTCCCGATGATTCGGGAAAGGAGCTTGAGCCATTTATTATCTAAGTAAGGATGATGGAATCTGAGTGCAAATATCTTATGATTGAGGCGCCTGCGTTTAGCGCGTTGGTTTGGGCCACCCCGGGAGACTTAGGCACTATGTGACGGTATTCCATACTTTTGGTCTCACGATTGGATCCCGTTGAGATATTTGTTAGTAGGCACATTACATTGGTAGGCTCGTGAGATAGTTGGTTATTGACGAGTTTGACATTGATATGAACCTGAAATCGATAAAGGGAAGCATTGTTGCGAGATCATTTGGCTTCTTTTCCCACGAGTGATAGATGATAGATCGATTGTGATGATTTTCACGATGAGCAATTTGTTTTATTGGCATTATAGGATGCGTGATTGTACTTGATGAATTGCATGATCGGTCGGGGTTTGGTATTGGTATCTTATTGATATCACCCACAGCGTGATCACATTCCCAGATCAGTTCGATTAGTATTTTCTGATCATCACAGGTTGATGAATAATATAGTTGAGTATGAGGCTTGCATTATGGGCTAGAGCTGCTTATTTGGATCTTGGCGATGGAAAGGTTGGAGATCCATGCGGAGTTCGATTTAGTTATCTGTGAGGCGTAAGGTATGCGGAGGACTCGAGATGAAAGTTGAAGCCTTTACCATGCTTACTTGAGCCTGCCCGGTTGCTGATTTGATGAGTTAAGATATATACATCTGCTGAGGCGAGAGAATCGGTTCAGCGTGCATTGGCCACACTAGCTTATGTTCGAGATTCTGCGGGAGTAATATCGATCGCTGTGATTGAGACCGGGGTCGCACCCGCTTCTTGTTGTTTGATTGGAGATATTGAAAATCGGGATGGTACCATGGTATCATGATATTTATCGGTTTATGTCATGTGGCGTTACCACGAAGCATTACACCCGAGATAGAAGAGCATTGAGAGCCGGTTGTACGGTTGTTATTTGTGGGGATGCCGCTTTTATAGGAGATCACCGTGCTTTATTATTATTATGTATGCGGGCCAGCGCCTCGCAAATCAAGTAATGAGAGAGGTTAAATGCCAGATCTGTAGCCCACACATGGGAGGCCACATGCCATGTATGAATCATGAGATTGGTTACTTTGGACGACTATGGAACCAGTTGTTGCGGTTAGTGCAGAATGTCTCGAGTGTGGTACGAGACTTGATACATTGCTCCCAGGGTGCATGCACTTACATCCCCTTGTAGTTTGGTATGGGGTATTGATATTATTGGGAAGATCTCACCCAGTCATAGTGTATGAGTACATCATTATCTATCGTCTTCCTTAAGTGGGTGGAAGTTACTTAACACATCTTTGGTTGACGACAACTAGAGTGGCGAATTCATCGGTCGCCCGCGTTATCTTAGATGGGGTCCGCGTGAGTTGATCTCGGATAGAGAGCGCATTTCGAAGCGGTGAATCAGTGGTTGAAGTATTGTATTGGCATCATCGATCATGCGCATATAGACCACGGAATAGGCGGTTAAGGGCGCGAAATAAAATTATCGAGAGGATTTTGAGAAGATGGTTGAGACTTCCCGGGATTGGTCGAGCTCCCTTTCGCGTTGTGGGCTTATCGTTACATCTTTTTTAAATTACCTCAGTAGGTACACCTTACTCTTTGGTATATGGCATGGAGAGCGATCTTTGTTGAAGTGAGATAGGATCACGAAATCAACATCGAAGCATCGAATGCTCCCGAGATTAGTGGGCTCGATCCGGATTATGATCATTTCAGCCTTTTAGATGAGAGGAGATTGAGAGGCGGTGATCATGTTCGAGGGCACATCGGAGAATGACTCATTGACCCAGAAAAGGTCGATTTAGGAAGTTTCAAAGCCAGTCTTGAAGGTCCTAGAGAGTTAATCAACGACCACAGAGGTAAGTTCGGTGCAGATCTCAGATGGGCTATGTCATGGGACATTTCAGAGGGAGCGACTGGTTGTGGAGACTTAAACGAATCGGTTCACGAGCCGATCAATGTGGATCAATTTGAAGAGGTTCTGGCAGATCATGGTTAGGATGGTGGCCATCATTTTTGAGTATACGTATTTCTTATTGCACACACATACATTGATATATCCTATTGCTGGCCCTTTAGACCTCTTGCGGAGTTTATTATAGCCTATTCTTTCATTCGGCCCCAGCATACTACGGGTTGGGGGCTGCATATGCGCTTTTACATATTAATTGGATCTTGTGAGCATTATAAGCATTGTGTCATTCTTCGTTGTTCTTTCTCCACATCACATTGCTTGTTTTTCTTTTTCTCCTCCATTTTGCATCTTCCTGCACCAGTACCGCCTTCAGAAGTCTTATTTCTATCATCTGTTCATTTCTGCTTTTATCTTCTTTTGAGTAATGATGACGTGCTCATCAGAGCTCTGGGTAGATTTATCCTGCCCCATTCGCATAGGTTTTGATCGGGTTCTTGTGTGAGGATACTTTGGGCTTGGAGGTTTGAGTTCTTTGAGTTGAATTATTAATATGATAGTGTGGCGTGACTGTTGGTTGTTACGCGAAAACAAAAACAAAAAAACAAAAAAAAAAAAAAATGCTGTTTGATATTCTTTAATATACCTTGGATCTGTCAAGGTCATTTAGGTTTGAGATTATTATTCCTATGAGGGTTGAGTGAAAGCATTGTGCGATCTTTCTCCGTGGATTTGGGTAATACATTAGGAATGAGGTTTGGGTTGCTTCGTACTAGGTCCTTGGATCATTACGTATCACCACTCCCATCTTATAGTGACTTGCTTTGACTTGGCGTTCTTGGAATGGTTGTTCTGTCGTTGTCACACATTGCCCACATTTGTATCGGCTTGTTTCTTCCTTTTTGCTCTATCCATTCATCATTTTCTTATCACTTTCGATCTTGTTCTACTCTTATTGATCCTTCGTCTCACTTCTTAGCGGCGTGTCCTTGGTGCACTTCACTTGTCATTTGACATTGTTCATTCGGATGTTGGTTGAGTCACCTTGCTCACATGATCCTTTGATATTTGACATTGTGTCTGAGGCTTTAGCGATGTTGTAGGTATTTGGGCCTTTGTTTCCCATCATGTCATTCCCCACTCACCCACTGGCCTACATTCGGTCAAGTCGTAAGACCACTGCAGCTCTGCGCCAGATCCGTGTTTACCTTGAAGCATTTATATGGACGGGTTCTATCTCACCCAGGTTAGTGCGGGATGTCGATATGTCTCTATTCTTGGGAGTATCGAGGTCACATATTGCTTCTCCATTTGGTTCTTGCCCTGGTCTGTGATTAGATACAGATGATACAGAGAGTTGGGACCATTGATGGCCCATTATTGATCTTTGTGACACGTTCACGCGGGCATACCCCATTATTTCATGTTGGCATTGGCTCGTACGCGTACGCGCGACCCGTTTCACTAGAGATATTTTGGCATCGAAGTTTGAGTGTGCTCCGCATGCGGTTGGGTTTCTTCATCACGTGAGTGCTTAGGGCTAGCCTGGTGCAGATTCTCTCATATGCGTCCCGACTCGATAGGGGTGCACAGGCACACGTATGTTGTCTTGTTGGCTTGTTGGACGATTGGTTCTTGAGAAATTTATTTTGAGTTTTTCATCAAGGCACTTGCATATCGGATGTCTTGTATTTGGGCGTACCACATATCGAGTTTTATGGAATTAAAAATGGATAGTTTTTCCGCGAATGAGTGATTGTGATGTTTCGGCTCTCGGGCTTTGGCCGCGTAATCTTGGGTTATGAGATTTTGACATGGCGTTGATCTGTAGGCAGGGCATAACCCCTTTCTTTCACCCTTGGTCACATTTGTGAGATTGTCTGAGACATACCGCTTTATTTAGTCTTGTTATTAAGTTCTTGGTTTTCTCCGCTTATCATTTGTGGCACTTTACGGCGTCACCTTTGGGGCATACCCTTTTGTCATCGAGCCCGATATCTGCTTGGTTGTCTAGTTCCCATTATGCTCCTGGGTTTCGTTTAGGTCGTCCCGGGTTCAGTTTAGTTCATACAGAGCATAGTTTTGTATCCCACTGTCCCTTTTAATGGTGGTTCTCGGTGCTCTCACGGATCCTACCTTTTAAAATTTTCCTTTGTTTTCCACTTTGTACTCTGGGATTCTACCTTTTCGATGCTAGCCAGATCCACATTTTTCGGTGCCTCTCTGGGTTTGCATATTCTGTCTCTCAGGATCCTGCCTTTTAGGTACTCACTCGAGTTTTTACCTTCTAGATATAGCCCCGGATCCCCCATTTCGGTACTCTCCGGATCTACCTTTAGGTACTCTGCGGATTTACCTTCGGTACTCGCCGGATCCCACATTCTAATTTTCTTGGTCCCATTTGTTTTCGCGGATTTTATTTCATTTTCTCCGGATCCTACCTTTTCGGTAATCCTTACAGGATTTTCCGCTCGGTACTCACCGGTTTACCTTCCCGATTACTGCTTGAATTACCCTTCTGCCCGGTACTCACCCAGTTCCACCTTTTCGGCACTCATTGGGATTCACCTTCCGGTACTCGCTCGGATTGACCTTTTCGGTGCTTGCGGTTTTTCTCTCGTTTGTAGTTTCCTCATCTTCTCGACATCGCCCGGTTCAATATCTTTACAGGATTGGATCACTCCATCTCCCAAGCATCATGCACTGTAGTTTTCTTTAAGTCCTTGATTGGGTGACTCTGTTCCATTAGTCTTCGAGTACTAAATGAGGGACAAAATTGTTGGTCATCACGGGTTCTTCACTAAGTTTCATTTCACTCTTGCCAACTGCATGCACCTGATTCTTTCGTTCATTCACTCTGCGAAGGGGCATATTTGTAGACCCTCGATTTGCCCCTCGACAATTCACATTTATCAATGGGTTAATCACCTTTCATACGTCGTTCTCATCTCAACACCATTAGGGCCCTTTTAGGTTTAGTCGTCTACGAGGCCTCGGGTGGGCTGTATGTGGTCCATTGAGTGCGTATGTAGTTGACACTAGAGTGTCGTCGTAGAGCATTTTTAGTTATTGGCATCGTGCTATAGAGACGAAGTGGGGCCCCCTCGGGGTTTAGCTCAATCAAAAGTTTATTAGAGTATGTCAGGTCGGGCAGCAGGCTTGTTTAGTGTATATCTCCTTGTCAGGAACTCAAATTGTTCATTGTTTGTTTTGTTGGATTCCTTATTTGCGGGGTTTTTTTATTAAAAAATTCATAATTTTTGTCTTAGTTTGACTAATTGGTTTGGCCGGTTCATCGAGGGTATCACATTATCTGACATTGTTTTTGGGTGATTTTTGGTGAGCCTCCTCCTTGTTTAGATCATATCTCCCTCATCAGGACTTGGAATGGTGCCTTAGTTTTGTTAGATCTCCCTTATTCTTCAGGAACCCATTCTGTAAAATTTCATATTTTCATCTTCGGATGGATTGGTTGGCATCTGGTTCCAACCGGTTAATCGGGACCGGCTTGTGCGGGTATTTGTTTTTGTGATTTTAGACCCAATCCTATATGGTTCGGGCCCGTAAGCTCGATTCGACCATAGAGCGTGTCTATTGGGTCCATTTTGGGCCTTGGCTTAAGTTACAGCCCACCATGATCCATGTGAATAGCAATGGTGGTGAAGCGGTTGAAATCTTAAGATATTCGACACGTGGAAACAAGGGAGAGGGTTAATGGAAGGCTGTTCAGGGGCGATTGGGGCCTTTCCAAAGCTTGGGTGAAGAAGCCTGGGTAGTTGAATCTTTGGTGGAGGATCCGGTATAAAAGGGGAGAAAGATCAAGTGGAAGGGACCTTTGGCGGGACACTTTAAAGCCTGGCCTTACGTTTGCGATTACGCTTGGATGCTCAGTTTGTTTCTTCTGTGTTTTGTGGAAGGAGTAAGAAATATGCCACGGCTCCACTCTATTCTTTAAGATACATTCTGGTCAAATTTGGGGTTTCTCCTCCAACCGACAGAAACTAGTTTTCCAGCTCATCTGTGGCGGTTCCTTCTGATTTGTGGAGGTTTAGGTAGTTTGGCTTATTTTGGTTGGTTCTCACTCATCAGGGGATGAGAATCGATCCTTAGTTTGTTTTTAGATTCCTGACTCTTATAAAGTTCTGGAAAATTTTGAGAGTCTCTCAACGATTTGGATGGTGGGAAACCCCGGATCATTCGGTTCGTTAGGTTAGGTTTGCGGGAAGCGGAGTTTAAGGTAGCTTGGTTGGTTTTGGTTGGTTCTCACTCATCCATTGAGAATCGATCACCGTTTGTTTTTTAGATTTCTAACTCTTTTATAAAGTTTTTGAAAAAATTTTGAGAGTCTCTCAACGATTTGGGGTTTTGAAAACGGATCAATCGATTCGTTAGGTTAGGTTTGCGGAAGCGGTTTCGCGTAGTTTGGTTGGTTTTGGTTGGTTCTCACTCATCGGCGAGAATCGATCCTGCGTTTGTTTGTTAGATTTCCTAACTCTTTTATAAAAGTTCTAGAAAATTTTGAGCCCCACTCTCTCAGCGATTTGGACTGGTTGAAAACAAGATTAGTCGGTTCGTTTAGGTTAGGTTTGCGGGAAAGGCAGTTTAAGTAGTTTGGTTGGTTTTGGTTGGTTCTCACTCATCAGGGTTGAGAATCGATCCGTTGTTTTGTTAGATTTATAACTCTTTTATAAAAGTTTTTGGAAAATTTTGAGAGCCTCTCAATGATATGGACTGGTTGGAAAACGGATCGGTCGGTCGTTTAGGTAAGGTTTGCGGGAAGGTAGTTTGCATGGTTCGGTTGGTTTTGGTTGGTTCTCACTCATCCAGGCGAGGAAGTAGTCTTGGATTTGTTGTGCTAGATTCACGACTTTGTAAGGATGGTTCTGAAATTTTTTGAAATCTTTTTTCAACCATACGGGCGGTTGGGGCAGAACCAATGGAATTCATTAGGTTCGGTTTGCTAGAATGATAGTTTGGATACTGTCTTTGTTTGGAGGTTGGTTCTTGGTCATTAGAAATAGGAATTGCATTCCTTTTGTTTTGTTAGTTAACTTTGTGAGAATTTTCAGACAATGTTTCAAATTTTCCTCAATGGTTTAGACTAGTTAGAACAAATTCAATAGGTTTTGCAAGAAAGCTCATGACATTCTTTAACATCACTAATCCGAATCTATCATGGCGTGCTCTTAGTTACGAAACACATGGTGTCTTTAGGGTCTGAGTTCGGTTTTGGTTTGAACAAAGTGAGGTAGTGGGCAATGTGGGATTAGTATGTATGGTTTTAGTTTGTGGGATTTTAAAGGGAATGTGTGCTAAAAATAAGCAAACCACTTACCTCGCTGACTGCTTCCTTTCTTTTGGTATAGGATCCAATATTTGGTTTTAAATGCATGATGTATGATGTATTATTTGCCCTATCTATTCCTACTATACATGGCTAGGGACCACAGGTATGTGCTTTAATGTGGGGTAATGAATTTCACATAGATGCCTTATGTTTGGGTGTCATTGCATGCTTCTTATGTTTTTGGCTAACCTTTGATGCGCAGTGACGGGGACCACAGGTACATATATTACTCTTTTGGTTGGTGTTTTTAAGCATGCTATAGATACCAATTAGGTTATGGTAATTAAGTTGTATGTTTAGCCTAGGAAGGCTATCAAATCCTGTGACCCATATGCTCCACACATACCAATTCTACCGTAAAAATAGGAGTTAGAGACTGGGGGTGCTACCTCATATGAGGTACCTTCACGAATCGATGTCCGACCCAGGACCTAGAAATCTAGTTTTAAGCAGACCGCTTTTTCCATCTTGGAGTCATTAGGGTTTTTGTTCTTACTTGGTTTTCCCTTTATAAAATAGCAACAAAAAGTAAGTGGCGACTCGAAGAAAAAGCTGTCCTCCTCGAGACGGATTTTCTAAAATCGAAAAATCAACCCACATTTCCTTCCATTTAAAAGCGAGTCGTAGGCAGTGGATCGGGTAATGGTCCCACGAGCTCCACATGCAAATGAGACTGCGTTCGATTTTTGTTAAAATTAACAGTTCGGATAAGGGACCCCGATAATGTGGTATCAGGTTACCCGACATCCACAAGTTTTCCGTGGGTTGATGATTGGTCAACTGACCCTCGGGTTTTGGGACGTCACAATGTCCTTTTGTAAAAGTAACTTAAAAAATATCATATTTTCGAACAAAAATGACCTTTAAAATGTAAAGATAAATTTCCCGCATGATAGCTACATCTCATGCATATTTTGTCTCATCCCCATATTATAACTACATCTCAATGGACATTTTGTTGGAAAGAGTTTTTTTTTTTTTTTACCTCTTTCTATGGGGGTGTATTAGATTATAACTTTTAATAACATTTATGAAATTACAAAGTCAAGGGGTATTGGATTACAACTTTTAAATATTCTCTAAAAGTCATGGGATATTTGATTAAGACTTTTAAAAAATCTATAAAAGTCAAGGTGTATTCAATTACAACTTTTATATACTCTCCAAAAGTCATGGTGTATTTGATTAAGATTTTTTAAGACTTTTAAAAAGTCTATAAAAGTTAAGGTGTATTCAATTACAAATTTTATAGACTCTCTAAAAATATACCGATATTGAAAAAGTCATTGACTTTCATAGACATTAGACTTTTAATTACTTTTAATGACTTTTCTAACAAGAGTATAAATGCCCACCCTTTAAAATTCTTCCGCACTTCTCCAAAAGATTTGAAACGACTTTTTGATCGAATGAAGCCAATAAAATTTCTTTAGAAGTAATAGTTTAACCCTAGATCTATTCGTATTATAGTTTTTTGAATACGAGATAGTTAAGTGTTAAGATTGAAAATTTGATTATTCTGATTTTTAAAATCATACATGCGTGTGCACCAGATTAATACAAATAAATATGATTTTTATTCAAATTATAATTTTTTATTGTTCCTAAAATCACATAGTACATATTTTTAATTTTATATTTTTGAGGAGCGTATATGTATTGTTAGAGTGAAAAAATATGATTTTTATTGGAATTGTGACACCCAGTCAGGTCAAGTGGCCACGTCAATCGGTGGAATACTCGTGGATATCGGGTAATCCGACACCACTCACGAAAATCGGGCGAGTCTCTTTTGTGCGGGGCTACACTTGAGGCTGGCTGACCCAAGCAGTTTAAAATGACCACCTTGGGGTCCACATGTGAGTAAAATAATTGGCAGCTTAGGCCATCAATACTACAAAATACATCAACTATATTACCATAGTTCAAAAGTTAATAAATCACTCTTAATTCAACATATATTAAAATGTACAATTTCTAATACATGTTATACAAAGTCTCTACAGCTGCGAGCAGGCTTAAGCCCCACAGCCAGCGACACAGTGAGCGTAGATCCTCTATACAACTCCATGTACCTGAAATAGTGATCTCTCGACGGAGTAAGGCAAAACCCGATGGTGAATCTTCTGCATGGGTTTTCATTTGAGATATACGTGCAATAATTCATACCAAGCATATGACTCCAAACCAAATACATGATGCCTTTTGTGTCTACATGCCCAATCAGGTGTCTAGGGTCCTCACCCCAGGCTCACTGGCGTAATCATATGGCGTGAAAACATCTTTCCCATTTTTCTTTAAATGCGGGTATGCTTCCTTTATTTTCTAGGTTTACAGATGCGTATGAATCTTGCATTCATATGATCTCATACATGACAATATATCATTTACATATATTAACAAATTCACATACATGCCACATTTTATTTAATTCACATCAATAATATCAAAATTAGCTCACTTGAGCTAAGTACAATTCATTTACAATGGCTTACACATAATTATATTTTTATATAATTCTACATCATGTTAACACATTTAATTACATGCATTAGCATATTAATTCTCACACAATTCCAAGCCATTCATGCTAATATATTTACATGCATGCATTAACACAATTAATTCTCATAATTCATATTATTCGATTCTCAATCAATAAACAAAATTAGCTCACGGGTTAATTAACCAATCAAGCAATTCATTTTGAATCATTCAACAACATAAAAATTCACACCAAAAAATCATACACTATTCACGTGAACAATAAACCCGTCGCAAGACTATTCACGACTAATAACAACGGATTTTCCACTTATTCAAAATGTTTTGAGACCAAACACCCACTAATCCAAGCCTGAACATCCCCAACCATTTACACGCTTCTACCAAATAATAACACAAGTATAAAAGATCCCTACCTTTGAAATAATAAACTCCACTAAATAAGTGTCCACGCGTAGCCCCCACCGCGTAGATCGACTTTGCTTCTTTCTCCGTCGAGAACCGTCGGTCCGAACGGTTAGAAATCTAGAGAGAATGAGCTCTCTCTCTCTAAAATCACAAACCAGCAACCTACTGCCCGTTTTTCTTCCTCCTGCACGTTTTTTCTCTTTTTGTCTTGAGAAGACAACTATTCATTTGTCTTATTATCTCATTAACATTTCATTTAATTCCCGAAGTGTCCATTTTCTTGATTTTTAACATTCTGGCACACCCAGTCATCCATCTCATCCTCTCTCTACTCATGCAACACGTGGTCACATCGCAAGATACGCAGCGAAAGACTTTGTCACATCACATGTCTCAATCCCGCTTTGACGACCCGACACACCCGCTGCCAAAAGCTGGAAATTCCGACATCTCGAATTCAATTTAAATTCGACGTGGTAGCTAGATTTCTCGCGAGACAATTCCAATCTGAAGTCCTGCTTTTATCATCCGAGATCTAAAACAATTTTTATTTTGACCGAAATTACCATTTGCCATTTTCTAAATTAGATTTCTCTGGTTTCACAGAATAAAATTCATATAATGTATACATAAAATGTATTGTTAGTGGAATAAAACATGATTTTATTCTAATAAAAATCATATATATATATATATATATATATATATATATATATATATATATATATATATACACGATGTAGTTTTTTTTTTTGTTCTCAAAAAGTCAAAACAATTTATTCAAATATTATTTTAAAAATCAGGTTAACAAATATGATTTTTTATTTGAATAGACCATATAAACGAGGTAGTTTTTTATTGTTTTGCAAAAGTCGGAACAATGTATTCAAATATAATTTTAAAAATCAAGTTCTCAATTCTATAACAATCAAGTTCATATTCCTTTAAAATTACATTCGAATAAAATATAATTTTTAAATCAGAATAATGTATTCAAATAGATTGTATTAAAATATGATTTTAAAATCAAAATAATATAAAATTTTCAATATGTTTTGTAATTTTTTATTCATATTGTAGTTTAGAGGTAAGGGTTTAAAAATCATATTTTATTGGTATTGTAGTTTTGGAATACATTGTTGTTCTTAAAAAACATTTTGTAGATATTGGAGAACGTTGAATTTGAAATTTTGAAGTGTAAGGTTGAAAATAGATTTTTTCAAGTAAGATTGTTAATTTATGATTTATCAATTTAACATATTTGGTGATTTTTTGAAAAAAATTAATTAATTAATAACGTGTTTGGAGAATTTATGATTTTTTATGACATATTTTTATTATTTTGATGATGATTTTATAATTATTTAAAATTTATTTAAAGATAAAAAAATTATCAAAACAAAAATATTATTATTAAGAGCTACTTGAAAACACGGAGAATAATTGTGAATATATTCTAATTTCTTAAATAGAATTTTTTTAATTGAAAATTTTGACAATGATTTGAATACCATTTTTCAATAACTTTTTATTTGGATGAGATTATATATAAAAGAATGTTTCAAAATAAACTCTAATACTTGGAAAATAGTTTTAAAAATTATTTTTAGTAACAAATTTTCTATGTTTTCACATAAAAATGGTATTTGAATGGGTAGACAAATTATGCTTTCAAAATCTATTTTTTTGAAATAAGAATTATGTTTGGTAACAAATTTGAAAACAAAAATGAATTTATGGAGTAATGTTGAGCACATGGAGACTACTAAATATTAATTTTTTTTTAAACTTGGAAAACATTATTTTAAATAAATTTGGTACTTTTGTTGATCAAAATTATTTAATTATAATATTTTAATTTTATTTATTTTTATTAAAAATATGAATTTATTCTAGTCATTTAAAATTTATAAAAGTTTATCAATATATATAAAAGTTTGTAAAAGTCTATCAATATCTACAAAAGTCTGTCAAAATCTATAAAAGTCTTTTAAACTAAAACCATCCATACATTTACAAAATCTACAAAAGTTTACAAAAGTCTTTAAAAATCTATCAAACTCTATAAAAATCATCCACTTTAAAAAGTCTATTGTCTTTAAAAGTCATAATCCAAAACACCCCCCTAAATTTAAAAAAATGGGTTATTCTTACAACTAAGATTCGATTTTCTCTTATCCGATCTCAAAAATATAACCCTTCATCAATTTGTTGATAAGAATAACCATGTTTTTTTCGACAATTAAACACATTAATTACAATATAGTAAAGTGTCCCCATTGAGACTCGAACCCGGGACCCCTTCCTATGCCCTGCCTTTTTAAAACGTTGAACGATCTACCACATGACTTAGACATGATGGGCAAGAATATCCATGTTATTCTCTTGTTTTTTTTAAAGCTAAACACTTTAATTGCATTCTCTTGTTTAAATATTAACTTATTTTTAAATACATATATAAATATATAAAATAGTAATGAGTACTTTTATTGGATAACCGTTTAAAATGGACAAATCCCAACAAAAATTGCAAAACTAACCTCTTCATTAAAATCCAAACATAAGTACAAAAAGACATACTTTCTAACAAAAATGCCATTGAGCATTTAGTTATAATATAGGGATGGGACAAAATGACCTTGGGCATTTAGTTATCATGTTGGGATTTATCTTTACATTATTGGGGACATTTTTGTCCGAAATGGGACATTTTCAAGGTTAATTTTGTAAGAGGTTAGTTTTGCAAATAACTTTTGAATTTGTCCGTCTTAAACCAATTTCTCTACTTTTATCCAAAATAAATTATTTTTGGAATAATTGACATGAATAATCCCAACTTTCACTCATCTTCTTTAAATAGTTTCACCTTGCGATAATCTGGAATAAACCCAACTTTGAGGGGTGCCTGTTAGCAATTTTCCGCAAGTGCACGAGTCACACAAGTAATACAGTGAACTAACAAGTCCAGATATCAATCCCACAGGGAATGTGTGGTTTTAGCGAGGATTAAGTACCTCGGCTACTGAAGTCATTCACTATTTGAGCAACTCGATGACTTGGGTGAAAGAGGGGTTTCCTAAACTAAACTAAAAACAAAACAAAATAAAACAAGGTGTGCTTAATGTCCACTCACAAGGAATGGAGTAATATCGGGAATAAAACTCAAGGAAAGATTCCAAGGTTGATTGTCTCCATTAATGCTTTTAGGGTTTATATTTATTAAGCGTCAATTGAGTGAATGTACACTTGTGCATGTCTAAGGAATCAGACATGAGGTTTACACTTTCGTGTCTCCCCTCAATTTCTCACATGAACTCCATATTCTCTTTCATCCACTCCAGTAATTAAGCATAAGACTTCTTTATAAGGCAATGCTTCTCTTGGGAATCATAGTCACCCTCGGTCCATACAGATTCACTTGGACCACGCTGATCGACCACCCTCACCCATACGATCCTCACATAATGCTAAGATAATGCTACTCCCAATGAAATCCATCTAGCTGGGCTAGGCATTCCCAATTCCTTGTGACTTCTCGATTAGGGGTTAATTAGTATTTCAATTAACTAATTCATACCTTTTAAGAGACCTGGGACCATTTTGGGCGAACTGCCGCCACCAAGGACGCCTCTAGTACGTGGGATCAAAGACCCAACTCGCATCAATTAATTAGTTAAAACCATAATAGTCCAAGATCACACTAACTAACATCCACACACAAGCATGAATTCACAAAACCACTTAAAAGATATATATAAATCAAACATCAATTTAAACAATCAACCTAGAGGGTGAGAAAGTTTAGCCACTAATACAACCTACAAATCTATCAAAATCATGTCTATTACATCCATAATAATTAAAGAGATGAGAATAGAGAGTGAGTTAGAGATACAAAACAAATATGAGATGATGAATGCTCTAAACTCAGCTCTAAGGTTGAATGAGGTCCTCTAGTTGATAGATTCTTCAATATCACACCAAATCCAAAGTAAAATAAACAAAATCATAAACCCTAAAGTGATTGAAGAAGAAGAGAGGAGAAACCCTAAAGGAGGGTGTTCTCCCTCCAAAAATCGAACCCTAGACAAGTCTCAAATACATTTATTTAGAGGGGTTGGAAAATGGACCAAAGATGGGCTCAAAAGTCGGAGTTTTCTGGTCTAACCCGTAGGCCTTCGCCTGGGCAAAGGCTTCTTTGCCTTAGCGAACCCAAGGGTTGTCTTCTGATAACGCCTCCTTCACCAAGGCGAAGGATAGCTTCACCTTGGTGAACCTCCTTGCCACTGCAAAGCAAAAGAGTGCTTTGAACAGTAAGTTCTTCTTCTTAGTTTTTTGCCCTTTCCTTGCTTGATTTTCTTTCAATGCCTACAAAACATAAGCAAATTGGTGATTAGTGTAATATTTAAGAATATGGGTGTGAATCTAGCATTTAGGTTACATAGACACATGAAAAACATGTTATAAATGCTAGTATGATTCACACCTATCAATGTCTTCTTATTTTGGTCCCAATCAATCAATTGATTGGCTTAGTAGGTTAACTTATCCTATGTAGCATAGATAGTTATGTCATGTGCATATCACATGCGACATGTTTATATCTAATTAGTCACCAAAATTATCTCCACCCCTCTCTCTCCTCACCGGCACCATCTCCGACAGCGGCTTTAGGATGATATTCTCCTTGGGCGGCTCGTAGAATACTACCCATGAAATGCTCACCTTCTCCTTGTTAACCAATCACCTGTGAAGAATCTCTATAGTGTCTCCAATGTGCATGATGATGGGGTTGGGGACGCGCTTGGCCGTCATCCACTTGTTCTCATAGAAAATATACATGTCAGGTACCATGTTGTGGAAGACGAAGGTGAGAGCACTCATGTTGATCTTCTTTTGAAGCAAAGAACTCCTTCTATCCAAACCCCGACTTCCTTTTCTAGCCTCCCTTCTTCCAATCCCAAGCCAAGTTTATAACATCGATGTAATCTTAGTTGCTAGGGCTTCTCTAAGTTTCATAAAGTACGCTGTGTCATTGGATCCGTATCTCACGTAGAGTTGAAATAGTTTCAAAATGGTTAACTATAAACTTGCACACCAACTGTTTGAATAAAGAACTAACTACTAATAGTGAATTGAATTGGACTTATGTATAGTCGCTTGGTGTCTTAGGTCAGATGGACATGTCGCGCTTGTCTTCAAGGAAGATGAGGTGGCGCAGTCCTCCCACTCAAGCTCGTCCATCATTACGCCAAGCAGTTTGCCGCCATGGTCGCGATGCTGCCTGAGGACTAGTCATTGGCATACTTCTCCTTTTCTTCAATGGGGAGATTGAAAAACATCTCCGTTAGTCATTACCGGAGGCCTTGTCCACAAGCTCTTCATCAATTCTATCTTCATGTTGTTGACACCTCCAAACTCAGAACAATCATGTATCCATGTTGTCGACACCTCCAAACTCAGATTCAGAAGATAAAGAGATACTTGAAAGGCAAGATTTTAGAAGAAGGTAGTTGGTAGCTTCATTTCTAAAAAAAATTGGAGAAGAAAATCTTTGTTCATATATTTCTTTTCAATGACATTACATGGCTATATATACAAGTCAGGGAAAACTAATTCCAATAATTCCTCTAACCGTTACCAACTGCTCTAATTGATAATTACAAAATAATAATTGAAACAAGTCAAAGGATTTATTTCTTTAATACTCCTCCTCAAGTTAGAGCATGTAGCTTTAAAATGCCCAACTTGTTGACATGAGATTGGAAAACAAGTTGGCCCAAAGGCTTGGTGAATATATCAACTATTTGTCGTTGAGATTGGATAAAGGGGGTCTTTATTTTTCTAAACCGCTCTCACGCCGCATGACAATCTAATTCCCTGCTCTTCATGATAAATAGGGTTTTCTGCAATATACATGGTTGCTTGATTGTCACAAAATAACGTAGCTAGTTGTTCATATGGCACACATAATTCATGTAGTAAACACCACAACCAAGTAAGCTCACATATTACTATTGCCATCGACCTGTATTCTGCCTCTACCGAAGATCTAGAAACCGTGGATTGTTTCTTACTTTTCAAAGAAATTAAAGATTTTCCAAGATAGACACAATATCCTGTGATAGATTGTCTTGTAGTGGGACAACTAGCCCAGTCAGCATCACAATATGCTACCAATTTCAACTCATTATCTGATAGGAAAAACAATCCTTGACCTGGGGATTTCTTTAAATATCGAAGAATTCCATATACTGCATCAAGATGAGGCTTACGTGGCCATTGCATGAACTGACTAAGAGTGCATACTAAGTAAGTGATTTCTGGTCGAGTAATAGTAAGGTAAATCAACTTTCCAACTAATTTATGATAATGAGTTGGATCTTTAAGCAATTCACCATCTGTTAGAGTCAATTTAAAGTTTTGCTCCGTTGGAAAATTTGTGGTTTCGTACCAAGTAAACCAACTGCTTCAAGGATATCTAAGGTGTATTTCTGTTGGCAAATGTAAATCCCAGCTTTGGATCGAGCCACCTCAACTCCTAGAAAGTATTTCAATAGCCCAAGGTCTTTGATTTTGAAGCAAGTGTTAAGAAACTTTTTGAGATCACTAATTTCGACTTCATTATTTCTTGTGATGATCATATCAACACCATATAATAATATGGCAGTAAAAGAAGTACCTTATACTTTAGTGAATAATGAGTAATCACTCATTGCTTGCTTAAAACCAACACTTTGAGCTGTAGATTAGAATTTATGAAACCAGCTTCTTGAGGCTTGTTTAAGACCATATAATGATTTTTTTAGTCGACACATCGCGTGCTCCCCCTGTCGAGTAAGGCCGGGTAGAGGTTGTATGTACACCTCTTCAGTAAGTTCATCATGAAGAAAGGCGTTCTAGACATCCATTTGATGAAGAAGCCAATGTCGGACTGCGGCCACGGTGAGAAGGCGATGTACTGTAATGATTTTGGCAACAAGTGCAAATGTCTCCTTATAATCAATGTCTTCTCATTGAGTGAAGCCTCAAGCCATTAAGTATAAGCCAGACTATTCAATAGTTCCATCAGCATGCTACTTAATTTTATAAATCCATTTGCAGCCGATTGGATGATGGCCATGAGGAAGAGAAACCAAAGTCCATGTATTATTATTTGAAAGGGTTTGAAGTTTATCTTGCATAGCTTTAACCCATTTAGGATCCTAACTAGCTTGCTCATAGGTCATAGGTTTTGAAAATTGAGAAATTTAAGAAAGAAAGTGATGGTGAGTGATGAGTCTTAAACTCATCTATTTTTAATCCATTTTTCTAGCTTATTTTTAGTATATTCAGATCTGTTTTAATATCAAATTATGGAATATTTACCAACTTTGTGTTTTGCAAGTTTTAATTCAAAAATGAGAAAATTCTAGAAGGAAAGAAGAGCAAAAGAGCAATTGTAGCAGTCTCTGTCACGATAGAGTTTTGTGTGTCGCAACAAACTTCTAAGCAAATGGCAAAGGAACTCGGTCACGACAATATTTCCTTTGTCGCAACACAAAGGTCTCAATGTTGATAAATGAGCTCTATCGTGACAAAAGATAGCGTGTCGCGACAGAAAATGGGAAGAATATAACAAGTTAGCTGAGACGAAGAAAGTTTATGTTGCGACAATGTTTTTAGCAGGATGTCAAAACAAAGAAGAAATTGTCACGACAAAGAAGCTCCTGTCGCTACAAATGAAACATGAAGAAGGCAGAAATTCTATCGCGACAAGGTATCTTCTATCACGACAAGAAATTAAAGAGCAATACAAGAAGAATACTGCGA
Source organism: Tetrastigma voinierianum (assembly GCA_016808115.1). NCBI lineage: Eukaryota > Viridiplantae > Streptophyta > Magnoliopsida > Vitales > Vitaceae > Tetrastigma > Tetrastigma voinierianum. The sequence goes on from JAEQBH010001881.1 coordinate 214,729, forward strand.
CAGATAAGTTTATGTTGCAACATAATGAAGAACATAAGGTGACCCTATCAAGGACAATCCTCTTCGCCACGACACCGATTATTATTGCAACATGGAAAATCAAGCGAGATAGAAGAAGAGCTTCAAGAAAGTGATTGTCATGATAAGGTGATGTATGTCACACGCCAAAAGAAGAACATGATAGATAAACAAGGTCGCGCGACATGTGAGAGGCTTCTTGTTTTAGTCACCCGGTCGCAAATAAAAGAATCCAATGTTGCGACATACTAAGTCAAGAGATGTTTCGTCAAGGCGACAGGATCTTTAAGGGTCGCGGACAATGTAGATAAGCTAAACATAGATAAACAAGGTCACGGTATCTTTCTATGTCGCCACAAAGATTCCAACATAGGAAGCAGGTAAGTCCAGTCGCTGACAACAAACCCGGTCCAGACAAAGATGTTGAATACGTAAAAGTCTTATCATGACATAACAAACCTGGTCGCTGACAGCTGTTCACCGACTACACCAAGAGGCCAAGTCGCAACATCAAAATGAAGTCGCAGTCAGCGAAATCAGTTAAGTGGAGACAAAAACCTCACGTGACGTACTTTTAGGTCACGCACAAAAATTATGACAATACAAGAAACATTATTTAACAAGAACCAAATATACGTCGTCATGACACCACTTAAAGAAGTCGCACGTAAAACTCTCGTTGCGACAAATTGTCGATGTCGCGACATAACTATTCAAGGAACCACACATAAGATTGTCGCAACATAGAACGATTAGAATGACAAACTTTGCAAGATAGATTGTTAAGGAGCTAAAGAAAGATTTGTCCCGACAAAGGAAACTCTGTCGCTATAAAATGAATATGCTGAAGAAAAAGAATACTGTCGCAACCAAGGAAACTCTATCGCGACGGAATCTAAGAAGGAGCACAGTGGAATGTGTCGCGATGCATAACCGCATGCCGCAACAAAGGCCCGCGGCTTAAGATTGAAAAACTTCCTGGTCGCGGACAAAACCAGTCGCGATGGAGAATGCACCGCTGCACTTTGGGATCCACAATGTAGCTCGAATTCTAGGGCCTAAACTGGGGCTCTATAAATAACAATTTGAGGAAAGTAAAGAAGATGGAGTGGAAACCAGAAAGCATCCGGGAGCTAAGGACTCTTTTGTATTATATTTTTCTTTTATTTTCTTTTTTATTTTTTTTTCTTTTCTTTTCTTAGAATTTTAATTTGTTTACTAGACCTGAAACAGTGAATTGTTCAGAAGTTAGAAGTTGAATTAAATTGTTGAAATTTATTTCCGATTACTGTCCGAATCCAATGAAATCTAGACAAAAGATGGAATTCATTTCTTTTAGTTGATTGCAATCACAATGGAATTTCTTTAATCGCATTTCAAAGGTTCATCAGAATCCGCTGAAACACAACTTTCGGGCTGAAAGACTGATGTTAGTTATGATGTCTTTTTCTCGGTACAATTAGAAAGAAATTTCCTGGGTTGAGAATCTTGAATTTATTTGAATTGTGATGTTCATGAAGTGAATTGTTCTTAATATTAGAAACTAATACCCATAAAAGGATCGTTATCTGGCTCTAATTTGTGGAGGCCCTGAGGACACGGTACGAAGATTCCGAGATCATGGAGTACTACTAGGGTATGCTAAACTAATCTCAAGAATCCACGAGCTCTAAAGATTACTTCTAGATAAATCCTCAATTTACTCATGGTTTGAGAAAGAGTTGAGGATCTTATCACCCTAATCACCTTCAGAGATCTCTTTGGCGGAGGAATGATCTTGATCTTATGTTAGCTTAGATTTAATCAAGAAAAGGGAGAACTCTTTAAGATTTCAAGGATGAGACATCATTCATCTTGTAGAAATCTGGCAATGGCCATGTCATGGGAAGCAAGAAATCTGCAGTCATAAGAAATGAGTATGAAGTATTGGAAAAGAAAAATATCAAGATCTTATAAACAAATTATGATTACAAGTAATTGATTAGAAACATGTTTAAAAAATGAACATGATTCTCTAATCAGTGAAAAATATGGTTAAAGGAGAAATCCAAACTATACTACCTTGCCTCTTTGACAATTTCATATTCCAATTTATGATAGAATCGAATTAGATTATGATGCAGGAATTGATAATTTCACAGCAATGAAATCCCAGTGTCCACTTCTAGCAATAATCTAGTTTAGTCCAGTTTATGTTTAGGATTTAAAATTTTTCCTTTATTATAGATGTAAAAATTCATATAGTAGAATTCTTAGTTCGGTTACGAAAATTTATATGAAATGGAATTCAAATAGTGTGGAACTTGAGTAGTTGGGGTAATTGAATTTTAAATTCTTTTCAATCTCTGTGGAAACGATATTCGGACTTATAGGTCCACTTTTAGTTACTCAGACGACTCGTGCACTGCAAAGATTAAGACCAAACTAAATCTTTAATGAATTCATTGACAAGTCTATTTTTCTTATGAGCATACAAGTTATTTTTGGTCTGAACAAGTTTTCAAGGCCATCATTATATCGATAATAGTCCTTAAGTAAAAGAGTGTCACAAATTTAGATATACTATTTGGTCCGAATGCTGGAGTAACCAAGAATTGGGTTTAATCGACATACTTTGATAGGTGATGCTGTACTAGACGGGAAGAGGTGATTTGAGTGTGGGAATCCAAACACAGAATCACAAGGACATAGTCATGAAAGAGTGAGTTAGGTGAGGCGAGTGGAACGCCCAGTGCGTAGATTCGGGATGTCGAGGTTTCAGTACTTCATGGTCTATCAGATATAGATGGGTTTAGTTGATGCGTTTTGATTTACTAATCAAAATATTTACCAGGCATGGGTGTCAGGTAGTGGATAATATCTACGTCTATGATGATATTGCACAATAAGATGTGTTGAAACATAGGTAAATACCGTTTGATATTAGTAATAGATAGAACTCATAGAATGGAAATATGTTCATGTAATGTGTGACATCATGAGAACCGTAATCATTTATGTCAAGATCAGCAGACGATAACCTTTGACCAAGGATAATCCTGACAAATATAATTAATAAACGCGAGTAACAAATTGTGTTAGGTTGTAGATTGGTCAGATAAACACAAGCAATCAAAGCATGATCGTATGATGGAGGTTGATGAAGCAGTTTTTCAAAAGGTGTTTTATGATGTAGCAAAGGGGTGGGAAGATGATTGATAAGATAACAAGTAGTTTGGACACTTTAACCCCTAAAATTGTGGTGGTAAATTGGCTTGAAATGAAAAAATGGATAATATCCATGGTGATGTTGCTCACCACCCCCATTTTAAGGTGTGTAAGTGAAAGAATGTTGAAATTGGGTACCATTTTCATTCAAAAAAAGGTTGCATATAAGTAAATTCGGTGTCATTGTCAGATGAAAGCTTTGAATTATAAGTACTGAATCAGAGCTAATTCATGGAGAAGAAATTATTTTTAGTAAAGCTCCATGCTTTGATTTAATCTCATCATAATCCCATGCAGCATGAATACTATTGACAATGGTAAGAAAATTATTTATTTTTGAATGATAAATCTGGTAGGTCACCAAATGTCACAATGAATTAAATCAAACATGCATTAGAAGAAATCGCACTAATTGAAAAAGGTAAACTGTATGCTTAGCACATAGGAAAATTGCACAACCCATTATCACTATAAATAATTTCGAAATGGATTTGAACAATACTTGGAGATGTGAGATGGGTGTCCCAAACGTTGACAAAGCACAATAACCTGTGAATGAGCCAGGGTAGACATTTCAAGATAGAGATATATAGAATAATCACATGTTGCTGTCTGTTAATCCATCCCTCTTCATAAGTATGTCCGATAATCAGTGAGAAAGTGACACATTTTTAAGGCATTGCGATTTGCTAAGAGAAATCAAATTGACTTTAAATTAGGTACATGTAAGACAATCACAATGGTTAAGAGGATTAATTATATCTATTCAATGAGTGAACAGCTACTCAACCTCATTAGTAAAAGTATAATCATGGTGTGAATGCAAAAGTGAAGAAGTGGAGGATATTGTGAGATGATGCAAAATCACCACACCTTTTTCCAATAAACTACGGAATAACTCACTGATAATTACACATGAACATAAATCTCATGATGATTCACAAAGGTTGTAATGTTACTACTCATCTTTTCAGAGTAAGTCAAGAGTTTGCTGTGGCCTTTCATTTGCAAAGGTATGCATTTTGAGTCGGGATGAGAATCAGTATTTGTTGAAACCCAGCGCTGGTGTTTTCATGGTGTGGTTTCAAAAAATTTCCATGAAACTGCAATTCATGAAAGCCTTGATGTAGAAAAAATTTCAACTCCATACCTTAATAATCACAGAACAGACTTCGTGATTATTCTATGAAAACTTTTCTACATATGGCATTGTTATAGTCATAACCTTGTTGGTTTGATATTTCATGATTGATCTACATGGCATGATGAACCGGATGTGTGTCTCGACGTGTTGCTATCTCAGTTTGTCGCTCATGTTGAAGGACTAGTGCATGTGTCTTCCGTGTGTCTAGCAAAAGACTCATCATCAGTATAGATCCTCGAATGGTTGCATATGACTCTTAAACCCATGAGAAATTGCATGACACGATCACTTTCCTTTATGTTAACTAATTGTTTCAATCCTCCACAAGGTAGAGGGCTGAAATGACGACAATTCATCCCACAAGGCTTTGAGTTTGGGTGTAATAAATAGAAACAAATCAATGGTCTGGCTTGAGTTTTGGTTTCTCGTCGAACTGGACAGATTTAGAGTTATTACTCTCAGAGAAATGTTCATGTAGACATCCCAACCGTCAAGAAGGTTGACATAGATAATGCTTCCTACAATGCCTGATGAACCTAATGATGAACTCAAGACAACACCATGTTGTTGCAAACGCGCTGGGCAGGGAAAGTTGATCTCAGGCCTGGGTGCTTTGATCAGACCTCGTTATGAACCCAAGTTTGTTCTTGATGCTATTCGACTCCATTGCTCGTAATAGTATCCTTCCAAGGGTTTGGAAACCAAGATAAGTTCGGGATGGTCAGCGATGGAGTTAAAAGATCTCAAATATTAGCCATGGCTTCAGGTATAAAAATCACCACAAACTCGTGCGTGAAAATCACTAGAAACTATGCTTTTAATACCATGAAAAATTAAAGAAAATTTTTGTTCATATATTTCTTTCAATGACATTACATGGCTATATATACAAGTCGTGAAACCAATTCCAATTTACAAAATAATAACCGAAACAAATCAAAGGATTTCTTTCTTTAATAATTTCCTCTTAATAATTAATAATGTCAATGCTTTATTACGCTTGCACCAAAGTCAACATGGATTATAGAAACTCCAGACTCGATATTTTATGGGCGCGTGATTATATATTTTCCTAATTCCAAAATTTTCTTCGGTCCAATGTTTTCTTTCCTTTTTCTTTCACATTTTCTTTGTTTGGAAGGGGGCGAAAAGACCTTAAAAAATGAGGTTTGTTGACCAAATGACGTAGAGGGAATTGAATCTGGTTTTGGCATAGGAGGAGTAGGAAATGGTCCTTTGTTTGGCCTATTATCGCTTGGGGATAATAAGGAAGAGACAAGGACTTGTATCGCTAGAAAATTGCAAGGAAGGATAAGGAAAATTCACCCACAAACGACCCTTCATTAGCAGATTTAGTGTCCGAGAGTTGGGACAATCACCAGCCATGGTAGAGGTCGAAGGTGGAGATGGAGGAGATAGATAGGTGGGGGGATAAAACTGATTTTTTTGTAAAAAAATTTAAAATTTATATGCAGAGAATTGTGATAAATGACACAAAGCATGGTATATGCAGAGAGAAACTATGTAAGATTTTTTTTACGATGAAATAAGTCATTGATCAACCAAGATCTAAAACAGTAGTGGGATTCCAAAGTTGAGTTTATTCCCAGATTATCGTGTAATGTGTGATTATTTAAATAAAATGATAGGTTGAGATTATTTCATAAATGAGTTCCATTATTTTTAAGAGAATACATGAGAAGGGTAGATTCACAAATATGGGATTATATTAGGTTCTTTAACCAAATATTTATATAGCCCCACCTCCAGCCAGCCAAACCTCTCCTCAATCCTTATATTCTCAAAGCAACTGGCAGCTTAAGTCCCAATTGTCATCATCTCTCGAGCCATGTCCCTGTTTCTCAGAGCCTTTCCTCTCATAGCTCTTCGCTCAAAACCCTTCCCTCTCTGCCGCACCATTTTCAAACTCAATAATCCAAAACTTCTCTCCAACAGAACTGTTTTCTATGCTTCTGCTTCTTCCACAGAAACCCAAATTTCCGATCCCAAACCCTCCCTTGCTCATGACTCTCATGGTCAGCCAAACCAGTTTTTTGCAATTATCTGTTGACGATGTGGGCAAACGGGTCCGTCTCTGTGGTGGGTCATGTCACCGTGTTCATGGAGGTCTCACTTTTCAATCTACGGGACCATTCCGTACCGTTCAGGTATCTGTGCTTGCTTATCTGCTTAATGCTTTATTTTCGTGAATTCTAACTGTCTGGGCACATGAAAGTTAGTCAACCTGTTCAATTTATAATTAGAATGAATTAAAATGGTCTTTCTCCTATAAATTTTGACAGAAATATTTGATATTGAGTAGGACTTGAATGGAAAATTCAGACCTTGCTTGCTTTATATCCTAATGAAATTTGGCCTTGGATTTAAATCTGTTGTGTAATCCATTAAGGGGTTCTGTAAATGCAGAATCCAGAACACCCTGTACCAGACCTCTAAGTCAAACATTACTTTATCTGACCAAATGCCAATGTAATTGTATTTTTGTTGATTTTGTGTACCTTTTCTTTTTTGATATATAATGTTGGTGCATTTTGGTAATATTTAGGTTACTATCTTTCCACGAGTTTCCATGCTCATTCTACTGTGAATGAGTTGAGTGTTTGAGTATGTGATTTGTTGTAGGGGAAGGCATGTCTTGGTTATCTCGCCCAAAACGAGTCAATAATCAATCAATAAGAAAATGAGAACTGGTTCAATTGAGGTATATCTGAAGTAGTTATTATTTATTATTTACTTTTGTTGGTGAAGATTGCAATTCTTTTCCTTTGTCTCTGACTGTATGTCTAATACTTGGATGTTGCTTAACAGTAAAATTTCAATTCCTCTCTTTACTTGGTACCACCTTTTTGCAATAGTTTGGCTGTCTTATTTAAGTGCTATATGCAGTATATCTCACAAATCAAGTTCGTTTAGAAAACTTCAGATCTATCCAGTAATTATAGATCAAGCATCTCAGCATTGGTTCATGGGTCCTGGCTGATGCATGATTGATGAATGGACCTGAAATTGGAATTGATGGCCCTGACCCTCACCCACTTACATTAAATTCAGGCAGCATGAGCCGTACAGTTTCATACTTCACACGCCAGAAAAGAAAGAAGAAAAAAGGTTTACAAGTATTTTTGATGTATGTAGTGGGTTTTAATTGCTGAAAGGGGAAAAGAAAAGCTCATGACATACTTTATTGCAGGTGTATCATGTTTCATAGTTTAACAGTTTGATTCAATAATTCAGTCAGCAACAATCTTTCTGTCTCAAGCAGTAAGTACCAGGTCTACAGCCAGACCTAAAAAGAAATAGAAAATAATAGAGAAGAAGATGCTTAACCACCACAATCTGAATCACTCAGAACAATTATCAATACATTCCGGTCCCATCACCCCAGAAAAGGGATTAAGGAACATCTTCATGTCTTGACCCACTTTTCAATGTGAAGATAATTAATTCTTTCCTTCCAACCACTAAGCATATAAAAATGGAGGAGCTTTTTTCATCGACATTCTTGTATCTTCCACATAACAGCTGTGTGCACTTGGAGTAACTTTTAAATTGAACTATCATGAACTTTTAAATGCTCCTAAGGTTGGTGGTATTAATCATGACCCGCTGATATAATAATTACTTTTTTAAAAATTTTCCGACCCTAAGTTTCTTATCACAATGGCACCTCATGAGAGAGATACTTGCTCTTTCCTTAATTTTAAAGCCATGGATGCTATTAATTGACAACTGACAATCATAGCTTTGAGAAAATAAATTTAGAGAAGAAAAAATTGCTTATTTCTTTTGGCTGATTTGGTTCACTTGTCGTTTGAGTTAATTTAAAAAAAAATTATAGTAATTATTAATGTCCCTGAAAACACTTCATATGTGAAGATGCAAGAAGATAAATGCATTATACAACATTAGACAAAAAGTTAACCTACGGCAATAGACTGAAATGGAGAATGATAAGATCCCTGGTCTCCAGTGTTAGAACCTGATTGAGGAATGGTATCTTCTGGTTAATAATGAAAAAAATTTATAAACTGACAGTTGAAGGGCTCAAGTTGTTGTGAATGTGGATTCTGTTTACCTCATTGGCTCTATTTCTATGAGTAAATTAATAAAAGGTCACATATCATAGATATATTTGATTTAGCTTCCTTAAATGAATATGGATACTCAATGGTTCTGATTTTAAATTAATCAGAAATTCATTGTTAATTGATGATGTATAATAAACGCTTCGATCCAAAGTTTTAAAAGGTGCAAGGCATCGAGGCATTAACGCTTCAGAGCCTAGAACAAAAGTAAACAAGACGATGTTTGAGTAAATGAAATGTAACCTTAATGTGACAATTTTATAAAATAGGATTCAATATCAATTAATACAAAAATAAGATCTTAATTTTGAAAGAAACATTTAAGTATTGAGATTATATAAATTTCAATATAGTTAAAAAATTTCAAGAAAGGTAAAGTTTGTAAGGCACACCTCTTCATATTAAGCCACACATTTCTTGGCAAGTGAGGCCTTATAACTAGAGTGGTTTGTGCCTCAAGCTTCACACTTAGAGGATGCCTTTTAAAACTATGTGTGGATCTGTCCGTGTTCTATTGTTATATGCTCAGTTTTGGTCCATGATATTTTTTTCCCTCAGATTTGGCATGTGCTTTATTACTGTTGCAAACATATAGCTAGTCTTTTATGTTTCTTTTTTGTGCATGTCAGGTTGCTGTGGAGCATGCCCTTCAAGTGATGAATGGCTGCACATCTAAGTTGCCCTTCTTGCCATTAATGCAGAGATGCGAAAGATACGCCAAGGAGGAGATCCGAGGTAGCTGGCTTAAGATCACCCTCATCTAATTTTTGATATTTATTATTTGTTTTCGTTAATGGGTCAGCACACTTTTCTGATATTTTAAGATTTCATGTTATTCTTCTTATTACTGATCTGACTTTCTTAGCCCCATTCTCTGTACGTTGCTGCTTTAGATATACTAGAACCTTGCTCTTTGAAAGATTTTTGATGAGAGATTCATTATCCGACATGATAATATCCTAAGGAAGAGACCCTCATACATGAGATTTTTGTGGCAGCACTTTTTACCCTTTATGCATGAAGCTTCTTTGAAGATGGTAACAGTTCTCAAGACTTGAGTTTGCTTCTAAGTTACTGGTGGGTTACTGCGCTAGTCATGTTCCCGCTATGTTTAATGTCCATGATTCTGATTTTAGCATATACTGAAATGGTATAGTAATGAAATTGCCAAAGAGGGCTTTGATAATTGAAGGGAATCTTGTTGTTTAAGGGAATGGTGTTAATTTTTCCTTCAATTATCATGGTCCCTTGGTGGATTTTCGCTAAAGTTTCTCCATCAAATATAGTGCAGTCATTCAGACTAAAGGCATTGGCTGGAGCAAATGTGAATACCATGTTTTATGTAGGTTTAATTTCACCAATGATACCTAGCTCAGTGGTTAAGGGCTAGGGTGGGCATAGGAGGACCAGGTTCAAACTCGTGGGACAAAATTTGTGTACTTATAGAAAATGTAGGTTTAATTTAAGAGAAGGACAAGGACTCAAGAATTGATCAAATAGTTAGTCTTTAATTGGTGTATATGATTCTTATATCTATCTATAATCCCAAAATACGGATACTAAGCAGTCAAGTTCATCTCAGCAATGAGTCAAACTAATGTTTCCTAAACCCTGAATATACTCGTTTTTATTTTTTTTTGAACATGCTTTTGGTTATCCTCACCATAGTTTGGTAATGTTGTACTTGTGTTTTAGTAAAAAGAAGAAAAACCTCATGGTTTTCTATTCAACCTGGTAATTCTCAAGGAACATGTAATCCTGTTCTGATTTTGTGAAATTTGGGTTTTCTAATCTTCAATTAAAATGTATTATGGCTCGTTCAGGAGCATGTAGGTGCACTCTGTTTTGGTGCTTCTTAAAATACATACTTTTTTTTTTATACATATGTATATGTTTCTTAGATACCGATGCCTTGATCTACTCGGCAGCAAATGAACTCCAACATCATGCTGAGACACATAGAGTGTAGGAAACTCATTCGAAGATACCTGTAGATTTGCATGGTTTTGTGGAGGCATTACTCTTGCAGTTGTAATTACATAGCTTCCATCTCTTTACTTAAGTATTATTTTTTATAGGATTCACTTAAAATATTATTTGTTTGGATTGCTAATTTTGTACTATATTTGATCGTATAGAGTAGATTGAGACTCCTATACTCTCTAAGTTCACTCCGCAGGGCAAGCCGATTATTTGGTACCCTCATAAGAGTTCAAAAATCAATCTGTAATTCATTTGCCATTCAATTTGAGTTTTTGCTCTTAAAAGATTTTTCATTTTTATGTGATCGATGGTTTAATATTCTGTTTCCTTTTTGAATGATTTTTTCTTGCAACTTTGAAAAATGAGACCTCACAAAATGCTCAAACACATTATATACATCGCCAATACTTGTAACTATGGTTATCTGGTAGCTGCCTAAGTTGTTTACTTTTGACTAACATACTAAACTGTTATGACCAATCATGTAATAATTCTTCTTATGTTTTAAGGAAAAGAATTTCAAATTCAATTTTTCTTAGAATCGATAAAAAAAAAAATCAATTTTTTCTTAGAAACTATGAAAATTATTTAAAATTCATGTGTTGTTGTATTGTGTATCATATATTGTAGATGTATCATTAGATATGTTTAAGGTCAAATATTGAGTGATATGGATCAATTTGCATTAAGAAAATAATTTATCATATGATTGTATCTGTTAAACAACCAACTCTTTTAAAAGCTCAAGCTAGAGGATTTTGGCTTAATACTCATATCGCGCTCTTAACATCCTCCCTCATTTTTGTCCCATACTGCACGTGAGAGCCAAACAAACCAAATAGAGTCCTCCATAATTTTTAAATCAACAAATGTGATTCAATTGCGTAGAGGTCTCGAACCCGTGAGACCTCTTACTCGACCACTGAGCACAATTATGTTATACAAACCACTTTTCCTAAAAGCCTGCTTGTCAGATCTTGGTTTATTACTACGACATCGTGCCTTTAATGTGTGCATCATATTGTTTATTGTAAGTTATAGATGACTATGTACATGCTTGTGCAAAGTGTAAACATGCTTGCTAATGTACTTCATTAATTTATATACTTTTGGCATTATATGTACCTTGATGCATGCAATTTAGTTTAGACTGTCTTTTGGAATCTTTTATTTTTCATTTTAATTTTTTTATATTTACTGTAGATGATGATATACTGGTATAGTATAGAGTAGAAGGGTGTCCCACTTGGGGTTTGCTTTCCTGACAGTTAAGAGAAATGCCTCACTATTAGCATGAATCCCTGAGCTCCCTCCCCATGATTCTCAACCAAAAATAGGAAAGAAAAACAAAACTAAAGAAAAGGAAAAAGATGATGTAGTGGTTGGATAAAGAAATGCATGCTTAGAAGGTGAATGAATCTTCCTTACTAGGATTGAATAAGAATACTAATGGATGCTTAGTATTTTCATGTTAAGTCTCTGAACTGGTAAAATATTTCTTCTGTCTGATGTGGTGCTAATGTTTTATTAGGAGGCAAATCTATTTGTTATCTTGAAAACTTTTCCTGGCTTGCAGGTCTGACCTACCTAATGTGTATTTTAATAGGGACATTCTATGCTTTGGCCCCAAAGTCCGCAACTGTTTGCCAAATGTTAATATTCCGGTTTTGATAGATATTATCAAATAGCAGTAGGTTTTTACAAGCTTGTTTTGCTTATTCAGTCCTATGGTTATTAAGCTATTTTTCTGTGCTATTAGTTCTCTTCTTAGCTCTACAGTATAGGTTTTCTCATTTATCATGATTAATGAGCCAAGAAACAGATTAAAAAAAAATCCAAAATTAAAGTTTGCTTTTCTTTCTTTACAGATGTTTTCGAGATGAAGATCTTAGAGCAGATAGACAACCTGAGTTCACACAATTGGATATGGAACTTGCTTTCACTCCTTTGGAGGATATGCTAAGGCTCAATGAAGATTTGATTAGAAAGGTTAGTATTCTGGTAACTTGAACTTGGTTTTTATGTGCGTTGAGATGTGTTTGTGTGTTTCAGCAGTCTAGCTTAGTGGGTTGTATATATTATATTTTTATCTCCTTACCCATGCCTTTTAATATTGCATGTTTATTAATTTTAGTTAGAATGTTCAGAATCTGGTTTGAGTAATAGTAACTTCTTATCTGCATGTTGCAAAGCATGATAATAATAAATTGTTGTCCATTGAAGGTTTTTCTAGAGATTAAAGGCATCCAACTACTCGAATTCTTTCCCAAGGCTCAAGACATAGCAATGATATGGTTCCGACAGGCCGATCTTCGTTTTGGATCTCGAGTCGAGAGGTAAACTTTTCTTTGATGTATCTATTTAGATTTGTGATAAAAAAAAAATTAGACTCAATTCATTTTGTTGGATAAGAGCAGAAGTGTTAGTGAATTTTATTCCTTTGAGACAACACATGAACAATGCCCGGCTTTATCACCTTCATTCATAATCTTAAAACTTCCCTACACAGATCATAGTCTTGGTAGTCATTTAGTTATCTATTGCTTTACCATGTGTTAGTGATATCCAATTTATCCTATACTTATTTCATTCTACTTTTATTTTCCAATTGGTAGTGAATATCATTAATCTTTTTTTTGTTGTGGTCCTAGGTAATTTAAAGGTTGCTATAAAATTTTATCACCTGTTACTTCCATGTTATGGATCAACAACTATCTAGTAAACATGATTGCTTTCATCGTTTAATATGAATTTAAAGTAATTTGACTATCAGAAAAGTATTTTCAAATTTACTTCATCTTGTTGTATTTATTACTTTTAATTCTCTGTAGCAACCATGACTTTGCTGCTTGCTTTATTCCATTCAAGTATTATGTACATCCTATGTTGTAATGGGGTTACAACGTTACAAGTGAAGTTATTTCATTCAAAGTCTTTTCCCATCCGACTGATATGAGTTCTGGCAATTTGCTTCCATAATTAACATCTCGTGGCGGCTCTTTTTAAAGTGTGTATTTGATTCCTCACTTAATCCTATTCTGTTAATTTGTTACTAGCTAGGGGTTTGTGAAGGTAGCATTTTTGCCATCTAAATTTGTTCAAATATCTGTTTTTGGGTCTTTCCTGTTCAAATGGTCGAATAGCACATCTCAACTGTGGGATTTTTATTTTAAGTCTGGCTTTTTTTTTCTTCCCACGAAACAAGTATTGTTTAAGTTTGAGCTTGGTGCTATTCTATTGCATATTACTTGCCAAATCAAGAGAATTTTTTTCATTCATCATAAAAATATTTGATTGTTAGATTTACAAATTCATGATCTAACTTTGTTTAATTTTGATTAATTGGAACTGCAGGTATCTGATATTTTCTCAGGGACCACCTTCAAGGTGTTTGCAGATACTTTGGCAAGTGGGGGAATTATCAAAGTCTTATGTGCGCCTTCAGCCTCAAAAAGTTATTCAAACACAGCTCTTAAAAAAGGTGATATTTACAGTGAAGCAGTCAAATCTGGAGCAAAGGGTTTGCCTTCTGTAAAGGTCTTGATGATGGTAAAAAAATATTTATTATTTGTAGTGTTATTTGGATAGATGTGATTCACTATTGATGGTTCTAGTATTTTTTTTACTCTAGGGGAAGTTGAAGGAGTACCTGCCCTTGTATCAAGCTTGGATCCAACAAATAGAAAGCGGTTACTAGAACGATGCTCTGCAGGATCAGGTGATCTCATATTATTTGCAGTGGGTGACTGTGCTTCAGTCAACAAAACATTAGACAGAGACTCAGGGTATTTAGAATTATGACCTGTATTTGGCTGATTCAGGGTAAGTTTAGTCCCACCTTCTACAAACAGTCTTGCTGTGTCTAACATTACTTACTTTTCTCTGATGTATAGTCGACAAGATAATTCCTGTGATCACCGATTTTCCAATGTTTGAGTGGAACAGTGCAGAGCAGAGGCTTGAGGTGTCTTTCGTATCCATATGATATCTCTTGCAATTTTAGTTAAAAAAATAAAAGTGTTATGTCACTTCTCATAAGAAACTTACCTGTCACTATGGACCACAAAAGCCTTCGATAAGGAATTGACTCAATGCTACTTCCGCAATTTTAAAACTCCGCTTGATCGGGTTGTTGATAGTAGATCTGCTGTTGCAAATTGCTTGGAAATTTTAAGGTTTTTTGTATGAAGTGTCGACTTCACATACCCACACATGGCAATTCCCAGGGGTCTCCGTTAAAGGAGAAAATTATGATTCATCTTACTATCATCTTTTTTTTTTATTAACATATAGTTGTAACTGAAGAGAAACTTACACATAGAGTTAATTAGTTAGGAACTTAACATGGAGTTAAATGTATTAGGAAATATAGACTATCAGATGTATACACATGTTAATTCAATGAATATAACACAAGGAATTCTTTTTCCTCCTATTCTCTCGGTTGTTTCTACATGGTATCGTGAGCTCAGAGTCGCTTGATAATTTTTTTCAGCAATCTAGGTCACGAGGGTGTACTTTGAAACACCCACCAAGAGTGAAGCTGGAGTCTCACAAACAAATGACGAGCCAAAGCAAAAATCAGTGGTCAGATCTGCTGCAGCCTATGCTACCGCAAACTTTTTGGGTAGTTCCACATGGGCCACACATGTGGGCACGTGGGGTATTGTTCCGACCTCGAGCTCTTCCTCTCTTCAGTCATTCAAGGCCGACAGTACATCGCACACTGGCCTATCGCTCTTGATCCGATAGTTTTAGTGCTTTTTGTGTCTGACAACCCCATTTTCCTAGGGTTTTTGCTTGATTTTTTTCCAAAATCTGAGTTCTGGGAGTGCTCTCTACTCTTGATCTTCTTCCTGTGTTATCATAATGAGTGATTCAGAGGAGAAGAAACCTAATATCGAAGCTCTATGGTGATGTCCAAAATCACTAAGACAAACCGACCGGTCCCAACCATTTGAAATGGAGTAAAACAATTCGAATACACGCCAAGAAGATACATGTACCTCACCAAGGATCCGCTGCAATGGCGATTCCAGTGAGCATGGATGGAGGAGGATGCTCTTCTATTCATCCACTTGTAATTCCATCGATGTACGTACCGGGCCTTGTTAATCACCGTGAATTTGTCAAGAGCTAATGATTATTTGGGGAAGTTCAGGTTTTCTGTAAGTGGAATGTTTTCAGATATTTGGCGCGCTAGAAAAAGTATTCTATTGATCAGAGAAACAAGATTAGTCTCACATAATTTTTTATGGACTATAAAAGATATATGAAGAGCTTAATATACTTTATGCGCTCCTTAATTCCGGGATGTCAAAGTCAAAGAAAGTCAACAGAACTGGATGTGAAGATGGGATTTCGCCGCTTCTTCCTTTCCTGGGAGTATGATTTAGCTAAGGCCTAGATTCTGCTCGCCTCCCGAGCTACCATCTCCAGGAGACCTTAGCAGATTCTTCGTGACCGAGGTGTCATCCTCTTCTCGTCTTTCACCTACTCGATCACCTGCATAAAGGTTTCTGCCGGGAACACTCAACGTTTTAGGAGGCAAATCAAATAGAAACAAAGATCCAAAAATAACACTGAAACGTTCGGAGGTGTTTATTGCTAATGCCATAAGCGCCATGTGATGATTGTAAACGGCGACTAAATAAAAAATTTAAGTCTCGCCATATAGCTTCTACCAACATCGTGGTGCACGCACCGCTAGTTCACCCCAGTCAGGAATTCGCCAAGTTCCAATTAACAAGACTATCGAGATCTCCATTTACCCGACACGCATCATGTCGCAATCTAATAAATGCCTTCGATTTCAACATCTTCAATGGTCGTCAATCGTGAGCCATATCATATGATGTAATCTCATTTTTCTACCTTTCACTGCTAATTAATTTTTGCATCATTACTCCATAGACATGATCATACTATAGCTGGTCATATCACAATATGTCTAATTCCATCTATTCCTTGACATCGCCTCGAAGCTTACTAAATTTATTTAATTCATGTTTGTTAAAGGTTAACTAGAGAATTTAAGGCGAGATTCATTCTTCCCCCGATTGAACGACAGATCTTTAACGCTGCATTATCGGTAGAGGCCGCGAGCCCTGGTTTTAGAGGTTATCTCGGACCAATGTTCAAAACTATTTGCTTTGTTCTGAGAGTCATTGCAACCATTCGAGACACATCGCCGACAATATCCTTCACTTCCATTATTAAAGAAATCGTCTCTGCTGAGTCATCTATCAATAGATTGTAGTCTGGTCAATTTGCAAAAACATCATTCCGCTTTAATATAACCCAGAAATACAAACTAGCTACATTTCTTTGCTATCCATTCGATGTGGGGTCCATGCCCGCTATGTCCCCACCTGCTTCATACTTTGTCACTTTTTGTTGATGATTATTCATGAACCACTGGTTATATTTAATGAAAAACCGCCCCGAGTTGTTTTCTCTCATTTCCAAACTGTTGAGGATTCATACTCAATTTCATGTTTTTTGCCAAAATCTCGAGAAGTGATAATGCAAAGAATATTTAAATTTCAACTTTACGCTCCAAAATGACATCCCTTCATCGACTTTTTTGTAATACACTCCTTCCGCCGTAAATGGAGCGCCTATATAAAGAATAGACACCTTCTTAAACCTTATTTACATTTCAGACGGATTACCAAACAATGTGTGAGCTGAACGCCAGGGCCGGAAACGAGAGGGAGCGCTCAACTTCACGTAATACGGATGACAAGGGAGTGGGTGACCCAGGCCTCTGAGCGCTGAGGGGGCGGAGGTGTTTTCTCTCCGTTTAATTCCAAATCCTTCGAGGCAGAGGTAGCTGGGCTGGGTAAAAAGGCTAAGGTGCTCATAACATAAAGGCGATGGGGAAGGGGGATGTCGTGGATAATGTATTTGAGAAGAAGGGGCAATTTTATCGAAGAGCGGTATCATTAGCTAGATAAGAACATCAAGGTTCAGGATGGTGAGAATGGAAGGGAGATACCGCTTGAGATGAGGAAAATGAGCACGGGCGTTTCTTCTCCTTCGTCACACGGACGCAGACTCGAAAACATTTATGGATTGTTTTCCTAAGGCACTATTTGATAAATAAGTGGACTATAAGAAGAAGCCCTAAAGCTTTCTGGGGATATAAGGAGGACACAGTGATAGAAGAAAATTAGAAAATAACCCTTTCCTCGCAAGATGGAGAAGCAAAAGTGTGAGTCATCTGACACATCGATGAAATTAATGAATCTAAGAAGATGACATCCCAAGATGAAGGAAAAGTAAATAGAAGGTGAACTTGGGGTTGCTAAATATGTACTGAAGTCGAAGGTAAAACCAAAGAATATGACACACGAAGAGTCAGAAGCCTGACTAAAAAGTGAGGCCACAAGATCATACACACCCTCTAAATCGCAATCTTTTTTCTTCATGGGTTTTGAATCATTTAAGAGGCTGGCCCCGGTACTGAGAACAAGTACAGGATATTTAGGGCGGAGTTGACAAATGAATATGGTCTCAGCATCAGCTGTAAAGAAAAGAGATCAAGAAAAAGAAGTTCGATAAGAGTGGTGGGGCCTTTGCATTTCAGGACTGGAGAAATTTCAAAAGTGATTGTTGCAGGGTTCAGAAAGCACTGGATGAAGGAACAAATTTCAAAAACCGATCTTGGGAAAAGAACAATGTTAAAAGGAACAAGAATGTAAAGCCCGACTGCTTAACCCGGTTCACGGGGCGATGTTACGTAACTACGATATGCAGGGAGATCAAACACTGCATGAGGTTTTCAGAAGTAGTAGATCTATCTGAGAACCTGGTGACCTAGGGGAGGAAGATTCGAGATGCACGCTACTGAAGAACGCTGTGTGAGACCCGCAGAGACGGTAGTCGAAGACACACTTCTCGGTGGGTTGTGCGGTAAGAGGGTTTGATCGCTTTGGGAACCGGTGGCAAGAAAAGCCAAAGCGGTCGACGCGCAAGGATTTCAAAGCGGGTCAAAAAAGAGTTTTGAATTTCAAAACGCTGGGGATTGGGGAAGAAAAGGGAAGCCCAAAATCCACACTCAAAGGAGTCGCAAGGAAAGATTTTGGGCCTCACCGTGGTGGGCGCCCAAAGATCCGCCGGCCCGCCGAGCCTTAGCCGCCCTGTCCAAAGAAGTCTCGAGCAAAGAGTCCGGCCCATGGGGAGGAACCTCATAATACCATATGCACTGAGGTGGGAGACCAAGGAAAACGATACATGAACCATAGATGCGCCCGAGGATCAGAGCGGCGTGTCCGCTTTTGAAGAGCGCTGGCTCCCAAGAGACGAGTTCACAGAAAAAGTTTCAGAAGGAAAGTGAACATAAAGCAGCCATGAGTAGAGGAGAAGCCCAAATAAGGAGGAAGGAGGAAGTAAAGAAGACGATGAGGTAGTTATTACTCACGGAAGGAACCGGTTCAGACCCACTTCTGGGACTACGTCTGTGCTGGGGAAAACCAAAGTGTTCACCCGTAAATTCGTAGATCAACCAAAGGTTAAGGGAGGAGGATAAGGGAAGAAGACACAAGCGTCAGGGGAGGAGAGGAGATTAGGTGGCTTCGGGACGGGAACTGACGGACCCTACGAGACCCCGGGCAGAGCATCGCACGTGAATTACAGAGGAGACGCAACCCTGATCGCCACCTCGAACGGATCGTGACTCAGCCGACAATCGTGCCGGATCTAAGTTTCGCCTGTGGTGGCCGTCGATTACCGCACCGCTTCCGGGCTCACAAACGGTCTTCTGGCCGACCACATTTGCCCACACCGGCGCTCGTGACGCGTCGCGGAAATCCGCCCGAGCCGCAGCCCGCGCGTCAAGGTCCGCTGAAATCATTGCTAGTGGCCTATATCCCGCGTGGTTGATGAAGGACAGAAGGATTCGCCTTGGCATCATGGGAAGCGTGATGCTCGCGGTGGTTGCGTACCAGAAGACAAGAGAATCTCAAACAGTACGCCGATAATCTATATGATCAGCCACCCCTATCCCATCTTCAGCCGCCTTTCGCTGGGTTTTTCAGCCGTGGGGCCAACTCCTGTGATAAGGCCTGTACCACTCGAGGGTGGTGGCTGGATTGTTCAGTGGAACGGGATTAGAGAGCCCTGTGGTTACACCGACGTAGGGAGGAGATCAAAGCAAGCCAGTCATGTGGGAAGACTGAGGTTCAATCGGAATCATAGAATAATCGAATTACGGAGTTGAAAGTAGCCGCTAGCAAAATTTAGTAATTTCTGTGGATTCCCTGTCACTTTTCAAAGGGTCAGTATGAGCATCATGAATTTATTGGAGAAAGTTAGTGGACTCCCAAAATGAGCAAGGAAAAGGGACGTTGTCAAAAAGTGAGCTGGAGCTAGAGACTCGAGGTGTACTATAAACTCAATGGGAACAAGAGTACCAAAGGAGGCGGATGTGGGGGACTTATTGTTAAAGTTAAAATGAAGTTTAAAATTCTTTCTTGGAATGTTAGAGGAGCGAATGCCCCTGATAAAAGAAAGGTAATCAAGAACTTTCTCAGAAGTTACAAGGTGGACATAGTTTGTTTACAAGAAACAAAGATCCAAGACACACAGCTGGCTCGCAAATCGGGCGGCCGCTTGAATCGGTTAATCGACGCCGAGGACTGCCGGGGCATTCGCTTTCAGATAATAAACGCTTAAGTTCGTGACTCCATGGTTGGAAGCAAGATCGCGTTTGCTCGTGATGTCAAGACCTGCCCCAATGGCTTTCACCGTACACCGTTGAGAATAGTCTTAGAGAGGCATTCTGGGAAGAGCTTGGATCGATCAAGGGTTTATGGGATGGTCCATGGTGCGCCGAGGCGACATTTCAATGAGGTTCTCTTTCCTGGGTCGAAACTGCAGGTGGCGTGCTTTCAAATTCTATGAGAAGGTTTTCTCCGACATTATGAATGATCCGATCGGTGCGATTCCCTCGTGGAGGGCCCTACACTCGAGAGAGGTGGTCTCAACGCGCCTCAATGTCTGCCTTGACGCATTTCTTATCACCACGACCAGGAGAGTCATCATGAACAAGGTGACTCTGTAGATGCCTCCCAGCCCTGCTTTTCCGACCATTTCCCATTCTCGCTCGGATAGCGACCTGGTTAGAACAGGCCTCACTCTTCCTGCTCGAACCGATGTGTGGTTAAAGTACGGTTTCAAAGATCTCTTTGAAAGGGTGGTATAAATCTCTCCATTTTTACCGATCCTTTAGTTTCATCCTCTCCTAAACTAAAGGCCCCGAAAGATTCTAAGGCTCGAATAGAGATGTTTTGGGAAAGTCGAGACCAATAAGAAGGAGGCATTACAGTGGTAATCAGCCAGACGATCACAGTAATGCCGTGGGCTCGCCCTCGAGGAAGCTGAGGAACGTGTCAAAGCTAGAGCTGATTTCAAAAGCTGGGCCCTTATGGGAAGAGACGAGAATTCCCCAAGGCCAAAAGTCGAGAGACTCGCTTAAGGAAGGACAGAACACGTGTTTTTTTCATGATGGCTAATGCCCACAAAGTGCTGTAATAGCTAATAGCATTTGTGACAATGGTAGAAAGTTATAAAGGAGGTCACATCATGAAGGTCTAGTGTGATGCATTCCAAAAAATTCAGGCCTCACTCAGAGGTGGGAAACTCTTCCCTTCCCCGACATTTAAATCTCAACAGGATTTGTCTGAGGAGGCTGCCAACCCGAGGAAAACCGAGAACGAACCGACGCCATATCCGGTCTAAATAGTGATAAGGCTCAGCCCTCACCAGCCTCACTTGGTCCCCATTGACTTCGGAAAATGAGGCTATTGGTTTTTTCGAGGTTTCAAGGAGAATTTAGATTTGTCGTACCCAAATACGACTCTTTTCGCCCCGATCCCCAAGAAGGTATTTGTGAAGATTTCAAAGATTTAAGACCAATTAGCCTCGTGGAGGCCTTTTTTATAAGATTTCGTCCAAAGTATTAGCCATCGATCAAGAGGATCATGGACAAAGTGATATCTAAGTCCCAAATGCTTTCACAGGACGGACTCGATGCCATTTTGATTACAATGAGTTAGTGGATCTCCTCGCCGGGAGGAGAAAAATGCGATTGGTGTGCAAATCGATATCAAAAAGCTTATGATAGTATCACCGGAGTTTTGCACTGTGTCCCTGATAGACGTGTGGACGGTAGCCTATGGATGAGTCGATGAAATGGTGCATCCCCACGTTTCTTTCTGGTGATCCTCTTTCCCCTATCTCTTCGTCATCGCGGTATGTGGAGCTTCGTAGTACGATAATGAGGCGGGTTGATGGTAGCTTCTATCTCTGGTGGCAATTGTCGGGAGAAGGGAAGGATCTATCTATTTCTCATCTTCATGCGATGATACGCTTATCTTTGTGGTGATCTCGATGACAAGTTCTTTAAGTTAGTTCGATGTGGTTGAGGCTATGTCGGGTTTGAAAATTAATTTATGGCGTTCATTCATCATTGAGCTGTATTGCGTCGGGGTGGAGTTGAAGTATGAGTTGAGGGTGCGGGTCGGGTCCTTTCTACGTCTGTTGCAGTTCTTATTCACTCTAGAGCCCGAGCCGCAGAAGGCTCTTGGGGTGTGGTTCAGTTGAAGAGATCTGAGAGAAAGAGGGTGGTTTGTTTGGAGGGCTTCCGGTATATCTCCCAGGGTGGTAGGATCGCTCTTATTCGCGTGCTCTTGTCTAGTCTCTATTTATTACCTTTCTCTTTTTCGGTATGCCTCGAAAGTGTGCGCCGGGCTTGGAAAGGATTCAAAGCGATTCCTTTGGGGGCGCCCCAGAAAGAAAATTTCTTTGGTGAGATAGACCTGAATAATTAGGAAAAAGTGACGGAATGGGATTAAGCTGCTGAGATGAATAAGGCTGTTGTGTAAATGGGTTGGAGGTTCTGGCTTGACAAAAATGCGCTTTGGAGAAAGGAGCATCTCTTGTAAATTTGGGGGAGACCACGGGGTTGGCCTTTCGTGGTGCAGAGGTGGGTCTAGCTGCTGGAAAATGGAAAAGGCAGGCCATTTCTTCGAATCTGTTCTTTACTCTTAGGGATGACGGGAGGATCAAAATTTTGGAAGCGATGTTTGGTGTCATGGGAGTGGCTACATTGCAATCTTTTCCCATTCTTATTAATTTAGCTTCAAACAAAGGCTAAGGTTAAGGATATGGGATAGTGGTGAGGGGATGAGGTGTTGATTTGACTTTCCTTAGAGCATAACGGTAGAGCTTGAAGAGATGACAAGATTCATTCATATTCTTAATGATCAAAGTTAGTCCCTACAGCGGGGACAAGCTTTGTTGAGAAGAATGAAACAAAATTTAATGGTTTCTCGGTCGAGACCATGTACAAAGGTATCGATGTTTCCCAGCTTTTGACTTCCCTCACTTAGTTTGATTTTGAATCCAGTGTGGTTGGAGTCTTTGCTTGGAAGGTGCTTGGGACGAAGTCTCCCTTCTGGACCAAGCTAAGCAGTGGTATGACATGTAGCAGATGTTTATGTGCGAAGAAGGAAAGAGAGACATGAATATCTTACGATCCATTAAATTCGCTTAAATGTTGTGGTATCTTATTTTGTCAATCGTTGGGATGGAGTTGGGTCTTCATGATGGTCATTCACCTCTTCTAGCTTGGCGAGGAATCTTCTTGTCGGGTAAAAAGAGTAAAAAAATCTAGTTTGCAACTTTGTTGTTTGTTCGCGGAATATCATGGCGAAACAAGGGAATAATTTGTGTTTGAACGAGGTCCCCTCGACCCAAAGAATTAAAGCAAATTTTGTAACCAATTTGTGGACTTGGGCTAATTTGTATAGTGTTGATAATACACAATCTGTTATAGAATTTTTTACATGGTTGGGGAGTAGGTAGTCTTTTGGTGGGTTTTGGTTATTTGTTGTCTTTTGCTTTGGTTCCCTTTAGTTCATATTCATGTACTCTGAGGTTCTTAGTTATATATATATGTTTGCTTTCTTGATGAGTTGCTGACATTTCTAGGCCGAATCTTTGTTTCCTGCTTGCTTTTGATTAACCGGATGTCTTCATCAGTCTTGAATTGGGACACTTCGTATCACATCCTTTTCCCCAATAAACCTCTATTCCCTATTGAGCCTCGGATATTTGAATGTACTTGTTTTGTTTGAGATGTTCGTCCTCAGGTATCTAAACTTGATCATAAATCTTTAAAATGTATCTTTCTTGGTTATTCTCGGGTTCAGAAGGGGTGTTGGTGTTACTGCCCTAATCTTCGTAGGTACTTGGTTTTTGCGGATGTCAAGTTTTTTGATAATGTCCCTTTCTCACCCGCTGGAGCCCACACTAGTCGAGGATGAGGGCTGGTTTGGCCTGCTATGCACCCCTGCCGTGGCCCCTCAGTTCTGCTCGATAAAGCCATCTATCACTTTCAGTTTGATCGACCTTGAACCCCTTAGTCTCGGTCCTCAATCGGCTCAACTTTTGACATCAGATCAGTTCTAATGATGATACCGGCAGACTATGTCTTTGTAGTGAATCATGGATCTTATTCATCGATTTTCTCATTTTGCACCCTATAACGATTGTTTTTCAGTCATGTTCCTTTATTACTTCTTTGGACTCTCTTTACGTTACATTGCCTAAGAAAACTTTTAAGGGAAACTTGTCTCTACGGTTGGCGTAGTGTTATGATAGAGGAGATGGATTATACAAATGGGAATGGTACTTAGAACTTGAGCCTGATTACCTGCAGGAAGAAAAGTCATTGGATGTCGCTGAGTCTTTGCAGTCAAAGTTAATTTGGATGGTTCAATTACCTGAAAGCAGGACTTGTGGCTAAAGGGTACACTAAGACCTATGGTGTGGACTATTCGATAGTGCTTCCCAGTTGCTAAAATGACGGTGAAGCGGCTTTTCTTCGTAAGCGATCTTGAGAAGGGAGGTTTATATGGAGCAGCCTCCGGGGTTTTGTTCTTTGAAGGGAGATTAGGAAGGTTTAGTAAGCCTTCGGATGGATTATATGGATTCGCCGAGTCCAGTGCCAGTTAATTAAATTTAGTCATAAAGTTGAAATTTTGGCTTCTTGAAGAGTAAATTTGACCGTGTGGCTCTGTGGAACTCGATTCAGATGTCGGTTTGTTGGTGGTGTATGTAGATGATATTGTTATCTAACGGGGATGACTCTATAGGAATCGTCGGCCCTTAGGATCCTTTCTTCACGACCCGAGTTCCATACAAAAGGACTTAGGGATGTAGATATTTCTTAGGCATTGAAGTTATGCGGGTAAACATGGAATCTTCTTATCTTAAAAGGAAATATGTCTTGCTGATTTATTGTCCCGAGGCGGAAGAATTGGGAGCAAACCATGCAGTTCCCCTATGGCTCCGGGCATACACCTTACTAGAGAAGGCGAGTTGTTTGAGGATCCTGAGAGATATAGAAGACTAGTTGGGAAGCTGAACTACTGCATTCCTGATACTTCGCGTCTACGATGTGCCCAGCGCTCGGTCAGTGTTGTAAGTCAATACATGTCATCCTCGACTGTTGACAATTGGGCAGCTGTAGAACATATTCTATGTTACTTGAAAGGAGCTTTGGGATGAGGTATTCTATATAGTAATCATGGGCATAATAGGGTTGAGTGCTTCATAGATGCTGATTGGGTAGGGTCAAAGGAAGAGAGGAGATCCACATCTGGTCACTGTGTTTTTGTTGGTGGAAATCTAGGAAGAGTAAGAAGCAAGGGGTTGTTTTCGTTTCAAGTGCAGAGTCAGAATATAAAAACTGACCGATCGATACAGTATTGTGAAATCATGTGGCTTCATCGAATTCGTGATGGAAGTCGGTATTAAAGCGTGAGCCGGCAAAACTTTGGTGTGATAACCAGGCTACCCTTTATATTGCCTCGAATCACGGCATTCGCGAGAGCGAACTAAGCATATTGAGATTATTTGCCGTTTCGTTCGTGAGAAAAACTCACAACTTCGGTTTGATTTACGAGGATATGTGACGGGAGAAACGATTGGTGATATTTTTCGCGAAAACTGCAAGTGGGGACCGATTGCTATTTATGTAACCGAGTCGAACATGAGTCAAATATCAATGCTCCAACCCGAGAAACTGTTACTAGTCGGGAAACTTAACATATAGAGTTATAACTAGTAAGGAATCTAACATGTAGAATTGCAATTAGGAAATATATTATCCTCACGTATATATACACATGTTAATTCAATGAAAGCGGAATGACTTGTTATCTAGATGTTCTAAAGTTAACATGTGATCGTATTTTCTTCAGTGACCAAAAAAAATTGTTGTTATCTTATGGATCTTCTGCATCCTTATCTGAGGAATGGTCATGTTATTGTAGCTTTACCTAGTGGAAACATGTTACTTCTAATGGGATCTGTTGCTGTGCTAAAAAAATTCAAGTCATGTGCTATAGTCTATGATATTTTCTAAATGTGGCATTAAATTAAAATTGATACCAAAATCAGATTCTTTTTATATGAAGCTGGAAAAAAGACTATGGTGGTTTACCTGTTTCTTTTTTCTCCTAGTAATTAGATAGGAACTTTACTGACTAGAGGGAGGGGGGAGAAATTACACTAATAAGTTAAAATTTAGTGTAACTTAAAACTAGTCTTTTCTCTAGTGCATTTTTCTTATTTAAGCAGCATTTGAAGAGTGCGTTTTCCTTTCCAGGCCTTACATCACCCATTCACTGCACCAAATCCTGAAGATATGAAAGATCTTTCCTCAGCCCGTGCCTTAGTGACATCAGTTTACAATGGAGTTGAGGATGTTGATTGTTTTCCGTCTGGTGCTCCGTTCAAGTTATTATTCTATTAATCACCTACAGATTATTAACCAGTGCGTGTTGCATCTTGCTTTTATGGTGTCTATTAGATTGGTGGGGGAAGTTTGAGGATTTTTAAGCGAGAAGTTCAAGAAAAGGTTTTGGAAATTATTGGTATCTCACCTGAGCAGGTCAGGAGACTGACAACCTCTTTTTGTGCTTAGTTTGTTCTGCCTGTGTATTAAAAATGATTTTAGCTTCTTTTTGCATGTTATGGGCCAGTGATGGTACTTGCTAAACCACTATACATCAAGCCATCATATTTTACAGTCAAACCTCCTAAGATTGGTTTGTTTGATTATCCTTTCTTAAATAGGTTGCAATAGTAATGTCCTCCCCCATCTCCTATCTGAGTTTTAGTCTAGTTATGGTTTGTTAGTAGAAAAAGGGAGAAGAAACAGAAAAAAAGAAGAAAATGGTGAAGAAAAAAAAGCAAAGAGGAGTGAGAATTTCTAGACCGTCTCCACAGCCCACACCATTATTATAATATGTGTGCAAAAAGGTAATGGGAAAATGAAAATGTCCCCTTTCATTTGTTAATTGGCTAGACTGTCAACAGAAGCACTAACTGATAATCTACCATCTCAAGTCTTAAATTAGTTTTCTAGTTTTGTTGGAAATTTTCTAATGGATTGTCATAGCACTATTTTTCCCTTAGTTTGGGGGTTTGATGAGCTAAGAATAAAGATAATATGGGGGTGTTGGGGCCACAATTTTACTGAAAATCAGGGTTTTATTTATGCCTCATTTGAAACACAAATTCTGGGTTGTCGACTCAAATCTAATATGAGAGATGGGACAATTTTCAAGGGAGGAAGGAGTACATGGAGCTTCATATATATTGTTCTATTAGTGGAATGCATTAGGTAGTTTGAGTGTATTGCCAATCAACCCCAGTGAACAGGATATAAACCATTAGATTTTGGGAAATTTAACTTTCTTAGTTCTCTTATAGAAAGAAGGGGAAAAGAAGTAAAAGATATTCTGAGTTCTCTAATTTTAGCATTCTATGCTGGATCATGTTGTGTATTGATAATGAGTTTCAAATGGTTCATAAGAGAGGTTATATTTCTGGTCTGCCATGGCTTTAGAACATGCATTTTTTACATCCATCTGCCCTTGCTGCTGTATTGCGATGTGCATGTGATAATAATGTTGAAATCTGTTGCTCTTTTATTTTTTTTGATGAGAAACAACCATAAAGTATATTGAAATAAGTAAAACAAGTTCATAGGATGGGAGATCTTCCAAAAGTATACAAAAAGAACATCCTAATTTAAGACTATACGACTATGAGATCCCATGACCTATGTAACATGTGGTAATATACAAAAATAATCTATCCTTGCTAGCACACACCCTTGGAGTCACACACCAACATCCAATCAAGTTGAATCAAACTAAGTGGAACACCCTTAATAGATGTGGTGCAAGATGGCCAGAGGCCCTTTGATGATCCCTTTGTCCTTGCCTATCACAGAAAAAAAAAAAAAAAATACTAATAATAATAATCTCCTTTGTCCTAAATAATCTAACAGACATTATGATAACTCACAACAGAGGCAAGACAAGCTAGCTGCCATAGCAGTTGCACTTTATTGGTTCCAAATTTTTAGCTTATTATTGTTGTAGCTTTTCTGTTTTGACAGAAATTTTATATCTTTTATCTTCAAAAAAAAAAAAAAAAAAAAGCAAGCATGTTTGTGGTAATTTCTTTTTTTTTTTTTTTGTCTCAGGCTGAGGAACAAGGGTTGGCTGTGTCTGGAGCTCTGGACGTTAACTCCTCCATGGTAAGATACATTACTTTTGTCAGAGAATTGTACTTAACAGTATGCATGTCTCAAGCATATTATGGTTCCTACTCATAAATAAATGTTCCATGTTTGTGAAGAGGGCATATCATTCACTGCAATTGGCATCTGAGTTTTAGAAAAGAAGCCATTAAATTGCAAAGTAGACATGGATATAGGGTGATGTAGAATATATGCATATCTTTTTCTGATGGAAGATGGAATTGCAAAAGAAAGAAATTTGAGATGAAAAGTGATGTGTAGGAAAAAGTGATGAAAGTGGGAGTAGGTTTGAACTTGATAAATTTTTCTTACATGCCTCTTCTAATGCTATTCTTTCCTCTACATAGAGAATGAAGAATCTAAATATCCTGAAGTTCTAAAATAAATTTCATTATATTTGATTTTCTTTACTATTTTTCATAGTAGACTGGGCAAATATGGAACATCTACATTCTTTTTACTCTTTCACCTTATTACATTCCACAATCCAAATTGTATCCTACTGAATAGCCAGGAAGAGAAATGAATTTGATTAGTTCTGAGAGTATTTGAAACTCAAAAAGTCAAACATATGTCCCTGATGCCCTGAAAAGAGATTTTTCCATATGAACATCTAGAATCCAAATAGTAGAATTTCTCCAGTTTTCAATTTATTTTGGGAGCGATTGTCTTCTTTCATGCAACAATGGGACCTTCAGGAGATGGTCTGAAGCAAATTTGTTTAATTTATTTTTCCATGTTTCTGCATCTTGAAATCTTCGGATCTCAAGGAGGTTCTCTAATGTTATCTTTTATGGGTATGGATAGGATTTTTGAGGAGTGAGTTGGCTTTTCTTTAACAGTATGGATGGATCTGAATCTGATGCATTGACAGGTTAAATAAGTATCATGGTCATTTATGAAACCATCTAGCTGACTGTAGTCCGATCACCGGCTTATTGTCTCAATTTTTTTTTTCCCTGGTGCAGGAGGGATAGCTTTTTGGATTGGATGAGTTGGTGATGCTGTGGCGGAGTGCTAATTCCATAAGGGATATTTATAGCGTTCCAAGAACCACAACTACTCAGTACCCTGGCTAGGACACCTCTGAGGTGGATCCTCAGCAGCTTAAGATCTTTCATATCAGACCCAGTAGTCTTAACTTTGATCATTTGCTAACTTAATTTGGTTTGCTCAATTCACTTATATTATTCATTCACCTAAAGGGATCGTTCAGCTCTTGGGCTGCACAGGCAATTTTAGTTCTAATAAGTGTATGATTTGGAGAACGATTAAAATTCTTGTCTTAATACTCAGCTTTTGAGATTCTAATAAATATCATAATGGAGGACGGATATAACATGTCTTTTTTTTTTTTTCACTTCTATTCATTTTAGTATACTACATTATGGTACTTTGTTCTTACAAGAATTCGATCCTGATTCTCTTGTATGTCCATCCCATCCCTTTATCATGAGCAAACCGCTAAGAAGTGTTAACATAGCCCACAATAAATTCTGGGATTATTGTTTTGTTGAAATTTCTTCAATATGTTTTTCGAAGAGCATTGCCAGAAAGTTGCAACTTCTATTGAAAGGTTGAAGGTCCGGGTATACATTAAAATTACTACTAGTTTTCTTCTCACTGCTCTAAAATTTATCCCTTGTTTGAGTTGGTTTGAAATCGGAATTTTGTTGTCCCGAGGTTTCTAGGAATTATCCTAATTCTTATGGAATAGTTAAAAGTAAATGAATAAGTTTGAAATAATATAAAATAATTTGTAGACACTAAATCCATTTTTATTTTCCTTCATTTTTTCCTTTACTTTTCACTTTATTTTCGCTTATATTTTCCTTCAGGATTCTCTTAGAATCCAAGCATAACCTAAATACATGTGAAATATTTTCATAAATCAGTATTGAATTATTCTTATTGAGAATGTCAACATGAATTCTTAGGTAAGTTACCAAGTCTTCATTATAACTATGCACATTTTTGGTTTGTAATAAGTATAAACATTTCTAATTATGGAAGTAATGGTATTGTTTGTTTTTGTAAATTATAGGACATCAAAATATTAACAAATATGAATATGACTTATATGAAGCGAAAGCAAGTAGGAGTATGACTATCGCAAATACTATATATAACATATT
Organism: Tetrastigma voinierianum; assembly: GCA_016808115.1. NCBI lineage: Eukaryota > Viridiplantae > Streptophyta > Magnoliopsida > Vitales > Vitaceae > Tetrastigma > Tetrastigma voinierianum. Next base: position 244,948 of record JAEQBH010001881.1, read on the forward strand.
TGGACTTGGACTTCATTTGTTCTTCTTCAGAAAGCTTCGCTCTTGAAATCTGTGTTGAGCTTCTTTCAAAAGCTTGGGTGATATTAGTATGTTTTGGAAGACTTGATAAAGCCGTATCATTATCCTAATATGATTCCAACATTACTTTCTATTTTTTGAACTTTCCTTTAAGCTATCCTAGAGGAATAAAGAAACTTGTAGCCCAAGTTTCCTTTTTGGAGAAGTTACCTACTTTGGTTCTAACTCTAAATTGATAACTTGGAAGAACATATCTTCTTGATTGGATCTTTATCCACTTGCTATAAATGATCCTACGCCCATTGGCACCCTGCTCCCTAAGTACCTTGGCCTCTAAGATTCCGAAACTAACTTGTGTCCTATTTTAGTTTTGACCCTAGTCCAAACTCTCCGTGTTTGGCACGTCGATGCATTGTGGGACGGCCTAAGTCAAAATTTCTTCTAGGTTCTTCCAAGGATGTACTCATTGGGAGCGGAATTTATAAATTCGCACCCATAGAGCTAAGGGAGCGAAATTTCGTTCCCAGGCTTTATGGGAGCGAAATCCTTCGGAATTTGTTTCTCGTTCAAATACACATTTGCACTAGCAACTAGGGGTTGTGGGAGCGAAATTTCGCTCCCACCCCTATTCTAGGTGCGAACCTTCATTGAATGTAGTCCTAACCTCCATCTTTCGTTCGATCATGCTTCCTAGGCTTCAATCTTCATAAAATCCTGACTTAGAGCTTCAAATATTGAACATAAGATCCTAAAGTGTTCTCATTGCTGATCCTCATGCAATCAAAGAGCTGTAATGATACCTTAAGAGGCTTGAAAATACACCTATACTAAAGGAAAACATTAGTTTCGAGGTTTGAGACTTAACAACTCCCAAAGTCGGGTATTTGTGAGGAATTTGCTTCAAAAGTGATTTGAGAAAAGGCTTTTAGATAGGAAAATTTTTTACTTTTGAGTTGTTATCACAACCCCCCAACCAGCTTATTGCTAGTCCCTTAGCAATGGATTAAGTGCAATTAAAGATAATTGATCATAACAAGGAAAAGTAAAATGTTGAAAGCAAATAAATAAACACACCAAAAAAATAATAAAGGATAGATATGAGTTAATTGGAAGGTGCTTGCAATTTACTAAGAAAAATTGAAAAAAAAAAAGTCTAATTATCAAGTTAGTCTAGTCAGAATTCCAATGCATTTATAATCTCTAAGGATGAGGTATCTAGTGCTATGGCGATCAAGGCAATCACGCCCCTAATTTCTCAATCAATCCTTCCCCAAGGACCTTGGTGGAAGTGTTGTTTTAGATCACAATCAACCATAATAAAAAAGTTCAAAGACTTCCTCGAACCAAATTCAACTCACTTTTTTGACATAAAGAAACTAGAACAGCTTGAGAACGCACCTTGTTATTTACTTATACTATTATATATATCTATTTATATATTTTTGTTTTGTTTGTGGGAGTGCAATGCCAAAGAAATCTAAGCAGCAGCCCTTGTAGCGGAGATCTATCGATGGCTTCTCACCATTTGGTTAAGGGCATTGGACATTAAATTCCTCTCGTACTTCACTCCGAGCTAACTACCTAAATAACAAGGCACCTACAATTGTGAAATCAACCCATCTTCTGTCCCATGTAAAGAGTAGTGAAGTCAGTGACTCCTAACCAGTTGTTTTAGGGCACTAGACATTCGATTTCCCTCAGACTACGCTCAAGATTCAGAGTAGCTTGACTCTCTTTTTATCATTCTCTTTTTCTGATTTTTGTGCTTATCTAATTTTTTTGTTCTTTTTCTAATTTTGCATAGGTGGGGCTCATTGGCCTTTCTTTTGAAGGCATCCCATCACTATAGAAGTTCAATCGAATCTCAAAGCAAGAATTGTTTAAGTAGAGGGGGCGGTTCCAATAAAAATGCAAGAGATCTAATGTGTGTGTGCGATACAATTTCCAAAAAGAAATAATATTTTGAAAGACAATGGGCTATTAAGCCAAGCTGCCCACAAACACCAGATTTTCTCAAATCCCAATGTCAAACAAATGCAAAGGTCTCCCAATTTAACCACTTAAATTTAAGAACAGATAACTGTTTGCTCTCACAATAAAATTCAGCATAATGGACACACAAGCTTGTAAAGAAAGAAAACACACAAAACATGTAAGGGAAGCAGTAAAAAATGTAAAATTTGGATCAAGCTGTCCCCTTTTTCAATTAATTGCCCCCCCACCCACCAAGATAGATCATACCTTTTATTAAAGCATAAAAATAAAAAGTAGGATGAGTTACCTCGATCAAGAAGGGATGCTCTAACTAGGATTTACCTCAAGCACAAATTCAGCAAGTATAAGGCACCATGAATCATGTGCTCTTGATAAAACCGAAAGCTTAACAAGACAACAACATTTCAAAGATTAGCGTAGTAAAAACAAAGATTGAAAACAACTAATTTGGAGCTTCGTAAGTGCAGAAAAATGAATTTTTGTGGGCTAGTTGGTCTCGCAAAAGACTAGCTCGGATAGATGAGTCTAGTGAGACCAGGCATCAAAATATTGGTAGCAACGAATATCGGTAGTGAATTTTACGGAAGCTATCGGTGGATGTTTTTACAAAAATATAGGTTATTAAAATTTTCATATTTTAATTATATTAGATTATGAAATGATTCATATCTTGAGTGGGTAGATTAAATCAAATAGTTAGTAATTATTAAAATTAAATATATTTATAATTAATATATTATTCGGATATTATTATGTTAAAGGTATATATTATTTATTTGTTTTTGTTATTATTATAAATATTATGTGTAGATAATGAGGAGATTCAAAATATTATATATATTATAATTTTAAAATTTTAAATGATATTATTTTATTTTAATTTTCCTTTTCAAATTAATATTTGATTTAAAAATATTATAATTTATAATGTAAATAAAAATAAAATAAAAAATATTATAAAGGGATTATGAACAAATAAATAATAGAGAATATAAAAAAGTTTGCACTATATATAATAAGGTAGTGTGTGGCTTAGTAGTTTGGAGGTGTCACTTAGGAGGCGTTTTTAGGTGGGTTAGCTTCGAAGCAAATTTTTTAAATATTTTTTTGAGCAGGAACAAAAAGAAAAAACAGGGAAAAATCGGCGATTTTTTTCTTCCCGATTTTTCTGATGCAAATTTTGAGCAGCCGGCTTGATTTTCAGCGATAAATCGGCGGCAGCGTTTTTGTTGCTGAGTGAGGGCTTCGTGGGGGTTCAAAGATGAAATTTTCATCATTCCCAACGGAGGTAAAGCACTCCAGCATATTGAGGCTCTTCACTTGTCAAGTGGACCATCTTGGGACTATCTTTGTCCATTTTGTATAGCTTGAGAACTATATTTCTTTGTAAGCTCTTAATGCTGTCCAACCTCTTCATGATGTGTTCATTAACCTTTTTTGTTAACCCATAGAGTGAGACGTGTATTTGTGCAAGTTTAACACGGACTTCTGGATTGGATCATGGTCTTATTGAGGTTTCTTATTTCCCATTCCTAGTAGTCCCCAAGTTGGGTAGTGAAGGCATACCAGCCATGTTCTATGGTTCTTGGGGAGATGAGAGTCTTTTTCAAACCTTCTTTCATGGGATCATTCAGCTTTTTGATAAAATTAAGTTTAGTTACGTCTTACACTTTTCTCTTGTCATGCACCAACCGCTGGCTTTAGGTGTAGGCTCCGGTTTACTCTACCTCTGTAGCTGATATTCCTCCCATCTTCGAGTCATCTCTACTGTCTTGGCAAAAGAGATCACGCTCACTCAGGATTTTGTCAAGGAGATCCTGTAGCATAAGCTTTGTTAGGTTGCTTCATGCTGGATGTCATTGCGGAGTAGCAGAATTCCATGAGCAGCAAGGCATCATGTCCATGATCGGGGCAGGTGTCTAGGATTTCCATAAATCGGTTTCAATAGGTGTGAAAGCTTTCCCGCAGCACGGGCAGCAATGCAAGTAGATTTATTTTCAGCAGTGATGCTGCCTTTTTTACCTTAAGTTTACCTTTCCATGTCTTCCTGAGATGTTAGAGCAATATTCACCAGCCACCTTCTTCATTCCTAACTAGATGATCCGTGAAAACAAGAAGAATATCTCAGACTGAAGCGAAGGCAGAGGAACTATTAATAGGGTTAGTCCTCAAAAAAGAAAAACAAAAAGAAAATTGCAGAAAAAATTAAGAAGAAAAATAAAGCAAGTAACTTTAGATTATCTAACCGTTTGGCACCATCCCGGGTAATGACGCCATGTAATTGGTTGCTTGTGGGTCAGGTTCGAAATGCACAAAAATTTATAACCAACCTAATTTTCAGCAGTAGCTAGGACTGCTTGGTATAGTGGCGTTAAATTAGTCTCTGGGATGAGTCTTCCTGCAGTTAAGTAATTCTTGGTGAATTGTTGTGAAAATCTCTCTTTTAACTGTAAAATTAAGATTTTTATTGAGTTGGTTGTTGTTTGTTTGTTAAATCACAATTTAAAAAGCATCTCGGGGGCTTGGTTTCTCCAGCACCAGTGATCTATGATGGGTTCTCAGATTCTTTCGGGGTAGTCCTCTTAAATAGATTTGTAATAAAGCATAGATTCTGGGGTAGGATCGGATGTGAGTGCTCGATATGTGCATTAGAAAGGCTTACACTTTGACTCTTTCAGGGCCGGACAAGAGACAATCTCGGTTGTGCATATCAGAGGAAGGGTCCTCTCAACAATAATCCGATATCGGTTGGACTTGCCAAGTATCATGACGACTAAGTGGCCAAGAAAGCCGGTGCAAGCTCATTTGTCGAATACATCAAGGGTCAGCGAGTTGAGTGTCATGCTCAGCCCTTAGAGGAGAGCATGCAAGACTCTACCTGCAGCTACAGCGATGTTCATACTAGTTCCACCTTCTTTCTTAAGAATTCCTTTTATACACCCCTTAGGATCCATCATGGTGGGGGCTTGGATCCATCGAACCTCAAGAAGTAAAACTGACTTCTCACTCTCATGAGCGGCAGAACAAAATTTATGATATTTTGGCCGAAATATCGGTTATCGGTGGAGATCAATAAGATATCTCCACAGAAATTTTGTTTTTCCGATTTTTCCCGATATTTCAACTATTTTCCTTTATTCCTGATATTTTGCGACATTTAAGCGTTTCCTTGTTGTTGTTGAAAACCAAAATCTCAAAAAATTGTTTCTAGGGTTTCGAGAGCGCTCAAAATGTCTTGGAAGTGGCACTCCAACAGAAACATTGATTGCACTTATTATATATAGTATAAACTTTTATGATTCTTCTCTTGTGTTATTTGTTCATAATCCCTACCACCATATGATTATAATATTTTATTTTATTTTTATTTTACATTATAACTTATAATATTGAATCAAATATTAATTTGAAAAGGAAAAAGAAGTAAAAAATAATATCATTTAAAAATTGCGATATAATATATAATATTTTGAATCTCCTCATTATCTACATAATATTTATAATAATAACAAAAACAAATAAATAATATATCTTTAACATGAATAATATGCGAATAATATATTAAATATAACATATTTAATTTAATAATTACTAATCCATTTGATTTTAATCTACCTTAATTAAGATATGAATCATTTCTCATCATCTATATAATTAAAATATGAAAAATTTTAATCGAATCGATATTTTTGTAAAAACATCCACCGATATTTTACCGATATTTTCAATATTTCCGATATTTCCGTAAAATCCAATTACCGATATATCCGTGTTTACCGATATTTTGATCATGTGATGGTGGTAAGATAAGCGACCATAGGTGAATAAATAAACTTGTGAAAAATCTAAATAGAAAAGAGAAGAAAAAAGTATAGAAGAAAAGAACTATTTTTAATGAATAATTCACTAATGATAAAGATAGACACTGAGTGTGATCAGTCATCCCATTTATAAGAATAATTTTAATTAGAGCTAATTTGCAGGATTTAGGATGCATCGATTCTAATCAAATGTACATATAGAGACATGCGGGGTTGAAAAGAAGAAAATCGGCGAGAAAATTGACGTGCATTACATATTACTTTTCCTGTAGAGTTAGGTGAATTGCTCCCAAGCTCCTTGGGGTGAAATCCTTTAATTTAGCTGTCAGTACCACACGTTCGCACCTAGGGGTTGTGTGGTGAGAAATTTCAGCTCCTACCCCGCAGTGCAAGGTGCCGAAAACCTTCACCAGAATATTGTTTTGGCCTCCATCTTTTGTCTGATCGTAGACGAGGCTTCAATCTTGATCAAATCTCGACTTGAATTCAAACCTTGAACTTAAGATCCCAAAGTGTTCTCATTGATGATCCTCATATAATCTAAGAGCCATAATGATATCTAAAAAGGCTTGAAAACACACTTGTACTTAAGGAAAACATTAGTTTCGAGGTTTGGGACTTAACAACTAGCAAAGTTGGGTAATTGTGAGGAATCAGCTTCAAAAGTGGTTTGAGAAAAGGTTTTCAGATAGGAAAAAGGTCGACATTTGAGCTGTTGTCGATATAAACAATTCCCCAAATAGGAATCTTAACTTCTGGAATCAAAATGGTGAGAGGAAGCACCACACAATAAAGGCAAAAGGTGACCATATGGGCCACAATCTTCCTCACTAAGAAGAAGCTGTATATCATATATACATTCTTCCAAAACTTCACTTTCTGCAACATTATCCATCAACAACTTAGTCCCATAATCTTACTTTATATTTGAATCACAAACATATAAACTAAAGTAAACTAACCTTGTTTCACAAACATATAAGATACGATACTGGATTTTTCTTAGACATGCTTTGGAAAATGATGACTCTCAGCAGCAGCCCTTTTGAGTATCTCTGCTTGTAATTTTTTAGTATTATCTTTGTTCTCAGTTTCTAGTGTTGATAGCTTCAGCAATAAATCTTTCTGTAAGGTTTAGAAAAGCGGGTTGAGCGCAGAAAAAGAAACCTGCTACAGTTGCTTCAAACTTCTTGATCATAAGTATCTTCAGAAAAATCATAAAATCAGATCTCAGTTAAGGAAAACTAAAAATGTAAAGATACATTACAGCTCCCATTAACTCCTCAACTTGAAGATTGAGAAAGATCTCGTTACTGATCAGCTCTCTTAATTCTTTCTCCAACGCCGCGACATGGGAAAAAGATAGACCTTCGAATGACTTACTGCCATTAAAAAAGTTGCAGCTTATTGTACGAAGAGCAAAGTTGAAGAGAATGTAATTCAAGAAAGCTACAGATTTTTTTTTTTAAATGAAGCAATCTGTCTCCTGGATTGTTTCAAGTAATGCAAAACTAAAGTTTGCACTTAATGACCGTCCAAAGGAATCTTCAGTTAAGTGATATGGCTAACTGTTTGAACAATTTCAATATCTTTGGACAGACTTTGGATTAACTTGCCGGTTTCAACTTGAAAGTGCATTCAAAATAATAGCAATCTAATTAGAAATTACACATTGTCTAGAATGATTGAAGTAGAAAAATTCAATGAAAACAAAATATTTAAAGCGGTACTCTGATATAACCTATAATATATCAAAGGTCGAACATTTGTGAGGAAGAACTGCTGTTTTTGATAGCATTATTGAGGAAGATTTCGGGATCAGTGGATGTTTTGATTGTTTGAACTTACGAGTGTCGGTGGCGCCATATGAACCTTCAAGGACAATCAGAAGGCGGTGTGAAGCGCTCTCTAATATTAAGTCGAGAAAAAGATGGAGAAGGAAGAAGCGGTTTACGTGTGATTGGGTGCTAACCTTCCCCTTGTGGGGGATCTTCCTGATTTATAGAAAGTGGTTCACGAATCTCTCCTTGATTTTTGGAAAGAAAATATCTTAATCTTGGGGATAAATCTCTCATTCCTTATCAAGGATTAATCTTTTCGGGGAATAAGGGATTTGGAAGCTGGGAAATCCAGTCATCATCTTTGCCTTTTCCACCTTCGTATGCCATTCTCAACGAGCTTCCCATAGATAGGATGACTAGCCGTGGGACTTAAATTCCTAGGCGGTGCCGAAGCAGGTCCGACAGGAGGAACACCACGGTTTTCTTTTATTATTCTCTTATCTGGTGGCATCCCCACGGCTTTGATATGGTAAGTGGGCTAGGCAGCTTTTCACAACATAGGCAACGACCCGGGGCCCATTGAGTAGTGGAGTGGGCTTGGTACGCTTCATAACTTCGTGCTCATGGGGATGCGGTTGTACACCACAATGTCATATAATTAGACAACTACAAAAGCATCAAGATAGTCAAATAAGACATCATTCATTAAGTGAGAATGTTATACGAGCATTTGTGAGGCCTAAATGGCATTGCACAAAAATTCATAAAAACCATAACGATTACACATGTGGTTTGCCTCATCACCTTCGGCGATTAGGATTTGTCGACTTAGCCCGATCTCGGTCTAAAACTTTGTGAGAAGTATCGGGCAGCTCAATATGTCTGCAAATCATTCGACACGGTATAAAGGTGGAGTTTTGTTTTTATGGATTACCTTGTTTGGGGCGCATTAATCACACACGTGCGCGATGATCCGTCATGCTTCTTACGGACAAAACAAATTACTAATCATAAAATTACGTCAGCAATTTGGATCAGACCTGCGTCAGTGAAGATTCTTTCAGACTGTTTTATGAGTTCTAACAGTGCAGCCAGGGGGCCATCCAGATAAGAGACTTGGGTGGGGAGAGTTTGGCCTTGCATCGCTTCCGATCTTGTGATCAGCGGAGTGCGTGGGGAGGCAACTCTTTGAGGCCGTCGAGCATGATGTCTACGATTATGTACTGATATCCGACCATAGAGCTCGGGAACTTCCGTATGGCCCATCACGGATTTCTACCCCATCTTTGCAAAGGTATGTCTCTTGCCCCGTTTAGCCCGCTTTCTTTAGCGAAGAGCGAACGCGCCATCTCAGCACTTGCCATGTTTTTTCCCTTTGCCCTGCACCACGAGGCACAAAGCAAGGCCCATTTTCCTCTAAGGATTGGGTTAACATGAGGTGGAAGAATAAATGACATAGACTTGAGGAAAATCAGTACAAGGATTAATTGAAATCATCTAATGGAACACAAAAGTAAATTACATTTACCCTTCTATTCACCAACAGTAGCAAGACATCCTTGCGATCTCCCCGAATTCTTTAATTGTATTGTTCACCGGTTCCAGTTGGACTATCATCATCTACCAGTTTTGGGATCTAGGATCTGGGACCTCACTAGTTGTAGTATAGGTAGTATTTCAACTTGTCCCTCATGCCTTCCCAGGATCTTGTTAATCAACACCCGGGCAATAATGAGAAGTGTCACATGTTGGGATCTCCTACTTGATTGTATTGAGAAGTTGCAAAGGATTCACTTAAGAGGGTGAATGTGAATCAGTGCTAGCCTTGTCATCTGCAGTGACCAAGGCAGTAAGCTTTTCTATTTTGGGGTAATCCTTGGCTCGGTGGGGCCGTCCTGAATGAAGCATCCATTAGTGTTGTTTTTTCTTTGCACATAGGTTGTGGTTGTCTCAACAAGGTTTGCTTATGCAGTCCCTTTTCTAGTTCCTTTCCAACTAACCTTCTTACTGAAAGAAGGTTTTCCCTCTACCTTATTCTTCTTGCCCCCATATGTCTTGGTCTTGCCCATAGGATGGAGACTGCCCATCTTATAGTCCACTGGCGGTTGCTCACGACTCGTTAAGCGGATGGGGATCGTGAAGCATTATGTGGTGGATTCTGTCTATGCTGACATTGTATCTAATATGAAGTTGAATAACTTGTCACTCATCCCGAAACATGTTCTGATATCCAACTTATTAAAAGCCAAATTCTTTAACATATTCCATACAGAACCCATTTCTTGAAGATAGCTTCAAGGCTCTCTTTGCAAGCAGTTGAATCGGTAGGAATTGTTCTTTTAGTTCCTTTTTTAGAGTCTCCCAGGTAGTAATCTAAGGCCTTCTCGACTTTGCATCCTCCCCCATCTGAGTGCGCCACCATAACTTCACATCACCAAATAGGTACATGCTTGTTATTGACACCTTTTCATAATCAGGCAAATGAGCAACCTTAAAGAACTGCTCCATGTCCCACATGAAGTTTTCCAGTTCCTTTGCATTTCTAGCACCCCTAAACCCCTTTGGTTCTGATACATGTACCTTGGGTGGGGCACTGATGAGTCTAAACTCATCTAATTTTAATCCATTTTTATGGCATGTTTTTAGAAGTTTATGAGCAATTTTAATGCTGAATTATGGAATATTCACCAACTTTGTGTTTCTTGGTTTAAATGAAAAAGATAATTTAACAAGCGAGAAAATTAGTACAGGGGAAATCTTTGTCATGACAGAGAAATTTTATGTCGCGACAGGATCTCAATAGAATTAGCAGAAGGTATGATGCAATAGGAGAAGCTATGTCGCAACAGGAAGCGCTATGTCACAAAGATCCAGGCGAACTCAGGATTAGAAGACAAAACTTTTATTCACGACATGTCTATTTGTCCTGACATAAGGCTGAAGATGGCGAAAAAGCTTTATGTGACGAAAACTATTTCTGTCACGACACAAAATTCGGAGTTAACAACGAGGAAGGCAAGACAGCTTTGTCGGCTGGAAAGCATTATGTCGTGACAAACACAACATAAGGTTGAAGTGAAGTATGTCGCGACAAAGAAATCTATTCTCGCGACAAAAGATGTGAAGAATTGCAAGATGAATGTTGTGACGTAGAAAAGTATGTTGTGGCACAATGAAGAATTGAAGGCAGAGATCTGTATCGCGAAAATGATCAAGCAATGGCAATAGAGTTTTGTCTTAATAATCAATTTGTTTGCGACATTAGCGCAAGTAAGAAATTTACGGTAGACAGGAAGAAAATTTTGTCAGCGACCGAGAAAATGGAAGAGCGATGAGGCGAGAGAAAGCTAAGGCAGAGTTTTAATAGTGAAAAATATTTCAAATATTTCAACAACGATTCGATAGCGACAAAGATCAAAGAGATTATGTTGCGACAAAGAAAGTCACATGGCGACAGCAGACCCGCAAGTGGCGAGAAAATGCATGGCAAAGAAAATTATTCAGCCAACGACAAAGGTGAGAAGAACCGCAAAAGTATGTACCCGACATACATAAAAATGTTGCAACAAACATGAAGAGTTGGGGCGGTATGTCGCGACAAAAGAAAACGTTCGCGATAAAAAAGATGAAAAGGAAGAGAATAGAAAACGTCGCGGTAATGTATTTTTATGTTCACGGAAATTTCAAACCTGTTCGCAACATAGTGCAGAAAGCTGAAAAGACAGAAGTTTTCGTGACGAGAAATCTATATGTGGCGGCGAATTCATAGCGACGGGAGATATAACAAGTTGGCGGGATGCAACTTAAAAGTTTTATATGGATAAGCACGACACAGGCCATCGTGTTGCAGCAAAGACTGAATAACCAGGTAGAACTATGTCGAGCATTGCGGGTTGTGTTCATGACGAGAATTCAGAAAACGTGAATATGTCGTGACGAAGTACGGCCACGACGAGAGAATTTGGGGGACAAAGATGATAATTATGTCGCGGCGAACTTTTTCTAGGTGTTAGTGACAAATGATCAATTGGGCTAGAATTTTTAGGATCCACAATTTCAGCCTGAAGTGTGACCCATCATTGAAAATCTATAAATAGATACAATAGGGCAGCTGTGCTTACCAACAGATGAAACCGGGAACTGGCTAGGTAATTTTGGAACTCCTTTGTATATTAATTTTCTTTTATTTTCTTTCCTTTCATTTTAGTTTTAAGTAACATTTTAGTTAGTTTTTCTTGGAATTTGAAAGCCGATGATGGTGCTAAGTTCAGTTGGTTTTTCTTTAATAAAAATTATGTTTTCATTAAATGCGATTTAATAATTTGAAACTGGAGTTCATCTATTTCAGTTCATTTGCAATTTCAGTGAAGTTACCTGATGAGTTAGTCACTATTCTTTGTAAACTAGTTTGAAAGACTGAGCTCCATCTGGGATTGGATTGATGTTAATTATTGTTTTCTACTAAACTTGAAAGAATGTCATAGTTTGAAATCCTGAATTTATTTAAGTGGTTTTGTTATTGAAGTTGCTTGTTCAGAATATTAGTAGCGTATGGCAGGAAAGGGCGTATCTTGCTCACGATTTCCCAGGGAAACCCTACGGGATGACATAGAGATGGAGGTGTGGCGTATGGAGTAGTTATTTGGGGTGTGTTAGACTAATATTATGGAACTAATAGGCTTTGAAGGATTACTTCGATAAATCAGTTTTACTCATGGTGTGAAGAGGATTGATGGGATGATATATCAATTTAGTTGATCAAGAGTTCACTCCCTATCTGATGGAAGGATCTTGATCAGTGTTAGGCGAGATCACAATCAAGGAGTCGATTTTGTCGATTTGATGGATGAGATGTATTAAATTGGGGAAGAGTTGCATTATCCTGTTTATAGGGGCAAACAGTCTTCTGTCCTAAGAAAAGGGTGTGAAGTGCTTAGAAGGAAAAAATACCGGATTTTTGAAAAGGGTATATTCTCTAGTGGCGATTGGGCTCATTTGTCGAAAAGATTATGGATCTCTGAGTGGTGAAATGGTATGGTGTGTGGAAATCCAAACTATATACTATACTCTTTGACAAGTTTAGATTTAAACTCATGCATTTGAGATTAATGTTGTAAAATGATCACAACAGTGTTGTATACATTGAACTTAATCCCGATAGACTTGCCAATCATTATTTTAAAATTCTTTATATAGTTATAGAGTTTTGTTAGTTTTACTTTCCTTTAGTTTAAAACCAAACCACTTTTAATTTTGGAGTTCAAATAGCGAGGATCTTGAGTAGATGGGGTAATTGATTTTTAGATTTTTCATCAATTTTCGTGGGAACGATATTTGGACTTAAATCCACTTTTATTACTTGAATGACCTGTGTACTTGCAGTGATCTAGAGCAAGAGCACAATTTTAATTGTAGCCTTCACATCGAGCAACAACATATTTTATATCAAAAATGGGATCCAACAAGTTTTCAGATCTTGTTATGCGGGATTGATTCAGTTCTTAGTAATTGTTAGTGTTTAAATTTGGGTGACTACGTATTTTGGTCCATACAAAATCGGTCAAAAAAGTTTTGGCGGGCGTTCTTGAGGATTGAAAGATGAATTTAAATATCAATATTTCTAACCAAACCAGAAGAATTGCTAATTTGGATGTTTTCTTTATTCTATCATAAAATTCGAGGAAAATCACAAAAATAGTTTATAATTGGCCAATGTGAGTAAACCCTCTTAACAATATTTATGAACTTAGAATTGATACGGTTGCCCTCACATATTAATTTGATTTCAATGTGTTTACGTTTCAAAGAAGATTTCTCATGCACATAAAACCATGAAGCTATATAACTGAATCTAAAATTGGAAAGAACACTAAGGAATTTGAGCATGGTTAAAAGTGTTGAATAAAAAATTATGGTAGATCAGAGAGAAAGAATGAAAACTATTCTAGAAGAAACAGAAGCAGAGAGACCTTAGAGGCAAATGATTATGAAGGACTTTTGGAGGCCAATTATTCAAGATGAATACTCTACTGTGAGACAACCTACTATAGAAGCCAACAATTTTGAACTTAAGCCAACTTTGATCACAATGGTGCAGCAGCACCAATTTACTAGGCATCTGGTAGACCCAACGATCATATAGGAAGATTTAGAGGATGACTAATACGATCGAGTTGAATGGGGTGAGGACACGAAGTGATCAAAAACGTGTTTCAACGGATGGTAGCAACTTGGTTTGGGTAATTTCTCGTTGGATCGATGAACAATTGGGGAAGGTTGGTGGAGGCATGAGTAGATTCTTCCTCCTTCTCGCACGAAGGAGAGGGAAATCATAGTGTTGGCAAAGGAGGATGAAAGTCTCTATAATGCGAAAGATCTAAAAAGATGCTGAAATGCCGTAGGAATAGATCTAATATTTTCGATGGATATATTCTATCATTCTATGAATTATACCTACAAAGGTATAATTGATCTTGTGAAACTTCGAGAAAGTGTTGAAGAGACAAGCGGATGAATAGAAGACCTTGCTAAATGCAATTATAGAGCTCCATTTGAAACTTCAGGGAGCAGCAACAGACTTAAAGGAAGTGCTGTGATTGAGCTAAACCAGCTGATTGCCATATAAGCAAAATTAGATGCATTGATGAGAAAAATGGGGAGCAGTGGAGGAGCATAACTTCTTTGGAAAGATGAAATGGGTGATGATAAGAAGAATGATAAGAAGAAGGACTAAACCATAATTGAAGGTTATATCAGGAGAGGGAGCTTATAATATCTCTGAGTAACTTCAATATGATTACCATTATGACTGATACGACCATGAAACTCATTCTTAACTTTTGTCAGGGTTCTTTGGAAAATTCTATATGGAGGAAGGGTTCAAAGTCAGATTATGATGATTTCTTTCTTTCATCATATTGATTAATAAACGGAACAATATGTATTCTAACGAAGATGGGAGAGATGGGAGTGTGAAGATCTGAAACATGTGAAACTCGAGCTGCCTGTTTTACAGAGAAGATGATGATTTGTTGAATCATAAGTAACATTCCAAAGGAAAACTTCTGAATAATTTGTTGGAGGGCTGTTTATGAACACCTCTATATAAAGTTCAAACGACTCTGAAACGTTTCTTCTAATAGATAGTTAAATCTTCTGTTAATGAAAAATCGAAGGTTCATCATGATGATAATAAAAACGAAGGAAGATGAAGCGAAGAAGGATCGAAACTAAGAAGTGGAAGCCTCTAAGCAAAATGATTAATGGGACTCTGTGCGAAGAAGACTCATAAATAAACTGATAACGACGGAGATGAAGACGCGAAGACTAACCTCGATCATTCTGACTATAAATAATTAATTCTATGTTATGGCATTCAAATAATAATCTTATGACGTTGACTCAATATTAACTATTATCATTATGAGGATAATGAGCGTTCGAAGATGTTGCGTTCTTTGACATGTTTGGTGATCTGTTGTCTGTTGTTGGTGGGTTGTTGTAGTGTGGACGGACGTTCTTTGTTGTTTGGGTTTAATGAAAGGAGATAATTCCGTGAAAAGTAAGAAAATTGGCGAGAACCGAAATTCTCTGTCAGCGACACGAGTTTGAGAATGTCTAGATAGAATCCCCAGTGTGGCGGGAGTTATGTCGTAGCAAGGATCAAAGCTAAGCTCAAGCGATGAAGACTCTTGCAACATAATTTTTGATGGTATTTTGATTTATGTCACGTCGATGGATTTTTATGTCGTGACAAGGCGGAGAAGTTCATAAAAGAATGTTGTGACATTCTGCTCGTAATGTGGAAAACACTAATCGAAGCACTTGTGGCAATGAAACTCAATATTCTTGACTTATCTCAATAATATCTATGACATAAAGACGAGATAGCGAAAGGCTTTCTGTTGGAGCAAAAAACGACTATGTCATGTTGCAAAAATCATAGTCGGCACGATGGTAGAAGATGCATCGCGATAGGGAAAAGATTCTACATATCGCGATAAGAAAAATAGCAAAACAATGCAGAATAAATCAAGACAAAGTCTTGCCAGCGGAATTTTCCATATTACCTTGAGACATTTCCCAACTATGACAAGACCAGGTAGATTATATAATACCGCGACAAAACTATGGCGTGACACAGCATTAAGGGGATAAGACGAAAGAAATATAAAGAAGACTCTGCTACGACCAGAGAATTTTAAGTCAGACAACCAAGGGTGGACTTGCGTGATGACGAAGTTATTATTAAATGAAGAAGGAAACGATAAAAAGGAAACAAGGCATAATTCTGTAAATGAAAAAAGAAGATTATCCGCGACAATAAAACTTGTTGGTAGAAGATTTACGTTGTAATGAAAGTTTTATGTCGTGACAAGAAATGGAAAGAGGCATGAACAAACCAAGACAAATATGTTCTGACAGGAAGACTTGAATATTTGCGACAAATAGTACACATCCGTGGAAGCAAAGATGATTGGGATGCGCGACAAAGAAAACATACGTCGACAACAATTTCAGGTTTGTGCTTGGACAATGTCGTGATATAAAAGCGACTATGGCTGAGAAAGAAACATAGTCGTGATAAGAATTTCTTATCGCGACAATCACTATTCAAAAATATTCGAAAACGCGAGGTATTCAAGAATTGTGGCGACATAGAAAAGCACTGACTAGGTGACATAAACCGAGCAACACCCAGAAGAACTACTTGACGAAGCGTTGCGACTTGTAATGGCGGCTTATGGAGGTGAAAGGAAGTATAAAAACTATCATCAATGACCTCATCATATATATAATAAGATGTTGGGCGATAAAGATAGAAAACTTTTTTTAAATGGCTGCTATGTCGCGAACAAAGTTATGGCGCTAAACGCTCAGGGTGGGTTAATGACTTATCCCGGCCATGAAATGCTCTGGATTTCGGGTGACCCTGATACCGTTGTTGTGTCCATTATCGGGATCCATATTTTCTCTCTGCGATTGAAACTCAAAAATCTCTTTATATCAATGCGACTCCTCAAACACAACTTGTATATGAACATAACCATAACTTCATCAAGACCCTTTGTATAATGAGTGGTAATGACCACATTAAGGTCCATCTTGTCATATCTGATATACATCCACTGCAGGGACGATTCATTCATGAACGAGTTAAAATGAAAATAAAAAACCTTAATTATAGTCGTGAGGTGATCATGTGACCTCTTACCATAATTACATACCGAGCTATTTAGGCGAGTAACTGAAAGATTTAGTTACAATTCTTTTTATAAAATCAGCGTTGCACAAAGAGTATCAAGGCACGCATCAGGCCTCCTTCATAATGCAGGCCTCGTGAATGTTGATCTCCACACAATACCTCCACATTGCACGAAAGGGGTCCTTGTGGTGAGCAATGCCAGGATGAGAAGAAATTCTCTTACAGGGCTACTCATGCACAAGTCTTTGTCTGATATTCAGTGCGCACACATCATACCAGTTCCATCTGAGAAAATGCGATCACACATGAAATATTTCATTTCACGAATGAGATGAGACTCACCATTACGTAACTTTGATGCTTGGCCAGGCTCTTCGCACATGAAAATACCCGAGTGTGAAAACACATCGATGGACTTTATTTTTATTATTATTTTCTTCAAACAAAATCTTTTGTTTTTAAAACTCGAACCATTGGAAAATCCTCGATGTTTCATTTGATTTCATCAAATCGGGTGTGTTTATGCATTTTTGGGCCACGGTACTGGGTTCACACCACGAACCACGCACCTTTTCAACATTTTTGACGACACATGGGTGATCATGTCAGCAGTGAACCTATCTTGCTCATGACACATGTATTTGTTATTATTATTATTATTATTTTTCCATGTCGATACAAAAGTTACTAATTGGGCCAAAATTTTGAGGATTCACAATTGAATTGCTGAAGTGCTGACCCATCATTGAACACAGTGAATCTAGGGCATTGACGGCTCTGCTAACCCGAGGAACCAAGGGTAGTTATGAATACTCTTGTATATTATTTTCTTGATAACGATTGGTTTAAGTAGCAATTTAGCTAGGTTTTTTCTTTTTGGATTGAACAACAATCTGGTGAAAAGTTTTGAGTTAGGTTCGCTGTAAATTTTTTATTTAATTTATGTTTGATTAAATGAATTTGAAAATTTTATAAGGATTCATTGTTCATTCGTTTGCAATTTGATTGAATTTACTAATCGGGTTAGTCAACTGTTATTGTGAATCCAGCTTTTGAAAAAATGAGCTCCATCAGAATGGAGCGATGTGATTATTATTTTACGCTAAGCTTTGAAAAGAAGTTCATAGTTCGAATGTTTGGATTTATTTAATTGGTATTATTCTTGAAGCTACTTGTTGAAATAATGGTGAAACGGACTGGGAGGCGTATCTTGCTGCGATTTCTGAGGAGAAGACCTCGGAGTGACACAAAGATGGAGAATCCCGAGAGTGTGGAAGGCGGTTACTTTGGGAGTATGTTAGGTAATATTCTGAACCTCCCGAACTTCAAATTACTTAGATAGATCAGCGACATTTCATAGTGTGAGGAATGGTGGATGGTTGATATCAATTTAATTGATTAGAGGTTTCTCCTCAATTTGATGAGAGGATCTTGATCCCGTGCTAGCATAGATCTAATCAAGGAAATAGTGAATCTAATCAAATTAGATGGATGAGTTACCAATTAGATTGGAGAAGGCTTACAATATCTTGTCTTTAGGGGCAAGAAGTCTTGGAATCCCTAGAAATGGGTATGAAATAAGAAAAGGAAAAATACTAGATTTTTAGAAAGAGGTTTCTATTCTCTGGTAACTAATTAGACCCATGTATCGAAGGAATATGGATCTCTAATTAGGGAAATGTATAGTTTATGGAGAAATAAACTATACTACCTTGCATCTTGACAAATTAATTTTAAAACTAATGGTGAATATATTATAAAAATGATGCGAAATTCATAATTGCCTGTGATCTACTTCCAGTATTACTATTGATATGGTGAACTCTCCAATCCATTTATTTGAATTCTTTACATGTAGTTATAGAGTTTTATTTAGTTTTTTCTTTTGCTCAAGTTTAGAAACAAACCATTTTAACTTTGGAGTTCAAATAGCAAAGATCTTGAGTAGATGAGGTACTTGAAATTTAGATTTATCATCAATCCTTGTGGGAATGATATCTGGACTTAAATCCATTTTATTACTTGTATGACTTGTGCACTTGTAGTGATTTAGACCAAAATCAATTCTAATGAATCCTTCTTTCAAAAAGGGGCTAAACACATATTTTTTTATTTATTTAAAATTTAGTCAAACAAGTGTTATGGCATTTGAACTGGGGACTGAAAAGTCTTTGGATGGAATTGCTAATTACTTCATCAGATTTGGTCTATGTTTAAAAATCAGTCAAATCAAGTTTATGGCACTATTGCCGGGGATTGAGAAAAAAATGAATTTAAGTATCAATATTCCAACCAAAGAGAGAATTACTAATTTTGACATTTTTCTTTATTTTATCTTAAATTCTAAAAAATCACAAAATAGTTGACGGATGACGGTGTTTAGTGACTCTTGAAAATTTTATGAAGCTTAATTGAGCATGGTATTTTCCATAGATTTAATGTGATCTCGGTTTGTTTTTATTTAGGAAGATCTACATGCACTTGAAAACGAGGAAACTTATTGTTTTTCCTTTGAATCTGGTGGAAAGAACAGCGAAATACGAGAAAAGTTAAGGTGTTGAAGAAACAACTATGGCAAATCGGAGAAAAGTGCAGCCTATTCCCGACCGGCGAGGGCCACCAGAGGCAAATGACTATGGAGGGGACTTTTGGAGGCCCCCAATGATTCAAGATGAATACTCTGTATGAGACAACCCCTGTATTGGAAGGCCAGCAATTTTGGTGGAGTCGGCACGATCATGATGATGCTTGTGACACTAATTCTTGGGCATCCTAGTGAAGATCCCAATGAGCATATGGGAAGATTCACGTGGATGGCTAATACAGTCAAGTTGAATGGGTTAGACCAGAAGTGATCAAGCTGTAACTATTTCCATTTTCATTGAGAAATGTGGCAGCAACTTGGTTTGAATTTCTAGTATCTTGATGTTCTTTATGTTGAATTTCTAAACTCCAATTTTGAATCAAAAGAGGCAGTACTCAATATTGATGAAAACATTACAGAAAAATGCAGCAATGAATAAAAGGCAGAAGAAACAAAAACAAGTCTAGAAAGGTTAACCTTGAAGGAATTACCCAGTCATTTAAAGTATGCTTTCTTAGAAACAGAAAAAGCAAAACCTATTATTATTTGACATACATTGGTGAGCACGAGAAGAACATAAACTGCAGAACTCTTAGAAAGATCTGAAGAAGCAAATTGCCTAGTCTATAGAAGATTTGAAAGAGTCAGTCTTTCCATATGCATACAGGGATCCTTTTAGAGGGATAATCTGAGCCTCATTGAACATTAAAAGAGAGGCTGAATCCGGTGTGAAAAGTTTTTCGAGAAAGAATCTTGAAATGGCTAAATGCAAGAAACTTTACTATATGCAATCTTAACAAGCGACTAACTTGGTGAGCCAGTTCATGTGGTTGAAGGGTGGATTCATTGTTATGTCCGAGAAATGAGAATGAATTGATTCCTCGAAGCGACGGGATGGAAGGCATGGGCATGGAAAGCGACGGCACGTTGAAAGGATCGTTATCACCACCTTTCATTGACCAAATGTTGTGCGGGTTAGCCCCGAGGACACCTAAAGGTACTATTTTCTTGATGGATATTGGTTATAACCCGGTTGCTATAACCCTTGAGAGTTGTGGAAATACTACATTTACATGTCCTTATAGCTTTGCTGGGGACAATGCCATTTTGTTGGATCATCAACAATGATCACCTGCAACCTACTGGATAGCCTTGATAATACATGTTTTCCGAATTTGGTGGAAGAGCTATGGAAATCTTCATGGATGATTTCTCGATATATGGATCCCGATTTTGAGAAATGTTTGGAAAATTTGGAAACGATACTTGGTGTTAGCTTTAGAATTAGGAGAAAAAATGCCATTTCATGGTAACTGAGGGTATTGTCTTGGGGCACAAGATTTCTGTAGTTGGGTTAGAAGTAGACCAAGAAAAGGTTTCCATCATAAAAACTCTCCTACCACCTACAATAGTCAAAGGGATAAGAAGTTTCCTAGGACATGTTGGTTTTTACAAGAGGTTCATAAAGGACTTCTCAAAAATCTCTAGACCATTATGTAGACTGTTGGAAAAAGATGCAAAATTTGATTTTGATGAATCATGCAAAGCTGCATTTGATGAAATTAAATCCATATTAGTTACAACCCCCATCATGGTAACACTTGATTGGAACAAAGAGTTTGAAATTATGTGTGATGCCAATGACTATGCAATGGGAGCTGTATTGGGACAAAGAACTGAGAAGATATTTAAGGCCATATACTTTGCCAGCACAACCTTCAATGAGGAGCCTGAGAACTGCTACCTGGCGAAAAAGAGATGTTGGCAATGGTGTTTGCTTGTGAAAAATTTTGGCCTTACATATTGGGGTCCCATGTTATAATACACACTGATCATGTTGCAATTAGATATCTGATGAAAACAGAAAAGATCACCAAGCAGACTAATCGAATGGGTATTATTCTTTGCAAGAATTTGATCTAGAAATTAAAGACAAGAAAGGTAGTGACAATGTGATAGCTGATCACTTGTCTAGATTGGAAAAAACTACCGAAGAAGAAAAAGGAAGTAAAATAGCAGAAAACTTTCTTGATGAGCGGCTATTTATGTTATCAGTCCAAACACCTTGGTATGCTGATATTGTGAATTACTTAGCTTGTGGAATTATGCCATAGGAATTCAAAAAACCAACAAAAAAGAAAGTTGAGAATTGATAGCAGATTCTATATTTGGGATGATCCACTATTTTTAAGAAGAGGAGCATATATGATTATCAAGAGATGTGTACCAGAAATAGAACAAGGTGAAATGATTGATAAATGCCATTCATCACCATATGGAGGACATTTTGTAGGAGATGGAATAGCCCAAACAATTCTCCAATCAGGTTTTCATTGGCTTACTCTATTCAAAGACTGTTTTGAATGGGTAAAACATTGTAATAAATGTCAGAGAATAGACAACATAAGCAGAAGAAATGGGAAATGCCACTACTTGAGTGAAATCACGGTGGTGCAAATTTTTTGATGTTTTGAGGAATAGACATTCATAGAACCTTTCCCATCATCTTTAAAATATATACATTCTCCTAGATATGGATTATGTATCCAAATGGGTGGAAAACAATATCTTGTCCGAGAAATGATGCTATCTGATTTGTTGGGTTTAGACAAAGAAATATTTTGAGTAGATTTGGAGCACCTAGAACAATCATTAGTTATGAGGGAAGCCATTTTACAAATAAAGTTTTTGCAAAACTCATGAGCAAATATGGAATTAGACATGTAATGGGATTGGCTAATCAGCTTTAGTCAAATGGGCAAACAGAAATTTCCAATAGGGAGATAAAGAAAATTATGGAGAAAATAGTGAATACAAGCAGAAAAGACTGGTCTATAAAGCTAGATGATGCATTGTGGGCTTATAGAACGTCTTCTGTGCCCCTCCCGTGGAATGTCCCATATAGAATTGTATTTGGAAAACCTTGTCATCTCCCTCTGGAATTAGAATACAAAGCTATGTGGGCTATCAAGAAACTGAATTGTGACTTTCAAGGTGCCAAAGAAGAAAGATTACTCAAAATGAATGAATTGGAAGAGTTGAGAAATGAAGCATATGATAATGCCAGAATCTACAAAGATAAGGCAAAGAAGTGTCATGATCAGAAGATATTGAGGAAGGAATTCAAGGCAGGAGAACAAGTCCTATTATACAATTCTAGGCTCAAATTGTTTCTATGAAAACTGAAGTCAAGATGGAGTGGTCCTTACACAGTAGTAGCAAGTACACCCTTTGAAGCAGTGACACTGAAAATTGAATCTGGAAGTGAGTTTCAAGTGAATGGTCAGAGATTGAAGCATTATCTTGGAAGAAGCATAAATGAAGATTGATCCAGATTTGAAGAGAAAGGAGAATTTTGCTGAAAATAAAACATTATGCAGCAAATGTCTAGCTAAAGGAATTAGGCGGCGAAACTTCTTGGGAGCAACGAGAAAAATTTTGTGACTATGTACTTCAACGGACTTTGTTAATATTGGTGTGTTTGAAGTTTAAAGTTTTAATTTTGTTTTGAGAATTTTATTTTGTGAAATTTGTTAATTTTTCGAGGACAATGGTATGTAGAGATGGATTTTTATTTAGAATCATTCCTTCTCGGACTTATCGGGCAAAGAAATCTTTGTGAGGGGAGTTTATATTTTTCCCTAACTGTTTTTAATGAGATGCATAGTTGAAGTTTGGGGGAATGTGATTTTGTTTAGAACAGAAAATTTTAAATAGCTTTGTTGTGCTGATTGCTTGAATACCTTGATGATGATCATGCTGAGTTATATTAGATGAAGATGGAACGATTGTTCATACTTGAATTGAGGTTCTTTGATTATTAGAGGTGCTTTCACAAGTATGATTTAAGTGAGAGGAAGATATTGCATACTGTTATTTGTGTGTGATTGAAACACAGTTAATTGTGCAATTATGAGAAAATCCAAAAGATTGTCGCGACATTGGTTAGTCTACATTACAGTATGACGGTTACCAACTTACAGCCGTGACAAAGGCGCATTAACATTTGAGTCAAAAGAGGAAGTATGTCGCGGCGTGTATCTTTATATGCGTGGCGAAATGTCAGAAGTGGGATGAATGAACTAGGTGCGACATATTATTTTCTCTGTCGTGACAGAGTCCCCACTAAACTTTGATTTTGCATTTTGAAGGGTATGCATCCGCGAGGGTTCTCTTTGGTGACAGTGACACAAAATACTTTGAACATCAAATTTTCTTGTTTAATGGATGGTTGTTGGAGGGGATGACTAACTTTTAATTGAAGTGTAGAAAGCCATGTCGACATTATTCTCTCTATATCAAATGCTATAAATGAAAAGGGAACAACAAAACATTTGGCTATAAATAGAAAATTTTTGAAACTTGAAAAGCCACCTGCCTAAAAAACAATCAACCCACTCATCTTTCTTCACCAAATCTCTCTCTCTCTCTCTCTCTCTCTCTGTCTCTCCTTTAGAAAACCCTAGATTCAAAAGATCTTCTTCTAACCATGTCTGAACCGTCGCACCTTGTTCCTAATCTGAATGAAATGATAGAAGGATGCGCCCGAGAGGGAGGAAAGACCGATCGAACAACTCTATGCGGAAGCGAGGACGAGGAAGAAGAAAGAAGTTGAAACGGAAGCGGAGATTGAGCAATCGATTGAAACTAGAAGAAGGGAGGAGAGGAGTTTGAAAAGCTAGAGCTGAGCGAAAGCAGAAAGAAAGCAAAGCAAGCGATTTGGTCACCAGGCGTGCTTATTTACGCTGGAGGGATAAATTACGTACAGGAGATTTCATTGGCAAAGAGCTCTGTAACAAGTTGATCTCACCATTCTAAAGAAATAGTTGAGGCGGATGGCATCTCTTTTGAAGGATCTGGGCACTCGGATTAACCTCTGTGAACCAGAGGGACCTCAAGCTGCACCCTCAATGGATATAGAAACTTTCACCAGTAATCAAATAAAATCCATGGGCCGAACCTTTACAAATCCTTTACATATCTTTAGAAAAAATAATGCGGAAAAGTAGTGATAAATTTTTTTTTTTTTTTCCTTTTCAAACACTTAGATTTTTCGAAAAATTGTGCATAGTTTCCTTTTGTTTTCGGACTTTCCCAGTTACAAGAACCTGCGAAAACATTTAAAAACACTTCTAATCTTTAAATCCTCCAACAATCCTCGACTTCGACTTTCAGTTTGGGACTCATCGTCTAATTAATCAAACACAATAACCATACTATATATATACATTTATATACATTTTATTCATTCAATCATCAAAACCTTTTGAAACTTCTTCAAATCCACATGCATTTGTTTTTATCAAAAGATTGGGCTTAGTGGGACTTAGCGGAAACTAACCTCGTGCCTCGTCCCACTTTGAGATCAAAAGCCCCAGTAGTTCCTTTCCAAACTTTTATACATATACATATATCCATAACAAAATATTCAGCATATCTGATACATGGAGAAATTATATATACAATGAGATCTGTCGTCTCGTCTCCTCAAGGTCTCAGGCTAGCTACAGGAGGGTCCTGTATCGGCCTTTGTTCTCGAGGGTCCTGAAAATGTTTTTGAAACATAGGGAGAAAGAATGAGCTAAGAGACTTGGCGGTGAGTGTGTACATTTTCATTAAGATAACATTTTTCGGTATATATCAAAGCGATAAATACGTATACAATTAAAATCCAGTTTATACAATTAAATACTTGTACTATTAAAGTCAATTTATACCTTAAGTATTATGCCTTAAACTTTCTTTCTTTCTTTCTTTCTTTCTTTCTTTCTTTCTTTCTTTTTCTTTCTTTCTTTCTTTCTTTCGAGTGGAACCGGGGGAATAAACACCAGAGCAGTTTAAGTCTTGACGGTGAGGACAATCACATTCAGTCATAACCACTACCGCTGGAGAAACTCACGCTTTGCATAGGGTTCAGTCATAGCACCTTATCACGTGTAGGATATTACTACGAACACCTAATTCCTCCCTCGGTTAGTAACCTATCAGCACACCCACTCTAAATCCTTACACGCTTAGGTACCTCGGCCGATATCAGTCATATAACAGTCATAGGGGTTTAGGGTAACCATCGGTAAAAACATTTTCTTCAAAATACATTTGCAAATATACTTGAATCATTTACTTTATCATTAAAACACATGCCATTCTTTACATTTTAAACTTTCGCGATACTTTCAACATATGCACTCTATTACTCATCTCACATATAAATATATATATTAATCTAAATAAAACATTTAAATATCACGCTAACTAATTTCCATATTTCAATAAACTTTCGATTTTTAACATTAAAATCATTCGCTTTTAAAAGCTTCGATTTTTAATATCATTTTATTCATGATTAAGTAGCTCAATCCGCTTGCTTCGATTAATTCCGTTTCCGATCCGATGGTCTTTTTCACCTTTCAAGAAAATCACAACTATACATTAATCATAACTTCCATTTCAATCCACCATACACATTCATTTAAACCAAATAGACAAATTGCCATCGCACTAAAAAGCTGTTCATTTGGCCAACCTCTTTCCAACAATACTCTATAGACTTGTAAACAAATATTATTCAAAACAGTCTTCCAAAATTTATGAGACTCTCAAGTCAGTTCTTGATATATCAATTTTACATCTCTTTAAATTTTTCAATTTAAAATTCCATCTCTAAAGCCCTCGAACCACATAACTGAAAGTTATATTGTGATTTTTACAGATCTAGATAGCGAGGAAACGGAATACGCACATAGCTCCCTTTGACAAATTTTCTGGGCACTTTAAGGTTACAATTTGCATGAACTTCCTTCAGATAAATTTTCCCTAGAAGTATATTTACCAAATTTTGAATCACTCAATTTGGATGAGTGCAACTCCACTTATGGCCATAGCAAAATCAGTGAGGTTTGAGCTCACCCACACTTGCGTCACAGTGCTTGAGAGCCTTAGCATTTATTTGGCTCTTGGTCCCTTCTATACATTTGTAGCCCTATCTCTTATGATTCTTTACCAATTGGAATCAATTCATTTTGGATGATTCTAACGTAATCTATAGTAAAAATACAAACAGGGGTTTCTGAGAAATTTTATCATTCCCTTTACTTTACAACATGATCTTTATGCCCTCAGGGAGACATTTCTAACCAATTCATGATTATACCTCAATTTCATAAATCCTTAATAATTCAACATATCATACACAATGCATTATCAACCTAACCATACTCACTTGATTTGTCAAAACAATCCTAATCCATAGCTTTTCTCAATTTATCTCAAAATCATCATCATTCAGCCTAAGTACCACTAATTTAACATCCATACAAGAAAATCAAATCATTGGGTATGAAAAACATAAAAATCAACGCCCTGTTCAGCACATTTTGGTTTCCTTGGCTCTCTCTTGAGTTATGTACGGACTCAGCAGAGCTTGGATGAGGAGAAAAATCACATCACATGCGGGCCCTTCCTTTTTCTTCTTGCTTCCCCTTTCTCTCCTTTCTTTTCTCTCTTTCTTCCCTCTCATTTCTCTCCTACAGGTTCTCCTCCTTTTGAGACAACAACCTCTTCGTATATTTTGACTAACTCTTCCCAAGAATTGCCCTTTCATACTTGCAAAAAGTACCTTTGAACCAAATAAGCTCATTGGTCCATTCTAATGAATCATAAATCCATTAACCTATTATTTTATTCATAACTTAGTCATTAAGAAAAGTTTTAGTGGCTCTCATAATAAAATATCTCCCTTATAGCAACTTTATCTCGGTTCACCTTATCTTCGCTTTTATCTGGAATTAAATGTCAAAAATATTCTGTAATTTAGTCTAAACTTCAAATTAACCATGAATTATTCCAAATTAAATCCTTCCACTGATGGATTCGAGACTCACGAAATCAGGAGTGGGATTGAATATTAAAATCGGAAGTCGGACAATAAGCGTATTATTATCAGAATTACGTTCGGATCGCTGAAGCTTATCAGGACCGTTTCACTTTATTCCAGTTTCGTTAGTCTTTATGATATATTACGGACGGACTTCGTATTTCGGCCCAATTTAGAAATTTCATGTGACGAAATTTTGATCGAAATCACTATTCATAAATCTCCTATTCTCTTCTAAATATCGGTTAATTAAATTAGACGGAGTTTGACGGGGTTTTAGCGCATGAGACTCCCTCCATTCGGATATAATAAGAAAAATCATTATTCATAGGGCATTAGGTTACAATTTTGCCGAATTCCACTTCATGTCAAATGACCATTAGGAGCATTCAAATTCTAATCTACCCTCGTTTCTATCATTGGACCTCTAATCAGTTCAAAAACTACTATTATAAAATTCAATCAGGTTGGGGTTTTACACTTTTGTGAGCACAAGGCTCCGGGATTCGAATATTTGGTTAAAGAATTCTACGCAAACATGGTAGGAATGAAGGAAAGACATTATATGTCAGGAATAAATGGATTTCTTTTATTAGGGAGAAGATTGACAAGACTTATAACCTGAATGAGAGGAAGAATGGTTGAAGTTCGAAACTAGTAAGTACCGGACTTCCCGAGGAAGATCGATGATTCTTGTGATGTGATGGAAATGGAATGCCAACTTGGAAGAACCCCTGAGTCCATTGCGAGAGGTTCATTGGCAGACTTGATGAGAGAAGATGCAGTTTTATTTCCTCTACTAAGTTATTTTACCTTCCAAGCATTTGAGTACGATCGGGGAGAGCAGGGTGGAATGGTATGCCGTCTTGAAGGGAGTGAGTTCGAGTGTTGGAAAAATAATAGATAACTAAATTACAGGAGTCGTACAAGGAGGCTACATGGGGGTGTGCCTCATCCGGCATTGATCACTAGACTTTATAATGGAGGTGTAGAAGCTGGGAGGAGAAGAGACATATACTAAGACCCTCTACTCAATCAGCAAGGAAGTAATAAAGGGCTAGAATGAGGCAAGAAAAGTGAAAACAAAAAGAAGGGAAAGAAGACTTGATAGAGATAGAGGTAGATATGGTTTGATAATGCGAACTCGTAAAAACATCCTGCAGAGGCATGAGAAGGTTTTGAGGCCCATTTTGGCTTAGTGTCTCAGGGTAAGAGCCAGATCCATCGAGAACAATGAGCTCTTTGGTCTTCATGATAACAATACAAAATTGATGGAGATGCTGAAAGTTATGAGATAGGAGATGCAAGAGAGGGACAACCAGTTGAAAATCCAACTCCAACTAAGGGATGAGTACATGGATGCTGAGTTAAAAAGAAAGAAGAGATGTCGAAATATGAAGGAAGAACTTGGGCGAGAGATGAGGAGTGGAGAGCATATGAAATCAGAGAAGAACTAGGTGAGGACTAAGAGGCGAGGGAAGGATGCCTAATTCGGGGATCAACTTATGAGACGATGAGATCCTTGGAATCATGAAGGAGAGAGAGAGAGGATGCCATGGAGCAGAACATGCTGTAAATGGAAAATGCCTTTGGATATCTGTATAAAGAACATCAGAAAGAGATAAGGCTCCTTATAGAAAAAAAGGACAAAGAATTGGAAGCAACCCTAAATTATAGGGAGAAATTGTGGACAAAAAGTTTGGACTTGATCAATATAATTTGATCAAAATGTACTCTACTCAGGGTGAGTTTGAGGGAACTCTTAAATCTATTGGGCAGAGACAAAATGATCTCATTAGACAGATGGCACTGATGGAACAGTGCGCATTAATAGTGAAGGAAGCGAGGGTCCTAAGCGACCCACAAGTCAAATCACAATTCTCCCCTTCATTTGAAGAACTGGTTACAAGATTTGAATCGGTTTCAATCTGAACCATCCTCATAGGCATGATAAAAGGAAATAACTTGCCTGTTGTCTCTTCCCTTTTCCCACTTTTGTAACAAATCTACTTATCGAAATCTTAAATAAAAAAATAAAAAAATTCCTTTGCAAACTTGGTGTCCATTCTCAGTTGCACTTCTCTTGTGTTTATTTTATTTTCTTTCCTTGATTTTAAATAAGTGAAATTGATGACTTTTAGTTTATAATTCATCTTCAAATAAGGTGAGAATCATTTTCCCTAGTTTTGAATTGTGAATGAGAATTTGTGGTGTTTAGTAAATTAGACCAGGATGATGGAATTGAATTGTTGCTATTTTAAATTTCTTTGAATTGAATGTTTGAAATTTAAATAAACTTTCCCAGCTTGTAAAAATAACACAATAACATGTATCAAGAACCAAACAAGATGGCAGTGGATGGGTGGATGAAATGAGGCAGAAAGAGGAAAGTTTGGCAAAAAGATATTAATGAATGTTGAACTTGAAAGAAGGAAGGTGCACCAAATTGATGGATTAGTAAGACCTATAATTTTGTATTTGTAACGATTTTGAATTATTGTGAATCTTGATTAACACTACATATGGTCAAAAAAGTATCTTCCCCGAAAACAAAAGGTTAGGGACATCTTCTTACGCGGGATCTATCCGCGATTAAATCTCCAATGTCCTAGAGCTTGTTAGATAATTGCACCAGGCGAAATCTGGCAATATCCTTGCAGAGGGAAATGATATAGGCCATTCTTGGAGATTGAGCGCCAAGACTACCATAAGCATACACCTTAGTTCCTTATTTGAGGCCTTAATTCCATCATCAAGCAACACATGAAAACTGAATCTATAGCAATCCTACGATAAAGAACCCTTATTTGCCTAGATTAATGATAAATACATCATGATAAAGAAGAAGACTCAGGTTGGGATTTTATTATTTGAGTACAAGAAGGATAAGAAGGGTTGAGATAGGAAAATCAATTGAGATGAAGAAGGATGAAAAGAAGCTGTGAAAAGAAAAGTACCAAGGTGGATTTCGTTTGGTCTTGTAGCCTTCCGCCCTTGAACAATTAAGTTCTTAGGGGTGTTCGACACACAGTAGTCTGTGGCTGGTATGGGAGAATGCCGGCCAGGGATTTATTGGGGTGGTAGAAGCTTAAAAAGACAAAACATTGCAGTATTCCATAAACCTTGATAAAAGATGAAAAGGTAGAAAAAAGCAGGATCAAAGAAGGAGAATTCCTGATGCGAATATGGTCAAGGGAAAATACCACAAATAGAGAGTATGCGAAGAAAGTGCACCAAACAAATGAGGAGATGAGAGGGGTCCAACATCAATGAAAAATCAAGGTACATAATGGAAAGGAAAATAACCTCTGAGTTATGGCTGAAAATGGGTAAGAGGAATTGAGCCAAAATTGTCGATTATCACACAAAATTACCCAAACCACATTATAAGCCTAAAAAGACCTAATTGATTCACGAGAAGGTGGTATATGCTTACATTAGTGGGGTAATATGAAAAACAAGCATATGAGACTTAAAAGAATAAAAGGAGAAGTATCTCTTTATCGAGTATTATCCCGAGAAGATTAACTAATCTGCGAGAAGATGAGGAGAATACCATCACACATACCATCCGGGTTGAAATAATTACTGAATTGTTTACATTATAGAAATTATTTGAGGTTGTTTAGTCGAACTTATTTGAGAAAATCTTCATGATTCGTTGAGCATGTTCAAAAGCTCAATTTTACAACCTTCCATTATAGCATGCTGCAATTTATTGGATTCAATAGAAAATTGTCATAAAAAAATAAAAACTAAATTGTTTAAGGACAAACAAATCTTCTTTTCTTTGCTTGGAGATAAGCAAAACTTTAAGTTTGGGGGAATTTGATGAGTCTAAACTCACTTAGTTTTAATCATTTTTAAAACCTGTTTCACAGAAGTTTCAGTACAATTTTAATGCTGAATTATGGAATATTCACCAACTTTGTGTTTTGCAGGTTTTAAATGAAAAAGAGACAATTTCAGCAAGAAAAGCAGAAAATTGGCCAAGGTAGAAATCTCTATCACGATAAAAAATTTTTATGTCACGATAGGATCTCAATAGAACCAAAAGAAGCTATGTCGCAATAGGAAGCGCTATGTCGCAACAAAGATCAAGCTGAACTCAAGCCAGAAGAAAAAACTTTATTGCGACATGTCATTGTTGATTGATTTTTACTCAGGGCCCAGAATTTTACCAAGCTATTAACACTATTTTGCAAAGTACTAAAGTCCCAGACATCGTCGCCAAAAACTTGTTGACTGAATTTTGTATAGACCAAATTTTACCAATTAATTAGCATTGCTACCAAAGACTAACTAAAGTCCCCGTGATGGTGCAGAAACTTGATGAGCGATTTTGATTAAAATATGTGTTTGTCCTTTTGTAAAATGGATTCATTAAAATAGTTTGGTCTAAATCCTTTGCAAGTGCATAGGTTATACAAGTAATAAAAGTGGTTTTTAAGTCCAGATATCATTTCAGAGATGATGATAAATCAAAGATTAACTAGCCAATACTCGAATCCTTACTATTGGAACTCCAAATATTAAAATGATGAGAGAACTAATAAGTAATACTAAAATCATTCACTAGCTATATCTCAAAATTTAAATAAAAATGGATTTGAGAGTTCTTTGGAGTGAGACAACACTAGGAAATAGACAATGAATGATGTCAATTTACGCATCATTTTGAGTCATAGCTAATCCATTGGTTGGAAAGCTGAATTTGTCAAAGATGCATTACGGTATAGTTTGGATTTCTCCCTTAACCATACATTTCACTAATTAGATATTCATGGTCCTTTCGGTCTCATGGGTTTAATCAGTTACTAAAGACCATAATCATCTTTCTAAGATTTGGTTATTTTCATTTTCAAGTACTTCACACTTGGAAATATTGGGACCAGAGAATGTTCCCCATAGACAGGATGTGCAAGCCTTCTCAATTTAAGCGAAACTTTCATCCTTCCAATGATGATGAGAATTCTCCAATCTCATGATTAGATCTATGTTAACATGGGATCATAACCATTTCATCAGAAAGAGGAGAAACCTGCGGCGATTAATGAAATACTTCATCCCGACTATCACTTTTGACTGAATCAGTTAAATATCTATGCGAGAAATCTTTTAGAGTTCATTAGTTCCCAAATATTAGTCTACCATACCTATAAGGAACTGCTTCGTACCCTCAGGATTCTCCATCTCTATGTCACGTAGAAGGCCACTTGGAAATCAGAGCAAGATACAATCCTTTGTTTTTGCGTGTACGGTACTAGTACATGGAATAGTTAAGTTCAAGAATAATACCAATCAAATAAATTTCGAATTTCTACTCTTTATGGCGTTCTTCCACTTTGTCTTGAAGAAAAATAACAATCACTATACGATCCATTTCCAAGAGGCTGTCTTTTCAAAACTGGTTCACACATACTCCCGGTGACTAAATGATTAGGAAATTCAGGTGACGAGGCGATAAATGAACTCCAAAAATTTTCCAAAATACATTTAAAGCAGACCAGTAGTGAGAGAAAATTTTACAATATATTCTATCTCGAAGCTGCACATCAGTTCATTACTCAACTCCAGAAAATAAATAGAAAACTAACTAAAAACTACGCTAAAACAAAATCTACTAAAAAGGAAATAAAAGAAAAAAAAAGAAAAATAATATACTGAAAGTTTCCATTCACGAAAGTCACAGTTTTGGAAACTATTCGAGTGCCTAGATAGATACATTTATAGATTTTCCAATGATAGGCCACACTTCAAAATTGGTTTGTGGATCCCCAAAAATTATGTCCCAAATTGGTCGCTTTATTACATAGCAAAGAGTATGTTTGCAGCCAGTTTTGTTCATATCCATAGCTTATGGTATAACTTCCCGCAGTTTACGTGCGACCAGTTTTTCGCTTTTCTTGGACTATGTCACGACATGCTTTGATGAGTCGCGACGCCAGTTTTGATGCGACTAGCATCTTGTTCTTTGTGGCGATAGGTATCCTTTGTCAGCGACATAAAATTCTTTTAACGAAACTCTCATACTTTTCTGCCAGCGTCGCGACATACTTTGTGTCATGACCAATCTTCGTTCTCTCGCTGTCTTTTTCGCGACATAAATTTTCTTACGTCGCGACACAGTTTGATTTGTGCCTTCGTCGGACTTCGGGTGACCTTTGCGAGCAGACTTTAAAATCATCCATGTAAAGGTACATCTTGACTTTTTCTACTTTACAATGAGATAGAGTTTTCTTTGTTGCGACATTCTTTGCGTCAGTTATAACAAATTTTTGCGATGAGATTTCCTTTGTCGCAATAGATTTTTCTTCTGATCCTTGTCGTGACTGAAGCTGGATACATTTGCTGCTACAAATCTTTGATTTGAAACTTTGCTCTTCAAATATCTGGGTTCTCTTTCATTTTACGTAGTGACATATTTTCTTTTCGTGAAATTTTTTATTCACTGCATCACTTTATTGGCTCAGCGAAAAACCTGATTCTTTGTTAATATTACTTGACATAAAAGCTTTCTTGCATTATGCTCAGCTGCTTATTGGTGACGGAGGAGAGGACACTGCTTTGTCGTGACGGTTCCTCAACCTCATGTTTTTTTGTCAGCAGGCAGAGCGACCTCTTTGTGACCAGTCTTGTTGCCCCATTGTGACTCAGAATTTATCGTAGAGCGGAGTTTTCTTTGTCGTGGGAAGAGAATATCATTCCTTGAGGAAATTGGATCCTATCAACTTTGAGAAAACTTTTGTCGACCCTTAAAACACTAGGTGCTTGGCGAGCTTGTGTTATATTAACCGCACGTATACGTAGTGGCCGGGAGTTCATCATATCTATCTTCAATTCTTTTATATTACGACAGGTAAGGATTGTTCGAATAAAGTTCCATTTAAGGTTTTCTCCCGATCATCATGATGACCAAATCAAAGGTATGGCCATGAGTATTCTTCTTCACGCTATAACCGGTATATCCGACAGAAAAATTCTTTGTCCCCGCGACCAAAGTTCTATTTCTTTCGCGGTTACGACTGAGACTTTCTTGACATAAGGTTGCGGTTCTGAACATAGCTCACTGGATTCCATGCCGAGATTATATTGGCGACATTCACTATCTTCAGGGACGAAGAAGTTTGCGCTAGCCACTTTCTTTTCTTCTTTTCTGTTGGAGTATCACTCACGCTTTCAATAAAAACCTACAAAACACAAAAGTTGAATATTATAATTTAGCATTAATATATCTTCAGCGCTAAAAATATGCGAAAAATGATTAAAAAATGAATGAGTTTGGACTCAATAAATTCCCCTAAACTTAGGGATTTTAGCATCCCCAAAGGAAAGAAAAAAGAAAATTACCTGTTGTCCTCAGAACAATTTCTAGATTATTTTTAAGGACATTTACTGTTGAATCTGTTGGAGCAAGGAAACATAAATTCGGTGTAAAATTATTTTACAAACATGTGTTTCTTGTCAAGTGTGGGAAGATTTTCAATTAAGTTCACTAAACATCAAATAATTCATATAGTGTAAACAATTCAATCATTCAACCTTGATTTGTGAGTGTGTGATGGTCTTTTTCTTTTTGTGGCGAGATTAGTTAATCTTACGGGATATTTTCGAGATAGCGCATCTTCCTCCTTTAATCTTTAAAAGTCTGCTTCATTTGTCCTTAGTAATCTCCATTAATATAAAGCATACACCACCTTCATTATTAATTAGGTCTTTTGGAAACGTAATGTGGTAGGTAATTGGGTAGATATGGAACTTAATTTAGGCTCATTTTTTTAACCCGGATTTCACTTTACAGCTTGACACTCGGCCTTCATATGCATTCTTAACTTTTTTTTCATGTGATTCTCCTTTCCCATTTGGTTTGGTGCATCCTTCTATAACTTTTTACGTGGGGGTATTGTGACGCCACTTTCAGGGCTATAAACTTTCCTTGCTGTCTTTAGAAACTGTTTTCCATCTTTCTATTAAGGTTTTAGAATATTACAATATTTTTGTCTTTTAACTTTCTACCACCATGCTCATGACTTTGGTCAGTAACTCCCATACCAGTTGGTATTAGGGTATTAGGTGTTGAACACCCCTAAGGACTTAATTGTTCCAGGGAGGAAGGCTACAAGACCAAACTTATTCCACCTTGACACTTTTCTTTTCACAGCTTTTTTTCCTCATTCTTTTCATCTTTTCTCATCTCGATTGGTACTACGTAGACCATTTCTTATCCTTTTCTCATAATTTGAAACATTTTGAACTTGTCCTCTTATCCTTGATGCAATGGTCGCGTAATTTGGGAAAATAAGGGTTTGTTGTAGGATGATGTCTAGGAGAGAAAGGGTTTAGGCTTTTCATTTGCTGGTTTGATGATGAAATTGGCTTTTGGCTCAAATATGGAACTAGTGTGTATGCTTATGCATATTATAAGGGCAGGCTTTGAGAGGCTCAATTTGATTCAGAGATACTTTTGACCAAGTGCAGTGTTCATCAGGATTCATAATAACTAAACTGTTTACAAAAACAGAATTACAAGTCTTATTTGTTCTATCCAATTTACATTACAATCTTCACTTATCTTGAAGTTCAAAGCTTATATTCATCAATATCTTCACAACTCTCTTCTTTAGTTCATTTCATCCTACCCCAATTCATCTATTCAAGTCTTGTGTGGTCCCTGGATAATTTTTTTCCATTTTATTTGACCAATTAAAAGTTCATTTAAATCAATCATTCAATGCAGAGATGTTTAACACAACAACTAATCAATTCCATAAATATTTCAATTCCACCAAACAATTCACAGCTTATTTAGCCATTCAAACCAGGAAATCTGGTTTCTCCATTATTCAACCAAGCTATTTTCTAAATCTCAACAATTTCTAATTATTGAACCTGCCAAAAAGAAAGGAAATGAACCAATAAACATACAAACATTGCAAATGCAAGTGAACACCGAATTTGCTTTGCCAATTTTTTTTATTGGAAACCTGTTTAAAGTGTAAGGCATTTGAGTTCTGAGAGAAGGGGAAGAACTACGAGGTGGCTGCTTTATTCTTCTATCTTAACATGCCTATGGGAATGCATATTGCTGGTTCAAACTTGTAACCAGCTGTAGAGAGACATAAGGGGGCTACGGACTTGTGCCATTGCTTGGACCTCTTTGCATTCGCTTTTGTTGAATGCGAGACCACTGTGGATAAGGCCATTTTTCTTGATAAGATCCATTTTGTCTCACCTTTCCAGTATAGAGTTCGGGGTTCCTCAGGCTCACCACCCCAGGTGAAGTACATTTTTTTCGAGGTTGTTGATCATATCTAAGCTTTCAGTCCAACACTTTTCCCTATAGTTTAGGGTGCCCTCCATTTCCTTATCCATTGTCTCTATTAGAAGTCTTATTTATTTCGAATGTTCCTTGTACAAATACTTAAAGGCATTTGCCTTCTGCAGCATGTTCTTTTCCATAACATCCTCTATCTCTTTCATGATCTTGAAAAACTCACTTTCTCTTTTGAGCTGCTATGATAGGAAAACATCTTTCTTGCCTAGCTCTTAAAAACAAGTTCCTCTTTCTCTTGTTTCCCATGCCTTTCTTCATTCTTATCTCTATATCTTGAAGGCTTCCTCCAAATTCTGATCCCTTATTTTCAATTCAGCATCAATGTACTCATCCCTGAGTTGGAGTTGGGTGGTTTTTAGTTGGTTTCATCTCTGCTGCATCTAACATAATCTCATAGCCTTTAACATTTCCATGTTGATGTTGTTACATGAGCATGAGCTTCTGCTTGCTCACGATGGGCTTATACCACATATGGGGGAGAGATTTTCAAAGTGGGCTTGCATTCATTGTTCTTGCTCTTGTGCTATAGTATCATCATGGACAGTTTGATTTCAATGTTCTCTTATTCCTCTCTTATGACTCTGCCTTTCTCTTTCCTTGCTTTATTCTTAGGCCCTTATTGATTCTTGTGATTAATCGGGGAGTGAGGATCCTAGGGCAATTTTCTTCTTCCTCCCAGTCTCCTTCTACGCCTAAGATACATAGCCTAATGATCATTGCTGGGTGTGGAATCAGTCCCTTGTAGCCTCATTTGTAATAACTCAAAATTTTCTATAATTTTTCGACAGACTTTGTAGCCCTTCCAGGGATGGCATACAACAACTCTTAGCACCTTCCCCAGATTGTGCAAGTGCTTGGAGGTAAAATAGTGATAAATAAAGGCTTCACACCTTTGCTTGTTTGGTCGATGTTCCTCTGGCGATGGACTGTGTGGGTTTCTGGTGGCATTTCACTTTCCGCCGCCATCCCGGTCGACAAAGTCACAATCTTATGGAGTCGGGTTCCTTCACCCGATTTTCTTAAACTTGGCCGACTCTTCCTCTCATGAAGATTGTAAGTTTAATTATACGCTCTGGCGAAGGATATCCATTTCCCTCCCAGCTTCTTGTCTTATTCTTCATTCCGCGTAGGCATAGAACTTTCCTTCGCCATCTACGAACCGAAGTCTTATGCTCGTAGAAAAGATGCCATCCCTTACTCTTAATGACTTCTTGGAATGGGGAAATCCACTTGCTAAAGCCCCTTTCCTGTGAAACTATCTTGGCCTGATTTATCCCGAGACGACATAAGCCTACTGAAGCCCGGAGTTGCTTACTTTTCTCCCTTGCTTTACGCTTTCGACTTCTTCAGCTCCTCTTTTCCTCTTTCTAAGTTTCTTCAGCCCGATTTGTTTCCACCTCGCCACAGATTCAACTCTTCTCATTTCACTTACCCCAATTTTATGCAGTGGTTTGGTTGCTTCTTCAGTCATGTTGGCATCACTCTCTCGCCAATTTCGTTGGGGTTGAGAGCAGGTTTGTACTCGGACATTGTCGGAAAAAGGGCTTTTTGGGGATACAGGGTTTCAAAGGGCTGAGAGGAAGGTGATGAAATTTAGGTGGGTTGAAGGTTTATGAGGCAGATAGCCTTTCAGTTTTCAAAAATTTTATATTTATAGGCCATATGTTTGTTGTACCTTCATTAATTGTGACAAAAAAAAATTGATTTAGGGTTTGTTCCCTTTTTAATATTATGTCGCGACAGAAATTTGCAATTACTTGTAAGCTAAGTCAATTCTTTGTGTGACGAGCAAAATTTTTAGCGTTTCATTTGTGATGCTCCGGTGGATTATCGTCGCTGACATAGAAATGCATCTTTGCGACATATTTTTTGATATTCGTAATACTGCTTTTTTTTTTTTTTGTAAAATAAAAGGTTAGACCCAACCTTGTCGCGACAGAAGGAAAGTATGTCGTGATAGACTTTCCTGCGACTTTGATGAGGTTTGTTCACTCTTTGTCGCGACAAAGAGAACCAATGTCATGACAAGTTTAAACAGTGTCGCGACAAAAATTTGACTGTCGCGACCAAGTTCTGCCTCGAAATTTGCACATTTAACATATTTTCAACCATTCAACACAAATGACATTATGCAATATATTCCTTCCACTCAATTCATACTTGTGGCTTTTTATATAACATCAAACAACACTCAATTCAAAAATCATGAAGAACGACAATCTCATTCTTCACTCAATATGATTAATCATGATTGGCCCAGCCCAACAATGCATCAATGACTGAGCACGATAAAGTTGTTTACAATTTTCTACTCTAAAAAAAATTCACATTCCCCCAAACTTCATCTATGCATTATCATTAAAGAACAAGTTAGGGAAAAAGAAAAACTCCCCTTTATAGCACTTTCTGCCTGAATAGTTTGAGAATGAATGATTCCATATAATAACCACCTCTTCTATGAAAACTGTTATCTTGAAAATTTAACAAACCAGAAGAACAAAATATCTCAGAACAAGAAATGATATAAGAAATTCAGATAAACAAGTTTAAAAGAGCAAAAGATGAAGAACATGGATGTGAAGAATGCCTGGTTGAGGCGGACTCCCAAAGAAGTTGCTGATTTAATGTCTTTAGTTGGCTCCATTTGTTGCGAATGTCTTGGTTTATGAAATTCTCCTCTCTTCAAAATCACGGATCCCACCAAACTTCATTCAGCGCTTCCTCGAGATAGTGCTTCAGTATTTGACCATTCACTTTAAATTCACTTCTAGAATCAGTCTTTAGTGTTACTGCTCTAAAGGGTATACTTGTTACTCCCGGAGTGTAGGACTTACTATCTTTGTGACTGAATTTCTGTTTTGGGATAACATGAAGTGGGACTCTCTGGATGACTCAGACACAACTCAGTTCTGTTGTCTGCCTGACGTTCTGGATCAAAGCCCGGCTTTCGCGCGCATCAGCGACAAAGGATGTTGGGGATATCTTGAATCAGCCGTTCTGGTTATTCTTGATTCAGTGAATACCGGTGATCTTTCTGCATCGTTGGTTGAAAGAGTGGACGGATTTAGCATTGGCCCGCGTAGCTTTGTATTCTAGTTCTAAAGGGAGATGACAAGGTTTTCCAAATACAAATTCTATATGAGGACGTTCAAATGGAAGTTTTGAAAACGGAGTTTTATAGCTCTGGCCATCATCTAGCTTTGTGAGCAAATGCTTTTCTACTTATGACTTCATTCTGTTTTTCTCTAGAATTTTCTTTACCTCCCTATTGGAAATTTTAGCTTGCCCATTTGTTTAATGAAATTTAAGCCAATCCATCTTATGTTTGATTCCATATCTACTCATGGTTTTTGCAGCTTTGTTGCAAAATGAAACTCATATCTGTGATTGTTACGGAGTGCTCTGAATTTGCTAAAAATATTTCTTTGTATAATCTTGACCACTGTGCTGGCATTATTTATGGGACAAGCTATTGCTTCCACCCATTTGGATACATAATCCACAACTAGGAAAATGTCTAGATTTCCAAATGATGATGGGAAAGGTCCTATGAAGTCTATCCACCATACATCAAAAATCTGCACCACCAGGATTCCTTGTAGGGGCATTTCATTTCTTCTGCTTATATTTCCCATTCTCTAAAAATTGTCCCAATGTTTTACCTATTCAAAACAGTCTTTGAATAGAGTAGGCCAATAAAAACCTGATTGGAGAATTTTCTAGGCTATTCTATCTCCTACAAAGTGTCCTCCATATAGTGATGCATGACATTTCTCCACTGCTCAATATACCTTGTTACGTTTCTAGAACACACATCTCTCCCTTATGACCATATCTTGCTTTCGTCTTCCCAAAAAGTAGTAGGTCATCTTGTCTCTGAATCTGCTATCGATTCTCAATTTTCTTCTATTTATTGGCGAACTGGGTAACGCAAACTCCATAAGCTAAGTAATTCACAATATCAGCATACCAAGGTGTTTAGATTGATAACAAAAATAGCTACTCATC
This sequence comes from Tetrastigma voinierianum, assembly GCA_016808115.1. Taxonomy (NCBI): domain Eukaryota; kingdom Viridiplantae; phylum Streptophyta; class Magnoliopsida; order Vitales; family Vitaceae; genus Tetrastigma; species Tetrastigma voinierianum. Next base: position 285,570 of record JAEQBH010001881.1, read on the forward strand.
AGGAAAATTTTCTACTATTTCAGTTTCCTTTTCCTTTTCAGCAGTCTTTTCCAATCTAGACAAGTGATTAGCTATCACATTGTCACTAACCTTCTTGTCTTTGATCTCCAGATCAAACTCTTGCAGTAATAATACCCATATATCAGTCTTGGCTTATCTTCTTTGCCATAGGATATCCTAATTGTAGCATGATCGATTGTGTTTTTATAACATGGGACCACTAATATGTAAGGCACGAATTTTCCTGAAGCAAACACCCTTTGCCAACATCTCCACTTTTACGTATTTAGAATGATTCTCTTGTTGCCTCATTAAAGAGTTTCAGCGGCTCAAGTATGGCCTTGAATATCTCGGAGTTCTTTGTCCAATCCCTAACTCCCGATGCAAAATCAACGGCATCACACATAATTTCGAAATGTGTTAATGTTCCATCAGGCATCTTCGCATGATTAAATGCACATCACTAATCTGGATTTAATTTTGTCAAATGCAGATTTGCATGATTCATCAAAATCAAAATTTGCATCTTTTTCTATGCCAGTCTTCTACATAATGAAGATGCGGAGATTTTTGAGAAGTCCTTTATGAATCTTTTGTAAAAACCAGCATGTCTTAGGAAACTTCTTATCCCCTTGACTATTGTTGGTGGTAAGAGAGTTTTTATGATAGTAACTTTTTGCTTGATCCTACTTCAACTGTGAAAATCTTTGTGTCTAAGACAATACCCTTTGTACCATGAAATGCCATTTTCCCAATTTGAAGCTAGTTCTTGTCTTGACACCTTTGAAGTCTTTGTTTCAAATTTTCTAAACAATTCTCAAAACTAGATCCATATCTTGAAGTCATCTTTTCCGCGTTCCATGCTCACCACCAAATCAGAAAACATGGAGCATCATACACCTTTGAAAGGTGGCAGGAGCATTACATAATACAAAAGGCATCATTCTAAAAGCAAAGGTGCCATAAGGACATGTAAATGTAGTTTTCTTCTGATCCTTTGGGGTATAGCAATTTGGTTATAACTAGAATATCCATTAAGAAAACAGTAATGGGAGTGCCCTGCTAACCTGTCCAGCATTTAGTCAATGAAAGGTAGAGGATAATGGTCCTTTCTGGTAGCAGTGTTTAGTTTTCCATAATTACATACACGCTCTCCATCTGTCACACAGTTTTATAAGGAATCGAAGTCAATTCTTTTCATTTCTAATCACAATGAATCCACCCTTCTTGGGAACCACATGAACTGGGCTCATCCAAGGGCTGTCACGAGATTACGCTTATATGGCTTGCGTTCGGCCATTGATACTTCTTTTCATTCTTAATTATTAGATTCCGGCACTACTTTGATGTTCTACTTGGGGTTTTAGCGTTCTCCTCTAAAAGGATCTTGTGCATACGAGATAGAAGGGCCGATTCCTTCCAGTCATATCTATAGACAAAACTATTGCTTCCTTGTATTTTTGAGAATCTCCAGCAGTTTTGTTCTTCAAAGCTCAATCAATCGATTGAAATGATGGTAGCTTTGCTAAGTTTGTAGAAACGTCGCTGATATATTCGAGAAATTGTTTGAGATCAAACCCTGAGCTTGTGTTTACTTCAATAGCTTTCTCTTCATAGCGATGGAATTTTACGTACTATTTTCTTGACACCGAGTAACACTACCTCTTTTGATTTTAAAATTAAGAGTTCAGCCAAGATGCTCAAGATCTTGGAAATTCATCATTCCATTCATTGAACTACGAAAATTACAATCATTGCTCGGTGTTCAAGCGGTGGAATTTTTTCTGTCACCGGCGATGTCGTTTTGTTTGTTTTCCAGCGTGATTGAGATTGAAGTGCACTTCTCATCTCAACCTTGAGTCCAGTTCTCCTTTCATCATCAATCAAAGTTGCTCTATTGCTAGAAAAGGCCTTCTAACGGCAGGTGGGACTTGCATTACATCTTCTTCTATATCAATAACTACAAAGTCCACTAGGAAAATGAGCTTTCCCACTTTGACTAGCACATCTTCAAGAATGCCCATAGGTTGGGCCAAGGTTCTATCTTCCATTTATAAGGTCATTGCTGTGGGAGTAAGCTCCCAGTAGGAATCTTTTAACCCGCAAATAAAGGCATCAAGTTGATGCTGGCTCCAGAATCGCATAATGGTGCTTTCCCATATCGGAATTCCCAATTTTTCAAGGTGTAGTGAGAAACACTTTGGATCTTGCATTTTCTTTGGTAAAGACTTGGATAACTGAGCGTAAGGTTTAAATGGGGCTCACTACCCCTTCAACTAACTAATTTTTCTCTTTATGCTCGATATATCCTTCATGAATTTTTGCATAGTGAGGCATTTGAGTCAATGCCTCGAGAAAGGATATTGATCTCTATCTTCTTGAGGCATGTTCAAGAATCTGAAATTGCTCTTCCAAGCTTCACCTTCTATAGCCTTTTAGAGGAATGGAACTTAAGGGATTGTAGGCTTTAACCTCTTCCTTCTTCCTTAGATTTCCACTTTAAGCTTCTTGCTCTTATATTTTTGTTGTTCTATCTTCTTCAGCAACTTCTGAACTATGCTGCTTCAATTCTTCTCCAATTTCTGCATGTTTCTCTTCCTGGTTTCCAACTATTTCTCATTTTATTCATTTTTCTTGGGTTCTCTGCCCTTCTTGGAAGTTAATGCCATGCGTCACTGGATTCTTCCTTGTAGATCGCGGGAATGCATCCTTGGGCGATTCACCATGGTTAGGGTGCCGCATCTGAGTCTCCAGATTCTTCAAAGAGGCATTGGTATTGGCCTAAAACATAGTCGTGTTTGCTTGGAATGCTGCTAGCTCAGAAAACTTCTGCTTATGTATGTTTAGTAGCCTTTTATTTTCCCCTATGAAAGCAAGCATTTGGTCCTCAAAGGAATTAGATCTTCTTTGCCTTTGATTTTTGCTCTCGTCTTACTTGCCTCACTCTTTGTTGTTGATTCAATTGGAACAATTGAGCATGATATTCTTTGCAAATTTTGTCCAGGTATTTGAACTCGTTGTGATCCACCTCCATATGAGAAATTCTCATGGTTCCTGAGTGCTGGTGTGTAGTGAGTGGGCTAGTTGAGTTGGACCCAAGAGTGTGCTCTATTTCCGTTGGTGGCTGTGCCTCCTTTCAAACTTGGTAGGTGATCGGGATGAATCATGCATGCATTTCAGTTGAATTCTCGGTGTTCTTTATAGCTAAAATGAATGATTCATAGTCTTTTTCATTAATATCACGCTAATCCCTCATGACTACTCTGTTGGTACTCATAGGAAATATGGCGATGTTGGAGATCAAAAGGAATTGCTTCAAGATAGAAAAACAAAATAGAAGCGAAATAACTCAAAGGCGGCAGGCGAGAAAGGCTAACGGCCGACTGCCGCGGAGACTCTTCGCCGCGGCAAAAACACTTCACATTTGTGAACTACATGCATGACGGTGAAGCGCCAGTGGACCCTTGGTCGCCCATTCTGACCACACCGTGGCGGCGCATAAGGTTGCAAGGTTCCCTTTCCATTATGGGAAACTTCAAAACTCCTAGCTTTCGCCATTGATGGCCCGCCTCGAGGTATAAAAAAGGGTACTTCAAGGTAAAAGGGATCGATCAGTGCTAAGGAGGAGATATAGGAGTGGGAGATCAAGATAGACGAATTCGGGACAGATCGCGAAGACGAATTTTTCAGAAATATTCTCCTTCAACCTACTTCATGATCTGATTCTTCAATCAGAATGAATAATATGATGAACTAATCTTTTCTGTGGTTTTCCCCAACCCAACTACACAATGATGGATCGATGCCATGGCTTATTTGAAATACAATAAGGAGTTCATACGTTTACTTTAATTCTCGTTTAATTGGCATGTTACTGTCACAACCGTGGCATGCTAAAGCCGAGTCATGATCGAGAGAAGATAACTTCTAGGACATGGTTATTAAAGCAACACTGGGTAGTCACATCAGAGATATTCCGCATCGCAGAAGTGTGGCATTAGGGCTTACATTTGCCGCTTTCTCGGAGTCGAGGGATTGAGGAAGAGATGCAATACATCCCACTGGCAAGATAGACAAATATATCTCGAGAGAGAATATCTTGTAAGAAAGATCAACCCGCCAACATAATCTGTATAATACTTCAATAAGTCCTTTAATTGAATCGCATCTATCAAGAGTGGCAGGAGATGGTAAACCCTAGGTTTCTCTAATATCGATATAATTCAATACACGAATTTTAAGTTTTGTTAATTTAGTAATTTAGTTGACCATAGATTAAGGAGGGGGGGGGGAGGGGGGGGGGGGGGGGAGGGGAGGGGAGGGGAGGGGGGGGGGGGGGGGGGGGAGGGGGGGGGGGGGGGGAGGAGGAGGGGAGGAGGAGGAGGAGGAGGAGGCCTTCCAACCAGCCATTGTCGGCCATTAAATCGCAGTTAGCACACTTCTTCAAGGGAACGATAATTTTTTCTGACTAACCACTACACTACGTCAACTCGATCGAGTATATTTGCTCACACTGCCAGCGTTTCTCACCTAATTTTGCACACTTTCGACTCGCCGCAGGGACCACACGTCCTCACTATTTATTTTCTCTCCTTCATCTATTGTCCCCAATTCAAGTGTCGTGTGCATTCTTATCTCATTGTTTCCAAGTCATAATCTTATTAATATCCAATCTTTGCTATATGGCGCTTCATCTGCTAAACTCAATTACACCACTCCCCTTCAGTCTGCTGCTACTTGAAGCTTTAGATGGAGCTTTGTAGTTGCATTTGGCAGGGTCTTCAATCACCTGCCTTGCCACCTTAGTGCTTTTTCTTTTGAAAGCTCCATAGCAGGTTGCATCAATTATACCCTTTGAGGCATAATTCATGGAATAGTAGAAAATGTCTATTTGAGTGGTCAGATCTATTCCATGCATAGGGCATATTTTTAGTATTCTCTTGTATCTCTCCCATGCATTGTAGATACTTTCATCCTCCCCCTGTTTAAAGACTATGATTTCTCATCTCCTTCGTGTCAAGGCCGGAAAGGAAAATCAAGCCATATAGGCCTCCACCATCCTTCCCAATTTGTCACGTGATCCAACAAAGTAAAGGACTCAAACCAAGTTGTCTTTATATTCTAGTGAAAAGGAAAGACAAGAACTTGATCACTTTTGGTCTCACCCCATTCAGCTTGATCTGTATAGTTACTCCCAATCTCTCATGTTGTTCATCGTGGTCTTTAATGATGCCCAAGAACCGATGCCACTGCACTACTGTGATCGTGAGTTGGTTCAGTTCAAAATTGTTGGCTTTTACAGAAATAGCTCTTACAAGAGAGTACTCATCTTGAATAATAGGCCCCTAAAAGTCCTCCATCGCTATTTACCTTCAGGTATATCTCAGCTTCTCGCTTCTTATGGAATGTTGTAATCTTCTTGATTTTCCATATATCAGAGATTCAGCACTTGCAATATTCCTCGATTCCTGTTTTCTCAATTTATGTATTCAAAGGTAGCAGATTCGCTTTCCTCGGTTTTCTCGTGCATTTAAAAATCTCCTAAATAGAAATACACGAGAGATCAAACAACTCAGGGGAAACAAAGCATCCATTTAATCTCATAAGATTTTCACAGCTTAATCAGCTACTGCAATTAAAACTATTTTTGATTTATTTTTTAAATTTTTGATAAATAAAGAAAATGTCCAAATTAGGTAATTTTCTCTTTTAGAATATTGATTCTTTAAATTCATCAATCAATCCATGGCAATCTGCTAAAAACTTGACTGATTGTGATAGACCAAATTTTACCAAGGAATTAGCACTGTTGCTAAAGACTAACTAAAGTCCCCGACAACGGAGCCAAAAACTTGTTTATTGATTTTTGTATAGACCAAAATTTACCAAGTAATTAGCACTGTTTCCAAAGACTAACTAAAGTCCCCGACAACGGCGCCAAAAACTTGTTGATGATCGATTTTGATTAAAATATGTGTTTGTCCTTTTTGTAAAATGGATTCATTAAAAATTGAGTTTGGTCTAAATCATTGCAAGTGCACTGGTCATACAAGTAATAAAAGCGGATTTTTAAGTCCAGATATTGTTCCCTCAAGGATTGATGATAAATCAAAAGATTAACTACCCCAACTACTCAAGATCCTTACTATTCAACCCAATGTTAAATGATGAGAGAACTAATAAAGTAATACTAAAATAATTTCCCCTAGTATACATAAAGAATTTAATAAAATGGATTCGAGTTCACTGAGTGAGATAATGACTGAAATAGACCAGCTGAATAATTGTCAATTTCGTGATCATTTTCGAGTCATAGCTAAACCATTAGTCGAAAGATGAATTTGTCAAAGATGCATTGTGGTATAGTTTGGATTTCTCCCCAACCATAATGCTTTACTAATTAGAGATTCATGTCTTTGGACTCATGGGTTTAATCTGCCATTTGTAAGATATGGGTATTTTTCATTTTATAATACACCCAAATCTTAGACTGAAGAATCTCGGCTTCTAGATAGGATATTGCAAGCCTTTTCCAATTTAACTAGCACCTCATCCTTCAATGCTGATGAAATTCTCCATCTCCTTAATTAGATTTATGCTAACACGGGATCAGAATCATTTCATCAAAAAGAGGAGAAACTCTGAGCGATTAAATTGATACTTCATCCAACTATCCGCACACAATGAGTAAGTTAGTCATCTATCTGAGTAATCTTTCAGAGTTCATTAGTTCCCAAGTATTAGTCTACCATACCCACAAGGAACTGCTCTATACCCTCAGGATTCTCCATCTCTGTTTCAAGCAAAGGGTCTCCTGGAAATCAGGGCAAGATACAGTCCTTTGTTTTTGGGTACACGGTACTAGTACGTGGAACAATTAAGTTCAAGAATAATACCAATCAAATAAATTCAAGATTTCTAACTATGGCGTTTTTCCACTTTGTTCAGAAAAATAACAATCACCATCACCCATTCCCGCAGAGAGCTTCCACCTTAAATCGGGTTCTCATATCGTTGACTAACTCCGATAAGGAAAATTCCTGAAATTCTAAACGAATCGAAATAAATGAATCCCAAAAATTTCAAAATCCATTTAAAGCAAGAATAACAGTGCGTAGAGAGAAAATTTTACAATAGATTCCAAACAAGCTACACGCTTCACTACTCAACTCTAGAAAATAAATAGAAACTAACTAAAAACTAAGCTAAAATAAAATCTACTAAAAAGGAAATAAAAGAAAAAAAATAAAAGAAAAATAATATATAAAGAGTTCCAGCTACTTAGAAGTCCTGGATTTTCGGAAGCTATGCACAGTGCCCTAGATGCGTCTATTTATATACTTTCCAATGATGGGTCGTACTTCAAAACTTCTTTGTGGATCCCCAAAAATTATGGCCCAAATTGGTCGCTCTGTCGCGACATAGAAAATTATGTCGCGGCAGAGTTTTAGTCCTTGTCCCTTATCTTCTGTTGTAGCTCGCAGCCTCCCCAAGGCAGGTTTTTTTTGAGCTTTTTCTTCTATTCTCACACAGGATGTGACTTTGATAGTGTCGTGACATAGTTTTGATGCAGTAGACTTGTTCTTGTCGCGATAGGAGTGTCTTGTGTCGCTATTACAAAATTTGTTGCAAACTAACTTCTCATACTTTTCGCTCAAAATTACCAGACACTTTTCTTTGTCGCGACTAATCTTCTATTCTTCTTTCTTTCGCCTTTGGTCGCGACATAATTTTCTTCACGCGAACACAACTAGTTATTTGCACTATCGAGATTGAATTTGTGTCGCGAACAAACTCCTCCAAGATGTCGCTGACAAACATTTCTTTTACTCAAATTTTCTACTTTGTCGACATTCTTTCTATGGTTATCGTCTTTGTTCGCGATTGTAGTTTCCTTTGTCGCGACAAAAATTTCTTCTATCCTCACTCGGTCGAATTCGTTTGTTGCAACATAGAAATCTTTGTTGCGACAAACTCATTTCGCTTATCTCGCTTCTTTCATTTTCTATCACGACATAATTTTATTTTGTCGCGATAGAATTTTATTACTCTACAGCTTTTATTGTCGTGACAGAAAACTTCTTTGTCACGACAGAGATTCTGCCTTTAGTTCTTCATTATGTCGCAACATAAAACTTCTTGTATTTCTTTTCAACTTCTTATCGCTACAGAGATTTTTTTGTCGCGACAAAGTTCACCTTAACCTCATGTTTTGTTTGTCGCGACATAAAACCTCTTTGTCATAACAAAGTCTTGTTGCCCTTTATTGTGAACTCTGAATTTTATGTCGCGACAGAGTTTTCTTTATCATGAACAAAATCCTTCCTTGAGCTGGTCTTATGCTGAAAACTTTGTCGCAACATAAAAACACTTATCGCAACTGACTTGTGTTATAACCTTGCCATACTCTGTCACGACAGAGTCGTTTTTTGTCACGACATAGTTCATTTGCTATCTTCATTCTTTTATGTTATGACAGAGTAAGGATTGTCGCAACAAAGTTTTACTGTCATTTTCCTTGATCAATGTCACGACAGAAATCAAGAGTGTCACGATAGTCTTCTTCACACACTTCTTTAGCAGTGTCACAACAGAAAAATTCTTTGTCGTGGTAAAGTTCTATTTCTTCCTTGAGTTCAGCCTGGACTTTGTTGTGACATAAAGTTGCTGGTTGCGACATAAAGCTGCTGGTTCCCTTGAGATTATGTCGCGACATTCAGAAACTATGTCACGATAGAGAGTTCTGCCTTGACCACTTTCTTTATTCTTTTACTGCTGATATTATCTCTTTTTCAATAAAAACCTACAAAACACAAAGTTGGTGAATATTCCATAATTTAGCATTAAAATATATCTTAACTACTCCTGAAAAATGGATTAAAAATAGATGAGTTTAGGACACATTAGTCACAACTCTGTTGCGACATAAAGAACTTAAGATGGTAGAAAAGCTTTGTAGCGACAAAAGACAAATCTGTCGCGACACAAAATTAAGAGTCAGCAATGGAAGGCAAGACAACTTTGTCACGACAGAGAAGCATTATGTCGTGATAAACACAACATATGGTTGAAGTGAAGTATGTCGTAAGAAAGAAATCTATTGTCGCGACAAAAGATGTGAAAAATTGCAAGATGAATGTGGCGACCCTGAAAAGTATGTCGCGACACAATGAAGAACTGAAGGCAGAGATATCTATTGCGACAATGATCAAGCAATGGAAATAGAGTTTTGCCTCAATAATCAAATTTATGTCGCGACATTAAAAGCTGTAGAGTAAGAAATTTATGTCGCGACAGAAAATGGAAGAGCAATGAGGCAAGCCAAGATAAGTTTATCACGACAAAGACTTTAATGTTGCAACAAACAGTTCAGCTAGCGACAAAGATCAAAGAAGATTATGTTGTGACAAAGAAAGTCCGTCATGACACGTGGTTCGGCTTCCTTAGCAAAGCAGTAAGACAACAAGATTATGTCGCGATAAAGAAAAAGTCTATCGCAAATAAATACGTAATTCCATGCAATTAGAAGAAACTCGCGACAAAAGAAAATTATTGTCACGAATAAAGGTCGAAGAACCATTAAAGTATGTCAGCAACATAAAAAGAATGTTGCAACAAAACTTAAAGAGCCAGGCGTAAATTTAGTGTCGCACAAAAGATTTAGCATGAGAAACGTAAGACCGTCGTGACATCAGATTTTGCGTTGCAACATTTCAAACTTATGTTGCAACATAGAGTAAGGCTAAAGGACAAGAAGTTTTGTCGCGACAAAGAAACCTATGTCGTGACAGAATTCAGAAGTAGCAGAAAAGTTTTTTATGTCGCGACACAAGACACTCATGTCGCGATAAAGACTAGACAGTTTCAACAGAACTATGTCGCGATATTGCCAAATTATGTTGCAACATAATTCAAGAAGAAAGCATGAAAATATGTCACGATAAACTACAAGCCACCTAATAAATAGCTAGGGACAAAGATGAGAACTATACAAGGCCGTAACTTTCTATGTTGTGACAAAGTAGTCAATCACTAGACTTCTTTTTGGGATCCACAATTTTAGCCTGTATGCGACCCACTCATTTGAAAATATATGTCAGACGCATCTAGTAATCGTGACTCACTCTTCTCGTAAAACCAGAACTTCTGGGTATCTAAAACTCCTCTGTATATTATTTTTGTTTTATTTATTTTTTCTTTTTTCTTTTCTTTCATTTAGTTTTTAGAGTAGCATTTTAGTTATTTTTTTCTTGAATTGAGTGTTGATCGAAAGGGAGAAGTTTCTGAAGTTGGTTTTTTGTAAAATTATGTTTTTCATTATTGTCTGATTTAATGAATTTGGAAATTTTATGGAGTTCATCTATTTAAGTTCATTTGTTATTTCAGTGAAGTTACTTGATGAGTTAGTCACTGTTCTTTGTAAACCAGTTTGAAAGACTGAGCTCTATTTGGGATTTGATCGATGTTAATTATTGTTTTCTGCTAAACTTGAAAGAATGTCATAATTCGAAATCCTGAATTTATTTAAATGGTTTTGTTCTTGAAGTTTCTTGTTCAGAATATTAGAAGCGTGTACCTAGAAAATGACTATATCTTGCTTTGATTTCCAAGAAGCCCTCTGAGTGACATAGAGATGGAGATTCTTGAGAGCATGGAGCAGTTACTTGGGGGTATATTAGACTAATATTATGGAACTAATGAACTTTGAAGAACTACTTTGATAAATCACTAATTTACTCATGGTGTGAGGATTAGTCGAATGATATAAGGATTTATTTGATCAAAGGTTTCTCCTATGTCTGATGAAATGATCTTGATCCCGTGTTAGCTGAGTTCTAATCAAGGAGACAGAGAATTTTATCAGATTTGATGGATGATATGCCAATTAAATTGGGGAAGACTTGCATTATCCTGTCTATAAGGGCAAGCAGTCTTCAGTCCTAAGAAAAGGGTGTAAAGTATTGAGAAGGAAAAATACCCAGATATTAGAAAGAGGATTATATTCACAAGTAATCGACAGACCCATGTGTCCAAAATGAACATAGATCTCACTAGTGAAATGTATGGTGTGGGAGAAATCCAAGCTATACTACAGATTCGACAAGTTTAGATTTCTAAAACTCATGGCTGAATTAATGTTATAAATGATGTAGAAATTGATAATTATACATCAACTTAATTCCCAATGCTACTTACCCAAAACTTGTCAATCCAATTATTTTAAAATCTCTTTATATATAGCTATGAGTTTTATTTAGTTTTTACTTTCCTTAATTTAAAACCAAACCACTTTAATCGCGGGAGTTCATATAGCAAGGATCTTAAGTAGATAGGTAATTGATGCTAGATTTTTCATCAATCTTCGTGGAGAACGATATCCGGATCTCTTAAATCCACTTTTATTACTCAACGACCGTGCACTCGCAAAGGATCTGCACTCAAAACACAATTTTAATTAAAGCCTTCTCATCTAAGGCAACAACATATTTTATATCAAAAACCAGTCAACAAGTTTTAGGTGTTGTTATCTGGGACTGGTCTAATTCTTGGTGGCAGTGTTGAGAATTTGGGTGACCTATATATTTTGGTCTATACAAAAATCAGTCAATAGACACCTAACATAGTAGAGGGACATTGAGTCACAACCTTCTTCAAGATTGAGATTTCTACCCCACGGATCGAACTCGCATCCCGTAATCATTCATTAATGCTCGTATAAGATTTAGGGCCATCAACTTTCCCCGCACGATCCCCCGGGATTCCATTTCAGTTTAGGCTGCACTTAAACCCATTCTTTATCGAGTTTGCAAATGCAACAACGCTTCCTTCTCGTGCCATTCCCTAATGTTGTTTCTAATCGGGTTATTACGTGTTCTCAATTCCTTCCTTAAATCATCTTTCGATGCTCCGATACCACTTGTCACACCCCTGATCAAATATAAGGAATTTTTCTCCATTTTTAGATGTGCGGTGCTAAACCTTTTAGCCAACCTTCCCTCACAGTGTCTCACAAAAGCATGTAAATGACTTAGTTTTACAGAAATGATTCCCAACTAGTATTTCAAAATTGTCACGTGCCTTACACTTCCTCTATATACAAGGATTTTCTATTACGTAAATTATGTATTAATTCTCTAACCCTTATCCAAGTTAGAGACAAGGTCCTTTTATAGACTTTGGTGTCTCTTCCCAATATGTGCTTCTTCCCTCTTGATTTTGAACTCAAATTTTGGCTCTTCTTTTCAAAATCTTGTTCCTAATTTGAATTATGGTTCAAACTTCTTGAATGTCGTCAATTGGAATCGATCTTCTTCAAATTTAAACTCCCACTTGCTTGTAATCAGTGCATGCCCACCGTACAACACTACCATGAACCTCATGGTCCACCATACCCACAATGCACCACCATGGCTCGTCTTTGCTTGTTAGGTGTCCCATAGGTCAAGGCATACCTATGAGGCCCTTCTATCTGATTAACGATCTAGGCATCTAAGGGGGTAACAAACCCACCCCCTTTTAACAAAGTTGATGCCCTCGCGACTCCTACCAGAGATATGCTTCAGACTACTCTTCAAATCGCCAGTGTTACATTCGCTCCCAAATTTTCGACGGACCGTTTTCCATCGAACAAGGTAATTGTCTCGCCGATTCTTTCTTACTCAGCTCTCATGGTCTCCTGGTGGTTAGAATATTTTCCACCCTTTTATCAAACTTCTTCATTTATCTGCGGAGGTGCATCGTTTCAGCCTGCGGCTCTTCCCCGGGTTCCCAGATTCAGTAAGGTTTCAAGACTCCACATGGAAAGTTGGATGCAACTTCAGTCTTTTTGGAAACTTCAGCAAGTAAGTGACTTCACCCAATCTTTCGATCACCCTAAAGGTCCCTCAAACTCGCACGCCTTCAAGGTCTTGCTACTAACTTTTTTCAAGATTTGAGGAGTAAGTTTTAACAATACCTTATCCCCGATTTGAAATTCCAATGACCGTCGATGTTGATCCGCATACTTTTTCATTCTCCTAACTACCTTCTCAAGGCTTTCCCATGCTTCATCGAACATCTCCTATCGAGAAATTGCTAGTCGATGTGTTGTAGGGCTATCTCCACCAGTCTACTACTTTGCCACATCTAGTGGAGTTCTTAGTTGCCAACCCATAGCCAACTGAAAAGGGCTCATCCTTGTTGAAAAGCTTCTATGCAGATTGTAACACAATCGGGCAAAGATTGGGCAAATCAACCCAGCTCAGGTATCATTACATAATGTCTCAAGTATTCTTCCAACAATGCACATCCTCCCTGGGCTTGTCGTCTGCTTCGAGGATGATCTTCACTGTGGATAACTTCAACTCTGACCCCAAGAGTTTGAAGAGTTCCACCTAAAAGAGCCCCTTGAATCTAGCATCTCGATCACTGACTATGTCCTTAGGCAAGCCAAAGTGTTTCACCACATGACTGAAAACAAATTGGTTGCCTTTTTAGTAGGACATTCCTCCAGTGCTACCATAAACACTGAATACTTTGAGAACCGATCAACCACAACAAAGATGGATTTGAACTCACTAACCTTAGGGAATCCCATGATGAAATCCATGGAGATGCTTTGCCATGGCCTTTTTGAGATGGAGAGAGGCTGCAACAATCCCGCCATCTTCTTCGTTTCCGTCTTGTCCAACTAGCATACCAAACAAGACTTCACATATGCCTCGTGATATCATCAATGGCTTTTTGGCAAGTACAGATCGAGATAGCAACGCCTCGGCGGCTCCATGGGAAGACACTCGACTTTAGGATTCTCCTATCTAAGTGGCATCCCTTGGCTTTGATATGGTAAGTGGGCTTGGGCCACTTCACAACATGGGCCAAGCGGCCCTTGGACCCATTGAGTAGTGTGTGGGCTTGGGTTGCTTCACAACATGGGCTAAGCGGCCCCTAGGCCCATTGAGTAGTGCGTCTAAAGACCATGGTACCCACAATGCCCCATTTTTCCCTGGCTGGAATTTTGCACTTTTTCAGTTGGGGAAAATATTATGTTTTAAACCTGAAAGTGAAGTCGAAGTGACTAGGAAAATCAATGCGCGACATCGAACGCCCAGCGTGAAGTGTGTTTCGATATAAAGCGCGTGGGAAGCGCAGACGCTTCCCAACATGCTCGAGGCGCATGATACCGACCGCGCACGCGCCCTCAAGGATGTTTCATCCCCTTTACATGTGGGTCAGCTCGAAAGTACCACTTTACTTTTTCACAAAGCCTTTTGGTTGTTGCAATTTCGTTTCTCCTATTCTTCTAAAAACTTTTCTTTCAAGGGAATATCGGAGGTCCCTCGACTAATTTCAATTTTTCGGTGAGTTTTCTCAAACTTTGTTTGTACACTTTTTTGCTTCGTGTCTTTGTTTGTTAAGTATTTCGTCGTAGTTATCGCTTCTTTCTTAAGGGTACGAACATCAAGCCACAAGTAGGGTTATTAGGTTTCAGGAGTTACCTGCTATTAGACCTCTAGAAGGAGATTTCTTTTGTCTTTTGGATGATCCCCCTTTATCCTGCTTGTTTGCTCGTAGAATGGCGCAGAGTAGTCACAAAGAGGCTTCTACTACACACTGCGTAAGCAGGACCCCTGTGTGAAACGCCCAAGGTAAGCAACAGTTGATGTTACGCCTATGAGACTCGAGGTCCCTTCGTGGACAAGTTCTTATCGCCATCAGATTGAGACGCCAATGGCATCTAAGTGCGATTAGTGCCCAAAAAGTGCTATTTTGAGCCCTATTTATTGTAGGTTTTGAGCACTTTTTGTGTACTAATCAATCGAATTAACCCGATATGCACATTAAGGTCCCGACTATTCTACTGATCGCATTTTGTGGCTAATTTTGTAGTTTTTGCAAGCTATTAATGACAAATTTGTCGAGTCATCCAAGCACGTAGAATTCGAGTCGAACTTAGCATTGTAGATAAAAACTAAGAGAAAGAAGAGCGTAAAAGCTGGAAAATCGAGCAAATTTTCAGAAGGGGTGCGAAAATGCTTATGCATTTTCTTGTTTTTTTTGCTTCGTTGACCTCCAGTTTGACTTCCTTTTTGTGATTTGTCCTATTTTTCCCTTCATGTATTATGGGTATTAAGGGTATTTTTGTATTTTTGCTTATTTGAGCACTATATAAGCTCAAATGAAATCTTGTAGCAGGAGCTTGATTTTTCTCTTGGCTTGATATACAGAGACTGAGCGAGAGTTTTCCCACTGCTTTTCTTTCCCCTCATTTTCTCTCCATTTCTTCTATTTTATCGGCTGCTAAACACCCCTTAAGGATGACAACTCAAGGGATGGTTGGCTAAACTCCCTCCATCCTGAAGAGTATGGGCTAATGGGCTAGGTTTTGAGGTAAATGTTCCGGGGTTTTGTTCTCAGAATGCAAGCATTTATTATCATTTATGTTTCATCTTCACTCTAGGTTTAAATCTCTTAAATGTACTCTTGATTAACCTGTATTCAAGTAAAGCTTTTACAACTAATGATGCTTATTGGCGATCCATTGAAATTCATTAGCTCGTTTCTATTAGTTACTGTATGGTAGATTTGGGGGATAGCCACTGCCCTGGGAGCATTAATGTCCAATAAATGCTATATTTCAAAAGGAAAATTATTAGGTTCGGGCTTTTATAGCCAATGAAGATCCTGGCTCGAAATGACTATAGGTCATCCTCCCCAACGCGAGGAAAAGGACCCGAGAACCTCTCATTTAGGTTTATAAAATTTGTTGAATTTATAAATTTTGCTGGGGCAGTAGGAGGAATTTAGGTTTATAAATTTTGTTGATTCCGGCACAACTTACCGTAACATGAATCAGATGGCACCATTGCTGGGGATGGTGCCTAAGTGTAAGTGACGAGTTGTTGAATTTGTGATCCACTTCATAAGTGTTGGTGAATTTTCAACCCTTTTGTTTTTACTGTTATTTCCCTAGTAGTTCACTGTTAGGTTGTTTCAATTCTTATACTATACATATACAATTTCTATTTTCATTTTTGCTAATAACATTAACCTTTAAGTTTGTTTTGTTTTTGTCTCTTGTTGTGTTTTTGTGGTCAAGTTTTCATAGAGCTTATGCACCACCTGGATAGAACACACAGTGACAGAAAGGAGCAAGGCTCCACAAGAACAAAGCGGTAGCGAGCATACACTGTGGTAAGATGGAGCTCTCCACTCGAGAGCAAAGCTAGAAGCCAACAGGGGGTTCACGTAAATCCCAATGTGATCAATGAGGGATCATATACATCCTCGAAGGGTAAGTGCACCTCCTACATCAGGCCTCCTCTGAGGACATAATTATCAAGCCCTATCAGGCCCCCTGCTCCCCACTCCTTCCATGGAACGGAGAGTGAAAATCCATACCACACATCCGAACGAGGAAGTATGCAATACCTTCAAAGAGGACATCTCCAATGTGGATCTAATGAGACTAAAGTTCTTTCCTCTAACTTTGAAGGACAAGGCTAAAATTTGGCTCAACTCTCTGAGGCCGAGAACTATTAGGAATTGGGGAGATATGCAGGCTGAATTTTTAAAGAAATTCTTCAGCACCCATAAAACCAATAATTTGAAGAGATGCATTTACACCTTTGCAACCCAAGAAAATGAGAAATTCTACCTCAAAGGTCGGGAAAGGTACCCAGAGACCATCATGCCCGTCTCACCATGGCTTCTGATACTGGATGTCGGTTAATCACTTCTATACGGAATGTCCCCCGCTATGAAGCGCTTGTCGAAACCATGTGGAGGGACTTCATGAGCAAAACATCCGTAGGAAGCCACGGACTCGAATTATGTGGTCGGTATTATCCAAGGCATAGGACGAACCCAAACTGTGGTGCCAGAAGGCGAGGCCTCGCAAACTTAATCAAAGGGGAGGCATGCACTCACTCCTAAAGGATATGGAGTTGAAGGCAAAGTCAGCTCACTCAAGAAGACTCGGAAGAGCTCAAATGAGAAAACAACATGAGGTACTACAAAGAGGGAGGCCCTCAGACACATCCAAATTTCCTTGCTTCATTTGCCAGTCCACTGATCACCATGGAGAGCATTGCCCAACTTCTCCTTCAATGAGGGATTTGATGGCTGAGCATGCCAATGTTGTGGGCCAATACAAGCCATCAACTAATGCCCAATACAACAACACATATAATCCCAATTGGAGGAACCATCCTAACCTCTCCTGGAAGACAAACCCTCTAGCATCATGTCTCTCCCTTTCCTCGCACAAAGAACAAAGAATGCGCGGCTCCTCATCTCAACCACAGCCACCACCATCCTCATCTCCAGTTGAGCAAGCTATTTTAAATCTAAGCAAGGTGGTAGGTAATTTTGTGGAGGAGCAGAAGACCATCAATGTGTAGCTAACTCAAAAAATCAACACTGTGGAGAGCACTCTTAACAACAGAATGGATGGGCTCCAAAATGAACTAGCTCGTAAAAATGTGACAACCCCGTACATCTCCATCACAAGGCTTACCACTAGGCAACAGTGCAGAAAGGGAAATTTCCTTCCCGCATTACACCCTAATCCTGGGAATCCATGAGATAGCCTCTACCAAAATGAACCCGCCCCATAATGGATGCCAAAGTAAAGGCCATTACTTGAGAAGTGGTAAAAGAAGTCGAAAGAGCCTGCCTAAACTCGCTGAGGAGCATCAAGGAAGAAAAGGAAAATGGAGCCGAATCGATAATTATAAAGAAGATTCCATGAAGAAGAGTGTGCCTCCTCCATTTCCTCAAGCATTAAAAGGTAAGAAAAAGGCATCCAATCATACTAAAATTTTAGAGGTGCTAAGGCAGGTGAAGGTCAACATCCCCTTGCTTGACATGATTAAACAGGTCCCAACATATGCCAAATTTTTAAAGGACCTGTGTATAGTGAAGAGAGGGTTAAATGTTGATAAGAAGGCCTTCTTGACAGAACAAGTCAGTGCCATCATTTAGTGCAAGACTCCTGTAAAGTACAAAGATCCGGTCATTCCGCCATCCCTGAATATCGGAGTAAGACTTATGTGGACAAGGTAATCGTTGATTTGGGCCACGTCAACCCGCTACCATACTCAGGCACATTTCTGGGTTTAGGAATTAAAGCCTATCACCATTACCTTATCTTTAGCCGATAGATCCGTGAAAATACCCAAAGGCATAGTTGAAGATGTTTTGGTGAAGGTGGATAAATTTTACTATCCGATAGACTTCGTCGTCCTTGATACAGAGCCGGTGGAAGATGGTATTAATCATGTACCTATCATACTTAGGAGGCCATTTTTGGCCACATAAAATTCCATTATAAATTTCGGAATGGAGTCATGCAACTCACATTTGGCAACATGACATTGGAGCTTAACATCTTCCATCTGAGCAGTAAGCATAAATCAATGGAAGAGCAAGAGCCAGATGAAGTCTGCCTGATTAGCCTAGGTGCGTGACAAGGCTCGACAAAACTACAGAGGAATTGGATGAAGAACAATGAAGTGTTTGATGGAGAATCCACGCCGGGCCACTCCTCCAAAGACATTTCCGAAGACCACCGTGCTGGTAGAGTGCTTAAAACAGCGCGGTTAAAACTGCCGCAGCCACCTCACGTTGCATGTAGGGACTTCTCCTCCCTGATCCACTATGAACCTGAAGGGTTTTTACCTTATAGGAGTGGTTTCGCAAAGAACTTAGAAGCCACTCCAACTTTGTTCGACTTTATTTGCTTTACTTTAAGTTTAATTCTGTGTTTTTCATAATTTTCTTAATTTTAGATTTGTTTTCGTTGTAATTTTTTATCCTTTTCAATTCTTTCGTAACATTCTCATAATTTTCGTATTTTTGGTTTGGTAAGTGTATCATAACTCCTCCACCATTCTTCACCCTCCCCGACAGAGCACTCCTCATACAAACAGCCAGCCAGTCAACTCCCTCTACCGCCTACGTAGCAGAGGATGACATACCACCAGCTGCTCACCATTGAGGAGGTAGCTCTTCCTTCTCTAACTTTCCAATCCAAGCCCCATTAAGGACAATGAGACATTTGGTTAGGGGGAGAGTTAGCGAAGGAAGTGGCTTTTACATTTATGTTTTGTTGCTATTTTGAGCAATTTTTTTTTTTTGTGAAGATTAATGATCCTGTCGCTTAGCTTCGTTTGTAGTTGTTTGTTTTGGTTGTGAAGCTGTTAGTTTTTTTTTGTAAAGTTGAAAAATATATCCATATATCTTTTTATACATACCATACACCTCACACTTACAATTTGTAAAATTACACCTTTTTTTTTTTTGTGTTTTGCCTGCTTGTAGTTTGAAAAATTGAAACATTGTCTAATGTTGTTGATGTTAGATTAGTTACATGCTTAATTAAATGGATGATCAAGCAGCTCTAGTGCTTCCAACCCTTTTCTTCCACCTCTAGCCAACCACACAACTCGGTGTGCATATAAGGTTTCAATAATAAGTCAAAACCGCCTAACCTCCTAAACCTCGCAGTGCCTATCCTAGTTTCATTTACTACCTCCAATAAAGTTAAGGACCCCCCTGTGAAAGAATAAATGAGTCTTCCAAATAAAAAGAAGAGAAAAGAAAAACAAAAAGGCAAAAAGAAAGAAAAGAAAAGAAGAAAATCGCTATAAGCTACTTTTGAAACCCAAGTACGCTCCGAGGGGCATACTACGAAAAGTCTTTAAAGCTCTTATGCCCTAAGCCAATCGGGCCTGGGAGCCAAATTGAACTTAGTGCTCGCTACATGGGTGAATCTTACGAGGCCGAGCAGTTGTGTGTGCTGGAGTCCCGGGTCATTCAAGTCTGGGGTGAAATCCTCAAGAGTTTCGCTGCTGGAAAATCCTTATGACTCGATGCCCTAAGCCTTAATCGTCAGGAGTCACCTGATCCCCCGCATGGACTTTGGTGAAGTTGATTCCTCATCATTGCACCTTACCACACAAAAAGAATTATGGAATAAGAGCAGGTCCTGATCTATTTAGGTCAGTTAGTGTACTAGGTCAGCAATAGCTGCTTGGGGGAAAGTGGCCGCGCTTATCAAGTTGAAAACTAATCATATAAACACTTAGGTTTCGTGGAAATTCTAGGTTGATTCTGAGAAGGAAACTCTTTAAAACTCCGACCAGATGACATTCACCTCTCAGCGATGGTTATCATAGGTTTTAGTGATTCTTTATCGAGGGTTAGGCATTACTTTCACCCACATACTAAATACCATTTTGAGAACATAATTCTTTGTTATTATTTTTCGTCTTTCTTTCTTTCTTTCATCAAGTAAGGACTAGCAATGTGTCGGTTGTGGGAGGATTAGTGCCCAAAAGTGCTATTTGAGCCCTATTTATCAGAGGTTTGGAGTTAATCTTGTGTTCTTAATCAACCGATCATCCCGATTTACATTACATAAGTCTCAGGGCTATTCTACTCGATCGCATTTGTGGCTAATTTGTAGTTTTTGCAAGCTTATTAATGCCAAATTTGTCGAGTCATCCAAGCACGTAATTCCGAGCCGAACTCACTATCGCATTAGAAAACCGTAAGGAAAGAAGAGCGTAAAATGGAAAATCGAGCACAGAGAAGGGTGCTAAAATTTTTCGAGACTGCGCTAAAATGCTTTATGCATTTTCTTATTCTTTTTGCTCCGTTGACCTCCCGTTTGACTTCCTTTTTGTGATTTTTCCATTTTTCCCTTCATGTATTATGGGTATTGAGGGTATTTTTATATTTTTGATTATTTGAGCACTATATAAGCTCAAATGCAATCTTGTAGAAGGAGCTTGATTTTTCTCTCGGGCTCTGATATATGTGAGATCGAGCTGGAGTTTACCCACGCTTTCTTTCCCCCATTTTCTCTCCCTTTCTTCTGATTTTTCTCCGTCGCCAAACACCCTCGAGGATGACAACCTCAAGGGATGGTTGGCCAAACTCCTCCATCCTTGAAGAGGAGGGATACCGGCTAGGCTTGGGAGGTAAAATGCCTGCTTCTTCGTTTGTAATGCAAGCATTTATTGTCATTTATGTTTCCATCTCACTCTAGGTTTAAATCTCTTAAATGTACCTTGATTAACTTGTATTTGGTAAGCTTTTAGGGTTCAATGGATGCTTATTGCTAGATCCATTGAGATTCATTAGTTGCCTTATATTAGTTACTGTATGGTAGATTTAGGGGATATGTTTTCACTGTCGGGGAGCATTAATGTCTAATAAATGCTATATTTCAAAAGGAAAAATATTAGGGTTCAGTTTTCATAGCCAAATAAAGATCCGGTTCAGGAAATGACTATAGGTCATCCTCCCCAACGCGAGGAAAAGGACTCGAGAACCTCTCATTTACCTTAGGACCTTAATCCTAGTAGCCCGATGCTTCAAAGAGTTATTTTTCATATTTTATTTCAGTTTATTTTTAGTATGCAAACCATTCACCTCCATTGTTTTTACAAAACCCCAAATCCAAATTGGAATTCACCATTTTGAACTTAACTTAACATCATTTACACGAAGAAAACCCATCCCTGCCCTAAAGCCACTATATTGTAATAGCTAGGCTACGGTAGTAGGAGGAATTTAGGTTTATAAATTTTGTTGATTCTAGCACAACCTACCGTGACACGAATCACACGGCTACCTCAAAAATGGGGGAGGCAGATAATGTCGTTTATTTTACTTCGAGAGAAGTTTCATTGCCGGACTTTGCCTCCCGTCTTCTTGTGAAGCGCTCCTACACTTCACTAGGGCACTCCTCGGCGACTCATACATCCGAATGTCTTTCGCATTCTTATACAGTTATAAGGTGCTAAAATTTCTTTACCAATCGATATTTACCGGTAGTGACTTGGTTTTATTTTACACTTCAAGTCAGATCGTGGGGTCGCCATTTATGTCGGGTCCACGCCTGCTACAATTTTTAATCTGCCCCGCACTCCCCAAGACCGAAGCAAAAGCGGTTTTTCGTTAGTCCAGAGACGAGACGCCGGCACTCCATGGCTTCCTCGACTTAAACCAGCCTCTCGCTCCCGTGTTTGTTTTAGCCAGGACTCAGACTCGCCTAGGCCGTTTATGTTTTGACATGCCCCTCATTTCTGGAATTATGCGTGTTTTGACATGTTCTTATTTTCTGAAATTTTTGTAGGTAGGCAGGCGAGGCCGATTGGTTAGTTGGGTGGAGAAGGCCAGTTTGGAGCGCATCAGATGACTTTTAGAGATCACTAAGGGGGAGCGCAACCACGAGCTCCTTTTATCTGTGAAGAACTTGAGGGAATTAGGCGCCAACCTTTTCCCTTACATAGTTCCCATTACCCCCAATCTCCGCCACCAAAGAGAGCTTGTTGGGGTGGGTGAACATTTTACTGGCCGACCCTTAAGTCAGCCCCTGTGTTTTGACACAAGCGAGGTTCGCTCAAGAGCCCAAGTCGATTGCTCAAGAAACTCCGCTACATTTTTTCGCTCGAGCAATTGACAAACAAGATTTCCAGCCCTTCTCTAGGTGGCAAAGAAGAAGAATAAGGGAAAGATCATAACTATTGGTGAGAGACTAGAAGGTTTTGTGGATTGGGTGGATCTAAACGTTAATGACCCGTCTGAGGAGAGGGAGGACGATATGTATAGTCTCACTACTGGATTTTCTGTGTGAATATGCAAGCAGGCGGCGAGCGAAAAGCGCTTAAAGCGGTCTGGCCCAGAAAAAGAGGCTCAGAGGAGCCCGACAATAATTGCTGTGGACTCCATAGAACGAGCCTCCGATGCCCTATCGGCATTGGAGGTTTCTCCCAGGATGCTTCTCGAGAGGCTTCAGGTATCGTCGAGGAGCGTGGATTTCAACCAAGGGACCCTCCAGAGCCGATAATGTCGCTGCGAGGCTCTCCCGTGAGACAACCGCCAGACCGCCGAAGCCCTCGCTGTAGTTCAACTCCGCAATCTGGGTGGCCCCTCGCAGCCAAGGAGCTTTGACAGTCGGTGTCGAACTCTCCTAAACCGATGAAGTGGGAGCCATCTCCCGACACTATTGCCCCCGGTCCGATGCCGCCCAGTAGCCAACATCGCCAGCTTCGAACTCTTTTAATAAAGAGGGACGCTTTTATCGCCAATATGCACAAGCTCTACCCTACTAGTCTTCGAATAGCGGTGGTGGTCCTCTTTGAAGAATATTCCATTCCCTTCCCTAGCTACTTAGATAAAAAGTCCTACCAACGTGTGGCCGAGGACGGGATGCATATTCCCAACCATGACTTCAACAAGACTCCGCCAGCTAGTACGGTCGCTTCTAATCGAGCCACAATCGCACGCCCACCTTCCTCGGTTTTCTTCTAACGCCTTTCCTTTCATAGGCTATCACAACTATCCGGAACATGGCTCATTAGCATAGGGAGCTTCATCTCCCGTTGGACGATGCTAAGGAGTTGTGACGCTATGCTCAGTCCGCAGCCTCCAAGCACCAAGCTCAAGACGGCGAGCCAAGGCCACAAGGGCGCAGCTACACTAGGTCGAAGGCTGAAGAGGGTATAGAGAGGATAGCGGGATGGAAAAGAGAGGGAGGAAGCCAAGGTGAAAAGCCTGTCGTTTCTATTGGTTGCCATCACGAGGGTGATGCAGCTACCGCGAGAGGAGGAGTTAGCTGTCCGAGATGCCCTCGGCGGCCGTCGAAGAGGCCATTCTACGAGGCCGAGCCGAGGCCGAGGTCAAGCCGGCTAGAGGCTGAGTGACTTCCTTCGCTTGATATCAAGGATCGGGAGGATGAAGTGTTTTCCCTCCAATCTTAAGCGGGTAAGGATAAGGAGGCCATAGAGGAGGACTACCAGAAGGCCTTAGAGTTGATATTCTCTTATGGTTACGGGTGTTGTGCGTTCAAACACAACATCTATGGAGACCAGCTAGAGGTTCCGTATGGAGTCTAACCGCTTCCGACCCGTCCTACCGTGAGTTCTTATAAACCCTGATGCCCCTCGGCCCCGAGCGCCCAATCGAGGCCACAACAACCAAGGTGGATCGTGAGCTTAAGCAACTCCGAGAGGAGTGCTCTAAGGATCGTGCTGACTTTTATCCCTCTTTCCTTTCTTCCCTTTCTTTGTTGAAGCTTCTATATAACCCTGCCGTCGCCATAATATATTCTAACTTTCATGTAATTATTGATGCCTATCGGTGTATTAATGAAATATGATTTCCTTTTTTACTTATGCAATAAGTCCTTATTTCTTTCACATCTTATTCATGAATTTCACTCAAGATAGTTGCTGCGGATTTACTACGTTAAGTTTTATGCTCGTTGCTCGTGTGGTTGCCGGGTCAACAGTGATAAAAAGATCGTATTAGCATTTATATAGTGTTTTTCATGTATTTTTGTAACCCAAATGCTAAAATTCACACCAAATTCCTAAAGATTACACTAATCCCCCATTTGCATATATTTTGTAGGAATAGAAAGTAAAAGCAAGCAAAGAAAGGGCTGAAAGAAGAGAAAGCAAAATCTGTGCTCGAAGGCACTGCTTCGTTGAGGTGAGGAGGTTTGCCAAGGTAGGTACATCCTTCGCCGAGGTATGAAGGACACAAGGAAGACTACTCTGCTCGCTCTTAGAGAACCTCACCTTCGAGGCTGCTGGTTCGGCCAGTGATGAGTCCAAAACTCATCTATTTTCAAATCCATTTTTCTTGCATTTTTGAGAGTTTAAGGTCCTATTTAATGAAGAATTATGGAAACTTCACCAAGATTTGTGTTTTGTAGGGTTTTAATGCAAACGAACAACAAGAAAAGTAGAAAAAATGGCAGAGGTAGAAAATGTAGAATGTCCGCATTCAATTATGTCAATACAAAGTTCAAGATGTACCAAGAGGTTGAGCTATGACACAAGGATCCTTATCATAACAAAGACATGTATCGGCCAAAAGGGTTTAGCTTGCAAATGTCACGACAATTCACAACTATATCGCAACATAAAACAGAAGAAGAGAAGGTCAAGCCGTGACATTCTAAAAAGCCATGTCGACCCGCTTATGCGTAAGAGTAAAAGAATGTTGTGATTTTTTCAAAACTTTCGTCAGTGAACAACATAAGTGCCAAATGATACAGAACATTGTCGCAACATCTAAAATTATATCACGACAAAGAATGCAATGAAGTATTGAAAAGAATGTCGCGACATAAAAAAATGATTGTCGTGACAAAATAGAAGGAAGAAGATTGGAAGTATGTCGCGACAGTTATACCTTTAGTCGTGACAAAAACTGACAAGAGTTCAAGAACAATTGTTGCGACAAAGTTTGCAATGTCGCGACCAACCATCTAGAGACTAACAATGCAGGGCATGGAAATTATGTCGTTACATCAGGAACTTATGTTGCGACAATTACAAGATGAAGTCAAGTGAACTTTGTCAAGACATTTCCAAAGTATGTCACAACACACCAGGAGAGGGCAAGAACAAAGGTCGCGATATTCCTTTCTCACTCAACAAAAGATACCATGGAGAAGAGACTGAGACATATATCGAAACTTTGTGACATTTGAAAAGCTACCGCGCATTAAACACTCAAGAGGGATGCTAGTCAACATTGCTGCGACAAACTCACAACAAGGAAAATGAAAACATAAAAATCGTGAAGAATGTCAAGACATTTCAAACCACGCGACAATAAAGTTTCAAAGGCTAAAAGCTGCATAGACAAAGCTAATGTCGCGACAAGGCCACGCATAAAACCCATGATACACAAGTAAATGGTATAAACAGGACATAGACCTACATTGTTGCGACAAATCCATTAGCTGGACCTGCATTGAAATTCACAATTCCAGCCTAGAATTCCTGCCCAACAATTATGAGCCTTATAAATAGAAAGGGCTAAGGCAAAGAACAATATCTCCGCATCAAGAGCTTTTAGCCAGCCTAGCTTTACCTTTTCAAGAGCCAGAAGCTCCCTTTGTATATATTCTTTTTTTTTTTTTTTTTTTTTATTTTTCTTTTTTAGAGTAGGTACATCTCGAGATGAAATTTTGAGTTGGATCATTTGTAAATCAAGCTTCGTTTCTTTCTAAACTTAAGTGAAATCTGGAAATTTTTTGGAATTCATTTTTATTTAGTTTTAATCATAGTTTCAATGAATTTTTCTAATAAACTAGTCATTGTCACTTGTGATTCAGACATGGAAGGCTTAACTCTTTAGGAAAGGATTTGGTGTTTGATTGTTATTTTGCAGTAGTTTAATTGTATGTTTTGGGTATGAAAACTAGATTGATCTAATTGGTACTACTTTTGTAATGAGCATTTCTATATATCAATGCTTTATACTTGGAAAGTCTTGCTACATGCTGCGATTTCAGGGATCTCTCTAGAAGTGACATAGAGATGGACTGCCTGAGAGCAAAGAGCAGTGACTTGGGGGTAAATTGCATTAATATTTTGGGAAAACAATGTACTATAAGTATCGCTCGATACATCATGGGTGATGTTCACAACCTCGACTGAGGTTCTTTAAAGTAACATTATTAAGTGTGTTCCCGAATAAGGACCATAATAAGATATCGAGTTTAATCATAGAGTTTCATCTCAATCTAATAGAATAATCTTAAATCCTGTGTTAGATGAGATTCTAATCAGGAAGAAAAGAGAATTGTGTTGAATTGATGGTTTGAGATGCAATTAAATTGAAGAAGGTTTGTGTTACCTTGTATGCATGGTAATGGTCTTAGGTCTAAAGATGGCTATGATAGAACCCAAGAAAAATAGCCAAATCTTGAAGATAATCAAATCTTAAAAGTAACTATTTAGAACCATTGACCTGGTTTAGGAATATGGAAAGCTAAATAATGAAATGTGTAGTGTCATGAGGCATTCCAAGGCTACACTACGCTACTCTTAGACAAATCAAGAATTCATGTCCTTAACAGTATTATATTTTTGGGAACTATGCAATTTGATAGTTAGAATACTAGTCTATTCCTAGTGTTAGTTCTACTTGGTGAAATCTCTAATCCTAATTGACTTAGATTTAACATTGTGAGAACTACTTAATTCAATTTAATGTCGATAATTCAAAATTCCAATTAGAGTTTCAAATAGTGATAATCTTGAGTAGTAGGGGTAGTTGATCTTTAGATTTTCTAATCAATCTTTGTGGGAATGATATTTGGACTTAAAAATCCACTTTATTACTTGTATGACCTGTGCACTTGCAGTGATTTAGATTAAAACAAGTTTTAATTACAGAATATGATATACAATAGTATGAAACAACTTTTCACACATTCAGTTAAACAAGTTTTTGGCAGTACTACTAGAGATTGAACTTAGTCTTTGGTAGTCTTGTTAAGATTATTGGTTTGACACAGTTTTTAGTCTATTGGAAATCAGTCAATCACCTAGGTGAAGCTTCCGCTTCCCACACGAGGGGCGAAGGGCCAGGTATGCAGGAAAGACACGATGCCCTTATTAGGCGAAGACCATCGCTGGGCGGCTTGTCAGACTGGAATAGCAAACGTCGCATTTTTATCCCATTTTGAGCCCATTTTCCATTTCCTTTAAATATATGTATTTGAGACATTTTGAGGGTTTCGATTTTTGGGGAGGGAACACTCTCTCCAGGCTTCTCCTTCCTTCTTCTTCTTGAGCCATTTTTTAGGGTTTTAGTTTTTGTTCATTTCCATTTTGCTTTGGAGCTAATATTGAAGACCTCGCTCATTAGAGGAGGTCTTGCAATGGTGGTGTAGAGTTGGAGACGATTTTCATTTCTCATTTGTTTTGTATCTCTAAACTCTACTCTATTTGTAAATCTTTCAGTATTATATTTATCTTAAATATGATTTTGTTGGATTACTTGGTTGCAATGAGTAGCTAAACATCCTAGGTTGATTGTGGAAGTTGATGTTTGGTTTATATATATATTATGATGGTTTTTGTGAATTCATGCTTGTGTGGATGTTAGTTGGTGTAGTTCATAGGATTATTATGGTTTTAACTAATTAATCCATTCCAAGACTTGGGTCTTTGATCCCCACAATAGGGCATCCTTGGTGAAGCTTGGATTCATACTAAAATATAGTCCCGAGTCTTAAGGTATGAATTGATTCTTGAAATAGTAATTAACCTAATCAAAGAAGTCGAAATTAGATGCCTAATACTAAATGGATTTCAATTAGGGTATCACACTCTCGACATTATGCGAGGATCGTATGGACGAGAGGTGATTGGTTGAACATAGTCAGGAATTATTCTTATTGTATGGATTAGGGAGGTGACCCGATAGGATTCAGGAAAGAACTTCCTTAGAAAAGTATCATTTAATGACTAAATGGATCGAAGGAGAATAGGGAGTTGGTGTGAGAAATTGAGGAGACATGAAGGGGTGTAAACTCTGCTCCAGTTCCTTGGACATGTAAAAGTGTACGTTCACTTAATCAACACTTAATGAATATAAACCATAAATGCATCAATGGAGACAATCGACCCTAGAATATTTCCTTGAGTTTTATCCCCAATACTACTCCATTCATTGTGAGTGGACAGTGATTATACCCTACTGTTTTCTTTTATTTTGGTTTTAAAACCTTTTTCCACCTACCATTTAGTCGCTTAAATAGTGAATGACTCTAGTAGCCAGGGTACTCAATCCTCTTTAAAACCACACCTTTCCTTTGGGATCGATATCTGGACTTATTAGTCCACTGTATTCCTTACACAACCTGTGCGCTTGCGGAAAATTGCTAACAATAGGAAAGGTACCATTTTTGGGCCTTAACTCTAGCTAACAGGCTAAGAGTCACTGTTGTGCTTAGGAATTTTCCAACAGGCTAGGAGCTAGCCTTGTATTTTGAAAGTGTTAGCATGTTTAGAGCCACATCGGTCTTTTGAAAGTGCAAGCAAGCTTAGAGCCACATCTGGTCTTTTGAAAGTGCCAGTAGGCTTTGAGCCACATTTGGTCTTTTGAAAGTGCTAGCAGGCTTAGTGCCACATCTGATCTTGTGAAAGTGCTAGCAGGCTTAGAGCCATATCTGGTCTTTTGAAGATCTTGCTTCGAGGTAGAGCCACACATTTGGTCTTTTGAAAGTGCAACCCAGGCTGCTTAGAGCCACATCTGGTCTTTTAGAAAGTGCGACGAGCTTGAAACGCTCGGCCTTTTGAAAGTTCCAGGAGGCTTAGAGCCACATCTAGTCTTTTGAAAGGGCTAGCAAACTTAGAGCCACAAATAGTCTTTTGAAAGTACCAGCAGGCTTAGAGCCACATATGGTTTGTTGAAACTACTAGCAGGCTTAGAGCCACATCTGGTCTTTTGAAAGTGCTAGCAGGCTTAGAGCCACATTTGGTCATTTGAAAGTTCCAATAGGCTTAGAGCCACATTTGGTCCTTTGAAAGGGCCAGTAGGCTTTGATCCACATATGGTCTTTTGAAAGGGCTAGCAAACTTAGAGCCACATCTAGTCTTTTGAAAGTACCAGCAGGCTTAGAGCCACATCTGGTTTTTTGAAACTACCAGTAGGCTTAGAGCCACATCTGGTCTTTTGAAAGTGCCAATAGGCTTAGAATACATGCGGTCTTTTAGGGCAGTGGGATGAATCCTGGCGGTCTTTTGAAAGTGCTAACAAGCTTAGCCACATCTGGTCTTTTGAAAGTGCTAACAGGCTTAGAGCCACATCTAGTCTTTTAAAATGGGGGTTATTCTAAATATTGAAGAAATAATGCCTTTAAAGAATACTTGATTGGTAATATTCCAAGAATTGAAAAAAAATACTTTAAAGGAATTTGATTGATGAACCCCTTAAAGAAAGCTTTACTGATAATACCTTTTAAGGTGCATAACATTCCACATTTTGGGCATGGGTGCCCTGTCTAGTTTATTGAATGTGTACGACCCAGTTGGCCCCACTCTTACAATCACGTATGTCACTCTTACTTCCACTGTATTACTTGTGCGACCCGTGTGCTTGAGGAAAATCTCTAATAATACGCAAGGCACCATTTTTAGGCCTTAGCTCTAGCCAACAGGCTAAGAGTCGTTCCGATGCTTAGGTATGTGCTAACATGCTAGGAGCTAGCTTGGTCTTTTGAAAGTGCCAGCATGTTTAGAGCCACATCTGTTCTTTTGAAAGTGCTAGCAAGCTTATAGCCACGTCTGGTCTTTTGAAAGTGCCAGCAGACTTAGAGCCACATCTGATCTTTAGAAAGTGCCAGCAGGCTTAAAGCCACATCTGGTCTTTTCAAAGTGCCAACAGGCTTAGAGCCACATTTGGTCTTTTGAAAGTGCCAGTAAGCTTAAAGCCACATCTGGTTTTTTGAAAGTGTTAGTAGGCTTAGAGCCACATATGGTCTTTGAAAGTGCCAGTAGGCTTAGAGCCACATTTGATCTTTTGAAAGTACCAGTAGGCTTAGAGCCACATATGGTCTTTTGAAAGTGCCAGTAAGCTTAAAGCCACATCTGGTTTTTTGAAAGTGTTAGTAGGCTTAGAGCCACATATGGTCTTTGAAAGTGCCGATGAGCAGGCTACATTTGATCTTTGAGAATTACCCAGTGGAGCTTAGAGCCACATATGGTCTTTTGAAAGTGCTAGTAGGCTTAGAGCCACATCTGATCTTTTGAAATGGCCAATAGATTTAGAGCCACATCTGGTCTTTTGAAAGGGCCAGTAGATTTAGAGCCACATATGGTCTTTTGAAAGTGCTAGCAGGCTTAAAGCCACATCTGGTCTTTTGAAAGTACTAGTAGGCTTAGAGCCACATCTGGTCTTTTGAAATGGGGGTTATTCCAAAGATTGAAGGAAATACTACCTTTAAAGAAACTTGATACGCGTCGAGTTCATGTAGTATAAAGGCTTGTCAAGTGTATGGACACGAGAAAAGCATCTTGAAAAGCGGCTTAAGCATCTTAGATAATATTTGGATCGAGTCTTATAGTGAATTATGACTCATTTAACTATCCCAGGAAAACCTAATATTAAAATATTTATTTAAGGCAATGATGAGAAAACTAGGGTTTTGTTGTCACCAGCCATACCTAATGGATTTTAACCTAGATAGAGTATTTATTTAATATTTCATATGATTTATGTTAGCGGGTTGATCGTGCCTATAAGATATTCTCTCTCAAGATATATTTTCCTATCTCGCCAGTAGGGTGTATTGCATCTTTGCCTCGACCCCTTGACTCCGAAATGCATAAATGTGCAAACCACCCAATGCCATACATAGGCTTAGGGATATCTACATTCCTCTCGATTGACGAGTGTTGCTTTACACATGTCCACTAGGGACATCACCTCTCTATCTGTGGACCTCTAGTAATAGCATGCCACAATTGGCCAAACAATAGCATGTGATTAATTTCAAGAGTAAAGCAACCATATAAATTCATACTAATATTAAATAAACCAAAATTAATACATTAATCCATAATGGTGCGAAATTTAGGGTTAATGAAAACCACAGAAAGAAGGATAGTTCTGGTGACATTAATTACATGCGAAAGATTTTAACATAAAATAAATTAGGGGAAGAACTAGAAAGCCATCTTTGTGATCGCGTCCGTCTCCATCAATCTTCCTCTGTCTAGTCGTCCTTCTCTCTGTTTACTCGAGATATGCCTCGAATGCCCAGCCTCGAAAAATGCCTTCCTTTTATGTCTCGTGAAAGCAGACCCATCGGTAGCCTTCAGGTCATTTAATGCTCAGCCATTTATGAAAAACCCTAGCATGCCGCGGCGAAGAGGTCCTATGCCGTGGCATACCCGAGACCACTGAATGTCTTTCTTGCTGGTTCATAGTGGCTAGGACCTCCACGCTGCTGCGAAGGGCTACGCTGCAGAGTGGACTGCTTCGTCATTGCGTGAGTGCTCTGATTTCCTTCCTCATTTTCTTCTATGCTTCAGGTTTTCCTTCACGTTATTTAGCTTCCTTTTTGCTTATTTATCAGGTAATGTTGCAAAACATTATAATATATGGAGGATTAGCGCAATATAGTGAGACAGATATGAATCATGCAATTGATTTATAAAAACACCTTGAATCTTCTTTTGGCTACATCATAATTCATTAATTAACACCCCCAAACTTAGTTTCTTGCTTGTCCCCAAGCAAGAACAGACTCTAAACAGGGCATGCAAGAATATGGTGTAACTAAACACTTACGATATGGGTCCAATACACATGATACCAAGAAAAAGGGTCAACATGAACCAATTCTTTAGATCCGGGGACTACCTAGGTTTATTTAACTTTCAAAAACCTGCATTGAGTCGAGGCTTTGTAGTTATTGACAAATTGACCCCCAGCTCTAATTAAAATTACCTTTCCCGAGGAGTCTATAGTGCGATTAAAGTATAATCACTAATGTATCTTCGGCTCGGTACCCCAAACTTGAATTTAACTTGCCTATTTGGAATAGCTTAACACAGAAGGATAAGAATGCACCATTTATTAAACGACTAACCTAAAGGGATTAACTAAGATAAAAAATGAAAAAGCACTAATCTTAAGAAGTTTTAGGTGAAGAGTGTTCTTATGTGAGGATCCATTGGTGACTCCACGGTTAGTTAGGCACCAGAGCATTCCAGTTCCCCGAACTTCGCCCGAACACTCAGCCAAACCTCGAGCCTAGGCGTGGAAACCATCCATCCTCATCTATGTAGCGAGCGTGAAGTCGATGGCTCTCATTTGAATTGGCTGGGGCATTAGGCTTTGAAAGGCCCCTCAGACTATGCCCGGGATTTTGATTGGATGATCCACTTATTCCAAACTACAAGCTTTTTCTAAGGTGTCCCATCACTTAGGTGTTTAAACTTTCCAAGGTTCGTAGAACTCTTGTATGCTGAGTTCGAAGTCTAGGCATACCCTGAAGATCACGTGTGTGTGTATGCGATAACTTACTTTGGGAAATGGTTTCTTGAAATCTAAAAGAGGTTACCAGACAAGGTCATTCTAAACTTTCTACAATGCAGTCCCGATCATTCATGACCTTGGGTTCTATTTACTCTCTAAGTAGTCATTACGATCATGATGACCCTCCTTTTTTAACATGGCGGCCCAAAGCTAAGAAGAATTAATGCAGATCTAAAAGCTACCAGATCTGATAGTACGAAGCAAACATAACTAAGACATAATGAAGCAAAACTAGGGTCACAAAACATACTGAAAAATGAAACTAACAAAATTAGGACCTAAAACGAGAAAAATAAAACTAAGCTGACAGGTACACCATGACTGACTAAGCGACGGTGTCCTTAATGACATAAAGGAAATAAGGGGAGCAGGAATCGTCTCGGAGAATCAACTGCGGTGGCGGTGGCGGTGTGAAAAGGAGCTTCGCCCAGTGATGCATGATTTGGTGTCTTGGTTGGAGCGGAATGATAGCCATCTAGAGGCGCGGGTATGCATATCGACTCGAGGAAACACGGTGTTCATGAGTCTCATCCCAATATGTGTCAAACCGCGTGGTGAGCTCATGAATCCTAGTGCAGGAAATTTAAGGTCGAACTAGAGAGGGGACCTCGGGGTGCGTCGTCCTGGATTCACCCTCGGTAGGGGCTAATTTCTTTGCGGCATCATTGTCGGCTTCCTCTTCCGACTCTGCAGAGCGCTCGAACTTCACCTTGGGAAATGGTATGGGTGAAACATTTGCTACCTATTCCTTGAGTCAGTATCGGGACTTGACCGGTTAGCATAATTGAGTAATCGCGAGGGTGGATCGAGGCCTCGATTGCATTGCCAGCAGGTCGACTCAATCGACCGCACGATGTGGGACCAGATGCTCCAGACACGAAGCCAGTCCTAGCATAGAGAAGGATCGTCTTGTCGTTCGTGACCATGCTAAGGTCTGAGGTAGGCAGTTTTATGCACAAAAATTATGCCCAGCCTTAGCCACTGGTGTGAGGGAGTGCATCTGGAAATTGGTAAAGTCTCCCGTCGATGGTTGGCATTTCCACACGCCCTTACCCTTGGTGAGCTCCTGCATCAAGCGTTCATAGTTTGTGTTCGCAAATAAGGCTCTATAGTACACACCGTTGTCGTGGCCGATGATAAATGCGGTTGATTTCTTAGGCACGAGCTCAACGGTGCCTCGAGGCCAAAGCGGTGAGTTACCCGACCTTGAATGGCGAATTATAGTTGAATTCATACAATGGGAGCCCCTTTCAGGGACGAGGGGGTGCGAGTGTCTGCCTGCCACGGTTCTAGATGATAAAGTTGAAGAACGTGTTAGAGGTTGGAAAACCTCAATCTGGGACAAATGTGCGGTTGAATAGTGACTCATCGTAGTTTCGCTCGGCCTCCCGAGAAACGAACCTGTTAGGATCCTCCCGGGGGGGAGGGGTGGAGTCGCCCGAGAGGTGGAGCTGGATCTCTGTCTCTTTGCAGGGATCGACTTCTGTGGAGCCAGTAAGGTAGATCTAGGGTTAGGATTTCGGCAGACAAAAAAAAAAAAAAACCCGAGAGAGAGAGAGAAAGGGAAACCAAAAATTTGTGTAAGGAAAATGGAGTGGGTTTTAAAAGGAATTCAAAATTTTGTTCATATACGTGGCGTGAGGTATATATGCAGTGTACTAGAAAGGTTGGAAAATTTTTTTTTTTGTGTGTTTCCACGCAGCAGCGTAGAGATCTCACATAGCAATCGTGAATCTACGGCTATGACATCAGTGCCACAACTACGACGTACCCGGGAAGGTTGATAAGCCATGTAAGAACCCCACTTGAGAATTTGGCTCTCTGGCTTGTCATGAACATGTAAATCCCCTTAGTTATAGTGCTTGCACCATGACAAACACAGAAAAACTCCTGAACACATTAAAAAAAAAATTAGAAGTCCTAAGCGAAAAATGTCTAGAAACAAATAAAAGACAGAAAATAATCTGAGTTCAAAGAAGAAGGGATCTCACAATGAGTTTGCCTCCAAGAAGCGCTATGTTTAATGTCGTTAGCTAGACTTCCCTCTGACGTATCTGGCTGGAAAAGCAAGCTGAACTCTTGGTGATCTTCACACCCTTCATCATCTCATGGTGTCCTTAGAATGGTGTCCTGTTTTCTTGTAGGGAATTCTCCACCAAAGTGCAGTTTCAATCTCTGGGCATTGACCTTGAATTGTCCCTTCTTTGGATGCATTATTTCAACCCCTTCATAAGGAAATACTTGAACCACTATGAACGGACTTGACCATTTTGACTCCAACTTGCTTAGGAAGAGTTTCAGCCTAGAATTGAACAATAAGACTCGTTGACTAGAAACTCGAACTCTTTCCCTTACAATATATTTATCATGCAAACTTTCTCCTTTCATATAGATTTGAGCATTCTCATAAGCCTACATTCTTGGTGCTCCCCAATTCACTAAGTTGTATCAGCTTCTCTCCGGCTACTTTCTTATCCATGTTATTGACTGGTTGCCTAATATGCTCTATGTTCCCGATTCCACGACAAGTGGCATGCTTTCCCGTAAACTAGTTGGAATGGTGACGCCTTGATAGGGTTTAAATGCTTTGTCATGTAGCTGAAGTGCATCCTCAATCTTCTTCGACTAGTCTTTCCTTGAGTTATTTACTGTTTTCTCCAGAATGGACTCTCTCTCTCAGTTTGACACCTCTGCTTGCCCATTTTCACGTAGGTGGTATCTGAGTGATGCGATCACAGCACACCATATTTTTCTGAACCTTATGAACCATCTTGTTGCATAAATAGGTACCTCCATCGTAATCAGAAGCTCGTGGAGTCATGAATCAGTAGCAAATATGTGGCTCTGAGAAGGAACTTGGCTACCCTATGGCATCGATGAGTGCGTGTCGGTATTGCTTCTACCCATTTGGAGATGTAATCCCGGCGCGGAGAATATCTGAGTTCTTGAATGAAGAGGGGGAATGGACAATAAAATCCATCCCCCTGAATCAAATGGCTGACCTCTAGAATTGTGCGCATGGGTGGTTTATTCTGTTTGGAAATGCTCCCCATTCTTTGGCATTTATCACAGGTAGATACAAATTGGTGAGCATCCTTGAATAAGCTAGGCCAGTAGAAACTTGATTGAAGTACCTTTGTCGTTGTCCTCTGGCCTCCGAAGTGCACCCCACATGATAAAGTGTGGTAGTGATTCAGAATCTTGCCCATTTCGTCTTAAATTTTTATCATGCTTATCACTTGATCCATATGATGCTTTGTATAAAATGTGGGTTCTTCTGTGTTAGTCGCTTGTGTCGAAAAATGCTCTTGTACATTTGGTATTAAAATGCGGAGGGATCCTGCCAGTATATTAATTGACATAGTCGTGAGCCATGGAGCAGGCTTTGTGTCTTGATTCTGACACTCATCTGGAATTATCATTGACATGTACCTCGTCACAGGCCATGACCTTGAAAGATGGTCGGTGACTAAGGTTCTCTGTGCCACTCTTGTCTTTTATCTCTATATCAAATTCTTGTAATACGAATTTACCGTCATTATTAATCTCGGTTTAGCGTCCTTTTAGTCATTCGGTACTTTGTGGTGAGTGGTCGAGTGTGCACTATTACCTTAATGCAGTCAAGTTGGATAACTTTGAAATATCCTTTCTCTTTAACCCCCGACATTGCTCCGTCCGTAGTCACTTGACATTGCACATTAGCTCAGGGGAAGTCGTCGATGCTACTCACCCATAGAGTACAAATACGATATATCCCTTCGGGTAGAAAATGCTTGCACCTGCTTGCTCATGAAAATCAAATGGTGTCCATAAGCTGTGAGCTAGACAAAGGCTTTGTATGCGAAAAATCTTTAATGAGCACTTTATAATTCACTGCGTGTCTTGAAAGCTTCTTATACCCTTTGATGATGGTGGAGGTAGTTTCTCATGCCTCAATCTTTGCTTTGTCTACCTCTATTCCTCTTATCGAAATGTCGGCGTTCTTGAAGTACTATGCCTTCTTGTTCCATGGTAGCACTTCTCCCGATTCGTGAAAGGTGGTTTCTGCATCTAATCAAAATTGACCTCATGTTTTCTAGACAATTGTCAAGAGGTTCCTGTCTTGAAAAGTCATCCATGAACACCTTAATTGTCTTTTCAACCATATGAGAATATGGCCCATCATACGGCGTGGAATGTGCACGGTGCATTGCACGACAAAGGGCATCCGCACGAATCTGAATGTACCATAAGAGGCGAGTGAATGTGATCTTCTTCGATCCTTTGGAAATTTATGAAATACGTTATGTGGAATACCCGTCAAGCGAGGTAGTATTCATGCCACCTTGACCTATCTAACATCCCAATCTAGAAGCGGTAGAGTGGAAAATGGTATTTTAATTTAGCAATGATTTCGGTAGTCGATGCGAAGTTCTCTATTTTGTGATTGTTCGAATGCGACAATGTATAATTCTATATTTATCATTGTTTCCTCCACTTTTTAGAGCCTTACGAGAATCACTATGCGCTTTTAGAAATAGGATGTGACATACAGCCACTTCGAGTATTTCCTTATGGACTACTTCTTTGTGGTTGGATTCGGTCTCCTTTGTGCTTCCACTTTGAAACATAACCATCTTCTAGTAGAGTCGATGCATGCACATGGGGTGAATCCTTTAAATCAACCGGAGACCGACCCGGCGCATCCTTGTGATCTCAGGTACTCAGTAAGCTTATCTTCTTTTCTTCTTTGTCGGGGGATCTTAAAATGATCCTTTGGTAAGTTAGGCGTCAAGAGATAAGCATACCTCAAATGGCTAGGTAGTGGCTTTTGCTCCATCTTGGGTGGTTGTTCAAAGGATAGCACTGACGTTTGAGTATTTTCTCTTAGGGGTTCGTAGTATTTCCTTCTATTAGGTTGGAAGGAGTCCATCCTTTTCACATACTCTTGACGCTTTTCTCCCGAGTTCTTCGATTCTATCTATACCGAGGCTAGTCTCGAAGAGGTGGGGTGAGACCACTTTAGGTACCGACCTTATAACTACGGTCTACTTATGAAGCATGTATCACTCTCTGCCGGGTGTCTCACAACCTCGAACACATCTGCGCTCGATTTGACTCACTCTACCGTCAATCATTGCCTTTACCGGGTTACGAGGAAATGGTCTCTGATATCATTGGTATTTCTTTATCTTCTTCCATGTCCAACACGATGAAATCTGCTGGGAAGATGAACTTATCTACCTTTACTAGAACGTCTTTTATCACCCTCCCCCTTGTTAGCTGGTGACACATACACTAACTAGAGTGTGACTGTAGTTGGGCGAGCTTCACCTAATCCCAATCGATGAATATGGATAAGGAATGAGGTTATCACGGCTTGAAGTCTGAGGCTCTCTGAATGGAGTTTAGATGGTATAAGGGATAAGTAAGCGCTGGAGTCTTTCAGCTTTTGTGGCGGTTCCTCTTAAGGATAACCTTCGTTCCTTGGTGAGATTCCAGCGTCTCGAATTTTGGCCAGTCTTCTTTTCTTGACAATTATATCCTTCATGAATTTGACATAAGCGGGCATTTGTTCCTAGCGCGTAGCCAAATGGAATGTTGATGTTCAGTTTCTTAAACACTTCCATAAACTTTGTGAATTGCTTGTCCAGTATATTCTTCTTCAGGCGTTGAGGGTACGAAATTGGAGTAGTGGGTTCAATCGTGGCTGGTTGATCTTTAGCCTCAGTTTCTTCTTCAACAGACTTTTTCTCTTGGGGTTGCTCCATTTCTGTCTTGTCATTTTGACTGGTCTGGATTACTTCCTTAGTTTCTACCTCTCCTATCCTTTAGTATGCCGGATGTTACTAATTCTCTACCACTTCTCAAGTGGCCGACTTTTACATGTTCATTACCTTCTCATCTCGGGTTCACCTCGGAGATACTAGGTAATGATATGTGTTGCCTCTCAGTCAACAATGTGGCCATTTGGTAGTTACCCGAGGTTTACGAGTTGGGCTCCTTGATTCTATATTTGGGTGGATTGGTTTCGCGACTTGAGCTTGGTTTTGGAATGCTGGCCTTAGTCACCATTTCATAAATGTGTTGTGGGAAGTCATCATATGTGCTAAGGCTTCTTCCAATCTACTTTCTTCTACGGTGGTGGTTTGCTTGCTTAAAGTGGTGGCATCTTGTCACGGTTGTTCCTCGACCATAGTTCGATTGCTTTGATTATTACGGTTACCTCTCGACCACGGCCTTGATTAGTTCTAGTTAAATTTTCATTACGGTAGGTATTACCCTCCCGTACTACCTAACATTGTTGGTTTCGTGATTCACATACGTGCGCTCATTGTCATGCGTCCGTTGATAGTCCATGGTGCGTGACATCCTCAGCAAGACTTGCGGATCTCCACAGTTATCTGAATAGCATTCATAACAGTACCTTTGTGCTTTGTATTTAGTTAACTAAGCGACATGGTTTACAGGTTCGAAACCACATGTCTACTCTTGCCATAGCCTTCTTAGGTGTTGACCTATCTCAAGGCCACTGATTAGTATTAGTGGCTGTATCTTCTAATATCTCATAGGCTTGATCTGTAGTCTTCTTCATCAGGGCACTTCACAATTAAGGCATGATGATTGTCCACTAGTGAATCACTAAATCATTGTAGAACGTGTGCACACGCATCCACACAGTTAACTTGTGATGTGACATCTCCTGTTAGCTCATGAAATCTCTCCCATGCCTCGACTAAGTTCTCCCCCTCGAATTGTCTGAATGTGTTAATATCTTGCACCAATTGTGCGATCTTCGAGGGTGGGAAAATTTTGGTCGAGGTATACGCGAGTCATTCCATGAGGTAATGGAATCCGTGGTTGGCTAGTCTCGACGATGCCCAGCTCGGTCGCTAAATGGCGGTGGAAATAGGCGCGGTCACGAGCTTCCTACTGTTACTCCATTATACTTTCTTGTGTCGTAGACTTGATAAAACTTGTCGGTGTGCATTGGTTCTCACTAGAGCGGCGGATGGGCGTATATTGTGGAGCATTTGCAGAGTTACTCCCTTCAGCTCAAAGTTGTTCGCTTGAATGTGGGGTCTTCGTATAGGTGGCCCCGAACAATTTGTGGGTGGCAGAACAAACTCCTCAGTAACATGAGGATCATCAAATGCTTTGTATAAACGGTTGGTGGCCTGATTTCTATGATTCTTTCCATTATGTCCCACCCGTGGTTCATTCCTATCATGGCCCTGCCCTTCATCTTATTGATTTTTGCATGATTCCAGTTGAGTTGCGTCATTGCTTCTTTGCGTGTCCCGATGTATTGTCTTTTACAGTTCGGGATCGAATGGAGTAATTCCTGTGACCTTGTTCATACACTAATTGCTTTCTAAAATCATGATATGAAGTCGAGACAGTCACGACCTGAATGAAATAAGTAGAAATAACTAACATAAAGAAAAATAAAATTATCGATAGGTAAAGAAATAAATAAAATAAGATAGATCCAAAGTAGAATCTATAGGGCTGTTGTCAATATTAACACTAAACATCTCCACAGCAGCAGGCAATTGTTAGTGAGTGTGTAAAAGTTAAGTAAGCGTAGGCGCGATGCGCGAGTATGCTTGTCGAGTTCACGTAGTATAGTGACTCGTCAAATTATGGATTCCCACATGAAGAGGAAGCGTCTTGGCGGCTTAGCGTCCTAGATAATATTTGGATCGAGTCTTATAGAGAATTATGACTAATTTAACTAATCTAAGGAAAACCTAATATTAAAATATTGATTTAAGACAATGATGAAAGCGGGTTTCTTAGTCACTTGCACACGATGGATTTTAACCTAGATAGAGTATTTATTTAATATTTCATATGATTTATGTTAGTGGGTTGATCGTGCCTACAAGATATTCTTTCTCAATATATATCTGCCTATCTCTCCAATTGGGTGTATTGCATCTCTGCCTCGACCCCTCGACTCCTAAATGCATAAATGTGCAAACCTTAATGCCACACTTGGAACCCTGGATATCTCTATTCCCCGATTGACCAAGTGTTGCTTTACCCATGTCCCTATGAGTCATCTTCTCTCGATCTCAGACTCTGAATAACGCTAAATTGGCTAAAGAAACAATAACATGTGATTAATTTCGGGAGTAAACAGCCATATAAATTCATACTAATATTAAAATAAACCAAAATTAATACATTAATCCATAATGGTGCTGTTAGGGTTGACAAAACCCTAGAAAGAAGGATTAGTTCATGAGCTTTGATAAGAGGGAGGAAGGCATTCATTCTGTTGAAAGATTTTTAACATAAAATAAATCGAGGAAGCTACGAGGAAAGCGTCTTCGCGATCTCTCGGAATCCGTCTTCGTCAATCTTCCTTTGTCCGTACGTCCCCTTCCTCTGCATGCACTTTATGAATGCTCACCACCAGATACCCCCCCGCCTCAAAATGCCTTCCTTTTATGTCTACGTGGCGGGCCCATGTTATTTAAAATTCCAGGTTATTTAATGCTTAGCCGTTTTTGAAAAACCCTCGCTACACCGTGACGAAGAGTTCCTACGTCGCGGTGTACCTGAATTTCAGATATCTTCATGGCGGTTCGCGGTGGCTGGGAGCTCCATGTTCTTGCGAGGAGGCTATGCATTGCGTGGGTCTTTCACGATTTCCTTCCTCATTTCTTTTACCTTAAGTCTTCCTTCCGTTATTTAGCTTCCTTTTGCTTATTTATCACCATGTCTGTAAAACATTATATAATAGGGATGATTAGCCTGATATAGTGAATGAATGTGAATCATGCGATTGGATTATAAAAACACATCGAAATCTTCATGAAATGCAGCCATAATTCACAGATCTTGGTCTTTTGAAATGGGGGTTATTCAAGATTGAAGAAATACGCACAAATAACACTTAGATTTAATATTCAAGAATTGAAAGAAAATACTTTAAAGGAAAATTTATTGATGACCCCCTTAAAGAAAGCTTTACTGATAATACCTGTTAAGGTGTATAACATTCCACATTTTGGGCACGGGTGCTCGTCTAGTTTAGTTAATGCATACGACTCGGATGGCCCAACTCTTATGATCACATATGGCCCCTCCCAATTTGGTTGGATTTTTCCAGCCACTATGTTAGCCGTGTTTTCAAAGACCCTTCTTAAGACTAGGTTTCCAACTTGGAATGCACACAGCTTTACATGCCTGTTAGATAGGTTTATCAGCCTTTGTTGGTATGATGCTATACGCATAGCTAGAGCTTCACGAAGCTCGTCTACCATATCTAAGTCTTTGGTGACGACTTCAACATTAGCTTTTTGAGGGATTTCAATTTGAAGTGTGGGTATACCAATCTCCGTAGGAATTATTGCCTCCATCCCATAAGTAAAGTGACAGTGATATCCCGGTCGACATTTGGTTATAGGCGAACTTCATTAGCTCTTCTACCCACTTTCCCTTAAGCCCAGAGATGTGATGGCTTTTTCAAAGCCGTCAAGAGAGTTTTGTTAGATGCTTCCACCTGGCCATTACTCTATGGGTACCACGGGGTTGAGTATAAGTTTCTGATTTTCAACTCATGGCATATATTTATGTATAATTTACTATCAAACTGTGGCCCATTGTCAGTTATAATCGACTCACCGGTAGACAATATTCTTCCACACAAATTGAATAACGTCCCTGTATTTGATGGAGGCGAAGGCCTCGGTCTCTATCCATTTTCTAAAGTAGTTGGTGGTATCTAACAATAGCTTTTTCTAAGCTGGGGCGGTGAAGTGAACAGATCGACTATATTAATTCCATTGAAGCGAAAAGGGGCCGGGGGGCTCATGATGGTGGTTGGGTCTTGGCCAGACGTCCCTTGAGATGGGGGCTTGTTAGTAGTGATCACCTTTCTAACATGGCGGCGCATCGACTCTGTAGTTGCTTGATAATAACCACATGTATGAATGCAATGAGCTAA
Source organism: Tetrastigma voinierianum (assembly GCA_016808115.1). Taxonomy (NCBI): domain Eukaryota; kingdom Viridiplantae; phylum Streptophyta; class Magnoliopsida; order Vitales; family Vitaceae; genus Tetrastigma; species Tetrastigma voinierianum. The sequence continues at coordinate 328,357 of JAEQBH010001881.1, forward strand.
GGTTCTGTGCTTATGGATGGTTTCAGCATATCCCTTCATGGAGTTCTGCTAGTATTTAATGTCCCTGTTGATGGGTGAGACACTTGAATCTTGAGATCCAGAGGCAACATATAATTGCCCGTTCTGAGGAAACCTAGCTTGCTTTGGACTTGAATCTTATAGGCTTCCAGCCACATTATCAGAAGCGACTTTCGAGCTCAAATAATGCATTGAGGGTTATCAGAGAGGATGCTTAGTACATTTGACTCACACAGTCGATTATAATGAGCGATATGATTGGTAGTAAACGAGGAAGGAACTTGTTTCTTTATCGAGATGGATATGACCAATGCTGTAAAAGCGCTTGCCTTTTCATTCAAATCTCTTGGGATGTGTTCGAGCTTCCAAGATGAGAAACCCCATAGTCATTGCCTGACCAGACTTGTATACTTGACCATGCGCTAGTCTTGCGTTTCGTATTCTCCGTTCACCTGTCCCACTACCAATTGAGAGTCACTGCGTATGATGAGTTTTTATGAGAATACAGACTTTGTGAGGTCGACTTTGGCTGAGTTGCCATTCGGTTCATTATTAGGCGGAAGTCTAGTCGTGTAGTATTCTATCCTTTCCCCGGTCGGGCTCTGGATTGCCGTCATTTCACAGCTCCCATTTGGCGGGCGCGGGTCGCGTGGGATCCACCAGCCAGTGTTATCCGGGTCCATATCTGGTTGGGGTAGTTCGACTAAAAAATCTACCAATATCTGCCCTTGAAGTTTATACTAAATATTGATTTCACTTAGTTCAATTGCCCACCGTGCCATCTTTCTTGATAGGTCAGGCTTATGTATAGTGCTTCGTAAGGGGAGATTGGTCAACATGACGATAGGGTGTGCTTCGAAGTAGGGGTGAAGCTTCTTTGCTGCTACACTGAGGGCTAGTGCTTCTTGTTCAAGATGGGTATACAATGTTTCTACTTCAAATAGAGATTTGCTCACAAAGAATATTGATCTCTGCTTTCAGTTTTTGTCTTCTTTGAACCGTCTACACTTATTGAGAACTTCGACCTTTACCAGTAAGGTAGAGTGCTCCCTTTACTTGAGGCTAGCTAAAATTAGGTACATTCGATAAAAGATATTGTTTGATCGTCATGAAAGCTTGGTCGCATTCCTCATTCTAACAGGCCTTTTTGGCTCCCCTTATAGTGATAAAAATCTGTTTTAGGAGTGCGTGAAGCGAATGAACCACCCAGGAAGTGCAGTAAATGAGTCGGTTCTTGCACTCATTTCCTGGAGGTAGGAGCCTAAGAGTCCATTATAGATTTAAGTAGAATGGGATTGGCTTCTATCCCTCTCTGGATTACCACAAAGCCTAAAAACTTGCCCGAACTGACTCCAGACACGCATTTCGAATGGTTGAGTTTCATGCCATATCTTCGTAGCAACTCAAAGGCCTCTCGTAGATGCATGGTGTGGTTGAAGCATTCTTTAGATTTCACGAGCATGTCGTCGATATAGGCCTCTATTGTGTTGCCTAACAGTGGTCAGAATATCTTAGTTACCAATCTTTGATAAGTTGCCCCCAGATTCTATAAGCCAAAAGGCATCACATCATAATAGTATAACCCGTGTGGTGTAATGGCCAGTTTTCGTTAGGTGAGTGCATAGATTGATGGTACCAAGGGCGTCCGGAGCGTGGTGGGTGCTTAGGCTGTGGCATCAACGATTTGGTCTATACGTGGCAAGGGGAAGCTATCTTTCGGGCATGGTTTGTTGAGGTTAGTGTAATCCACACATACGCACTTTCCTCCTTTCTTTGGAACCACCACAACGTTAAATTTAGAAATTAGATTTACTTCTCTTTGATGAAACTTCTCTTAACCAAATTGTCTACTTAGTCGAATGATACGTGGGTTAGGGTGGAAACGCCTTGCTTTTTGTCTTATTGGTCTAGCCACGGGGATAATATTTAGTTTGTGAGAGGCCACCGCTTGGTTAATCCCAATCATATATGAGTGGCTCCAGGAGAATACATCTAAATTATTCAACAACATGAGTTGTAACTGCTCCCTTTTTTAATTGGACAGGAGAGAGCTGATGTAAGTGAACTTTTCCAGCCCGTCTAACATTACTTCTTCTAGGGGATCCATAGCCAGTGGATCCTTCTCTTATGTGATCTAGGCGACGACTGTGGCCTTCACAGCGGGGTTTGATGTCTTTAGGGAAGGATTTTGGTGTTTCTCCCATCTACGTTTCTGCTGTAGATAGTTGATAACCGCATTCGAGTGCGGCCGGTATTTGCCAAAGGTCGACACATGATGTTAGTCAAATAGTTGACTGTTTGAAGGTATAACTTTCATCGAGTGCAGCCAGACTCACCCCATTATGGCTTTGTAAGGCCCCAAGTCTTCAACGATTGAGAACAGAACCTGTTGAGTCACTGGCTCGATTTTTACAGGGAACGTTACATCTCCTATAGTTGCGGTAGTTATCCCATTAAAACCAGAGAGGATTCACCCGGTTGAGTTCACCATACCTAAGGAAAGCTTCATCTTCTTGAAGGTGGGTAGTTGCAACAAGTCTGCCATGTTGCCAATATCTATCAATACCCTATGCATATCAAAACCAAATACAAAGGGTGAGTACCAGTGCATCATAGTGGGGCACAATAACCTTGTTTAAGTTGATAGGAGGAAAGAATATGGGGCAATCTATTGGCTTGGTTTCTTCATGTTCACCTTCAGCATGGATAGCATTTATCCGGGCCTTAACTGTGGCGGCTCTCAAGAGCTTCTTTTGTTGGTACTTCGACTAATACTGGTTGTTTGATGGTCCACCCAGTATATAGTTAATGGCAGGCCTAGATTCTGACGGGGCTATTGCATTGGCTGTAACTCTGTCCACGGCCTACCCTGATTCCACCCCTTGGTCAATTTCCCTAATGTATCTCCTGAGGTGTCCTTCTTTGATAAGCTTTTCCACCAAAAACTTTAGGCTTCGGCGTCTGTCGGTCTCATGCCCATGATCTCTATGACAATCGCACCACAAAGATTTGTTTCTTTGGGAGGGATCCGTCTGGATTGGTGCTGGCCATTTAAACTCTGACAAGTCACGAATGATGGGCAATAACCTTTCATACGAGACGTTTAGGGGAGTGAATTACATAAGCTCTTTCTTTTTTTGGGATTGATCACAGGATCGCTTTCGGTCTCTGCTCTAACCTTCCTTAGACTCGAACGATTTCTTCCTTGGCTGCTTATTTCCCTCGACCGGCTGGTTTGTAATTATGACTGTCTAGGTTGCTGCACTAGTATTGTCCTCCAGCATTGAGTATCTATCAACCCGCATATATAATTCTTCTATTGTCGTTGGCGGGTTTAAAGATAGAGACTAGAAGAAAGGAATAGATGGCCTAAAGCTTATCTTAAAGTTTTGGAGGACTGCATCTATGCTATACGACTTTATCTGCTGGACGGCTTGCCCGAACCTCCTTGTGAAGTCTCGAATAGACTTTTCTTCCTGCTTGAGAATAGTTTGTAAGAAGTTGATGTTCCTCTTTTGTCGCATCAAACAAAGATACTGTGATACGAATGCCACCCATAGTTCCTGGAACGAGTTTATTGAGTTACGTTGGAGCTTATGGAACCAGGATAACGTAGACCCCCCCAAGCTAGCCGGGAACATCTTACATAACAGATGGTCATTGCCAGCATTTAGGATCATCGTCTAATTGTAATGGAGCATGTGATCGTAAGGGTCGTAGCTTATGTGGCTTGTGGAAAAGGCGGGTATAAGAAAAACCCAGCGGCGATCATAGTCAGGATGTCTTGTAGGGCGAAGAGCATGTCATCGGGTATGAATTAAAAATTTATAGGCGGCATGTAGAATGTTGGCCTTGCACCAAAGGCAGGATGTACAAACGACATTTATGGCATCATACCTCTGGGCAATACCAGTGGCATCGTGCCTTTGGGTAATACTAACGCATTGCTATGGCCTTGAACTGGCTGATTTTGCCTCCTACTTGTCTCTCTCCTTGCCCTACGGGACACGCCACTAACGGCATCACTGAAGGCAAGGTGATGTGAAGGCCACTTGTGCAACTTGGCCTTCGCCCTCTCAAGGATTCTTTGTTGGTGGGAGACTCAAAGATGGGGAACTACTTGAGGACGACTTCGTCGTCTGGCGAGGGGTATCGACATGCGTCGGGAACAGGCTCCTTCCCACTTTGTGCGGGCGGTTAGAGCGTCGCGGGCCCGTATCTCGTACACATCTTTTTCCAGATCGCGAATTTTCTTTATTTGGGCTCGCAAATGGTCGTTCTCCTGCTACAAGCGTTCGGGGTGGCCTTATAGCTCCTTCATTTGCCTTGCTTGCTCCTCTTGTTTCCTCTTCATGTCCTAAGGCCAATGGAGGAATTGGTCCTCTGGTGATTGGATCATCGGATTGGTTGACATTGCGGCTGCCTCGGAAAAATCAAATGTGGAAGGGGGAATCGACAGAAGTCTAGGTGATGGTCTTGCAGATAATTCTGACGAGCCCTTGCGGCTATCGCGAGACTTTATCTTTGATTCCCTGGCAGCGCCAGTGTGTTACCTTGATTGTTTGAACTTTTGGGCATCGGTAGCGCGACGAGCACACTTAAGGAGCGTCAGCGATGGTGTGGCAGCCGCTGTACGTGGTCGTCGACAAAATGGAAGAAGAAGCAGAGGGTTCACACAGTTGGAATTACTTACCTTCCCCTCGTGGGGGATCATCCTGATTTATAGAAAGTGGTTCATGAATCTCTCCTTGATTTTTGGAAAGAAAATCTCTTAATCTTAGGGATAAAATCTCTCATTCCTTATCAAGGATTAATCATTTTTAAGGAAATAAGGGATTTGAAAATTGAGAAATCCGCTGATAAATATCTTTTGCATATTTTCGCGCCGTATCTTATTTATCTGACTTACCATTATCTGGTAGGATGGTAAGTGGGGACTTAAAATTCTAGATGGGCATACAGTCGGTCACATGGAAGATACCGCAGCTTTTTTAGGATTCTCGAAAATCAGGTGATGTTCACGGCTTTGATATGTTAAATTGGGTTTGGGCCGGCTTGATATGGAGCCCAACGAAGCCACACACTAAGCCACTTTGCGTGAGTGGAGTGCAGAGCATAGTACCGTAAGGAACACATTTATATGTTTAACAATCCTGTGAAAAATGATAGCAAATGAAAAAAAAATCAGGTTCGTGTCCAAATGGGTGACATCAACACCTAACTTTGCAGTATTCTATAGAAAATCAGACACCAAATGAGGGATATTGCATCAACTAAATCAGAACATAAATTTAAAAACCCTATTTTGCACTAAAGTAAGACTAAGGGAGGATATGAACAAAGTCTAAACATAATTGAGGCATGCCTGGCTAGCTTGTATAGCTAGCTTGCACCCATATTTATTCTGAATTTATTTTGGTGTTCAATTTTCATCTCTGTTGTATATGTGCTCCGAATAAATTGACATTTTCTTATTTCAGATAAAAGCACTGCAGCATGAGATTATCTGCAAGCAGGCCTTGCTTAAAGAAAATAATGTGGAACTCCAGGTTCTTTCTAATCTGTTCTACTTTCAAATCCTTATGATATTATGCTCAAACCATTGATTGAAACATGTGGAAAGGGGACAAATTAACAGAAAGTTTACGCTTTCATTACAATTATCAGCACCAATCATCTCTGTTCTCATGGTTTCTCCTATTCTTACACATTCAGAACTTAAAAGCAACCATTGAGGACTTACCAACTAAATGAGTTACATACAAGCATCAGCCATGCACACTAATTTCACTGTATATAAAAATTGCAAGATTGATGCTTGAGATAATGTCAGACACTCAATGACATTGAAGAACATTTCTAGGCTAATTATGACTTTTGAAAGGTTCGTTTTGTCCATTTTTAAGGAGTTCCTTATTTGATTTTAATTTTTTCATTAGGTTTTGAACTTTACTAATCAACACATCATGCTTGCCTAACTTAAGTGGTAGCGTGTTCGTAGTAAACAGGCAATAGATCGTAGGAAATGAGAGATCTTGGGTTGGAGTACCGATTGGAAACAGTGCTTGCACTTGAAACTATAGTGTATTGAAAAAAAAAAAAAAAGAATTCAGTGTGGTAACATTCAATAGGCTTTTGTTAGTAAATGTTCTAAAAATCTTATCAGTTGAGCAATAAGAAAGAAACTATAGACTAATAATTTATAATAGGGAAAATAGTAAAAATAAAATAAAAAAAATCCTAAACTTTAGCGAATTTTGCATTTATATCATGTACTACAAATTTTGGTATTTAAATGCATAAAGTTTCATTTTAATTGCACTTATAGCCTTAAGTATGTTATATCAACATCTTGGCGAGAAAATAATTAAAAAAAAAAACAAAAGGTTGATGTACCAGGTTTGATGCTATTTAAGGAAAATATTCCTATATTAATGCACTGGAACAATACAACCACCTATAAATTTTAAAAAGTTTCATTTTTAAATACTTTTCATCTCTTATTTCCGATTAAAAAACCTACAAAATTAAAAATCAAAATTTATTTTTTAAATACAAACCAATTATTCATTATCTCTAATTTTTTTTTATTAAAAATTTATTTTAAGTTCATGTGTAGTTAAATCATTAAAATTAATTAGATTTTAATATAAAAAATATTTTTGACAAGAAATATATTAACATTTGATAATAAAAAATCTAATAAAATAAGTAAATTATAAAATATATTTTTATCAAATAATTAATAATATAGTAAATAAATACTATATTTATATATTCTAATTTTATAAAATATATAAATGCAAAAATTATTTATTTATATATTTTAAATACTTATATTATTAAAATACTATAGAACCTTGAACTGAACGAAAGCCTTGAATCGAGACCCAAAAACCCGTTGTGAATGACAAAACCCACAAACCCACACTACAATTCAAGAAAAGCAAATGCCACAACATTGATTTAAGTGATTTTGGTTGATTTTGAAAATGAGTTCAATTTGAAAATTTCGTTGGGTCTCTGTTTTTCATATGATTTTCAGGCTTGGATTTTTGTAACGTTTGCATTATTTTAGTTAATTCTATACCTCTTTGAAATGGTATGAAACTTTGTATTTACATCATACACTAAAAATTTTGGTATTTAAATACACAAAGTTTTATTTTAATTGCACTTGTATCATTGGATAAGCTAAATTAGCATCTTGGCTAGAAAATAATTAAAAACAAAGAATCAAAAGGTTGGTTTACCACGTTTGATGCTCTTTAGGGAAAAATATTCCCTGGAATAGTATAACCACCTATAAATTAAAAAAAAAACCCTTTCCTATTTCCTATTTAAAAACCTACTAAATTAAAAATCAAAATTTATTTTTTAAATGCAAATAAAAAATTTATTAATTTCATGTGTAGTGAAATCATTAAAATAAATTAGATTTTAACATAAATATTTTGACAAGAAATATATTAACATTTGATAATTTTTTAATATCTTTCTAGTTTTAAAGGCGGTAAAGCTATCATAAAGTTTGAGAAGCTTGAAACATAATACTCTCTTGCATTATGCATTTTATCACATTTTTAACGATGAATGTATCGGCAGGTTAAACATGATGAACAATATTTGATAATTAAAATTCTAATAAATAAGTAAACTATAAAATATATTCTTATCAAATAATTAATAATATAGTAAATCAATTTCTTCAAAAAATATAGTAAATAAATACTATATTTATATATTTTAATTTTATAAAATATATAGATATAAAATTATTTATTTATATATTTTAAATACTTATATGATTAAATACTATGGAACCTTGAGCTGAACCGGAGCCTTGGATTGGGACCTAAAACCCCTTTTTGAACGACAAAACCCACAAACCCAAACTACGATTCAAGAATTGCAAATGCGACAACATTGATTCAGGTGGAGAAAATCGAGACCCTTTTGATTGAGTTTGCGATTTTGAAAATGGGTTGAATCTGTAAATTTGACTGGGTCTCTTTTTCAGTGATTTTGATACGATTTTCTGGTTTGATTTCTGTAACATTTCCATTATTTCAGTTAATTCCGCATCTCTTTGATATGATTTTTTGTATTGATTCCATGCTTCTTCGATCTGGGTTTGAAGTCCTGGTTTCTGGGTTATGTTTTTTTAATCGATTTCGTCTTGCTTTCTTGATCTGGGTTTTTGATTTTGGCATCGAAATCACTCTATAGTTTTTTCATCATGATCCATTGTGGGATTTTGGTTTGTGATTGTAATTCTCTTATACTCTGATATGGGTTTGTGATGCTGAGTTGTGGGTGGTTTTTCCTTTTCTCAGTCACTTTGCAATGCGTGTATGGGATTAGATACAAAAAGAGAAGAAGTTCTGGGTCTGAACAAAAAGAAAAGAGAATGAACAATGAAAGCCATGGTTTGAGTGACACTTTGAATAAATCACTCATGGCTTTGGGGAATGACGTGATTATGCACAGACAGAAGAAACGGAGGAGGAAGTAGGGAGAAGAAGAACAAACAACTGTACTGTTGACAACACTTTCATGTGGTTATGTTTTTGCCTAGGGAGAGAAAGAGGACAAAACAAGCCAAATTAATAAATAAATAAATAAAAATAGGAGGAATGGTTAAAATTAAAAAACTAACCCATATACTTATAAAAATTAAAATATATAATATACTGTTTATTTGGTATATTATTAATTATTTGATAAGAATATATTTTATAGTTTACTTATTTTATTAAATTTTAATTATCAAATGTTAATATATTTCTTATTAAAAAATATTTTATTAAAATCTAATTTATTTTAATGATTCAACTACATATGAAAGTAAAATAATTTTAATAAAAATTAGAGATAATGAATAATTGATTTGTATTTAAAAAAATAATTTTTTTGATTTTTTTAATTTTGTAGGTTTTAAATAGGAAATAGGAGATGAAAATTATTTAAAAATGAGTTTTTATATTTAATTTATAGGTGATTGTACTGTTTCAATGCACTAATATTGAAATCTGTTTCCCAAATAGCATCAAACCTGGTACAACAACCTTTTGCTTCCTTTTTGAATCATTTTCTCACAAAATACTTATTTGACATATTCGAGACTACAAATACAATTAAAATGAAACTTTATTATTTAAATACCAAAATTTTTAGTGGAGGATATTGATAGGGTTTGAAAAATAAAGGAATTTCCATGGCCATTCATGGAGCAAGAAGTCGACTAGCGAAACACAGATCTTAAGCTATTAATGGATAGGTCCAACATCAAGGTAAAGCGAGGGAGTAGTTAGGAAGCGCAAACCCTTAGTCGAGCCAAATCTCTCATAAATAAGGGAAATAGAATAATCGCCGATAACATATTATCAGCCGTCTAACAAATCTTACAAGTTAGGAAAGTAAGATAATTCGCGATACAATTTCGTCAGAAGCGGGATCCGCGATAAGGGAGAGAAATAATTAGGATAAGAGAGTAAGCTTTACCATCCATAATAAAATCCGATATCGAAAATATCCATCAAATGGGAAGAATCATAAATGCAATCAAATGGTGAAGCATGTATAAAATGCAGTCGCGTTGGTGAAGGTACGCAAACATACGCGGCATTCGCCTCTAGCGGTCAGTGGCCTGCCGGAAAGCGAAACGACGCATCGGAGGCGACCCGCGGCGAAGCCTGCCAGGCCCGCTGCTTTTCTTTGTTTTTGCGCGAGGAATTACCCGCGTCCGAGCGCAGGCCCAGCCTTCGCGGCAATCTACCATTTCAGACGGTCTAGGAGCGCAGACGGCCAATGATCCAGTCGGCGGCGGCTACTGCAGCACCGGCCGTTCGGTTGAAAAATGCATCGTCGGTTGGCGTGCGTGGGCGGCAGTTCCTTTACAAATATAAGCGGTTTCTCGATTCTCGATGGTATCGACGAGACAATGGGGCGGCGCCCGATCCACAGGATCTGCGAGGTCCGTGGCGGCAGGACAACAGTTTCTGGCACATTAGAAGCGATGCAAGCGGCCGCGAGCGAGGTGGGCTCAGCCTACCATTGCGCCTAATAGGAGAATTAGAACAACTCACGAGTGGATATAATGCCCACGGGATACAGCGAGCCACGGGAAGGTCATGACTTTCCTCCTCCATGAAGAAACATTACAATCTCGACATTCCACTGGCGTGAAATAGAAGGCGAGTCTAGGCGAGCGAGAGGGCACGGACCCGCAATTGGCCCTGGAGAGGAAATGACGAAAACAACACTTTCGGGGCATGACGAGGCAGGAACTACACCATCCTCAACGAGGGACGGGAGAAGCTATCTGGGAGCGAGAGGATAGGCCTCGGCCAAAGGCTCGGTAGGTGTGAAGGAGGTGGTAGAGGGCAATGACTCACGACACTATGGACATCTTGGTACAACCGCTGAATCACCCTTCACGGTAGGAGTGCTTCACTTCCTCTTCCCGACCAAAATTGGGGATGCCCTGAGTGGGAAGCATTCGATGGTGTCGGGGATCAGGTCGATCGTCTCATTTATGAAACCAAATGGAACTCTGTGGGTATCAAGATCCGTCACGATCACGGCTTTTACTATCACATTAAAGGCCGACCTTGGCACGGTTTAATAGGCTTCCGCAGTCATCGATCTCCTAATTCGGAGAGCTATCGTGCATTCGTCTCTCACTTCATTAGGTAGGGACGTATAGAAAGCAGTTATCCTGCTTGACCATCAATGAGCTCGAAAGAAAACTGAGGTCTTATGTCAGAATTGTCAGGAGTCTCTAAAGGTAGATATACTAGACGAGTTCGCGATCACGCGTTCATTCTTTGGCTTAGAGTTCAGTCAGAAAGACTTGATGTTTCGTCAAAATCCCAATGGCGTAAGAGATTTTCATGAACGAAAAGTATATTAACGTTGAAGAAGCTCTCATATCCAAGAAGAGAACTCATCCACTCATAAAGAAAAAAGCGGGACAGACAAAGCAGCGGGGCGAAGCCACGAAGCGAAACGGCTAGAAGGTCTCGAAGAAGGATGGAAGCGGTCCCGAAAGGCGTGGAAACCTCGAGATCGTCACAGGCCGCCTTCGAAAGGCAGCGGCGTCATTGGCGCAAACAATTCACCATAACGGCCTCGATTATAAGTCTGCGCTTGGCGTCACAACGAAGCGGTTCCCGAGGTAGCGGCTTAAATGAGTCGAGACCATACACGAGAAACCCGACTCAGTCTTTGCGAGTTCCGCCGAAATATAGAGCGCATACGGATGGCCCGCATACAACTCAGGAAATAGAGTACTTAATACGGCGCGGGTACCTCAGTGCTTCATATCCCTAATCGGTCTCGAGGAATCAAGCGAGAGCAGGTCGGCTCGTGACCACCACCTCGGAAAGCGACAACTCGGCGCAACCTTCAGGAGAAATCCATGCGATCTGAGTGGGGAGAATCCGGTCGGCTCGGAAGGCTGTCTGCTTGCCGGCATCGGTCGGCGAGATAGCGATACAAGTGGTGTCGGCGCCGGCGGCTCGACACGTCCGTCACATTCTCACGACTCGGACACGGAGGTTGTAACACCCCATGGCAGCCCATTGTTGGATTCGGCGGTTGTGGCGACAAAGCAGGTTCATGGTCACAGTTGACAGCGGGAGTTAAGTGACATCATCGCCCGCGATAGCTTCATTAAGATGGGCGCGGAAGGGAGGCGGAACCCAGTTAACACTGCGCTGCGGGGTTCTCGGGAAAAGGTATTACCTTTGGGCTCAATACAACTAGCACTCACCTTGGGAGATCCCCGCCGGTAACAACGACGTAGATTCCTCGTTGTAGACGCCCGATACACTTTATGTATGTTTGTTGGCGGACATATACCCGTCTGATATGACCATCGATCCGCCTCCTGCATGATGATCGGAGTTTCCTCTGGCAGTAAAGGCGGAGTAGGAATGGTTCGAGGAGATCAGCAGTGACGAGGAATCACTACTGACATCGTAGACGGCGGTCGGCAACCTTATACACGGGCCAGGCTCGCATGCCTGGCGAGGTGCTTTCGCCAGGCTGAGCCCTCCGGAAGAACTAGAGGCAGGTATCGTTGGATGACCTGAACATCTTACTATCGGCTCCAAGCTAGCGGAAGACCTCAAAAGCCTCCTCACCCATTTTTGAGGCAGAACAAAAGGCGTTTCGCATGGACGGCGGACATGGGAGGAGTGACCTGAGTAATCATTCATGGCTGAGCGTGGTGGCCCGTCTTTCAAGCCAATCAAACAAAGAGGCGGAGCCGCGCGAGAAGGCAAGCCATCAACGCGAGGTGACAAACTCCTCGGCGGGAGCGATGGGGGAGGTGGAGTATCACGTGGTTGGCGGCGTCGTACTTATTAAAAGCGGCAGTGGCAGGCTTTGTATGACCTTTGGCGTCGGCAAAGTGTGCCCGAAAGGGCGGTTTCCCGCTGCCAGAGATCGACCTCGCCGTAGATGTCACGGCCGGAACCATGAACTCCTCAGTTTTATGGGCTGCGCCTCCGATTACAACCCAGTTAGTATGGATCGGGGGCGACCCGAAAAGACCTGCGTTCGTCACGGCGCGGGGAACCCTATTGTTATCGTGTGATCTTGGATTTGGGCTCAAACGTAAAGACTACCTATCGAGAGTAGTGAAGCCGGATGTTCGAAGCGGATAAACGCATTATGGAGGTGTACATAGATGACGTAACGGTAAATCCACCACGGTAGAGCTTCACGTAGCTAAATGCGGCTAGGCGTTCCGGATCTGAAAATTCTGACATGGCTGAATCAGGCCCGAATTGTGCCTTCGGATGTCGGTGGAAAAATTCACGGGTTTCATAGTCAACCAGGAATTGAGGCAAATCCGGACAAAATAAGGTTGTGCTTTCGACATCTGCCAGCCATCGAGTATAAAGGAGTGCGACCGATGGGAAGGATTCTTTGCCTTAAAAGCCCAGGTTATTATCCGAGCCCAGTGATAAATGCCGGCGCTTTCGCTGCGAGTCACGAAGAAGGCCTTTGATGGGATCGCGAAGTCTCGAAGAAGCATTCGGCTTGAAAACATATTTGAAACCCTCCCAATTTAGTAAGTCTGATGAAGGGCTCATCACTGCATACTAAGCTATATCGGACTTCTGACTAAGCGTTGTCCTCGTGGAGACAAAACGAGTCACATTTTGGTTTTACTATTCTTGGTAGGAGCTGCGAGGAAGCGAAGGAGGTACGAGATGGAGAAATTAATTTTGGCATTGGTAGCATGACTTGAAACACAAAGCCTTACTTCGATCATACCATAGAAGTTCGATAGAATGCAGATGAAGCAGAGTGTTACATAATCCGGAGACCTCGGAGGTGATGAAGTGGGCCATAGAGCTGAGTGAGTTCGACGCCGGATACAATCAGAAAGCTGCCCGATAAAGGGCGGGTCTTAGCGGAGCTTTGTCATGGAATTCACCTGGCGAACTGCGAGACGCTCAGTAATGGCCGACCTCCCGTCGGAAACTCTACGTAGATGGAGCTGAATGCACAAGGGAGGCGCGAGACCGGGTCTAATCCCAGCCTCTCGAGGGATAGACATTGAGTGCGCACTTAGATTCGGATTCTAAGCCTCCAGCCAGCGAGTAGGGTATGGCAGCCCAGTCATAACGGGGCCTCGACCTCTTATTCCCTTGGAGGTTGGCCAGAATTTGGGAGTGCAGCGACTCCCGGTACAGTAGTAAGACAAATGAAGACACCTCTGAGGCGAAAGTGGAAGGATGATCTATGCCTCGAAAGTCACAGTTTAGTAAGAAAAATTCGTGCTGGTTCGGTCGGACACGTCCCCAGGAAGCCGAGAGAACTCCGGCCCGACGCCCTTGGCAAAGTTAGCGATAGCCTTACGAGGAAGACCTCGGCGGTCGACACGTAGTGAATACAGCGAGCCTGTAGATCTCTGTGATGTGGGATTGCCCGGTCGAGATTACGGTGGAGTTGGATGGATCCCATTTTGGGATTATATAATGAGCAGGACCTGCGAAGCTGACCCGAAAGAAGCGGCCCAATCGGGACGGGGTGCGACCCAGTTCACTAATCATAAGGAAGCTTGTCTGACGAGGTTTCTTCACACCCGTCCTTAAATGCATCGCGGGGAAAAGATGCGAGTACGTGCTAGGGGAAGTACGAAGGTATATCGGAAATCATATCAGACTCGGGCATTACTTGAGGAAGGTCTTGGACGGGGATCTTCTTGTATGATGATACTGAGCCTTGTAGGCACAGTCGGGGAAATGCGAATGCGCCGGGCGTACGAGATCTCCGCTCCCATGGAAGCCACTTGACGCCGATCCACGAGCCTGGCGCTCCAGCGATGGGTTTGGGCATATTGGGACCTCGCCCAGTGGGAAGGAGCGATGCAATTCATCATCGTCGTAGTGGATTAACCGCTGAGTAATTTGAAAGCTAGAACCTTTGACCCGCAATCGACGAGGAGAATCGCGTTTGTGTGGCGAGCCTGCCATTATATCACGGGTTGGTATCCTGAATACTGGTGTCGGGACAGAACCGATTTGACAATGCGAGTTCTGATTTGTGGTGTTAGTAGCGCTCATCCGAGTGCGATCAATCGTCAGTAGTATAAATCTGCGTTTTGTGTAAATCCGAGGTCTGATCGTTAGAATACCTCCCAGGAGTGCTATAGACTCTGAGGATAAAGTCAGCAACCAGGGAAACCGTTCATATAGCCTTTGGCACTTAGCGGTAACCTCTGTCGGAGTCGGGTTAAAGTCCCCGAGTTCGAGTTAGCCTTGAGTGGAACCTGATGACGTGGCTCAGATCCCAAATTTGGATCTCTAGATGAAGCATTGGTGGGTTCACAAGGCGTGCGGAAGACTATCAAAGGAAGGCAGGAGTACTCTGACGAAAGTCGACCAGGAGCTACATCAGGGTGATCTAGTCTTGGCTCACCTTGGCTAGGAAGAATCCGGCCTACGGAAGCTAGGCCCCAGTTGGGAAGGCCCACATCATATCTCGGTCGGTCGAGACCGGGCAACTCTGAGCTCAGACCAGAGGAGGGAAAAATTCTACATCACGCTTGGAATGCGGAACATCTTAAGCGTTTTTATCCAGTAAACATCGGTTTGTAATCTTAAATAAAGAATTATCAATTTTCGGATAGTGAGTTGAGCATTTCTCTTTGGTTATTTTTGTTAGGCGTCTTAGGCATTTCGGACATCTGATACTCGGAAGATTACATGCAACGAGAATGAGAAAGTTCGTAGTCATAAAAGAAAAAGTCTCTCTTTAATTCAATCAGATTACATTCAATTACAATCAGTGGTGTCATCGATTACATCTTAGGCTTCTGATACAAGCGGTTCCCTCGAAAAAAACAAAAAAAAAAAAAAGGGAGAAAGAAAAGGAAAGAGGTGAAGGAAGAAGAAAAAGGGATGGGAAAGAGTTTATGCGGAAGTGGGAGAAGCGGTGTGGAAGAAAGAGAAAGAAATAAAGGGGAGAATAAGATGTGGAAGAAAGAAGAAATAGAAAGGGGAGAATGAGATGTAGAAGAAAGAAGAAAGGAAGGAGAATGAAGGAGAAGGAGAAAGAGGCGGGGAGAGGAGAGAGAAGAAGAGCAGAAGATAGAGCGGCACAAGAAATGTGCAGCCCTCTTCCGGACACATTCCACACAGCACGAAGTTAGGGGCCTTATGAGAAACTCCCGTAAAGGGGAGACTAGGGAAAAAACTACATCCTGACGAAGTCAGTAAAGCCCAGAGACCGGAGATCTTAAAGTGGATCCCCGTGACGATCCAGGCCTCGACCGCTTCATCGCGCCGTTCCAATTAACGCTTACGAAGGCGGAATATCAAAGTATAAACTCCGTAGTAATAGACGCCATTTATAAGGGCCCAGCTTCGGAATTTTCAAGCGTTTCAAATTCTCCATAAATCAGCATTAAAGGCGCTCGCTGCCTTTCGAGAAAATCGGTCAGATAGGCGCGCGCAGCGGCTCACTTTGGCCAGGTTCATCTACTTTTGCATAGGCCCGCTGACCTAAGTCGGATCGGTTGTTTGGATCGCCACAGGCCATGGCGCCGGAGCCCGGTAGCTCACTTTGGCCGGGTTCATACACTGCGCCGCGAGGCCACGCGACATGATCGGATCAGCTCGAGTACGGATCGCCCCATGAGGCCTCAGTGCCCGGGTGATGGCTCACTTTTGTGAATTCATCTACTGCGCTGACCCGCGCGACTGGGAGTCGGATCATTTCGGTACGGATTGCCACCAAGGCCTCGGCGCTCGGAGCCCGATAGCTCGCTGATGAGTTCGTCTACTCTGCCCGCCGGGGAGACCACGCGACTGGGGTCGGATGAGCTTAGGGTTTGGATCACCACGAAGGCCTGGCGGGAGCCCGGTGGCTCCTTTGTGAGTTAAGTCTACTGCGCCCACGGACCACTTAGCACAGGAGTCAGGATCATTTCGAATTTGGATGGCCTGAGGCCTCGTGCCCCCGGCGATGGCTCACTTTGAAGGATTCGTCTACTCTGTCTGAGACCACTGACCTAAGTCGGATCATTTCGAATTTGGATCGCCACAGGCCTCGGCGCCGGGCCCTGGTAGCTCACTTTGGCGAGTTCGTGCACTGCGCACGGGCCTTCCCGGCTAGGGTGAATCGGCTCGAGTGGATCGCCGCGAGGGTCTCGGCGCCACAGACCCAGGTGGCTCACTTTGTGAGTTTGTCGACTCTGCCTGAGGCCACGCAACATAGGGTCGGATCGGCAGGCTGGAATCGCCACCGAGGCCTCGGCGCCGGGCCGTGCTTCCTTTGTAGGGTTCGTCTCTCTACAGGGCCTTGCCGGCCTAGAGTCGGATCGACTCGGTGCGGATCACCACGAGCCTCGGCGCCGGGGCCCGATGGCTCACTTTGTGGAGTTCTCATCTCTGCACCAGACCCTTGCTTGACCCTAGGGTCGGATCATTTCGGTTGGATCGCCACGAGGCCCTCGGCGCCGGAGCTGATGGCTCAGCTTTGTGAGTTCATCTACTTGCCGCAGACCCGCAGCGACTGGAGTTAGATCATTTCAATTTGGATCGCCACCAAGGCCTCGGCGCGGAATGATGGCTCACTTTGACGAGTTCGTATCTCTGCCCTGAGGCCCGCCTTGACCTAGGAGTCGGATCAGTTCCGGTACGGATCGCCGCTGAGCCTCGGCGCCCGGCTTCGGCTCACTTTGGCGAGTTCATCTACTCTGCAGGCCCGCAGGCCTGGGGTCGGATCGGCTCGGTGGATGGCCACCGGGCCTCGGCACCCGAGGCGGTAGCTCACTTTGTGAGTTCCTCTGCTACGCACGGTCGTACGGCCTAAGAGTCGGATCGACTCGGTATATCATTATGAGCCCCTCGGCGCCGGAGCCCGATGGCGCTCACCCAGTGAGTTTAGTCACTTTGCATAGGTCATGCGGCTGCCAAAGCTCGAGATAAGCTGGGTGCTCGCCATGAGGCCTCGGCGCTAGAGCCAGTAGCTCACTTTAATGAGTTCGTCTACTCTTCATAGGTTATGCAGCCCCATGACTCGAATCGGCTTCAGTTGTGGCCGCGAGCTCGTAGCAGGGAGCCCGGCAAGCTCGATTCGGCGACCTCGAAACTATTCTACGGGCCATCTGGCCTAAAAGTCTGTTTAGCCCGAGCGAAGTAGCCCGTAAACCTCGGTGGCGGTTCGAAGAAACTCGGCTTTTTCGACTCTACATCCCATCGGCTATCGACTCGGACGTTGAGTTGGGCCATGCGACGAATTGATAGATCATGAAGAATAGCGCTAGTGCACAAGTAAAACGAAATGATGAAATAAAAATTAATATTCATTAAGAAAAAGGCTACATATATCTACGTGAAGATTATACATCGAAAAGAAGTGAGCCTCGGTGGGAGTATCGAGGTTCCTGCTCCGGAAGGGTATGCGGAAAAAGACTCCTCTGCCTCGTCTACAGGGAGTCAGTTGAAATCTAAGCACGGATAAAGCGTTAGCGACCTTATGGCAGCGAGCCACACAGAAAGCCCGAGTCTTGGCTTGGTCCCTCGATCTTCTATAGCCCGATCTGGCGAAGCGGCAGAAGTTTATTTCTTGATGAAGGGTCCCAGCGACCGTGTGCTCTTAGTCGGGCGTTCCCGCGTTGCGGCCTGGTGGCTCACGACGAGCCAGGCTCGGCTGTGTGAATCTTATCAACGCGGTCGATCTTTGATCGCCGCATTTGTTCTTATTAGACTCGAAGCTCGCCTTGGGATATGAGAAGCTCATCCCTAACCATCTGAAGTTCATATTGGGTAGACTGTAGCCCGTCCCTAGCCTCTAGCAAGTCATTTTGTGCAGCTCGTAAATCATCTCGAACCTCCGGCTGCCTTAGTAGCTCAAATTTAGTAAACCCGGCTCATCTTCTACCCTCGGCCTGAGCACGGGCTGACGTGGTATGCTTCAAATCATATTTGAGCTTCATTGCCTCCTCGGTCATAAGTTGCACGACCGCGGCTCGGCCCGGCTCGGATGTAGGGAAGCCACCTCGCCTTGGCAGGGTAGCTTTGGCATGACTTTCGTTTAGTTTGGCCTTTTGTCAGGCCTTCAGATGGTAGCCTGCTGCACTCCCGACATAGAATCAACGTCGATGCAAGTTTCAGGCGCTGAAGCTCGAAATGGAATCCAAATACGACAAGGTAATAGAGAACTTACGGAGCGACCCTTGGAGAGATAGGGCGAAAGCCTCGTGATAGGCGTGCTCGACCTCTTGAGATCCGAATCCTTAAGAATGGGCGGGCGTACTGCTTAGCGAGTTCCGGCATTAAGAAACAAAGAGTCCCCATCTCGCGATTTCGGATTGGATCTTTCTCTCAGCTCTACCATTACTTCGAGAAGGGCTAACACTCTTCGTTGGCGGATTCAGGCGATAATGGGCATAATCACCAGCGTTTGCTCAACGGCCCATGAGGATGCGCGCTGCTGGCGGACCAGGCAGAGTGCGAACTGGCGTAGGAGCCTGTTCGGAGGCGATTACGCGCCTCCGACTTTGGACACAGTGAAGCGGAGAAGATGAGGAACGCCCGATTTGAACTTGGCCGGCCAGAGCCTATCTTTCTCGCGCGGCGGAGTCCGGGGTTTTTAAGTTTTTCACGCTCGGGGCTTAGGAGTTAGCGTCTCCCGGCGGGCGGTGGTTCTCCCTTGGTGGGTTTAGCGGTGGAAGACCCGGCCGGGAGAAACTTTCATGGTGGAAGGCGCGAAGGCCTCAGCGACGAAGCGCGGACCTCGGCTCGGGCGAATATCGGAGCTTGATCAGCTCCGCGTAGAATGAGGAGGACACTCGATACTTCATCGCTATGGCGTTATCTTAATATTGAGATCAAATTCGGGCACACGAAAGCATGTAGGCGGTACGAATCGGAAATACTGATGACCTCGCCTGAGTTATACGAAACATAATGAGCGCTCGCGGGATTCTCGGGGGTGGTCTAAATACCGGAACGCCAGTCGTCCTTGTCAAGAGGGTCATATTCCCAATTACGGCCACTAACAAAGTAGCGTCCCTTCCCACGGCTTGTGGGAGGGAAGATTGGAAATCCGCAGAGGGGCGCCCAGGAGCGCTGAAAATGGGGGCTCGGCGGTCTCCTTCGGGCTAAAGGTAGGAGACGAAAGCCACGTGGGGACAGAGCCCCACATCCTTAAAGAAAACCAATGGATAGAGCCAAAATACTGACCATTAGGCGCGAGTTGAGAAGGACTTACATTGAAGTCTTCTGAGCCCTTTTATGAAGGGATGCGAGGAGAAGCGAAGACCGATATGAAGGTCGCGAAGAAGCACCATCTTAGACACGGAAACCACGTAAAGGGTGGCGTCGGGGGACCAGCTCGGGAGGCAGCGAAGGGAGGCCGGTAGCGTGAGCGAAGGTATGACGTGGGGGCCAGGCCTTCTTTAGGCCCAACGATTAAAGCATGTTGAGCGGCGGATCTTAGGTATTAGGCCTCGAGGATATTTGATGGTCTACTTTCTCCTTACCCTTGTCGAGGAAGGGCGCCCTGGGGCATCTCGAGGATTCAACCGTGAGACGGTCGGAGGCGTCGCCCGGTTCGTCGAAGCCGACAGCAGTAGAAGTCACGCCAAATCACGCGAGAGAAAAACGGCAGGACCCTTGATGAAAATAAAATAATGAAAGCAAAACTTAGCCAACCTAACCCTAGCGCCTCGTCGTATCGCTCGAAAAGAGACCAAGGAAATAAAGACGCAGTGGACCCGGTCTGATAGAAAAACATCGAAGAGACCGAGAAAAAGACTATGCCGCAAGGTTGAGACCAGACTAAGAGAGAAGAGAGGCCGAACTGGCCCAAAGGCAAGAAAGGTCTCGGGATCGGAGGCACCTGAGACGGAGGATATCTGCGAGAAGAAGCAGGAAGAGGCGAAATGAGTGGGAGAGTGGCGGCAGAAGAGTCATCATTATCGAGACATATGACGACGGCCAGTACAACTAGCAGCCCAGAAGCGGACACGTGGAAATTGCACCGTCTGAGAAACGTTAAACCTTGCGTGCACGGTACACAAGGGCAGTTATGATAGGGTTTGAAAAATAAGGCTCACAGACCCGCTCATGGCCAAAGAAGAATTTGTGATGAAACACCTAGGTCCACTGACGTAACCTGAAAATGAGAGCAGGTCAGAACATCCCAGATGAGAACGGGGGTGGTTAGGGAAAGCCCACGACCTGAATCAAGCCAAATCCCACTGAATGAAATAGAATAATCTGATAACATATTATCCATTAAATCTAACTAAATCTTACAGGTTAGGAAAGTAAGATAATTCCTGTGTATAGCTCATCGAAGCGGGATCCCTGATAAGTGAGAGAAATAATTCGAGATAAATTTGCACTTTCTATATCCATAATCAATCCCAGATATCAAGAAAATATCCATCAATGGGAAAGAATCCTAATCACCATCAATGGTGAAACATCTTACTATAAATGCAAGGCCACCGTTTGGTGAAGATACGCGAACATACGCGACATTCGCCCTCATGCGATCCATGCTTTTCTCTCGGGAAAGGCCCGGCTTAGGCATCGGGCGGCCACGGGGCGAAGCCCTGCCAGAGCCCACTTCTTTCTTGTTTTTTGCGTAGAGGAGTACCGCGTCAAGCACTGCGAGACTAGCCTTCTGACAATCTACTTCAGCCCCGAAGGTCAGGAGCTACGAGACCAGCCCAGCGAGTCGGATCGAAGCCAATATACACGCTCCGGCCAGTTGCGGTTGAAAAAGGCATCATCAGATATAAATAAAAAATTAGCTAAAATTTAAGATTTTTTTTATTTCTACTTTCCCTTTATAATATCTAAAGATTTAGATTGCTTAGATTAGATGTCATAAACATTTAAAAATTATTAATGATACTTGAACCCCTCGAATTTTTTCATTCCTACACGACACAACAAAAGAAATAAGTCATATCCAAAAGTTTTCCAAAACACAAGGTTATGATACATGAAACAAGGATAAAAAGAATTGGGCTGCTTGTGTGCCTTGTGTTCAGGATTATGAAAAATAGATAGAAAATTCATAGTAGTAAGGTTTGACAAACAAATGCAATGACAGGTTTTCTTAAAAAGTGTAGATTTGGGAAGTGATAAAACTTGGTTTCAACTATAGCTTCCAAGTGACAGCTTTGGGACTTTGTGTTTGCTTAAAGACAAAAGCATCATCAATCAAATCAATGAAGATTCAAAACAGGACAACAACAAATTGAATGATCACATATAATACTATAAAGTGAAAGATAAAGACTTCTCATCACTAGTATGCATAAATTGCATACTATTTCACCCTCTTTTGTTCAATTCCTTCTACTTCTAACTTGTATTTGTCAATATCAAATTATTTACAGCTCTAGAATGCCTCACACACATATATCCCTCTTGTGAAGAGATGGATGAACATCTTCAAAACATAAACATGTACTCCCTTGTAAACAAGTATGGAGGCATAAGAGCGGTCTTGATTGCTTATTTAACTTTCTAGAAGGGGAAACTAATTTGCTAAATTAAACTTGTGACACCTCTATCCCTGGGGTCCCATTGACAACCCGTCAACCCGCTGAAACCTGTGAATATTGGGTGCTCCGATATCACACTCACATGTCTCATATATCGAGACCCATTTCTATACATTTTTCTTACAAATACCCAATTTCTTATGATATTTTACAAGAGTTTGATGTCTGACTCTTACACACTTTTACATTCAAAATATATTAAAACTAGATTGTTAATATATTTTACAAGAGAAAATGCTTCTCAAGGCCCTGACCGACCTTCTTCGTACTCACGGCCTCGAGAAGGAGCGTCGTCTTCTCGTGTGCACGAAGGGTCACGACGGGGTGAGCAAAGCCCGATAGTGATAATCTCCCTCTGAGGTTATTCCCCACCTAAGTGCTCATACAGTGATCAAACATACACACATTCAAGTAAAAATATGCACATTCCTACTCGAATGTCTACATACCATGGATGAGAATGTGACTCACCTTATCCCATGTCCCGAGTCCTCACCGACTCCCTCACACAATGCCTAAGCCTATGTGTGACAACAATCATTTTTCCATGACATCGATGATCGTTTCTTTCAACTCATTTACATTTTATATTCATATTTTCATTTACAATTCTCACCTTTTTGTGGGTAGTGGATTTTTGTATCTGCGTGAACTCTACAAACTCGGACACTTTCTGACCTTTCCTGCATTGGGGAATATGTCTTACCATAATCGATGGGTCTTTCACCCTTGGGGGGGATCATCGACGCGTTACCCGACCGCATGTGTCGCTACCATTTTAAGTATTAATCACCAGTGCGACTCATTTGGACTTTGTCCCGTTAAGCGAGGCCCACTAATCAACGCCATAGATTCGGTGATCCTGGCAGGTGTACCCGTGACACTCCGTGATTTTTGGCTTAGTGTCGATCCCGACCGTGCTAACATTAATGTCATGCGCGTGTTTTCGTGCGTCACCGTGCAATTATGCCGTCGTTTTCCTTCATGTTACATATATATAGGTGTTACATGAATGTTTACATACCATGGATAATTATAATTGATACATATAATTAACATCCATATATAACCCATGTTAATAATTGATAGCGCACATAACATGTCATATTCACCTTTGCGTTATTCATACAACAATAACACCTGACAGTCACAATCTTGGACGAAATCAGCCAGGGTATCTCACGACCTTTGCAGAAATATAGGCAGAGTTTGGTTCCAATTTTCCATACAACATCAAACAACGAAAACCTAAAAACTTTAGTTTCAATTCAAACTGACCCGCTGATCTTTGGGCGATTATTGGCGGTCATAGAAACCTCATCCTTCAATCGAGTTTTTGGAACTAAGCCATGGCCTCTCATGACACCATAATTCATTAAACATGCCAATACAATGTTCTGGCGTGTATGCGATAGTCATATCTTATCATTTATTCACCTGGAAACTCAACAAAATGCAACTGCACACTTGATGCGCGACATAGATTTTTCGGTTTGCGATCACTACCCTCCATAGAGTCTTGGTACATGGCTAGAATCGTGACTCAATGGGCTTTCCATGAGTCTAAGAACATAGCATGATTAGACGAAGAAGTTGTAGTGTCGAAGTTGGGAGGTCACATGAGTAGAAGCGGCCCTACGGCTAGCCTACCCAACTGCCATGTGACCTGCCCTATCCGGACAGCTCTAGCACCCACTTCCCTCCACAGGGACATGGATGGAATCTTGACTCAATGGTCTTTCCATAGAGTCCAAGAACACCTGAAACGGAGTTCGGACGAAGAAGTTATGACCGTCCGAAGTTGGAGGTCACACATGGGTGAGGCGACTCTGCGGCCCGACCTACTCTACGAGGCTGCCTGTGACTTGCCTGTGACCATCTCGGCCTCAATGCCCTCCACGGGCACATGGCGAATCTTGACTCAATGGTATTTCCATGGTCGAGAACACCCGAGCGGAGTTTGAGCGAAGAAGTTA
Organism: Tetrastigma voinierianum; assembly: GCA_016808115.1. NCBI lineage: Eukaryota > Viridiplantae > Streptophyta > Magnoliopsida > Vitales > Vitaceae > Tetrastigma > Tetrastigma voinierianum. Next base: position 352,405 of record JAEQBH010001881.1, read on the forward strand.
TGACCTTAGTTGAGTCACACATGGAGTAACTAAGCCAGCTGGTGACCTGCAGGCACACGTGCGGCGGAGCACCGCCTGGCTAATTGACCGACCTTGCCATCATGAACATGGCTGAAATCATTCCGACCAATGGTTTGCATGAGTCGAGAACACCGAAGCAGTTAGGAAGAAGTTGTGATAGCCAGAAGTTGGAGGTGCCAGTATTCGAGCCAATTTGGCGACCGACTCGTAGAAATTTGGCTTGACGACAGTGACTGACTTAGCGAAGTGACGGCCTCAGCGTGAGCCTTTGATTCTGGCCTCTGGTCTATTGACCTGCAGTCCTGCGACCTCTGGGTGGCCCCACCTCAGCTGGCCTTGCATTTGTAGGCCTCTGCATTTAGACTATTCGGGGTAAGCAGGTGTAGCAACTACAGAGATCCAAATTGGGAAATTCAAAAGCCTAACATTAATTTAATTGATGTGGCTACAATTTACTTGAAGGCTTCAATGCCAAATTACCTTTATTTCCTACCCAAAGCAGGTTCTAGTGCGGTTAATGCATATCATGTATAGTAAACATGATTAATGCAACCCGAACATTCCCTTGAGGCGAGACACCACCACAACCCTTAGGATGAAAATAACCAAAGTAGGAGAAAAGAATTCTGTGGATTTTGTAGGGAAAACTCCGTTAGGTCTACTTGTAGCTCTTATCACGAAGAGGCTTTCCCTGCTCTTAGTCGGAAGATAGTCGATCGTCGGAGAAGGAATCTAGAGAGAAGAGTAGAGCCTCTCTCTATCTTCTCTCAAATTTGGTTTTTCCTTTCTCTCTCTCCCTTTCCCCTCTCTCTCCCCCAATAGGTTGGGAGAGATAGAATCAGTGAGATGTCCTCTCACTTGCCGCCCATCCAATTCTAAGTGGCTCCCTTAGAATTACCCATATTGCCTTATCCATCTACCTTGGATTGCCTCCCGATCATGTGTTGCCACCGTCTCTTACGGGTCCGCTTGAGCTATTTTTTGACCCCAGCTCTCCACTTGACACGTGTCTCATCTTGAGCCACTTCAAATCGCCAGTGTCAGTACTACTCGGTGCCTCGAAAAGCATGAAATTGTTTATCTCGAGATTCGGCCAAGTCAATGTAGTAGCTAGATTTCGTGAGGGCGACTCCAACGGTGAAGTCCATTTCGTCATCGAGATACATAAAAATTAAAGATTTTGAGTGAAATTAGTTTGCTCTTTTGAAGAATTAAATTTTACGGGATTTTACAAAAATAACAAAGCATAAAAAAGGGGACAAATAGATAAAGAAAACACAGATAAATAAAGAAGATTATGCTCTCCACCAAAAAATTAGGGCATTTCTTCCCAAATTCTCTCCAGCCTAAAACCAGAGAGAACATTGTAATGAGTATCAAATATACACATTTTATTCTCATATTTTAGTTAGTTTTATGCATGTTTTTAGTATTTAAATAAGTTCTCTAATGCCTTATTTTTTTTTTTTTCATATTTTCATATAGGTACAATTATAATGTAAAACCTGGGAAAAATTCATTTTTTTTTTTAAAATGGCAAAACGGTAATTTGCTGTTATAATACAGGTGAAAAATCTGAAGTTTTTCTAGATCTTAGATGACGAAATGGACTTCATCGTTGAATTCATCTCTTGAAATCTAGTCACCCAGTTGAATTTCATTGAATTATGAGATGATCGGAATTTTACGTTTTTCGAGGCATCGAGTGTCGGGTAACACGTAGGGTGCATTGCCATGACATGAACAAAGTTTGCCACATGGCACCATGGGAGAAGAACCAGAATGGCATGAGCCATGTGGTGTGGAAGTACCACACAGAACATGTGTCCATGTGACACATAGACCATGGAAGAGGTGACACATGGCAAGATGAATAGTAGAGTGAGAGGAAGCTTCCTCTCACTTGAAGGAAATCAAACAATTCGGTAGGTAAGGAGAAAAAAAAAGGAGAAGAAAGAAAGGAAAAGAGAAAAAGAAAGGAAAGGAGAAAAAAAAAGGAAGAAAGGAAAGAAAGTGAGGAAGAACAAAAAAAGATGAGGAAAACCGTGTGTGGAGGGAAAGAAAAAAAAAAAAAAAAGGAAAAGGGCTCTGATTCCCAGTGTTCCGACAATCGGAAGTTGTTAATCCGAGAATTAAAGTTGGTTTACTCGGCGAGAGATACGAGTAGGTACCAAAAACAAAAGATGTAGGGGTTTCTCCTATACTAGTTATTTCTTGCTTAGTGGCCATGTAAGGGCCATTTTGGTTCAACTCTAATCTTAGAAATTTATGTTTGTGTGATCTCGAGGGCTGGGACCAGTGTTCGGGGCAGAGGTCGACCTCTTGAAATTTGCAGGTGTGTAGTCTTGGTTACGATTGAGCGTGGCTAGGCATCTAGCCTACTCGTAGTCAGGGATGATCAATCCTAGGATTGAACCCGGATTATTTGTGGTTTGGGATGGCTAGAGTGTTGGTAGTAGGTTATGTCTTAGTTTTGGGGTCTGGGCAGTTTCGGATACCCATCAGATTGTGACTCAGGCTGGGCGACCATAACTTTCTCCTACGAACCGATTTATCGTTCTTGGACTCACAGAAGAACTCCTTGAACTATAGGAATTTAACCCATATTCTAGTGAATGGCATTTAGTGCTCACATTTAGGGTTTTCTGGTTGTAAAAAAAAAGATGGATTGTTTTGTGGGCATTGCTTATGCCAATTGATAAATGGTGCAAGTTAGCCTTGCTTGTATGATTGATACTTGGTGTTGATATATGCTTGAGATCATGAAAATTGAATAACATGTTGTGTATTATAAAAGCATGTTGAGATATATGTAGACATATGGAAATTAAATGAGAATAATTATATGTATTAAATATGATTATCCACAATATGGCATGATATGATTTTGAGCGTACGTGGCATTCTGTTTGTGCGTATAGCATGAGACATCTGATGGCATTGCATTGCATTTATGCATAGGACATCGCATGACATAGGTGTGAAGATCATGGTAGAGATCGACTACTTGTGTTTCGTGTTCGATGGTATGTCGTGGAGGTACATGGTAGATACAAAACCTTGTGTTTCGTGTTCGATGTATGTCGTGAGTACATGGTAGATCGACCTTTGTGTTTGGTGTTCCATGGTGGGCTCGGTAAAATGGGACAACGTCTAAAATTAGTCTCACGATTGCATAAAAGAAAAAGGAAATGAAAAATACATGTGTTGGGTGTGGACCCTCAATTTTGTCCCTCAACACTTACATTTTATCCTATGGGTGTCACACTCACCTATCGTTCTCATATCTCACCTATGATTCGGTTTTCGAGCCTCAAGTGGGCTTGTATGTGGTCCATGGAGTGCGTATGTAGTTCACTTCAGAATGTCATCATGGCAATTTTTTTTTTATTGGCATCATGCCATAGGAAGCAAGTGGTGCCGCCCCAAGGTTTAGCTTAATCAGAGTTTATTGGAGTATGTCAAATTCGGAGCACTTGAGCTTGTTTCGATCATATCTCTCTTGTCCGAACTCAGAATCGTGCGCCGTTTGTTTTTTTGGATTCCTTATTTTCCAAGGAGGTTTTTGTTAAAAATTCATAAATTTTTTCAACTATTTAACAATCGGGTTTATTTGGTTAAATTAAAGGGAGTGAAAATACGTATATAACAACTTTACATTTTTGGGTGATTTTTATCTAGAACCTTTATCACTTGTTCGATCATATCTCCTCATCCCAGACTTGAGGTGATTCTAATTTTCATTTTTGATCTCCTTATTCTTCGAGGGCGATGTCAAAATTTCATAATTTTCCTCAACCGGCTCGACCGGTTGGCATCCGGTTCATCCGATTCATAGGGCCAGCTTGTGTGGAGTGCTATTTTTTTATGATTTTTGATCCCAAATCACATATGGATCGTGCCCATATGCTCTAGATCGGTCTTGGGCAGTATTTTGGGTCCATTTTGGGCTTTGGCTTGAGTTACATGAAGCCTACCATGAATCTATGTGGATACTTGGTGGTTAAGCAAGCTGAAAACTTAAGAGAGTCAACTTGCATGGGGAATTGGTGAGGGGGGTTATTGGGGAGTGTGGTTTCAAGGCTAATGGGCTTTTTTCCGGAGTTTGAAAGGTGGAAAACACCCGGAGTGGGCTGAGAGGTGAGTGGGCTCGGAGGTGAGGTGGGAATTAGTATAAAATGAGAGAAGGTCCAGTGAAAGGGACGCTGTGGCACTTTTCACGGCGAGCTTGGATGCACATTTTATTTTTCGGATGTAACTTGGATTTTTACTGCGTTTTATGGAAGAGTAAGAACTAGACCTAGCTCGATCTATTTCATATCTTCTTAGTTTACTCGATCCTTGAATAAAATATATATCTTTTTGCTTAGGCGGCCCCGAAGCCGCGATTTGTTAAGTAAGGCAATGGTCCATGGAGCCAAGTTTTCAGTTTGGTAGGAAGGCTTATTGGCCTTCTGTGCATATTTCATTTTAATTATCTCATGAGACCTTCAAGGTCTGCACAGTGACGATGACTATGGGGACTTCCATGTGTGTCATTCCTTTGAATTGAATGGTAGTTTTCAGCTGTACGTGGGGCCCAGTTCAGCGATTTCTCTTGGGCAGCCAGTTTTGGAAAACACAACGGTTTGTTTCAGTTGGTTCTCACTCATCCAAGTTGAGAATCATGCATCATTTGTTTTTTTAGTTTGCTTATTCTTTAAATAATGTTAAGACCAAATTTGATGATTTTCCTCAACCATTTGAACCAGTTTTCACACTCATACGTGGGAGCCGGTTCAATAGTTTATGTTGGGCAGCCTCGGTTTTAGAAAACACAACGGTTTGTTTTAATTGGTTCTCACTCATCCGAGCTGAGAATCAGGCATCATTTGTTTTGTTAGTTTCCTTATTCTTTGAGGAATTTTCGGACCAAATTTGAGGTTTTTTCCTCAATTGTCTGAACCGGTTGGGAAACCAAACCAGTCGGTTCATTAGGTTTAGTTTTCCGAAACAACAGCTTGGGTTATGTATTGAGTTGGATGAGCATGTTCCTGATTATTAGCTGAATGTAGGTGTGTGATTGCAAGGTTGTCTCTTGTCTCCTTGGGATTGGTTTGAGCCTTTGGCATTGCATCTGCGAATGGTTACTTGGGTTCATTCCTAGAAATTTGTGTTGGGATGTTTTGTGAATGGCATGACTTTCTAGGAACAATGGCTGTATGTGGAGGCTTTATGTAGTTGAATTTGCAGCTAAGTTCATGGGATTTAGGTAGTTGAATTTCAGTTTGGTTCTAGGGATCTAGGTGGTTGCATTTCTTGTAAATTAGTAAATCCTATGGTCTTTATTTTAATAAAGGGGTGGCTTGGTTGAAGCCCCATTTGAGAACACTTTGTCGTGTTTCAGTTGGTTCTCACTCATACGGACTTGGAATCAGGGACCGTTTGTTTTGTTAGATTCCTTATTGTATGAGGAATTTTCTGACAAAGTTTCAGAATTTTTCTCAATCATTTGGACTTGTTGAGAACCGGTTCAACTGGTTGTGCAAGATAGCTCATGGGTAGCCCCCTATTTTAGCATGTTTTAGGCCCGAATCTATTATGGCGTGCTCATACATCCCGAGGAACACAGTAAATTTTGCCTTTAAGTCGAGTTGATTTCGGTTTGAACAAAGTGGGGTAGTAGGCCGTATGGGATTAGTAAGCATGGTTTGGTTTGTGTGGGATTTTAAAGGAATGTGTCTTTAAAGCAAGCAAACCCACTTACCTCGTTCCGGTCACCCTTCCCTTCTTTTGGTATGGGATCCGATAGTTGGTTTTAAATGCATGATGTATGATGTATTATTTGCCCTACCTATTCCTGCAACGCATGGCTAAGGATCTCAAGTACGTGCTTGGGCGTTGGTATTTGTATTCATGCGTGTACATGGTGTTTGGACTTTGACATTTATAGTGCATTTGAGTTTGTTGACTGGCCTCTTATGCAGCGCTTTGCTAGGGACCACAGGTACACACCCATTGTTTTGATTGGTTGAGTGTTTGTGTTAAATACTCAGTAGGTTGGTGTGATTCGAGACATCTATGTAGCATAGGAGGCTGTTTGATCTTTGACCCATATGCTCCCACCTACCCAATTCACTAGTATATCACCAGGGATACGGGCTAGAGAGTCTTCACCTCGCATGAGATACCTTTCGATGGGTATCAGCGGACCAAATCTAGTTTTGAAGGCTAGTTTTTTTCGTGGAGTCGATGAGGTTTTTGTTCTTACTTCATTTTCCCCATTTAAAAAAACAATTAAAAAAATAAAAAACAAAAATAAAAAGTAAGTAGCGACTCAACAAAGCGTTCCTCCTCGGGGACAGATTTTTAAAAACTAAAATGAGCCCACATTTCTTTTCATTTTAAAGTGAGTCGCGCGGGCGGGTGGATAAGTAGGGTCACAGTGGCGACTCCATTGGGATCGAACCCGGAATCTGGTTTTCATAAGAGAGTCAAGCAGACAGGTTGGGTATATTGGAGCACATGGTTCATTATTGATCAGACTCTTGAGGCTACGTAAATGATTGATGATCCACTTACAGGTTGGTATTTAGCATACATATGGTTGTTTGTGCTTATGTGTTCACACATTGGGTGTGCTTGCTCATGGTTGATTTAGTACCCAACCATATGTTTCTGATTGGCATAGATGGTTAGTTTGTGTGTATATTCTGTGGTAGGCTTGCTCTTTGTGCATGACTGTTTGCTACATGACTACCCTCTCTCTTGCATGACTGCTTGATTTGTTTGTGTTTGTGGCGCATGCTTGTTTCCCCTTGTTTCCGAATCACTAGTCTTGGTGGAGCTAGCCATCATAGATTGCTTGAGTTGGCAGGAGTCATTCTGATTGTTTGCCGACTGACTAGGAGTTTGGAGTAAGTGCAGCGTAGGGGCTATATCGATGTTTGGAAGCACTAGGGAGATGACGGATGAGCAATGAAGACCTGTATAGCCTGAGCTAGATTTCATGGATACATGCGTGGCCAGTGTGTCAGTTTTATTGTCGGTTAGGATCTTGGAGTTACGATATCTGTGCGGAGTCTGACCATCTAGCTTTGGACACCTTTTCTTTTCTGTGGCTTGTGAGCCACCTTACCCTGAGGTATTACCATGTTTAAGTCAGTTCTTAACTTTACTGTGAAGCCCATATATCGGTTGCTTCTTGACATCACATGTTAGTGCATTCTCTCGGGAGGATTTTAGTCATACATTTACTGGATTGATTTCAAGATTGATAATGATAGGGACTGAATTACCCCTTTCCTTTTGTAAGATTGTTGATTGAGACCGACCTGGGTTCTCGAGCTTAGACCAAAATTAGAGGTAGACTTGTTAGAGGATCAGATCCACATAGTCAGTTAGGGCAGACATCATATCATAGAGATATGGATCCTCAGTACGCTACCATTGACCAGTTGGATGAGATTACCCGATACCGCGTGATAACCTTGGGATGCTATATGGGAGCTGGGACGGATGATTGATGGGCATCGAGGCGAGACATTGCGGTCGGGGAGCACCACGCCAGCCTACTTGCACCCCACTACCTGACCACCACATGGACCTTCATGAACTATCTGATTCCGCCTCCGCTGGCTACCACACATTCAATCGGCCAGGTAGGTTGGAGCTTTTGATTCTACATGAATTGACCCGAGCCACACCACATTATGTTGTGGCACCTGCGTTCATTAGTGACGCGAGCTGTATTGATAAGATTGAGCAGAGGATCAGGTCTTTGCATGTTTATGATGGGGTTATAGGTTGGGGCTGGATCTGGTGACCTTCAGTGGCAGCCTTTGATTAATTCAGCATGCGAGAACATTGGCAGAGATAAATGAGGATGGGGGTGCCCGTATTCACTTACAGGTTGTATAGTCTTTGTTATGTGGGCATGGGTGGATGAGGCATAGATGATCATGCTTTTCCCTCTATCACTGAGTAATGCCGCTTAGCGTTGGTTTGCCTCATTGGACCCTTCAAGTTGTAGAACATGGGCTGATTTGAGACGAGTTTATGAGGCCATTCTTTTAAAGCGTAGTGGGCCGTATCCGGGAGAGAGTTAAGGCCTCAGGTAGAGGCTAGATGGAGTCGATCCTTCATTCATCTCACCTTGTGGAGAAGATAGCATATTATAGATAGACCCCCTCGAGGCCTTGTCGAATCGACATGATTATCTGCTTGATCTTGACCTGCTACTAGGCATCTCATAGGCTTCCGGCAGACGGACTTTGGATCATTAGTTCCGAGGCCCTCTATGGCGTGGGAGGGCATATCTAGATAATTATGTGCGGAGACTCTTCCCGCCCGGACTTAAGGGAAGAAGCTAGAGATCGGGACCAGGACCATCGGATGTTGATGCCATTGGCATGACGGGATGTGAGGACCCAGGCAGGATACCTCCGGATTTCGGGTGGTCACTTTAGTGAAGTCCCAACTGCCTCCTAGGGAAGATACGGTGGAACCCACCTGGAAGGAGTAACACCATGTACAAATTTAATACCAGTTATACATGTATATATAAAAACCACTTAACGATTATAAATGAGGTTTATAAAAGTTCAATACGCATGGGCATTCTAAGAGTATTGTGGATTTAGGGAGTCTCAGTAGAAATGAATGAGTCAATACATCAGACACAAATGGATAAATGCAATAGAGTGCGGCAATTTGTGGCGGGGAGGCGGCGTCAAATCTGGCGAATAATTTTCTGATGTGCGGACTGGGAGCAGTTTAAAAACAATAATGTGAGATAATAATCTCGTGGGTGGCATAATTTATAAGGAAATAACATTTTATATTTTTGTGTGGTTCTTCTCTCAAAACCTTCCGTTCACTCTTTGTAAGTTCCGTTTAGAAACATTTCACAAAACCCGACTTTTACCCCGTCCGACATATACAAATCATGCTCCTGAAATAGTGAGCCACCGATGTTAAGAAAAATCATAATCTGCATTGTACACAACATAAATGACACAAAGCATGTATAGCCATCAGTAATAAGATAACTTTGAAATGCACCAAATCACTTGAGTATTAAAATAGTTATACTATATTTAGAAAACAACGTAATCGTACCACGTACCCGTCATAAGCCCAGTCGGTGGCGGGTATGCGACCGTGACAGCTAATGAACGTGGTTTACGACCATCGCGTGGCAACTAACAAACCTCGGGTAGGGCCGGCCGTCGCAGTGGCAACTAACAAACCTCGAAGCGGGCGAAGCCATCACGTGGCGACTGAGCCTCAGTGAGGCAGGCCATCCGTGGCACTAACAAACCTCAGGGCGAGCGTGATCACGTGGCACCTAATAAACCTCAGAGTAAGCACGGCCATCCGTGGCACCTAAGTAACCTCGGGTAAACTTGGCCATCACGTGGCACTATCAAACCTCCGGGTAAACCTGGCCATCCGCATTAGCCTTTATCAAACCTCAAGTGAACACGTGTTGCATCACGTGTCCTCTAATAATCCTCAAGATCAAACCAGGCCATCCGTGGCAACTAATAAACCTCGGGTAACCCGGCCATCAAATCAGTAACCAATATAACCATTCCTTTTCTCATGTACCTTTCAATGTCTGCAGTATTAGAGTGGAGTCCACAATCTCAAGATCCACCTTTTCTTTTATGATAATTTTTCCACGATAGTTTCACCGGCTTAGTCCGTGTACTTTCAGCTCCAGAACACCACGGCTCATCCACGAACACGGTAAAACTTGCAAATAATTGAAATGTTGACAAAAATTCACATGAAATAATAACTTTGTTTTATATGAAGCAGAAATGTGTTTAAGTACAGCTTGACCATACGTCCAAGCGATATATGTAAAGTATTTTATCCACCCGATAGATATATGACGCAATACCCCGAATCATTTAAAAGCCTATAAACCACTCCTGGTATAGGCTGGAGTCCTGGCTCCTGCGAGGATCGTCTCCGACGGCGTGAGTGCACCTTAATATAGATAAAATACGCTTGGCTCTAATAACTGAACCGACAACCTTACGGATGCCCAGACCTTAGAATAGCGGTGCAGAACCCAAACCATCAGGTGGACTCAGGCGGATCCAATTACATAGTGTGCCCTATAGGCTGGAAGTACCTAAAATTGGGGCTTTTCACCAGGAGCTAATTTCTCGAAATTGAAGCGAGTCAAATAATTCCTAAAAACATCGATTTACTAATACAACTAATTTTCCAAATTTGACCAATCGGTACTCTATTTCGAGTCGAAACTTCTCGGTATTACAAAAACAACCTAAAAATGAAACCTAACCAAGCGATGTCCAAAATTTACAAACCACATATCAATGGAAAGCCAGACCAGGAACTCGTGGTACCATTACCTTGGTTCAGCAGTTATTTGTGGTGGCTAGGAAAACTCGTCAACCTCCGGCCGATTTTGTTTTCGTTCCATGGCTTCCAGCCGGTGAGGAATCTGCAAAAAGGGACCCGTAGATGAGTTCAGGGTTAAAAATGGTGGAAAGGAGCTATGGGGTGGCACAGTGGCCGGAGAAAATCGAAAAATCCGGCGACAAGCGGAAGCGGCGCGTCGTCTTCTCGGCGGATCTGGCGCGTCGGCGTCGGTTGGCGGAAGTGAAATTTCCGCAGCCGGCCGTCCGACAGTGGCGCACCCTAGGCGGCGGCGTGTAGCACGGTGGTGGCCGTGGCGCCTCCTTTTTGTGCAATCGTTCCACGGCGCGCCAATGGTTCAAATAGCCGCTCCGGGTCCAGCGAAGTTTGGAGGAAATTTTTCTAGGGTTTTGGGAGCTGAAGGTGCTTTGGGGGCTAAGTTTCCTTTGGCATCACAAGGATTCTGCGCTTAAATAGGGCTAGGGTCGCTTTCGGGTAAAGTTTGAAGACGAGTTTGGACACTTGTTAAAACAACTAGTTTGAAATTACTAGGGTTATAACTTTTTATCCGTAAGTCGGATTTGGACGTTCGACAGTCCCCATGAACTCGTGTCGTGAGGCCCTCTGAAATGGTGTCTTAGTGAACTAAGCTATTCATCTTGAAAAAGTCAACTTTGGTCATATACTCCGAGTGTTAATTGAAGCGCAGGTGAAACTTAGTCAAAGCTTGGTCAAACGTGTTTAACTTCGTATGGTGGTGCGGGTCATTACGGACCGCAGTCCCCGCGTCCGCCCTCCGTTTCAAGCGATTTTAAGAGCGCTCCTTAACATGATGCGGCCGGGATCGGTCTGAACCGGTGCTCGCTTCGGTGGTGGGCTGCCTATCTACATCGCCACCACGACGGTATATATACGGGCGCCTCGGAGGCCACTGTGCGATGCCGTGACGATTATAGAGGCATCACCTCCCGCGGGGCCGTAGAGACCCCGATTTACCGCGACTTGGGATGCCTTAAGCCCGAAGCATTTCGAGGAGATTGGTTGAAGGGTTTGATTGATCCACTTACCACTAGACCACCACTTAAAACCCTACCCACTTTGGATTCGGGACGGATCTTCTTGTATTTATCATGAGGAAGGCGGGTCGTAAATCTGAGATAGTTATGCAACATTGAGGCATGCTATTCAGGACTTGATTGATCAGGGGTTTAGTTTGTTGGGATCTTGTGGAATTGTCTGAGAGCGCTCTCTACTCATGACACTAGAGCTATACCTCCATCCCCAGGTGGTATACATTCGATTGAGTTTTTAGGAGATTAGATATTCATGATGGGATGGGATGAAGAGGGTCCTTAGCTAATCTGTTTGTATTCAAACTCAGACTTTAGTGGATACACCTATGGTCGTGGAGTCTCAGGCCATTTAGATTCAAATGATGTTCCCAGGCAGCAGGTATTCTTGGTATACTTTGCGGCATGTTACGCCCCGCTGACACCGCCGTTTCTATTTCGGGAGGGTATGGGTCGAGTACATAGAGATGTTGATTGTTATGTAAAGAGTGGGGTAGCTTTCGACCCCCACTTGTTGATAGACGTTTTGCTGGCACTAATGCTAGAGATGAGATTTAAAGGGAGGATGATGAGATTTTGCGCCAGCTGCGCACCACTCAGGCCCGCATTTCTATTTGGAGCTTATTAGCCTTATCCAGCACACATAGAGACGCATTGATCAGAGCTCTCAGTCATATTAGAGTTAATCTTTGCTAGCACCCAGGGAATTTGATCCACTTTTACGACGGATAGAGTACATGCATAGTGTTTTACGATGATGATTTACCCCCAGGGATCGGACCATGTTCGTCCTTTGTTCATTGATGTTGCTTGTTGGTCGAGGTCATAAGGTGAGTACGTTACGCTAGAAAATGGCTCGCCTAAGCGTTTGTCCATTGGTTCACGCCATTGCTTTGGGATTTTCACCATCAGTTTTGGGCCGTCCACGAGGCCCGAGTCGAGCTTATGGCGGGTTTCGGGTGATTATGGGGCGCTCTCGCTGCACGTGTCGTAGTAAATTGATCGGATAATGCAATGTTTCCCCAGTTACGAGGATTCAGTCATCCTTGAACTTGCTTTTGGGCCGCCCTTGGATTCATGAGGCGGGTGTTATACTATCTTCACGAAGGTGAAGTCATACACAAGGGGCGCATTATCACGATGCGATGCAGCGAGATGTTGTTACCTCTTACGAGCGGTGTTACAAATCGATCCGCAGTGGGGCTTGCACTTGGCGGGTTTGATTTTGACGAGGTCCAGGTTGTCAGTTTAGAGGATGACGATAGAGACATGGTACCTATGTCGTTTGATTAACACAACAACACTTTGATACCGATATGGTGAAGGCATATCACATATGCGGCAGGATTCGGTCACCGCGCAGGCGCATGACTTTGCTTTCATAGTGATCTGGCATACCATATGGATTAGGTTGCATCGCCAGGGATGATGCATGACCGCATTGGCATGCATTTATGCGAGATAAATTGGCTTCCTTGTCGAGGGTCCCGTTACAGTTACACCCTTCGCCCGTCCACTTTTCGGTTGGGTTATTTTCTTGGGGATTAGGCGTACCCGCAGAAGGAGTTGACCATGTTTTGGGGATGGTTGAGATTCGGGCATTTAGCGGGCCGACAGGATGTGTTTGAGTTCAAGACAGGAGCCACTTGAGGTCGTGATGGATTGCACCCCATCATCGGTCGGTACAGTGTGTTTAGTGTGCTTTCTGAGGAGATTTTTGGCTATGATCTACCTATGGATTTAAGGGATGATATTGATGGAGTGACTCTTCCTGATACTTACATGGACGAGATGGACATGATCGACACTAAGCCCAGGTAATCCTTGACCGCGACCTCGCGTGGGCCGGGTGCGCTTTAACATGTTTGGAGTTTCTATGATTGATTCTAATGATGTGACACTATGACGCTTGCAACGTCACGATGAACATGATCGGCCTTCTTCGCATTACGAATGCTTCCTCACACAGGCCTCGTCGCTTTTGATGTGTTTGGGATTTCTATGCTTGAGTTTAATGGTGATGGACTTGTTGCTACTGATATTACTCATGATATTGTTTCTATTGAGGAAGCGTCTGACTCTGTAGACCCACCTTTTTATTTTGACACTATGTTTGGGTTTGTCACCCGCTTTGATGACATTTTTTATGGTAATAATGACATGAGTATTTTGAGTGTTGCTTGTGTCTGACATTTCCCTTTGATTACACCACAGCTCATAGCATGTATGCGGTGTTGATGATGTGGGAGACATAACTGGGTGGTCAGTCAAAGTGTGATTATGATACAGAGGATAGGAAAGTTACACATATTTCTAGTAGCATAAAGTTGATAGATTTTGGGGCACCAAATCAGCCTAGGGAGATTAGGATTGGCTCTTCCCTATCTCTTGATGAGAGAAGTAGATTGATTGACTTACTCAGGTCATACTTGGATGTATTTAGATGGTCGTATGAGGACATGCTGGGCGCGGCCTGACATAGTTCAGCATCACCTGCCCGTTACGCCACGTACTGGGCGGTTAAGTAGGAAATTGAGGAGACTACACCCTCGATGAAGTTTGCAGGTTAAGGAGGAGATTCAGAAGCAATTTAGTGTTGGCTTACAGTCGGTAGTTGAGTATCACAGTGGTTGGCTAATGTAGGTCACTGTTCCCGGATGGCAAGGTTAGAGTTTGTGTTGACTTTCAAAATTTAGATAAGGCCAGCCCTAAAGGATGATTTTCCCATCCCTTTTACATGTGATATGTTAGTTGGCCGACCTTGTAGGGCACCCTATGTTGTCCTTCATGGATGGGTTTTCCGGGTATAATCAGATTTTGATGACTCCAAAGGATATGGAGAAGACTTCTTTCATCACTGAGTGGGGTACTTACTGTTATCAGGTCATGCCATTTGGGTTGAAGAATGAAGGAGCCACTTATCAAAGAGCTGCTACTACTTTATTCCATGATATGATGCATAGAGATGTTGAGGTATATGTGGATGACATGATAGTGAAGTCCCGAGATAGGGCAGATAACTTAGTAGCATTACAGAGACTCTTTGAGAGGGTCCGACAGTTCGGGTTGAGATTGAATCCCAAGAAGTGCACCTTTGGGGTGACTTCTGGGAAATTACTAGGTCACATTGTTAGCAAGCAAGTGATTCGTGCCATAGTAGGGTGATCGGAATCCATGAAATTTATATCTATAGCTCCTCCTATGCTTGAGTAGTCGAGCTCTTGCGATATGGCGGTCTAGGGTCGAACACGGGGATGGGTTTCTTCGTCTGAATGATTTGGTGAAGTCGAAAATGGTGAATTCAATTTGGATTTAAAGGTGGTGATAAAAGCAGTGGGTTGGTGGTTTGCAAGCGAAGATAAATAAAATAAAATGTAAAAATAGAACTCCTTGAAGTTTTGGGCCCACTGGTTTAGGGTTTTAAAATGACTAACATATCTTCGGGTCTTTCCTCGCATTGGGAGCATGACATATAGTCATTTCCCGAGCCGGATCTTCATTTAGCTTTAAAAACTAAACCACTATGATTTTCCCTTTTGAAATATGACGTTTAACAAGCATTCATGGTCTGGGAACGGTGAAAACCTACCTCCACGGACTCATCTAACAGACAAATAGAAAGACTAATGGATATCGAATCTAACAATAAGCATCCGATGAACCACTAAAGATTGCGGAAATGCGGAGTGATGATGCATTTAGGAGATCTAAACCTAGAGTGAAAGGATAGGAACATAAATGAAAATAAATACCCTACGATAAAAGCAGAGGACTATTAGTTTGCCTCCAAATCCAAAGCCCGGTAGCCCTCCTCTTCCAAGGGAGGAAGAGTGCAACTGACATCCCTTGAGTTGTCATCCTCGAGGGTGTTTAGTGTAGAAAAATGAGAAAAGAGGAGAGAGAAGAGAGAAAACTGTAACCTAAAATGAAAAGCTGCGCGTGTACTGAAAGATTAAAAGTTAGGGTTACAAAAAGCTATAAGTTGGCTTATATAGCCATATAAGAGATGTGAAATATCAAAAATGCCTAAAATATGTAATTACAATAGGGACAAAATGGTAATTAATCAAAACGAGGTCGTTTGGAATCAAAAACATCAAAAACACAAGGCGAGATTTTATTTGTGCGGGGAATTTCGCTATCATGGCGAAATTACAAGGCATAAGCGAAATCACGAAATTTTATTTATGCACGATTATTCCTTCATGCATGAAAATTTCGCTAGCTTAGCGAAAATTTTGCATATCGAAAATTTCGCTAGGATTGCGAAATTTTCTCTATGCCATATCGAAATTCACCGTTCTCTCTCTCCTGCGACCTCTGCATTCCATTGGCTCCCTCTTTGCTCTTATTCCATTTACATTATTCCATTTCTTCATGCTTTGAAATTCTTCATTCAGGCTTCTTGAAATTGATAGAAGATCATAAATTGATGGAAATCAACCCGACTTTGGTTATGATGGATTGACACGACAATTTGGCCAATTCTGCAAAAAACTATAAAAACAGCCTCGGAATGCAATTAAGTCACAATGGGAGAACATGTCAATTGGGTTAAATTATAACAATTAGTACACAAGCGCTCAGAAACCTATTAAAAATAGGGTTGAAATAGCACTTTTTAGGCACTAATCACCCCAACCTACACATTGCTAGTCCATAACAATGAAAGAAGAAAGTAATAAAATACAATAAAACTATAACAAAGTAACATTCACAAAATGGTATTTCAAAAAGGTTGTGAATGAGTAATGCTAACCATAAATGCAAAATCATCAAGCGGGTGTTTTAATGACTATCATGGAAGAATGAATGCCCTCTGAAATTGAGTATTAAAGAGCCTCCTTCTTGATGAATCAACCGAAAAACTTCCACGAAAATCTAAGTGTTTTGTTTGATCGGCTCAGCCAAATATTGTCGAACTCATCTCCCCCGAGCTAGCTACTACCACGACCTAGCATCTTTAACATTTAAATAGATCGAGGACCCGTCTCTTATTCCCTGATTCTTTTCGCGTTGTAGGGTGCAATCTTTGAGAATCGACCTCACCCAAAGTCATGTAACAGGGATCTACCAATGACTCCCGACCCGATTAAGGCTTAGGGCACCAAGTCATAGGATCTTTTGACCCTGAGCTCTTAGGTTCTTGGAGACTTGAATGATTTCGAGACTCCGGCACCTCTGACACTAAACTCTACCCGTCCACCCATTATAGCAGACACTAAGTCGGTGACTCCCCTGACCCCGATGAAGGTTTAGGACACTTGCCCAGGGCTTTAAAGGCTTTTCGCCATTATACCCCTCGGGCCCAGTGCTCGAGTTTCAAGTAGCTTATTCTGGAAATTTTATTCTTTTTCTTTTTGCTTTTTTTTTTTTTTAAGACGCATTGGCCTTCTTTCCACATGGGTCCTTAACATTAAAGAGTGGTCGATGAAACTAGGGTTGGTTATGCAAAGTAAAGGAGGTTTTTCAACCTATCATTGAAACCCTAATGTTAACAGTGTGTGGTTGGAAATTTAAAGGTGGAAGAAAAGGTTGAAAGCGGCCGAGAATTCAACTAATCATCCACTCGATTGGGCATGAAACCAATCTAACATCAATAGAATTGGACAAAGTTTCAATTTTCCAAACTATGGGCTAGGCATAACACACAAAAAATTTTGGTTGCAAAATGGGTCCAAATTTTGAAAAAGTAAGCCGTATGGTCTCTTACAGCATAGAAAGGGAACCCGACAAACCACTTGAATATCCTGAAAATGGGGCTTGCACAAAAATAATACAAAAAGAATAAATACAAAAGCCACTTCCTTCGATAACTCTCCCCTGACCCAGGCATCTGGGGTGTCAGAAGCCTGGGGCTCGGATTGGAAAATTAGAGAAGGAAGTGTTACCTCCTTTGATGAGATGTTATCATTTTGGATAGGAGCTTCCGCAACAGGCTTTCCATCGACACCTTATTCACTCCGGGTTTGGGCTTCAAATAAACAAGTTAGGAAAACGAGAGGAAAAAAAAAGTGACCAGTTTGAGCATTTTGAAAATTACACATTCATAAAAATTTCAAAAGTGTTCTTTCTAGTCATATTTGGATTCTACACTCTCTAAGCTTTCCAATGGTACCAAGAACGCCTAAAACGGAGTTCGGATGAAAAAGTTATGAACGAAACAAAATTGGAAGTCAAAACTGTGGAGCATAGCAAAAATTTTCGCTAAGCTAGCGAATTTGGATTCTCTGACTCTGCAAGCTTCGATGAGTAAAGACGCGCAAGCGGGTTGGGATGAAAAGTTATGAGCGAAACAAAATTGGAAGTCAAAACTGTGGAGCATAGCAAAAATTTTCGCTAAGCTAGCGAAATTTCGCTAGCTTAGCGAAAATTTGACATAGCGAAAATTTCGCTATGTTTGTAAAAATTTTAAGCTATGTCTGTAGCGAAAATTTTGAATTTTTATTTTATTTTTTTGAAAAATCAAACAAAATAAATAATAATAATAAAATAATATATATATATATATATATATATATATATATATATATATATATATATATATATTTTTTTTAGAGACAATTTTTTTTATATATCATAAAATTTTAAAATAAAAATAATTTTTTTTTGTTTTTGTTTTTTTTTGTTTTTTTTTAAAATTAAAATACAAAATAAATAAAAATAAAAACCTCTCTAAAAACTCTTGTCTTATTTATTTTGTCTTTTCTACCTCATTGTTCCTAACCAATCCATTTCACTAGCTTAGCGAAATTTCGCTAAGCTAGCGAAAATTTCACCAAATTTTCGCTATATAGCGAAATTTTTCATTTCGCTAGGATTGCGAAATTTTTATTATAGTTACGAAAATTTTATCTTCATTTCTGCAGCTTCACTTGCAATTTCTTCAATTAGCTTCAAAATTTTCATAAAATTTGCAAAAAATTAATGCAAGAAAAATTAGGAAAAATTGCGTAAAAATAAAATTAATTTAAAAGAAACATAAATTAACTAAAAATTTGAGAAAATCTAAGAAGAAAATTGATGAAATCAAAATAAAATACGATAAAATAAAATAAAACAAGAAAATTAAAACAAAAGTGGGGGAGCTTAGAAATCTCCAAGGTTCGGGTGCTCTGGCTTCCAGGCAGGCACCCCACAGTATTCTTGTGCCATGCGATGAAGCGGTGCCATTGTTTTGATGTAGTGGCAAGAAGCATCTGATGGCCATGCCCCTAATCTCTTGAAGTTTTTCAGCATGGGTAGTGATGGGGTGGCCTTTTTGGTGGGTGCTTCAGGGGTTGGTTGTCTTTGCGGGCGGGGGGTATATACTTAGTCGGAAAGTGCTTCGGCAATGGTACATTTACCAAGCAGGCGTGGACTTTTGGGGCTTTATTTTTTCTTTTCACTACCTCACTCGTTCGGCTTGTTAAGGAGGGTTGCTGCTATCCTTCTCCATGAATGAGACGACCTGATGTCTAAGGGTTCAAAATTTTCTCTTAGGCCTTCTTGTGGCTCTTTGTAGACACGGCTCCTCCACCCGTGGTTTCACTTTGACACTCTTATACGGATTTTCTTCCTCTTGATGAACAAGGCGATTGGTGAGCTTGGGATCGTTCTGGGATGTCGATTTTGATCGATTTTGCTTTGGAACCCATCGATTTCTTATCGAGGAGCTCTCTCTTGACCGGTTTCCTGATTAGCCCAGGCCGATCAGCACCTTTGCTCCTATGAAATTATCCACTATTTTGCTCAAGTTCAGGATGGCTTGTTCAACAGGGGATGGGGTTGGTGGTTGTTGCTGCTGAGAAATGGGGGCATAATAAAGAGGTTCAGGAGGTGCATATTGTGGAGGTTTTGGTTCCCATGAGGAATTTGATTCCCCGACTATGGTTGTAAGTAATACCATAAGGTGAACTCATCCATTGGTCTCTGTAGTCCTCGTATGGACCTATATTCACTTAGGTTCCTCTCCACTGAGTTGTGACTTTGCCATATTTGGTTTATGTAATCCCTCGCTGGACATATATGCACTAGGGTTACCCTCCGTAGTGTATTAGTATGTATTGTTTTCCTAAAGTGTTCCATTTAATCCACGGTGATTTTCCCACATAACTGAACTACTTGCCTTGAATTTTTGATCCCGAAAATTGATTCCTACAATAGCGAGATACCCAAAAAACGATCCTGCAACAACTTTGTTTATATATATATATATATATATATATATATATATATATATATATATATATATATAGTGAAATGTACAAAAAAACAAAATGACGGTGAAAAATAAAGGAAAATTTCACGAGAACTTGTGATGAAGATCACAAGTGTTCCAAACTCGTCGAATGCATAGGCACCATCCACGATGTGCCATTTGGTCGTGCCACGAGTAGGGTGTCCGGAATCAGCAATTGCCATCTGAGTTCATCTACTTTATGATGATCAAGCTCACTGCTTGATATAGCAGTGCAGGTCGAGCACGGGATGGGTTTTCTTCGTACCAAATGATTTGAGTGAAGTGAAAATGGTGAATTCAATTTGGATTTTAGATTGTGATGATAAAAACAGGGGGTTGGTGGTTTGCAAACTGAAGATAAATAAAATAAAATGTAAAATAGAACTCCTTGAAGTTTTGGGCCCGCTTTGGTTTAGGGTTTTAAGAAGCATTTAACATGTCTTGAGATTCTTTTCTCGCATTGGGGAGCATGACATATAGTCATTTCCCAGAGACGGATCTTCATTTAGCTTTAAAAACTAAACCCTATGATTTTCCCTTTTGAAATATGATGACATTTAACAAACATTCATAGTCTGAGGACGGTGAAAACCTACCTCTGGACTCATCCCCCTTAGTGTGAAATAGAAATGGTAATGGATATCTTGAATCCCAGCAATAACGTAATAGACTAAGATTATCAAATACTGGTGATCGAGATGCATTTTAGGAGAATCAGCACAAGTGAGATGGAACATAAATGAAAATAAATGCCTCACGATAAGCAGAGAATTTGTCGGTTTACCTCGAATCCAAAGCCCGGTAGCCCTCCTTCTTTAAGGAGGACGAGTCTAATAAGCATCCCTTGAGTTGTCATCCTCGAGAATTGTTTGTGGCAGAAAAATGAGAAAGAGGAGAAGAAAGCGTAACCTAAAATGAGAAAGGCTGTATCTTGAAAGATTAAAAGTTAGGTTTGGTATACAAGTTGGCATATAGCCTCTGAGAGGTGTGAAATACAAAAATACCTAAAATGTATAATTCTGATAGGAGACAAAATGGTAATTAATCAAAGCGAGGTGGTTTGGATCAAAACATCAAAAACACGGGGCGAGATTTTCGCTATGCAGAGATTTCGCTATCATAAGCGAGTACGAGTATAGCGAAATGCAAAATTTTATTTATATGGAGTTATTTTAAGCTAAGCTAGCGGGGAATTTGGTAACAAGCGAAAGATTTCGCTAGGATTGCGGGAAATTTTCGCTATCTCATGTGAAATTCAAAATTCTCTCTAAGCTCTTTGTTCCATTGGCTCTGCTCTTATTCCCATGCATTATTCCATTTCTCATGCTTTGAAATTCTTCATTCAAACTGCTGAAATTGATAGAAAGATCATTATGAAATTGATGGAAATCTTGACTTGTTATGATTGGATTAATACGACAATTTGGCTTCAATTCACATAAAAACTACAAAGCAAGCCTCGGAATACAGTGAGAGTCACGATAGGGACCCGAACATGTCATTGGGTTAATTATAACAATTAGTACACAAAAGTATTTCAAAAACCTAGCCAAAAATAGGGTTGAATAGCACTTTTTGAAGTATTTAATCGACAGTATAGAGGTTAATCCGCAAAGATCCGAGCCATGCCCGACATACTTTGCTCAGGGTGGAGAGGGAGATTAGGGGCTTTACAGGCGGTGCGATTATATCGAGTCGTTTCATTTGATGGGTGCAGGACATATGCGAGGCACATCTTCGAGTCTTAGGAAGAATCGGCTGGTTGGAATGATGATTGTCAGCATGATTTCGAAAAGATTAAGGAGTGCATCCTTTCTTCTCCAGTTTTAGTGTCCCTCACACGGGGTGCCGCTGCGCTTATCTTTGTCGGTTCGGACATGGCTTTGGGATGCATTTTAGCTCAACTAGATGATTCGAGGAAGGAGCGAGCCATTTATTATTTGAGTAAGAGGATGCTAGAGTATGAGTGTGGATACATACTTGAGTTGGAATTGCCTTTGTTTAGCATTAGTTTAGGCCCATCAGAGACTTAGACTATGTGTGAGCATTCCATACTCACCCAGTCTCGTTTGGATCGGGTTGAGATATTTGTTTGACGGGCGGAGTCTGGCGGTAGGCTGTGAGATGGTTGGTTCTGTGGCGAGTTTGATGGCCAGTATGTGACACGAGAAATCGATAAAGGGAAGCATTCATTGCGGATCATTTTGGCTTCTTTGCGATGTCAGATGTGAGATCTATGACAATGATTTCCCACTGATGAGCGGTTTGTTTCGGTGACCCGGTGTGCGAGATGGTGGTTATTACTTTGATGGTGCCTCCAATCCCGATTAAGTTTAGTATTGGTATCTATTGATATGCCGCGGGGGTGATGTATTCCATATCAGTTTGGTTGACATTCTTTGATCATCATTGGTTGATGAATAATATAGTTGAGTATGAGGCTTGCATTACAGGCCTAGAGACTGCACTTGATCTTGGAGTTAGACAATTGGAGATCCACGAGGATTCCAACTTGGTTATTTAGCAGACTCAGGGTATTTGGAGGACTCGAGATGTGAAGCTGAAGCCTTACCATGCTTACCAAGACTTGTTGGTTTCCAAATATAATGAGTTGAGATATACATACGCCGGAACAAAGAATCGGTTCTTGATCGTTAGCCACCTTGGCCGTGGTAAATTCCTATAGGAGTGACTATCGTTCTTCTTGATTGAGACTAGTGCGCATCTTTGTTGTTTGATTATAGATATTGAGGATCAGGATAAGTTGCCATGGTATCATGATATCCAGCAGTTTCTGTTATATGGCACTTACCCCGAGTTAGCCACGACCAAGGATAAGAGAGCATTGAGATAGTTGGCCACCAGATTTGTTATTTGTGGGGACGCCCTCTATAGGAGGTCCTTAGATGGCTTGTTGTTATTATGTCTAGACCGTGCCTCTGCAGATCGAGTAATGAGAGAGGTTCATGTAAGAGTTTGTGGCCCATGGGGTAATATCTTGAGTAAGATCATGAGGGTAGCTACTTTGGTTGACCATGGAGATAGATTATGTGAGGTTATGCAAGATGTCCGGAGTGTCAAGTGCACGAAGACTTGATACACGTGCCACCTTTTAAGTTGCATGCACTTACATCCCCTTGGCCATTTTCAGTATAGGGTATTGATATTATCTGGAAGACTTGCAGTACATTTTAGTTGCCATTGGTATTTCTAGTGGGTGGAAGCTAACTGCTTATCTTTGGATTGACGGTGGCGAGCCGGAAAGAACAAATTGGTTTTTTGGGAAGGAAAAAGGTTATTTTTAAGGAAAAAAAAAACTTTTTGTGTAAAAAAAGTATTTTTCAAAATGGAAAATGTGGCGCCCCCAGCTTCGAGGTCTGGTTTGACAACTTGTCACCGCGAATTCTTGTGGATTTCGAATGACTTGGAGTACCACCTTGTGTGTCTCATTCTGGGATCCGCTTATTCACAAAAATCGGGTTGAGTCTCCTTTGTTCGGAGAGCTCTACCCAATGTACAACCTGTATAACAATATATCCATTACCCATCCAGGGTCTCAACATAAGTAGTAATGACCATATAGGGTCCATCTGCCCATATCCACAATATACAACTATATCACACTAGTCCATAAGAGTTCTGACACTCTTACTCTGAAACATATATTAAAACCAGCTTGTTCTAATATAGTTTACAAAAATATTTATCAAAGCCACATCCTAGCTTCCTTCAAAATTACGGCCTCAAAGGAGCGTCGTCTCCTTGCACACTCCCTGTACCTGAAAGGGGGTCTCACGACGGGGTGATCAATGCCTAGTAGAGAATAACTCCTACAAGGGTTACACCCCACCTAAGTGCACATGCAATGCCATAATCACTTCATATCACATTCCACATAGAATATGCAATCCTACCATGGGGATACTACATGTCGCCAGATAGGTGAGACTACCGTCTATCTTGGTATGTCCGAGTCACTGGAGCTCCTACACATGCATATGCCAGAAGTGTGAAAAAACCGAAGATCAGCGATGTTTAATCAGATGACCCTTTTCCAAACAATTTTTTCATTTTATAAATCAAAACCCATTGGATAAACCTCGATGTTCATTTATTAATGTAAAATCTGTGTGTTTATACATTTGTGGGCCATGGTTACGGGTTTCCGCAAGTAGAAACGTATGCCTTCCCAAAAATTTTATCGACTTTCACGTCATTAGTAATGTCCCTAAGCAGTAACCTCTGGGTTTTTCACTCGAAGTATCTACCCCGCTAACAATACTGACACACGTATTTTTCATGCTATGATGAATGATCATAACCATGCACATACACCCAACACAATGCGATGTTTGATTCGTAGCCCGTAAGGTATTCTAAATCAAAAAAATTTATAACCTAATACCTCATACTACCATAGCATTGTTACTATAGTATAGCCGCTCTAGGATCGTCCATAGAGATGGGTTTTCTTCGTAGAAATGACTAATGCGGGGTTTCTGGCTGCTACTTGGTAGATATAGTTTGGATATTGGGTTGGATAAAAGAGTGGGTTTTGATGGTTGAAATTGTAAGCAAAATGAAGTAAAAATATAGAAAGAATTCTCTTGAAGTATCAGGTCACTAGACTTGGGTTCCTTAGGTAAATGAAGGGTTCTCGGGGTCTTTTCCTTGCATTGGGGATAGTGGCATATAGTTACTTCCCGAATCGGATCTTGGTTTAGCTATAAAACTTAACCCTTAATAACTAATGAACATCACTGGATCTAACAATAAGCATCCAATGAGCCCTGAAAGCTTACCAAATACTAACCATTCAAGGTGACTCGAAGGGATCGAAACCTAGAGTTAGAGGAAAGAACATCAATGAAAGTAATTACCTACGTTGAAAACATGTGAACCCCTATTTTACCACAAGTTCCCTTATCCAATGCCTTCTACTTCAAGGAAGGAGAAGTTTTAGCCGCTCATCCTTTGAGAACGCATCCACAAAAAGTGTTTGGCTAGTGAAAAAAGAAAAGAAAATGAGAGAAAATAAAAACTTCCAAATAGGAACTAGCCAATCCATGGGTATACCATGAAGTTACTAAGGTTGTACCAATGAACCTGACCCAAGAGAAATAGGCACAAGGAGAGAGCAATGGGCCAGGACGACCTACAAGCGAAGCGGTCCCTCAGTGGCTTGATCATCCGTAATATCAAATAAATCGCTTTCGTCTTTGGTGAGATTTACGAGAGTACATAGTCATAGTGATCCTCGCATTGACTACTTCAACCATTTTAGAACACCTCGCTAGTGTTTTGAGGCATCAGAAATTGAATCATTATGTATGATTTGATTTCTTGTACACTGCCCCTTCTAATGCTAATGGGTTTCGAAGATAAAAATTGCAACCTTCCAAATAGGAACTAGCCAATCCATGGGTATACCATGAAGTTACTAAGGTTGTACCTGTGAACCAACCCCTCAAAGCGAAATAAGCCTGTGAGGAAAATGATAGCTAGGACCCGACCTACAAAAGCGAAAGCGGTCCCTCAGTAACCAGTCATCCATAATGTCGAATAAATCAGCTTTTCGTCTTTGGTGAAAATTTACCAAGGGCTATAGTCATAGTGATCCTCATATTCAACTACTTCCAACCATTCAGAACACCTCGTAGCGTTTTCGGGGCATCAGAAGTTAGATCATTTATGTATGATTTGATTTCGTACCTTGCCTTTCCCCAATGCTAATGGGTTTCGAAGATAAAAATAAAATCCTTTATTGATCCGCCATGACCTAGATCAAATCTGCCAAATTCAATTGGATTATTCCTATTCTTAATAAGCACCTGAACCGTGAATTGTCTTATGACTCATCAATCAGATAGATTAATTTTTTGAAAGAACTGTTCAAAGAACAAGTGATCGCTTCTCTTGCTACCAAAAGCTTCAAAAGTCCCTTTACAAGGTATTCTTTGGGGTATTATATACCACCAAAACAATTCAAATTACCAAATTAACAAAAGCAACAAACTATTACATAGGGATAATTTAGGAAGGGTGAAACAAAAAAGTAAAAGATTAGGTACAGGTCGCGGGCTATGAAATTCCGATCTGCGAAATTTAGTAGGAAATTGAAAATTCATGTATGTGAAATTTCGAAGGGGTTGCGAAATTGGCATGGGTTTTCTACTTCTTCTGTTGCCGGATTACATAGCTCACGAGTTCCAATTGATTTTTCATGCCGAAGTAATCCTATCTTCAATATATATAGCACAATGAAAACTTCTAGCTATAGAATTTTATGAAGCATTA
Source organism: Tetrastigma voinierianum (assembly GCA_016808115.1). Classification (NCBI taxonomy): domain Eukaryota; kingdom Viridiplantae; phylum Streptophyta; class Magnoliopsida; order Vitales; family Vitaceae; genus Tetrastigma; species Tetrastigma voinierianum. The sequence goes on from JAEQBH010001881.1 coordinate 378,391, forward strand.
CTAGGTCCTTAACGATATAACTTAGTCAATTTGGCGATTACTAAGCAAAGGTCTCGAAAACACGGAGCGTTAGGTATGGAACAACACTTATTTGGGTGTGTCGGTGGCATCCTCGTGCATATGCAATGCAAAAATGCCAATGCATGTACCTCATGTTACATGTATAAGGAACACTACATGAAACATTTATATTCCATACTTTATACTAAGTATCATGGATAATTATATCAAACACACATAATTTAGATCTATTCATGCTAATATATTTAAACACCCATATATCAACATATTTTCAACACATTCGACATATTTATTCCAATTTCGGCAATAACACACCAAAACAATCCACAGACTAGTCATTCTGGCGAAAATGCGGACTTAATTCTAGAATTTGAAGCTTTGGGAAATAACACACAAAAAAAATCAACATGCATTTTCCGTGATCCTAGAACTAACTTAGAGCTGAAATGTATTTTCCACGGTTGAGACCCTTAATCGGCCTTGATCTGGGCCTTCACAACCTAGACCGAACTGTCCAAAAACAGTCTCAATGTCCGAAAACTTAGTCTCATGGTTGAATTTATACCATACGACCATTCTGACCTTAAGTGAGGAACCATTGTAGGAAAACCCACACCTCTTGGGCTTAATGAAAAATTCCTTCGGTACCCATGCGTAGCTCTCTTTGTGTGGACCAACATTAGTTCTCGGACTATCGAGCTCTGACCATCGGAACACTAGGAAAATCTTCTCTTTCCATCACTCCCTTTTCTTTTTTCTCTCCCCCACAGCCTGATTTTCCCCCACGGCTTGATTTTTTTCCACTTTGGTTTTTCCTTATTTTCTTTTCTTTTTCTTTCTTTTCTCTTTTCTTTCTTTTTATTTTTTTTTTCTTCTTTTTGGGTTTTCATTCCACTAAATTGTTTTTTTTCTCTTCTTTTGTTGGTCTTATCGAGTAAGGAGAACTTCCTCTCGCATTCCTTTAACCTGCTCTCGGCCTTGTGTCTTCCACATGGTCGTGTGTCTTTTATATGGTGCGTGTGTCATGTGTCACGTGGACCACGTGCTGGGTGTGCGCGTTATCTGCATGGCTTTCATGCCGTGTGGTCAGCTATCCATGGTTCCATGTGGCAGCTCTTGGTCATGCCATGTGTGGCTGGCTGTGTGCTGGAGTACACCAGATGCCTCGGCTTTAAATTCGACCATCTCATAATTCAACGAAATTTGACTAGGTAACTAGATTTCGCGAGATGAATTCAACGGTGAAGTCTGTTTTGTCATCCAAGATCTAGAAAAATTCTAGGTTTTCCACCTGTACTATTACGGAAAATTACCGTTTTACCATTTTTTAGAAAAATTGATTTTTTTTTTTCAGGTTTTACATTATCCCATTCTTAAAAAAATTTAGTCCCTGAAATTTAAACACATATACATCTGATATATGCATATGCAGGTCGTTTAATTTCCAAATTACTAAACAACGTACTTGTAAAGCAGAAAATTCAATTTTACGAGAAGATAAAGCGGTAATTTCAATGGGAAAATCTGAAATTTTCACCAGATCTTGAATGATATCAGACTTTACCATTGGAATCGTCTCATGAAATCTAACGTCGAATTTACCGTCGAATTCCAAGGCGATCGAAATTTCATGTTTTTCGAACCGAAACTGTCTAGGACACTTGACACATGATGAGTGGTTCATAGAGTGCCATGTGTCAAGTGCAGGGTAAGTCAAACAAAGAGCCCAAGTGGGGCCCATAAGAGACATGTGGCAACACATTATTGAAGAGAAATCCAAGGTAGATGGATAAGGTGATAAGGAGTAATCGAAAGCGATAGGGGGATGACACGTGCGAAGGACACCCCCACTTTGACTTTAGATCAAACGCCGATAGGAAGAAAAAAAAGGAAAGGAAAAAGGAGGAAGAAGAATCTAGAAGAGAGACTCACCTTCTCTGCAGATTTTCGGCTTGATCAAGCCGAAGTCGGTTTAGGCCCGGAAATGAGAGAGATCTTCACCGCGACAAGAGAGCTCTGAGTAAAGGCGGAAGCGGGAATTTTGACAAACTTCAAGAGATAGGTCTTCTCCTACTTTGGTTATTTTCTATCTTAAGGGCTGTGTGGTGGTGTTTTGCCCCAAGGAGAATGTTTGGTTGCATTTTGAACCATGGGAAGCTGCCCTAGTGTGATCTACGCATTAGCCAGACTTTAGGACTAGTTTTTGGGTGGGAAATAAAGGGAATTTGGCAGTGAGGCCTACAAGTAAATTGTAGCTACATCAATGAACTTGATGTTAGGCTTTTTAATTACCCAAATCAAACTTCTATAGCCCAAGTTATGGTCCATTTACCCTGAACAATCTAAATGGAAAAGTTGGTGCTAGAGCTAGATCGGTAGGTATAGGGATCGATCGGTACAGGATCGGTAGATGCAGGGATCATGCGGCTAGGTATCATCTGGTTAATTTGAATGGCTAGGGGTCATCGGCAAAGTCATCGGTAGAATTCGGCCCGGCTAGAAATTCGATCGGCTAAGTCGATCAGTTGGGTTCATGAGAGGCCTCCAACTTCGGAAGGCCATAATTTCTTCGTCCGAACTCCGTTTCAGGTGTTCTTGGACTCTATGGAAATCCCATTGCATGCTCCTATGGAGGACATTGGGTGATCATAACTTTGCTGAATTCTATGTTTTTCACCAAGTGTGCAAGTTGCTTGGTTGTGTCGATGTACATAGCAGAGTTTTGACATGACCATTGCATGGCATGTTGTAGGATATTGTGTTGGGTAGGAATTTCCATGAGTTAGCCTAAGGAAGGATGTATGACATCATTTGTTTAGTCATGGATTGACGGATGCTAATATGCTTGATACGATATCTGTATATATATATTAGCATGAACTATATGGACCTTATATGCTTGCGATATATGTTTGCATGGTAATTGACATGAAGTAAAACTAATGAGAATGATTCATGTAGTGTGCATCATACTTGTAACATGAGAATGGCATAATTGCATTGCATATGCACTAGAACATTGCATGACATGGGTGTGAGTGCATGGTAGAGATCGACACTGTGTTTGGTGTTCGATGGTGTGTCGTGGGTACACGGTTATTAATCAACACTGCGTTTAGTGTTGGATTGGGTGGGCTCGATTAATGGAATGACATCGAATGGGTTGCATAGAATCTGAAATAGTAAAAGGCTTGATATGCGTTTCGATATGTTGGCAAGTTGGGATAGATTCCCCACAGGGTGAAAGACAGTCGATTGTATGGTCGGACATAGTCCCGGCGATGAAGGCCATTAAATTGTCACACAGGTTTATGGAGCTCATGGTGTGACACCAAAATCCTTTACCCGCAAAGTCGCAGGATTGTGAATGAAAATATGAATATAAAATGTAATGAGTCAAAGAAATGATCATTGGATGTCATGGAAAATGACAGTTGTTCACACTTAGGCTTAGGCATTGTGTGAGGGAATCTGTGAGGACTCGGAACGTGGGATAGGGTGAGTCACATTCTCATCCATGGCATGTAGACATTCGAGTAGGAATGTGCATGTTTTTACTTGAATGTGTGTGTGTTTGATCATTACATGAGCACTTAGGTGGGGATTAACCCTTTTAGGAGATTATCACTACTAGGCTCTGCTCATCCAGTCATGGGATCCCCCTTTGTCTGGTCGGTCTGATGTGACTCGCATATGGGACCGTGTCTTGGGACAAGGCGGGACCGCGACTTTGTTTTGTTTTGTTTTTGTTTGTATTATATTCGACTAGAACCAAAACATGTACACCTTTTTTGTATCTAAGGGACTGTAAAGAGACCGTGATTATAGTCTATCATATATTTTGTATATTATGAATTAAATATGCAGGAATAGGTCTCGATATATGAGACATGTGAATGTGATATCGAGGCACCTGATATCCACAGGTTTTCGTGGGTTGACGGGTTATCAACGGAACCCCCGGGATAGGGGCGTCACAGTACGTTCATCCTCAAATAGGAAAGGATAGGTGGCACACATCGTGTCCTCACGTTCCCATGTTGCCTCCTCCACTCCTTGAATGTTTATCATAACACCTTTGACCTCACTTGTCTTCGCGATCTGTAAAGAGCACGCTCTCCGGTATCCATAATGCGCGGTCCTCCTCGAAGGCCTATCACGCAAATGCTCTTATTTCGCTGATCCATTCATGAGTTGGATCTGGAGTGTACTTTCGGAGCATGGAGACATGGAATACCTCATGGACACTCGATAAACTTGGTGGTAATGTCACCGATATGCAACTATACCCACCCTCTAGAGTCTCCCAGAAAGTCAGGTGTATCTAGCGATAGCTAAGCTTATGAGCGACCCTCCTCTCTTAGGCATTACGCCCCGAGAAGGCGTGATCACCTACCTCAGGCTACAGAGGTCGCGTGATGCATCAACGCCAGCTCTTCACAGCCTGCGAGGCTGTGAGAAGATGTATATCAAATCCACCTTCTTAGAGTGTCTCACAATCAAATTTGGACGTGATGGATCTCTCTTTCCACCTCAGTCAACAAATGTCCCGGGGATAAAGCGCGACCTCCCATTATAAAAAGCCTCATAGGGTGTCATACAGTATGCTCGGCTTGATAGTGTTGTAGGCGACCTCCCACCCGGGCAAATGCTCGTCCAGGCTACACTTAAGATCCGGGACACATGCTCGCGGTATGTCCTTTAAAACTGTATAGTCACTCTCGGTGGCCATCTGTACGGATGGCATGATGCTCATACGTCAGTGTGTCCCAGGCATTTTGGAAACTCTTCCCGAAAATTGTGTAGCAACACAGGATCAGTCGATAAGATGAAATTTAGCACTCCATGTAATCGGACAATCTCTCACAATAGATAACAATTAAAAAACTCCTCTAGTGAAGGTCATCATCGGCCCGAAAAATGCGACTTAAATCGCGGTCCACAAATCACCCTACGCATCGTATGCCTCAGCGGTGTCCATGAAAGTGGGTCACAAAATCCATCGTGATGTGCTCCCACTTTCACTCAGCTACCTCTAATGGCTGGAGTAGGCACATTTGACACGATGCTCAACCTTTACCTGGCGACCGTGAGACAGATTGAACAAAATCTCAACCTGCCGCTTCATCGGCTCGATGGGGCGGTGACTAAGATCTCGGTACATCTTCGTGCCCCCTGCGTATAAGCGAATCCAAGGCCGGTGGAACTCCACTGAGGATCTCCCCTCTCAAAGCCCGGTCAGGCGAGGAACCATGACGAATCCCTATATTGAAGATTACCATATGTGGATGGCTTGTACCCCCGTCCACGTACTTGATTATCTTAGTCCACGATGGATGATATCTACATGTCACCCTTGGGACCTCAATCATCTGCTTTCATTAGGGGCCAGTGACGCCACGCAGACTCCCTAATACTCCTCTGGGCTGAATCTTATCTTGCGGTCTAAACTATCCCATAGTCTCGAGCCCACGCCACTCCGGGGAAGTTACACTAAATACTCCCAGCTGACTTCCCTGCGGGTGCATCAACCCGATACATTTTCCTTCCCGAGATGGTAATCTGAAAGTGAAATCATAGTCTACAGATACTCCATCCATTTGCATTTGCCTCATGTTGAGTCCCGACAATGTGCTTCTCTTTGGAGCTCTTGTGGTGCAGAAAATGCTTCATTGTTCACCATATTACAAGTAGTGGCGCCAAATCATCCAAGGCAAAGAAAATGGCGCCCGACTCTGAGTCATGTGTGGAGTAATTATACTCATGATTCTTTAGAAATTTGTTTGGAACCATAGCTACAACCTTCGGTACATCAAGACATCAATCCGTCCTTAGAGGCATTACACACTATCTGAGTGTACCTACGTCACTGATGAGACTATCGAATGATTTGAAGTAAGCCTCCTTTTCAACCTAGAATGCCTTCTCTGCAGGTCATTCCACTCAAACTTGACCCCCTTAGGGTCAATCTAGTCGTCAAAATGTTTACTTCGTGGGAGAAATCCTCGATGAACCTCCTATAGTACCACACTTAATATGGCCTTATCTTGGCGACTTCGGCCTCTCCCAGCTCATACTTGGCCTCGACCTTCTCGGGGTGCGACACACCTGAAGTCGACATAGCGTGTCTGGAATTTCACCTTAGTAAGCGAAACTTGCACTTATTGAACTTATCTGATTGATGGTCCTGAGTGCAGGAGAACAATCCTCGAATGATCCTCATGGTCCTCCTCGGGCCAGGAGTAGATCGAGATGTCTCAACAAGACCATAACAATGATCGAATAGGGATAAAATGCCACTATGCATAAGATTTAATTTGCTTTAGAGCATTCGCTTCATCATTCAAAGGCATCCTTGTGAACTCTAAATGCCCGCTCTGGCGTCTAAACTCTATCATATGGATATCAGACTCCCTAACTCTCAATTGATGATAATCGATTGTAGAATCTATCTTAGGTAGAACTCACCCCACTTTTCTTTGATCAAACATCGGTAATGAATCTGGAATTCTTGATCGTAACCTGTTCATGCATCGTCGTCAATGCCTGCGGTCGGGGAGATGTCTTTCTTCTTAGTAAATAAAACTGGAGCGCGCCATGGTGAAGTGCTCGGTATCGTAACCCTGTTCAACTATTGATAGTCAATGCACATTCGAAGAGTCTTATCTTTCTTCTTAGTAAATAAAACTAGAGCGTCCCATGGTGAAGTGCTCGGTTTAATAAAGCCCTTGTCCAACAAATCCTGTAGTTGGACCTTGAGTTCATGCAACCCAACTGGTGTCATCCTATGAGGAGTCATAGAAATGGATGACATACCAAGGTGTAACTCAATGACAAAGTCCATAACCCTGTGCGGAGGTAATCCAGGTAACTCATCTGGGAAAACATCCCCGTACTCACAAACCACCCGAGGTAGACTCAAATCCTGTCTCACCTCATCCTCCAGGGTAAGGATTGCTAGCCAACCCATCAATTGTCCACTCCACCTGAAGTTATGCACGATATGGGGTAAAGCATCATGCTTCTCCCCCTGAAAAGTCACAAGAATACCGTCTCTTGGGTAGGCAGTAATCCCCCTACTATCACAATCAATGACGACTCGGTGGGCTGTCAACCAATCCATGTCAAGAATGACATCAGAATCCGTTATGTCCATGACTCTCAAGTCCACAATGAGTAGAACCCACACAAAATCTCTGGCTGCCCAATCGACGTATGGAAGTCAGCACTCACCATTTTCTAGGGAGAGATTCACTATCTGATATTTCCAGAAGGTTTCTACCTTTAAGCCCAAACATTCACACAAAATGCGGAGTAATAAACATGAATCACGATGCACAGTTTTAAATAAAGTGTGTGTGAAATTAAAGCGTGCCCTATAAATCACAGCGATCGCAAGCTCGATCACGTGAGTGATACCACGGTGTAGACATGTCCACTGGAGTCCGCAAAGTGCCGACCTGGAAGTCTTGGCCTTGACCTAGGCCATGCCACGGCTTTATGTGGCCCACGTCTGTGAATAGTAGGTGCTTGTCACGGCTTCTTGGGGCCCGACATCAGTTCCTGATCCCATGCGGGAGGTAAGGAGGAACAAGCTAGCGTCCGCAGCGTGTCCCATGATGATTGGGCGCGTGTCCCGCCAATTCTAGGATCCTTGCCTGCGTGGACAATCTCGTCTCATGTACTTGGTGATGGTGATGGTAGCATGTCATGCGCCTGCTGGCTAGAGCTCGACTCGGCCTTGGCCACGATGTCGATGGCCGAATCTTTGAAATCCATATGAGCATAAAGTCTTGAAACAGCTGTAGAGCTAGAAAGAGATTGATTCCCCTTCCTCTTAGCAATAGCACCCATATCCCGAATGCTCCATGTATCATCTACTTTTCTTCCCGATGGCGGTACGTCTGACCATTGAGTCCCTCCTCATGTGTGGGAGGATGATGTGCACAAACCACGGAGTTTGCCGTCCCTCACACGGCCTATCGTGCACTAGTAAATGCGGTGGTAGCGACCTAACCGCTTCTTTGCACAATGATGGCGGCTACAACACCTGCTTAATAAAGGCATGTGGATCAAACAGGAGTAGTGATTGACTATTGTCTTTATAGACTGACACAATAAAATCCTCTTCCTCGATTTACCATCTACATAAGTCAAATAGCAAACTAAGATTTCTTTTCTTATGTAACTAGTGGTGTATGTGCCACTACTAATAGACCTCACACCTCGAACTATCACATTCTTCTTGTTTTTTGAACCTAGGTTATGTTTTCTTGATGTTCATCGTTCACATATCTTATTACCAAGTATATAATTCACACAACATACCACATAGTATCATGCAACATATCACACCTATTCATTCATCAAAATGCATAATGGATGCATGATCTAAACTTGTGCTTACATCAGTCTGAATAACCATTATACCTGACTTTGATACAAAATTGTGACACTCTAATTCCCGGGGGTCATTTTTTCCTAATGCAGGTCCCGTTAGATGCGGAGCGAATTTGGAAACCCCATGCGATGTCCATGACCCGGTATAACAACGATTACCGCAACCTGATCTTTGTGAGCTATTAGAAATCTTGTTCTGATGAAGAAAGCTACATTTGTGATGGGAAGCGCGCTTCCACGTTGCCACATGACACCATGTAGCGCACGCCTATGTAGCTCTATCGTATTCAACGCACATTAGGCCATATACGCCTGCCTTCGCCAGAACGTTCAACCTTCAAATACCGCGGGCATTCACCAGTGCACCTGGCTTCTTATCGCGACATCTGATACTTAGTCGTACACAAGGAGACCTGCAGATACCAAACTCTGTCGTGATAGAGGACCTATTGTAGCGACATAGGACCAGGAATCCCTGTCGCGACAAAGAATTCTTTGTCTGCGGGCTTCTGTCATCAGAACTCATCATGCCGGATGGCTGGCGGTCGTCTGCCACCGCCGAAGTCGTGGCCGGATGTACCTGTTGTCGCGCGTGCCGTGTGCATGCTTGGCTTTGACTGTCGCGCGACTTGGCCTCCTTTGTCGTGACACACTTAGTGCCACGGCATGGAAGGATTCCATGTTCCTAACATTCTGTGCGCCTTGAGAGGATTGTCGCGTCTTCGTATTTGTCCTATGTGTTTCCGCGCCTTGTGATAGGCATCGTGCGCCGCCCGGCTTCCAGGCCCGGCCCGGCCATGTTGTTCACGGCCATGCCCACTCTGTTGCGACCGGGGACTCCCTGTCGTGATAGGTCACCAGGATTTCTTTATCCCGACAAAATTCTCTATCGCGACAGGAACCTAGAAATGGGCAGTAGCCCATTATATTTTCTTCTTGCACTTCCAAAATTCACCCAATTTCAGTAATTTCAATACTACTACCTATTGTACTCATTTTGAGCGATTTAAAATATGAGAAATTATCTGTAATTACATACACTTTATTTATAAATCATTTTATCTGAAACACTTTTACAAAAATGTTACTCCAAGGCCTCATGTCGGCCTCGCAGTCACGATCAATGCCGTCGGACGTCAATGCTCGCCCTTACCTCCACTGTGCACGAAATGGGGTCCACGGCCGGGGTGAGCAATGCGATAGATAAATTCTCCTGAGGGGCTACTCCGGCTAAAATGCATGTAATGGCATGCATACATCAAACCACATTCCATACAGAAAATGCAATCCTATATGGAATATTTTGTGTCATGCATGAGATGAGACTCCTCATGCCTATAACCCGAGTCCTAACCGACTCCCTCACACATGCAATGCCAAGTGTGAAAACCAGTCATTGGTGTTTCACCCAATGACTCAACCCATTGGACAACCCTCCAATGTTTATTTAAAATTTACCGTCTTGTGTGGCCTTTAAATTCATATGGTACCTGGGGTTCTCTTTTCTGAACCACCGCTTTGTGACACTCGAGCTTTAATCGCGGATATATATCTAAACTCAGTTCTGAGTGATCTTGCTGTATCGGATCCATACCATCTTGTTGAACTGAAATTGTCATTATTAATATTTCCCGTTATACAACAATGAGTATTAATTTTGGACACTGTCCCATTTCTGAGCTCACTACACATTCACTAAGAATGGTGAATAACCATTACCATCCACACACACCAAACTTGACGCGATGTCCCTGTGCATATGAAATGCAAATATGTCATTTCATGCCATAACATGTTACATGCGAATGGGCTACATAGGCATTATCGACACATGGATAATTATATTTTCACCACATATATTCCACGTAAAACCAAAAACATATACCAACATGATCTTTTCACACACAACATGTTATTCAATCAAGCAATAACACATAAATGGCCCCAGTCTCGGACCCATAAAAACAAAGCACCTCTCGGTCCTTTCACGGCTATGAACCATTTTTAGTTTCATTCGTCACACAATCACTGTGATACCAAAACACACAACAAAACCCAAAGACATCAGTCTTAAGATCAAAACCAAATCTCAACACAATCCGAAAAATTTCCAATATTAAGTCCCAAAATCTTGGGACTAAATCACACGACCAGTTACAGCCCCGAAGAACACCTATGTCATTAAATGACTTTTAGGCTAGAAATAATCCAAGTAGGAAAATTCCCTACCTTGTGGAATTTGACAAAACTCCAAGATTTTGGTACCCACGCGTAGCTCTCGATGAGTGGACCGACTTTTCCTTTTGCTCCGAAGAAAATCTACGGTCCGATTTCCGTAAATCTTAGAGAGAAGTGGAAACCCCTTTTTCCTTTCTCCCTCTCTCTCTCTTCTATCCATTCTCTCTTTCTTTTTCTCCCCCTCTTTTTCTTTCTTTTCTTCATTTTCTTATCCACCTGCACCTTTGTTTGCTCCTATCCCCTTTTCCTTCATTTTCCTTTTTCTATTTTTTTCTATTTTCTCTTTTCTCTGTCTCTTTTTCTCATCACCCATGTTGATCAAAAGTGGGGGAAACTTCCCCCCACTTTCCCCATGCCACATGTCATTCTCTCCATGCCACATTGTTCACTTATGTGTTGGTCGAGTCGCTTTGCTCACATGATTCTCCGACATTTGGCATTGCACAGGGGTTTGGCATTATCTATTAGGTATTTGGGCCTTTGTTTCCCATCATTTCATTACGCGCACCACCCCTTAGCCTACATGGCCCGGTCAGTCGTAAGACCTACGAGGCCATGAGATCTCGTGTTTGCTTTGATGCATTTTATATGGACAAGTTCCATCTTGATTGAGCAGATAATCGACAGTCTACATTCTTAGAATATCAAGGGTCACGCATATTGCCTTTCCATTTAGTTGCTTGCCTCCGGAGTCCATGATCAGATACAGGATGATCTGGAGAGTTGTGGCGTCGATGGCACCTTAGCTTGATGGCACGACACGTTCACAGCGGGGCATGCCCCGAATCCTTTCATGTTGGCTTTGGCTCTTACACATGTACACAGACAGTTTGTTTCGCCTAAAGACGTTTTGGGCATTAGAGTTTGAGTAAGCCCCATATTCAACTTAGTTTCTTCATCTGATGGGCTTTTGAGGGTTGGTAGGATCGGATTCACTAATGTTCATTGACCCAGCAAGGATGTGCATATTGGGGCATTCCCCGTTCATTGTCCCTGTCGGCTCACGCGGGCGATTGGGTTTCGGTGATGCCGGCCCCCGGGGAGTTTTCATTGAGATTTCAGATGTACATACGAGGGCATACCCCCTATCAGTTGTTGGTGGATATTAGATGTTATGGATTAGTAAGGAGGGCTTTTCCTCATGAATGAATGTTTGTAATATTTCAAGCTTTGTGACTTTGACTTTATGTGCAGTGGTGGGTTTCTAACATGGTATTGATTCCTTAGACTGGGGCATAGCCCTTTCTTTGCGCCTTTAGACACGTTCGATCCTTTTTTTGTTTCGGGTTCTCCAACATCACGCTCAGATTCGATCCCTTCGTTTTGTTTCGGGTTCCATTGTGCCCAGATTCAATCCCTTTGTTTTTATTCAGGTTCTTTGGCATTGCGCCTAGATTCGATCCCAGCGCTGCTTTGTTTGAGTTCTCTCGCATTGCACCAGTTCGATCCACGCTTTTTATTCACAGGTTCAGGCATCGGCGCCCGATTCGATCGCCGTTTTGATTAGGTTCTCTCGCGTATTGCGCTGGTCGATCCCTGCTTTCTTTTGTTGGGTTCTTTGGCATTTCTTGCCCGGTCCCGATCCTTCCTTTTGTTTACGTGTTCTCGACGTATTACTAGATTGATCCCTTCTTTTTGTTTCGAGTTCTCCTACATCGTGCATGGATTTGATCCTTTTGTCACGGGTTCTCGGGGTATCGTGCCCAGTTTTATTATCTTTGGCATCATGTTGGATTTTCCGCAAACTTCACTTGCCTCGATGTCGAGAATCGCTTAACACTGGCGACTGCGTCCGACTTTCATTATCTTTTTCGGCATTGTGTCTGGATTTTCCTCATCTTCCTCGACATTGTGTCAGAGGCATCGTATTTTTGGCGTCAGCGTCGGATTTCCTCATCTTCCTCGGCATCGTGTTCGAACGCCATCTTATCTTTTCGGCGTAGCATCAGTTTTCCTCATCTTGTTAAGCATAAACATCTTTTCAACATCGCGTCCGGCTTTCTCCTATCTTCCTCGGCATCGTGTCCGAGCATCGCTTATCTTTTTCGGAATCGCGTCTTGCTTTCATTATCTTTTCCAACATCATGTCCAAGTATCGCTTATCTGTTTCGGCATCGGTCAGAGCTTTCATATCTTTTTCGACGATGTCAAGCCATAGAACTATCTTTTCAGACATCGGGCGGAGCTTTCATTATCTTTTCTAGTATCGTGTTCTGACTTTCCTCATCTTCCCCGACATCGTGTCTAAGCATTGCTTATACTTTTCGTCATCGCATCCGACTTTCTCCTATTTTCACTGGCATTGTGTCCAGATCACTCATCTTCCGAGGTACTGGGTAAGGGGATAAAATTGTTGGTCATATGGGTTCTTCACTAGAGTTCATTTCACTCTTGCGTCACTTGTATTTCGCACCCACGATTGACTCGTTCATTCACTCTACTGAAGAGGGGCATATTTGTAGACCCCAAATTTTGTCCCTCAACACTTGCATTTATCCTATGGGTGTCACACTCACCCATCGTTCTCATATAGCACCTTTAGGGCCCTTTTTGGCTTAGTCGGTCTCCGTGCCTCGGGTGGGCTTGTATGTGGTCCATTGAGTCGTATGTAGTTCACTTTGGAGTATCATCGTGGCTTTCTTTTTTTTTAGTTATTGGCATCGAGCCATAGGAAGCAAATTAAGGGCGCCAGGGTTTTAACTAAATGATTTGTGGAGTATGTCAGATTCGAGCACTTGGGCTTGTTTTGATCATATCTCCATATCAGGAACTTGAAATCATGTACCATTTCTTTGTTGGATTCCCTACTCATTGAAGAGATTCTCTGAAAAAATTGAAATTTTTATCAACCGAATCGACCGAGTTGAAGCTGGCTTCCAGCGATTCAATAATTCCGGTTGAGTTCATTGTCGGCGAGTTTAAATTGAACGCAGAGCTTGTTTTTGGTCATATATCCCTCACTGAGCTTCAAATCATATAATGTTTCTTTGTTAGATTCCTTACTCTTCAAGGAACATTTTTCAAATTTTCATATTTTCAGTCGGATCGACCGGTTGGAGGCTATACGGTACAGTTTTGTCGAACCAACTTTATAGAACTTCTTTTATTGATTTAGGGCCCAAAATCCTCGCCAGTTTCGAGCCCGTAAGCCCTATATCAGTCCTAGGCATGGGTTAGGTCTAGTTTTAGGCCATGTTATGGGTTTCTTGCAACCCACCTTTGGTCCACTTGAATACTTGGTGGTTAAGGAAAGAAGTAAATGTGGTCAGCTATGAACCTTGGGAATAGAGGAGTGTTTATGGAGCCGGGGAAGTCCGAGACTGATTAGGGGAGTTCTTAGGACTGAAGGTGCACAAAATGGAGTGAGTTCAAAGAGAAAAGAAGGAAGAAAGAAGAACAAAAAAATGTGAAGGAGAAGAAAAAAAAAGGAAGGAAAAGAAGAGAGGATAAAGAAAGAAAAGAAAGAGAGATTCTCTAAATCTGGAAGTGGGCGTGGTCTCTCATTTTGAGAGAGAGGATTTCCCTCGATTTGAAGGAGAGTGGATACTGGTTTGGAAGCATAAAGAAAGAAGGAAAATAGGGGGAGGGGTACAGCCAGTCTACGAATGCGAAAGTTGTATGCTTTTCTATTTTTCTTTTGCGCTTGTCATTGCCTTTGATGTTTGCAGCCTCGTTTTAGAGCACTAGGCATCATTTGTGTGGAGTTCTGGAGTCATTCAGATTCGAGGTGTACTCGGTTGTTTTGTTGGATTCATTATAAGGAAGAAGATTTTGAAAATTTTTGAGAACTACTCTCAACCGGCTGAACCGTTTGGGAAACAACAGTTAAGGTACTTTGCATTGTTTTGGTTAGTTCTCACTCATTCGATGTTAGAATTGTACACCATTTTTTTTTTGGTTTCCTTACTCTATGAGGAATGTTTTGACAAAATTTCAGAATTTTTCTCAACCGGATCGATCGGTTGGGGAACTGGATCAACCAGTTTGTTGGGTTTTGTAAGGGTAGTATGATTTTTGTTTAATTGGAGCCCATGACCTTTGTGAGTCAAGCCTATTCACTCCATATCAATGTAGGGCTATTTTTAGGGTCTGAAATGGGGTTTAGTCCAAGTTAATGTGGTTCCATTTTGGATTCGTAATAATTAGGGTCTATGCGGGTCAAAGGGTGTGGTTGGTTAAGCACTAAGCTAATAGTCCCCAGTGTTTGTCGAGCTTGGAATTATTTGAGATGGATAGGCGTGTTTGTCTCTTTGCACAAGTGTTGTAGCATCAATGAGTGGATGAGATGCAATGTATAGTATCTCCTAGCTTCCTTTGCTTTTGATATTTAATTTTGAGAGGTTATTGTATGTCCCTTATAGCTCTTGGCTAGGGACCACAAGTATGTGTTTTAATGTTGGGTAGTGAATTTCACATGGATGCTTGGTGTTTGAGTGTCATGCATGCTTCCTATGTTTGTTGGCTAACCTTTGATGTAGCGCGTGGCCAGGGACCACAAGTACGCGCCATTTCTCTTTGAGTTTGAGTGTTTTTTAAAGCATGATACAATTAGGTGGGTGTGATCGAGTTGTATGTTTAGCCTAGGAGGTGCTCGATCTTTGGCCATATGCTCCCACATACCTAATTTACTAGTAGGAAAGCAGGAGTTCGGCTTAGAGGGGTGCTGCCTTATATGAGGTACCTTCGATGGCTCTTTGATCCATGGACCTAGAAATCGATTTCGTGAGACACTTTGTTTTCCCATTTGAGTCGATGAGGGGTTTTTTGTTTCTTTCTTGATTTTCTCCATAATAAATAAAAATAAAGTAAGTGGCGACCCCACAGGCTCAAACCAGATTTCCTCACTAAAAGGAAGGATTTTCAAAGCTCGAAAATCAACTCACTTTTTTCTATTAATAATGAGTCGCGTCGGTCGTGGATCAGGTAGGGTCCACACCTACATTAGTAGAGAGTGATATTCCCAACAAGCATATGAAGTCTTATAGACTCACCATGTGAGTGAGAGATCCCCATTCCACTCATGCTCGTAATTCCATCTAGCGCAATTCTGACCAGAGGGAAGACTACACACACACACACACTTGAGAACTTTGGTTTAGGTTGTTCAACTTAAGGTCAATCTATTATTTTTGAAAAATGCTATCTCGAAGTTTTCTTTGTGTTCTATGAAGGTTAAATCCTTGAGGTAAATTATCATTCATTATCTCAAGTTCATGCTCAACATGTTTTTTTAGTTTTGAATAAGGAAAATAAGTTGTTTCTTTGCTTGAGGACAAGAAAAATGTTAAGTTTGGGGTGTTTGATAGGTGTGAATCATACTAGCATTTATGGCGTGTTTTTCATATGTTTATGTAACCTAAATGCTAGATTCACACCCATTTTCGTAAATATTACACTAATCCCTCATTTGTTGATGTTTTGTAGGATTAAAAGGAAAATCAAGCAAAGTGATGGAAGAAATCAAGTGAATAGGAAGTTGTTGATCTATAGTAGTTTGCTTGCTGCGACAAAGAGGTTCACCACTAGGAAGGAGTGCTTCGCCATAGCGAAGCTCAAGTCAAATTCTGTGACCTGGGTTCACCATAGCAAAGGAGGAATAACTACTTACTTGATGAATGAAATCAAACTGTAATCGGGAATGGCGAAATTCCTAGTTCCTTTACGACTCCTAGAATCTAAGCAAATAATATCATAAAATTTGTAAAGATTGCAGGAATAAAAGCTAAAGGAAATAAAAAATTGCACTAGGAACAAATGAAATGAACAATGCTAGAGAATTGAAAGAAACTTGGCTAAAACTTGAAAATATAATGCTGAAATGTGATGAAGAATTGAAAGACACTTGACTTGAGCTTGAAAATAGAATGCTAGAACTTATGAAAGCTAATTGGAAAGCTAAGAAATGTTAAAGTAGATTGTCATTGCTTCTTGTTGAGTTATTGATTGATTGGTTGTTGGTTGGGTTGGCTCTTGAGAGCTCTCCTTCTTTTATAGGAGCCTTTGAAAATGTAAAACTCGAGAAAGATTCAATTTTTCTGAAAAATGGCAAAACGGTAATTTTCCGCTATAATACAGGTGGGAAGTCTAGAAATTCCCTAGACCTTGGGGGAAGGAACGGGCCTCTGATAAATTCACGGAAACCTCGTGGAGTTTAGTTACCTAACGGTGCGTGATTTAAAATGGAGTTGAAATTTCAAAATGAGGAATTGAGTGAGATGGAGTAAATGACATGACAACGTGTACTTGGGAGCCATATCTGCGACTTAAAATAGGACATAGCCAGAAGCGCATGGGTAGAGACCATGTGGTCTTGAAAGATCAATGAGTGGTTAAGTGTCATAGATGTGCCATCACTAAAAAATGAACAAGGAGACCTGTTCAGGAGCCATGTGCCACTTTTGAAAGATCAAGTAGTGGATAGAACGGATGAAGGAAAGGAGGGAAAGGAGAAAGGAAATAAGGGAAAAGAAAGGGAGAGGAGCAGGAAGGAGGCGTCAGCTGACACTTCCTTAGATCTCCGAACAGCGGCGATCAAAACTCATCGAACAGAATAAGTTTATCTGTGTGAGCTTTGTGTAGGTACCAAGATCCGGAGTTTTCGTCAAACTTCAAGAGGTAGGGTTCTCTCCTACTCTGGTTAGTCCTTATCTATGGGTCATTCGATGGCTATGAGGTGTAGCCCTAACGGTGGGGTTGATTAAAAAATAGTTGTGATCAAACTGTTGGTGAATTTCGGACCAATTTGGATCCTCTCTGTTCTCAGAATTGCAGTTCTGAAGTAGGGTGTACTTGATGGAAAATACAGGCTTGAGTATGATGATTTTGTAGTGTGTCAGTGCTAGACATGTCTTGAATCTTTGGCGTGTGTCTTGTGCAGAGTCGAACATGAAGATCCCGAGTTTTATGTGTTGTTGCTTGATTGGATGATATACAGTGAAAAATCATGGATATATCTTTTTGAAATTGATGTATTTACATAGGTTGTATGGATGTAAATTGTAGTAACTTTTTATATATGATTATCCATAAATCATAAATGTTAAGTGTAGCTCTCTATCCTTGCATCTTAACATGAAAGAATAAGCAATGACATTCTTCATTGCATATGCACGGGGACATCACGCGAAACGGGTGTGAGTGAATGACATGAAAGAACACTGTATTTGGTGTTTAAATAATGGTGGGCTCTGAAAAAGGGACAACATCCTAGAGTCACACAGTTGGAAATTATGTGTCGAGTAGTGGCAAGAAGGGATAGACACCCCCCCTCATGTGAAAAGCCTGTATTCTTGGTCAGACATATGCATCCAGCGATGAAAGTTCGCGAAAGTGTCGGAAGGTATACAACGCATGCGGTGAGATCCCGGAAAGTTCATTACCCACAAAAGACACATGGCTTTTCAATAAAGCGGTTTTTCGGAGACTGTCCATGGAGTTGAAATATAAAACAAAAATCTTGTGTTTTAGAAATGAAGGTTTTCATACATGGCCGTGAGCATGTGTGAAATCGATGAAGGCTTGGGGGACATTAAGCATGACCTTGAGAGCATTCATAAAGGAAATACATATGTTTTGTTCATTGTGTTGATGAAATGTTAAGTCATGGCATTGCGTATTACCTTAGCTTAGGTGGGGAGTAGTAGGTAGTAAGAATTCCTCTAATGAGATTGATTACCCCATCGTGGGGAAAATATTTTTAGAGTGCTAGGCCCCTTTGAGATGGAATCCATCAGGGCAGTAATAGCGAAAGAAAGACAGGATTATGACTTATTACGTATTTTCTGAGAATGAGATAATTATCAAGTTTTCATTATATAAAGAGAAAAGTTGGCAATAAAACCTTTTGAATTGTTTAATACGGTTTGACGAGGTTTTTCACAGATTTTCATGTTGCGCTTTACGTATCTTTGAGGCCATTGCGACAACTTCTGATGTCTTGGAAAAAAAGTTGGAGGTCACGAAATGCCCAAGCCAGCTATTGCAGGTTTGACCAGTTTAGGTCGCGTAAAGGGTTTCCTGGTCGCGCATGAGTTCAGTCACATGTCGCGATAGGGTTCCTTGTGCCCGCGACTGGTTCTCGGATACAGGTGGATGGCAATTACGTGACATTGCTTGAT
Organism: Tetrastigma voinierianum; assembly: GCA_016808115.1. Taxonomy (NCBI): domain Eukaryota; kingdom Viridiplantae; phylum Streptophyta; class Magnoliopsida; order Vitales; family Vitaceae; genus Tetrastigma; species Tetrastigma voinierianum. Next base: position 397,167 of record JAEQBH010001881.1, read on the forward strand.
TCTCTATCGGGACAATGTTGCGACAGAGGTTTTCGTGTCGCGACCGAGACGGCCACGAAAATTTGCACCCTTCATGTTGCAACATGTTTGGTGTAGCAAGGATTTCTCTCGCGACCAGTACTTTGTGTCACGTGATATTTACGTGTCGCGGCGAGTTTGGCCTTGAGGCGAGATTTTATGTTGTGACAAAGTGTTTTATCTTCTGACGAGTTTTTGTCAAGACCTAGAGGTTTTTATGTCGCGACCAAAATATTTTTACATATAGTGACTTGAGAGTTGGCGAGTAAAAGAAATTATGTCACAATAGAAGTACTTTTGTCCACGGCGGGAAGTTTGGTCGAGACGGAAGTTTTCTCATCATGAGCATTTTGCTGTATCGATAAAGTTGCCATGGATGGGGTTATGTCACAGCCAGTATTTTCACGTTGTGACTGAGTTTAGCCTAGACAAGAGATATTAGGTCACGGCCAGTATTTTCTTGTGGCCAGGAGTTTGTTCAAGTAGAGTTTATGTTGCGACATAGTGTTACGTGTCGCGATAGTGGGGCAAGGCAGCTGGGTTAAGGCTAGAGCTGCGTGCAAACCAAACTCTGGCCATATTCATGATAGTGAGATTGTGTTGCTGTAAATGGAAAACTCATCGCCTGCACGACATCGGAGCCCGGGCATGCACGCACACGGTGTGACTGGTAGGGGCGCATCGACAAGGTTAGTGCACGAGGTTGAGCGTGCATGATAGGGTTCATTCTATTAATGAGACTACTCTGTCCCACAGCCGAAATGAGCTCCATCTGATGGTAAAAAAAAAAAAAAACCCTTGGGATTGGGGCGTCACAGAAAAACTGCTCAAGTTTTGTATTTTCTCCATTTTCCCCACCTCCTCAAGTAACTGTCCACTTCTCCATTAGGGGGGCTTGTTCCTTAAGTTTTCTCCACCACCTCAAGTAACTGCCCACATCTCCATTAGAAAGGCTTGCTTCCCAAGTTTTTCTATTTTTCTCGTCATCTCTTAAAAAAGTCTCATTCATCTTCCATTGGAAAATCTTTAAAATTTTTAAATTCTCAAAAATACACTAGGCTTTTTACATGGGCTTTTCAACTAGGTTTATGCTTATTTCACTTGGATTTTAACAGCAAACTCTGTCACCTAAATAAACATTATGAATCATGCAAATTAAATTTGGTACAAACATTTTTTCCTTTCTATTTTATTTCCTTAATACTTTTTTGATTTCTAAAAGCGAAGCCTGAGGCTCTGCATTTGGGAACTACAGTAATGAAATAAAGAGAAAAAGTGGAAGAAAATAAAGTGCAGAAAAAATAAGTTTAAGCATATTGAGTGCAATTCTATATATTTAATTGACTTATTTTATTTGTTTCTCTCTATTATGGTTAAAAACATGATATTCATATTAAACTCAAATCCTACAAGTTTGAGCTTTTAAGAGAGTTGGTCATTTAATATGATGTCAACGAAAGCTTGATCGCTCCACCTCTGCCTTCAATTTATTTGAATTTGTTTTGTAAGTTAAATGGTATTTAGTTTTGTTGACTCTCCCTTTTAATAGCAGAGCCTAAAAAATTTAGAATTTTGAAATTTTTATTTGTATTTGATTTGATTTTTATCTATTTTTATTAAGTAAGCAAAATATGAAAGCAATTTTCCTTAGTATATTATTTTTTCCTAGTATTTTCAGGATTCAAGCAGACTAAGAATGTGCTTAGTTCCTGAAAATCTTGCAGAAAAAAAATGCTAAGGAAAATTATTTTCCTATCATTTGAATAATAATGAAAAATGTCGAAAAATCAAATATCTATCATAGAAACTTAAATCATTTTAAAATTATTAATCTTTATAATGAAAAGTGAATTAAAAATAAAATAAGGGTTCTAAATATGATATAAATAAAAACTAATACATTAGATTTATTTTATTTTTATTTTCCTTAATTTTTTTTAATCTTTTCATTTCTATTTTTCTTGCATTTTCCCTCAAAAATTTTTAAAACCAAACATGGTCTAAATTAATTAATATAAGAGGGGCCAAAAGAAAGCATAAATCACATGGTTAAATGACAATTAGTTTTTACTTTGAATTTAAGCATCTTGGTTCAAATATTTATGAAAACAATTTTTTTTCCAAAATTTTAGGGGGCATTTTCCCCCTTAGCCTAATGTAGATCCACTATTCTTGTGTAAGTCTACAATCTTCTTAAAACATTCACACTTTTCCACTGGTGCTTAGAAATTCATAGGCATCTATTTCACAAGATAAAACAACTTATCAAATGTTCTATAAAAGCACTTTGTACCTACTCAACCAACTGAATGTATATATGTATATCTATCACCGAATAAGAAAAAGAAGGGAGAGAGAGGAAATCAAGGCTCAACACAAACTGTAATGAATTGCCTTCATGATTCTGACGTCCTATATATAGGCTTCACCGAGGATAAACTTGGCTACTCACTACTGGAATACCAATGGTTTAGGCTTTTCAAAGACTTAGAAAAATGAGCTTTTTATAAAATAGCGAAATTATTAATTTCATTCACATTTCCAACCGTGACAATACCATAACATTCGTTTTTATCCATTGATGTTACATGCCATCTATTAAGTACTTCAGAATTGATCTATGATTCAATGGTTCAAATTAGATGGAGTAATACACCATAAATCCTACTTTTATTAAGTTATTAAAGTCTATCAATGTTTAAGAAAATTAAAAGCGAGAGTCTATAAAAGTCTTTTAAATTACAAGTTTATGAAAGTAATTCATACATTTGTACTCTATAAAAGTCTTTAAAAATTAATAAATTCTGCAAAAGCCGTTTTTAAAAAGTCTATAAATATATTTAAAATTCTTAATTAAATACACTCCCTTAATAAGTGCATTTAATCATATACTATATGTACTTTTTCCTTGTTAATTAGATAAACACATTATCTTTTTAGTTAAAAGTAGATTAATGTTTGATAACCCTCAAGAGCATTTTCAATTTTAATTTCTTTATTTAAAAGCCTTTTTGTGAAAACTCATACTTAACCAAGTGCGCAAGTTATTGGTTCCACTGTATTAAGTAATGATTTTCTTGAGTATTAATGTGTTTTACGTCTTTTTAGATACTTTAACAACTCAAATCATGAGGTCGAGTAATGAACATCTTGGATATATTGTATTGTGAATTTATAAGCTATTGGAAGCAATTTATAATGAGTTGGGACCTTGATAGAATGGCGCATGAGAAGATTAAGGCAGGTTTGCGTTTGTTTTTCGCCAATCTTTGAAAGAAGCTTTTGAGAACATCTTTGAATAGCGGCTTAATAGCGTTAAGTATTAAGTCGTTTGTTTTTAGCGTTATGAGTGGTGAGTGGGGATGATAGCGGAGCAGTTATTTTAGGTTCGCGCCAGCGCCATTCCAAATAGCGTATGTTTAATTTAATTTTAATCGGGTTTTTAATGTGTTTGAGTTTATTTTCTGAATCGATGCGAGGTTCGAATTGTTATTCTTCTCTGTAAAAGCTAAAAAAATTAAAAATTTTAAAATAGCAAAACTCTTAATAAAAATAATAAATTGCCAAAGGGTTCGAGGAAGTTTTAAAAATTACCCGAGTGCCAGGATAGCAGCTTGGCTGCTGGCAGATTAAGTTAAATACCGTGAAATCTAGTGACCCAAAAGTTTAAGTCAGTGCGAGACAAGCGAAGGCTTTTTCGATTTTTGCGGGTGATAAGTTACGAGTATTTCGAGATGAGATTTGTTTGATTTTAGGCGAAACGGGCGCAGATAAACGATAATAGTATATCCAAAATAATAATAATAAACCCCGTCAGATTATATTTTAAAAATATTTTTTATTATTTATTTTATACTTTAATATAAATAATAATAATTATTATGATGTTTAATAAATAATTTATAAAATTCATAATATTTTTATTTTTATAGAAAATATTAAATTTTAATATAATAAAAATAAAAAGAAAATATAAACAAATTAAAATTTCAAAAATAAAAACAAAAATAAAATGTAAGCCTTGAATGAGTTTGGGAATTTTAAATCTCGCATGTGTTCAATTTTAAATGGGGCAAGTTTGAAATTGAAAAAAAAAAGCGAGTCGGGTCGGATGAGACCCGTACACCGTCTAAGCCTTTACTCTCGTTGTAAATGTAGTGAGTATATATTAACATTCTTAACATTGAATGATGATTGAGTTTTCTTTATTTTTGTGGAAAATGACACTACCGAGATAGAAAGTGAATATTTCGAGCTTACATTCGAGCTTTAAAATTTATTGATAAAGTCGTGAAAATTTTTAAAAAGCGAAGCAAACATCTTGAAAATGAATAGGCTTTGGCGTTAAGTCGAAAAGCAAAGCAACATGCTTAGAAAAACGCACGGAAATGTGGAGCAATTCGCATTGCCAAACATCCATTTTTGCACTGCTCCCACTAGTAGTGCGAAATTTCGCACTGTTGCCCAGTTTTGCTGCCCCATTTTGCCTCTAGAAGGCAGTGAAAAATTTTCACTTGGCTCTAGAACCTTATTGCGCTACTCAAAAAAAAAAAAAAGTTTGATAATCTAAGTCGGGAAAGAGATCTATTATGTAATCTAATTAATTTGAGATTCTATTGCACAGCTAAGGTGATGACTCCATTTTTTGAATTATTAGATTCAAGCATTGTCGATACAAATAGTTTATGATAAAGCACCATCAAATATATTTTTTAAATAATGTGGAACAAGTCACTTTCATTAGAAAAATCAATAGCAAACCAAATATTAATGTTGAAAAGAATCATATTTTATTCACCCACAAAGCTTTATCAGAAAATGGTCAAAGGAAGCAAGAGAGATGATGAGACGAGGGAGAGAGATGATGTACCGTGGAATCAAACTTCCTTCAATACAAAAAAAAGGTCATAGATTTTGGTGGAATGGTGACACCCGGTAACTAGATAGGAATTTAAGTAGTAATAGCACGAGGAGAGTTGAGCTCCACACATCACAATAGTGGTTAGGGGTGTGCATAGAATCCATTAAATAGAAAAAATCGATCAAATTGAAACCAATCAATCCGATTTTGAAATATTTTAAAATATTTTTTATATTCAGTTTTAAAATCGAGCAATCACAGTTGGTAGTCGATTTTAGTTTCAATATAAAAGAAAACCCAACTATTTTAGAGTTTAGTTTTGGAACTCTCAAATTTTTAATGGTTATGAGTTTCCCGTCTTTTAAAGCTTTTATGTTTTATAAAATTTTGAAAAATTCTTAAAAAATTTATACTACTTTGTCGTGTTCATTATAATGGTGGATCCAGATAAATCTTCAAAATAATAATATTTTTATTTATATTTATGTTTTTTATTTTCTAGAAACTATTTATTGAAGAATAAAATTAATTCATTATTTTTAAAAGTTAAAAAAAATGGATTTTTTGATAACATTAAATATATTAGTTTTATTTTTATATTTTAAATATTAAAAATTTTAAAATAGAAAATTACAATTTTAGTTTTTTACTCGATTTGTAAACCGAACGGAATCCACCTATTTAAATTAATTTAATATCGGTTATTTTCTATAAATTGAATCAAACCAATTTTATATATTAAAAACCAAATCAAATAAACCATGTACATAGGGTTTTTGTATTGGTTGTGTTGTAATATGTGACTCATATTTATGGAGAAAAAGGGTATAGGGGTATTTTTAAAATTTTGTGATATTCAAGGTTCTTATAAATACCCTCTTCTCTTAAATAAAATAAAATAAAATAAAAACTCCTTATATATTGATAAAACGAGATATATCGGTATAGATAGATATTTACTACGTTAAATATCGATAAGGAAATTATATAAAATTTTTGGAAATACTTTAAAAACAATTTAAAATGACAAATATATATACTTTCATATCTCAGCCTATCTTTTTCCTCTCCCATATTAAATTTCTACATCTTTGGATTTCTTTCCTCAATTAGACAGCTTTCCGACAATTCAAACATTTAGAAAATCTCAAAATAAAATAAGATAATTTACTGCTAAAAATATTTTGGAAATATTTTATAATCACACTTTCAGAAAAAATAAAATAATATCTTTACTATTAAATCACTCTGCGTGTTTTTCTGATGAAATAAATAATTTAGAACCAAGATTTGTTTTATTTTAATTTTAATGACAACAGGATAAAATTTGAAATTAATGATTTATTCGTAATCTCAATTTTGATGATGGAAAAATAAAATTGAAATTAATGATTTATTACAGGTGCTCACTGAGATGTTGCATTTAATTTTACTTAAAATTACATAAATTATTTTACTTAACGGAAGAGATAATTTTATTGATTAGCCCAATGTCTGTCGATAGAAATATAACCAATCAAAATGGTAAAAGCGTAAGAATGAAATAATATACGAGTTAATAACATAATAAAAAAGCGGTTGAAAATTTTATCACATTTGATAGTTAGTCTACGCATTTGATTTTATTATTGTATTTAGAATACGTATATTTCAGGTTATGTAGTATATTGACCATTGATTTGATTTCTTGTCATTGTCGAATCTTTCTTTCGTTTGAATTATCCTGAATAAGTGTTCTTGGCGATGACGTAATAACCTTCATGGCAAAGACAATGACAACCACATACCGCCTTTAAAAGCGATGTAATAATCTATTCTGGCTAAGGCGACAACAACTACACCATATTTGGGTTTGAGATTGTCCCGTATCTTTGTGCCGAGGGTTACACGTGAAGATATGCGCCTCAGGCAAAGTTTGATGAAGACTTGATGAACTAAATGTAAGTCCTAGGAGAACTAAAGTAGTTCGGACTAGAGAAGTCCTCCAATGCAAGAATGTGTGATGAGTATGAAACTCATATAACTTTAAGTCCATCTTTGCATACATATTTGAGGTCTTAATGCTCAATTTAATGCAAAATTATGGAATCTTCACCAAGATTATTGTTTTGTAAGAATCGATATCAAAAGAAGCAAAAAGAGCAAGTTAATGTGCCAATTGACTAGGCGGGGAAGCAGGAAGATTAGCACAATCACTATTGCAATGAGTAGAAAGGACCATAGAGAAAGCAGGACTAAGACTCGACACCTCGAGCATAACTCGTGACATAACAAAAGGCCAGATGGCATAAATCGTGTTGCAACATTGCAACTTATGTCGTGACATAAATGTGAAGGGTTCCTGGAGAAACAATTGAATAATATCGCAATACTCACAAATTTGTCGCGACATTCATCTAAAATGAGTGTCGAGCAGGAATGTCACGACACCCCTAAAGACCAACCAGTAACTCACAGTGTCGCGACAAATGTATTGGTGTCACGACATTCATTCCAGAGGTCAACAGTTGTACATCACAAGGACAGTGTCACGACAGACCTTGAAAACACAAGATTTGAAGGGAAGGTCGCGACAATCAAAATAATGTGACGATAGTCTCAATTCAATCTCAGAGGAAAAATCATTTATTGAGTGTCGCAACAACATCACGATAATGCCCTAGACACAGATGAAATGAGACAATGTCGTGACACATCTTCTGGTAGGCTTGCATAAAAGTCTACAAATCTACCTAGAATTCCTACCTAGCAATGATTAGACTATAAATAGGAAGCAGAAAACATTGTTTGAATTCTTTTTCCTCATTTTCTTAGTTATAATCATAATGAACTTGTTTAAACGACTTGTCATTGTTATGTGTAATCTGGTGATGGAAGGCTAAGCACCTTTTGGGAAGGGATTGGTTATGTGATTATTATGTTTGCAAGTTGCTTAAGTTGTGGCTTTAGTTGACATAATTTGGTTTAAAAGTGTATTTTCTTATATTTGATTTATTGAATTCTATGAACCGAGTTGTTCTAAACATAAACTTTCAGAAATTCCTCAAAGTAAGTTAGGGTATGTTCTCAAGATTTGTACAATAACTAAAATATTTTAATTGAAAAAACATATGTCAATGAAGATTTATTTAAATAAAATACTACAAGTAAATAAAAATTATTGATTTACTTCTATGGGTTAAAGTGTTTTCATGTTGGCGAGTATTTGGACAAACTTAAAAAAAAAAAAAAGTGATGGAGTCACTACTAAAAAACATTATGATGAGTCACTTTTGAAGTGTTATTTTTAAAATAATGACTATATGACTTAAACTTCTTATAGGTGACACATCATAAAAATATTTAATTGGGAGGCAACGATAGTTTTAGATTTATGGTGTCATTTTCTGGTAGTATAGAGTCAAGAATTTGTGTTGGAAGTAAGCTGGGTGTGCTAATTTTAGATTATGATGTCATTTTAAATGTGTCATTATATTGGATTTTTTAGATTTATGGTGTCATTTTCTGAAAATGACACCATGTATTTTAAATTTTATAACTCCATGGTCATTTTACTATTTATATTAATTAGAAAGACAATGTAAAAAGCTTACTGTTTTTGCATATCATGTAAATATATAAAAAATAAGTAAATTTTTATGTATAAATGATCATTTATATCTTAGTCATTTCTATACAATGAGTATAGAGAATAATACTTTCATATATTTTGTTTAGATAGTGTTGGAATAAAGTTATTTATTATTATTTTTCTATAAATAATAATCTTATCTCTTCTTTAATAGTTTCATTGTGTTTAGAAATAAATTTTAGGTTGTAATATTTTAAAATATTTGAAAATTTCTAAAAACTCTTTCCAAATAAATTATAGAGAAGAATATTTTAATATAATTTTTCCATGAATTTGGAATAAAGTGATTTATTATTATTTTTTGAATAATAATCTTATAATTAATTTCTATATAAGTAATTATAGAAAGCATATTTTAATATATTTTTAGACCAATTTAGAATAAAGTACTACTTTATTTTCTTTAAATAATCTAATTTCTTGTTTAATTGGTTAATTTTTTAGAAGTAATTTTTAGGTTGTAATATTTATTAATACTTAAAAATTTCTAAAACAAAACTATTTCTAATAAACTATGGAGAATAGTATTTTAATATTTTGTTTAGATAATTTTAGAATAAATGATTTATTATTATAATTTTAGATAACATGGGTTGATCAATATCAGCCATGATATTAAAAAGACGTGATATTAAGTATTAAATCCAAAATCTAACAAGGCAAAAGTTGTAGGTGAGTTGGTAGTTTAACATGGTATTATAAATGGAACCGCACGTGAGAGTGTGACGCCCTAAAACCAAGGTGTCCGTTGACAACCCGTCAACCCGCGGAATAATCATGGATGTCGGGTAACCTGACACCCCTTATGAAAATCGGACAGAATCTCCTTAGTACGGGGAGCTCTACGCAAGAACCACTGTCTCAACATCAACATCAGAAGACATATACATGAGTAAAAATAGCCACTTGGGTCCAAAAACCATACTCATCAATATACACTAACCATATATCATAGTTTCAAGAGTTAATAATTTACTCTTATACAACATATATTAAAAGTTCGAAACATTCTAATACATGTATCCAACTAAACACAGCTTATGACAGAAGCTTTCTTCAAAATCTGACCTCTAAGATGTTTACGTCTCCTTATCGCTCCCTGTACTGAAATAATATATTTCGGCGGGGGTGAGCTAATGCCTAGTAGTGGAATCACCCTAAATGGGTTACTCCCCACCTAAGTGCATATGCAATGCTCCAATGTAAACACACACTCAAGTAAATGTGTGATCCTACTTGAATGTCTACATGATCAACCCATGTCCCGAGTCCTCGCCAACTCCCTCACACTTGCCTAAGCCATGCATGAGAAAAATATCATTTTCAAAACAAAACTTGTTGTTCTTGAAAATACACTACCGAAGTATCGGTAAAAATATGGGACTACCCTCCGAGGTGAATGTGTTGGAGAACCTTCCAAAACAATACATGGGCTCCTCCGACGTGTAATTGTAGGACCATCTCCGAACACCATTCTACGGAAAATCATCCTGTGAAATTCCTTTCGCAATCATGTTCGTTTTTCTTTAAATTTCATGTCATGCACACACACCTAATTTCTAGGTTACTCCGGTGCATATGAAATGCATTATGCCATTTCAACACAATTTATATAACACATGCAAATATATCATCATGCATATATTTACATAATTTAAATCACACAAACATGTTATGTAATTTCTCAACCAATTACACCAAAATTAGCCCACATGGGCTAATTAACAAACACGAGTAATTCGATTTGAATTACTCAACCAAACACATTTTCTCACAAATATTTTGTGAACACTATTCACATGAACAGTGAAACCCTCAAGTTACTGTTCACGACCAATCACCCAACCTTGGTTCCACTTTGTGAACCCGAATTCCAATGGCCATTCCGGCCTCATACACATCACAACATAATTTATAGCATAAATTACACCACAAGCCACCCAAATGATCCACCACGGTCACGAGATGTCTGAACGGCTCAACAATTTTCACATTTCGGTTCCAAATTTTGGAACCGATCAATGATCGTTCAAGGCCTGAACCAGCAGAAACATTACAAACAGCAAACAAAGTGTAACCAAGTAGGATAAAACCCACACCTCACGGGTTTGTCGAAACTCCTTAAAGCGGATACGCGCGAGCGCTCGCCGAGTAATGAAACGACTTTGCTTCTTAGTGAAAGATTGACGGTCGGATCGCCCGTGATCTTAGAGAGAAATGGCACACTCTCTCTCTAAAAATGAAAAACCTAAGCTTCTGTAATTTCTCTTTCCTCCTGCACATTTTCTCCTTGCTTTTGAAGAAGGAGACGACACTATTCATGATTTTGTCATATTATCATTTAACTATTCACATAATGCCTTCTATGTCCCTTCTCTTGGATTTTCGACATTTGGCACATTCTCGACCGTCCGTTTCCATCATTTCTCTACTTATGCAACATGTGTCACAAGATTACATGTTATAGGTGACTTTTGTCACATCACATGTGCTTCTGACACAGATACTCGGTGCCTCGAAAAAGCGATGCAAATTCGATGTCTTGGAATTCGGCGAAAATCAGCGTGGTAATTTGAATTTGTGAGGCGATTCCAGCGGTGGAAGTCCATTTTGTCATACGAGGATCTATTTCGGGTTTGGGTGCGATTTTACCCATTTTTCAAAAAATTGGAATTTTATGGGGTCTCACATTCTCCTGTAAAAAATTTAGGTCGAAATTCCATGCCTCTGCGTCGACCACGTGCATATGTAACCTCACCCGACTCCAGGTGTTTTCGAGATTATGACCCGGCTAAGGTCCCGATTCTGACAACGATGGTTGTCGACCTATCAATAAAAATGACATTAACTTTTTAATATACTTTACCACTCTAAGGTCCGCAGTGGCGAGAATCGTTGAAGTCCACGACTCGATCTCGACCCATCTAACCAACTCTCACCCTACATCCTAGGGAAGAATTTCCCATCATCTCTCTCTATGGTCAATGTTGTCCCAACCATGGAGTCCATATCCCGTAGGCGAAGTCCTACAATCCTGCCCCGAATGGATAACTTCAGCCCATTCTCGAATCTCCTAACCTTGGCCATGTCCGTGTACGTAATCGATAGAAAAATGGGCTGGCGCTCAGGTAGTCCCAGCCCACGTACTCCATCACATTCATCATCCCCTGCTTCAGCTCTAAGAACTCCTGAGCCTTCGCATGTTTCACAGTATCTGGAAAATACTTACCCATGAAAAGATCATGGAAATGCCTTGAGTCATTACCTCTAGATCTCTAGGGTCTTTGCCCATTCCACCATACTTGGGCCTCACCCTCTATATTAAGGGCAGAAATTCCAATTTACGGAAAAATGGCAAAATATTAATTCGATTTACAAAATTGTAATTTAGGTTAAAAATTTGGAATTTATTCTCTAGATCTCCCGGATGATGGCTTGAATTTCACCGTTGGAATCGTCTCGCGAAATCTAGCTAGCATGTCGAATTTCGTCAAATTCCGAGACAGTTGGAATTTACACGTTTTTCGAGGCATCGCAATTCAGGTGCCGTAAAACTATTTTCGATACTACTAAAGTCACATATAACACGTATTCATGTGCCATAAGTGGCATGAGTGGAGAAATAATGAAAATGGATGGCCGAGATAGTGCCGAATGTCAAAACTGGGAAAAGAAGGACATAATGGTCTTTATAGAAATTGTTTTAAATGAGAATAATGCCAAAATAGTGCATAGTACTCATCTTCTCAAATTGAAAAGAGAAGAAAGCGGCGGGATATAGGCGAGTAGCAAAAATGAGTGGAGTTCTAGTGAGGAGAGTCTTCTTCTCCTCTAGAATATCGGGCGGTCAGATAGTCGGCCCGGTCTTCGGGAAGAGAGGAAAGGCGCTCCCCAGCGGAGGCCCTACGTGGTGCAGGATTTAAGGAGTTTAGACAAACTCCATGAGGTAGGGGTTTCTTCCTACTTAAGTTTTATTCTTTATTTAAGTACTTTGTTAATGTTTGAGTTGAATGGCGTAGGAGCTAGTTTTGATCGGTCAGCTTGGGACGGAATTGTTGGAAATTTTTAGATTTTTAAGCATCAATCTTGATCCGAAATTTAGTGGGCTCTTGTGTTGAAATTATGCATTAAAATGTATGCTTGATATGAAAAGATTCGGGAATGGCTTAGTAAGTCGGAGTTCACAAAGTGAGCCAAACGGTGGTGATTTTTAGGGAATAATGGCAGGGTTTTACTATTCCCGAGAATAGTGTTCACAAAATAATTTTGTGAAATAATGTGTTTGGTTGAGTAATTCAAATCGAATTGCTCGTGTTTGATCATTAGCCCATGTGAGCTAATTTTGATGTGATGAAATGCGTAATTACATAACATGATTGTGTGATTGAATTTTATGTGAATATATGCATGTTTATATATTTGCATGTGTTATAGACTGTAATGGAATTGGCATCATGCATTCCATATGCAATGGGACACCCTAGGACGGTAGGAGTGAGTGCATGAGATGAGTCTAGAGAAAATGGTTTCGGAGGGTGGTCTAAAACTAAAAATGATCGGAGGGTAGTCCACTAAAAATATCAATCGTCGGAGACGACCCAATTGATATACATCGGAGGGTAGTCCATAAATAATATCAATTGTCGGAGACGGCCCAATTGATATATATATATATACATCGGAGGGTTGTCCACAAACAAACATAATAATTCTCATACGAGGATTAGGCGAGTGTAAGGGAGTCGGTGAGGACTCGGGTGCGGGGCGATTAGTTAGACGGTAGTAGGATCATGCATTTTGCTTGAATGTGTGTTTATTTTGGAACATTGCATATACTTAGGTGGAAGTAGCCCACTTAGGGTGATTCCACTGCGATTAGCTCACCTGTCGAGGGATATTATTTTTGCAGTCTGGGGAGCGTGTGAGGAGACGGCTCATCTAGGGCGAGCGTTAGAAAGAAAGCCCGGATTGTGGCTTTGGGGTTATGATGTATGACATGTATTAGAATTCTCTAATTTGCAACTATATGTGTTGTATAAAGTAAATTTGAGCTCTTGGAAAACTATTGGATATAGTTGGATATATATGTTTTATGGTATTGTTCATGGGCCCCAGGCGAATTCGTTTCTCATGTTATTGTTATATTGATGTTTGGGACGGGTTATATCACCGGAGTTTTGTATTTGGGTAGGAGCTCAGGTATAAAGGAGACTACGCGATTTTTCGTAAAAAATGTCAGATTACCCGACATTCTGGGTATTCAGCGGTTGGCGGGTAGTCAGCGGACTCTCGGAGTTTTAGGCGTCATAGCTTGGTATCGAGCTTAGGTATACGAATACCTAGGGGCTCGAGGTTGGGTATCCATCACCGCCGTTAGTTTAATGTAGAGTGGAGTATATGGAAACCTAGAAATTGAGGAATTAGGCTTAGGCCATAGTCGAGTAAGAACATCACCACTAGGTGTGGTTCGATGTTAAGTTAGGTATGAGATTACCTAGGAAATCACGAGATAGCACTAGGACACTGCATGCATGTGTTGATGTGTTTTAGGTGATTGTTTGATAAATGATGCGTGAACATGTGAATGTTTGATGAATGATGTGTATAACATGGTTGTTATGTATTGAGATTGTTTATGTGCTTAGTGATTAGCACATAGGAAAACAAATGAAGTGGTAGAAAAAAATTTTTGGGAGTTTACAGTGTGTAAACTGGCACAAAGAAGAAAATAATAAATAAATTTTAATAAATTTATTTGAGTGTTGGATAATGAAATCGAATTTTAATAAATTTGAGGTTGTACACTAGGGTTAGTGTTATATAAAGAGGCTTTGAAATTCTAGACCATTTCCCGAAATTAAATGAAAAAAAATAAATAATAATAAACAAAATAAATTTTTAAACGATTTATTTGGTTTATTGAATATGAGAATATATATATCCTGGTATATATATGTATATAAGGTGGAGAAAATTTTTTTACAGTGTAAAACTAGAAAAAGAAAATAAAGAAAATAAATTTTATAAGTTTATTTGGTTTAGAGGTGAAGAAAATAATTTTCTAAGGTTTTACAAGTTGTAAAATTGAAGAAAATGGAGTAAAATAATTTTTTATAAATTTATTTGAGTATTATGGAAAATGAAAGAAAAAAAAATAGGTATATAATTTTTTTTTTTTTTTAGTTTTTCCAATGGTTGGAAATGTGAAAAAAAAAATTATATGATGAGAAGAAATATTTTTCTCAAAGTTTTACAGTGTGTAAAGTTAAAGAAAAATGAAGAAAATAAATTTTCATAAATTTATTTTGGGTGTACTGGAAAAAAAAATGGATGAATATAATTTTTGGGACATTTTCCAATAGTTGGAAATTATTGAAAAAAAAAAACGAAAAAAAAAAAATTTTGATGCAGGAAATGAATTGGGCTCTTGCCCAGGTGTATTAAGGTTTTAGGTTGTATTGCATTAGGGGGCGGGTTGAATTAGGCTAAAGTTTTGTATTTGCAATACAATCAATGTATTGCAAGTTGGAAGAGCTTGATAGGTTGAGTTATTGTATTCTCTTGACCACGCTTTAAGTGTGTTGCAATATTGAATGAATTTGAGGGGCTCAGTTGTATTCTGCGAGTTAATATTGCAAGAGACTTGGTTGGGGACAATTTGTATCGCAATACACTCTGGTGTATTGTGACCTGGGAACAAGGGACATGGGAAGGGCTATGTTACCCAGCTCTGACCTTTGCATAAGCGACATGGGCGCGGCACGGGCGCGTAGCGGTGACGTCTTGCGGGGAGCCACGTGACTGCGGCACGGCCAGTTGGGCGGCTGGGCGCACTGGGCGTCTTTGCTAGGCCCCGGCCCGGGGCTGTGCACTCAGTGCGCTCGGCTGCTTGACCCGATTACATCGATCTTGTTCTGAGTCAATTTTGGGGAAAAAAATTTCGAAAAAAAAAAATTTGGAAAAAAATAATAATAATAAAATCAAATCAAATCAAATTAGAAAAAATTTTCAAAAATGAAATTTTTGTTGATAAAAATATTTTAAATGCATAATCGATTGCCTTGCATTTGTAAATGCAAGGATAATGAGTAACTCTAGCGATTTATGTGTATGAATAGTGTCTGAATTTGTGTTTATGCCTTAGAATCTGCGTATTGATATTTAACTTGTCATTGGGCGTACGGATGGCTAGTCGGGACGGGACGTGGGGTGTCCACGGGGTATTGGTCGGTTCCACCGATTCTTGTCAATGAGCTTTCTGCGGTTGTAGGTGATACGGCGTGGTGCTATCCTGAGGCTGGTATAGCGGGTAGACGGGAAGGTCTAGTAACCTCAGGAGGTTGGGCGCATCATCCTCCGACGCATTTACGGGGAGATCGATGGTGCGAGACCATTAGTTCCTCTGGTCGAGAAGGTGTTAAAGGCTATGGAGATCACCTCACGACACTACCGGGTTAAGACTAGGCGTGTTCCAACTAGAGTGAAGCCCAAATATGGTGGAAATGGGCAAAGACCTCTAGAGACCTTAGAGGAGCCTTTGTATGTGAGTTCTCTCCTAGGGATTAGGGCGAGGATATGGATGATATGTCGAGGTTGCGAGTTGGAGATCTCGGGGACTCTACTCACAGTGGACCTGAGGATTATGGACATGTCAGAGTTCGATGTCATCCTGGGGATGGATTGGTTGTGACTCAGTTGTTATCGATTGTGAGTGTAGGGTTCACAGCCTACGCGAGGATGACTCTCATGTGGTATTCGGGGGGGGGACAAGCATGAGTAATTTTGCCCGAGGAGCCCGGTATCTGAGAGTCAGTGTCAAGGACGGGTTAAGCGGGTTGGCTAGCGAGCCTTACCCTAAAGGACGAGGAGAGACCAGAATTAGATCTACCTCGAGTAGTGTGTGAGTATGTGGATGTTTTCCCAGATGAGCTACCTGGACTACCTCCATAGAGGGTTGTAGACTACGGTATCGAGGAGTTACACCACAATTGCTTCACCCGTCATGACTCGCATAGGATGGCACCCGGTTGAGTTGCAAGAACTTCCGAGTCGATTCACGGAGCTATTGGGCCAGGGTTCATCAAGCAGAGCACTTCACCATGGGGGCGTCACGCGGATATCCCTGAGGCGGCGTTTAGGACGCGTTATGGGCACTTTGAGTTTCCGGTGATGCCCTTTGGATTGACGAATGTGCCAGTAACATTCATGGATCTCATGCATAAGTATTCCAACCTATCTTCGTCCCGGTTTATGCATTAGTAGCCCCGTGGATGACATTTTGATCTACTCCAGTCGAGTGGGAGCATGGCGTCAACGAGGATTGTCGCTACGATTGTTGAGACCATCAGCGTACGCGAGTTCGATAGAAGTCTGCTGAGTTTTGGCTTGCGAGGTGAAATTTTTTGAGACACGATGGTGTCGTCGAGCGTGTCGGTGGACTGAGAAAGGTTGAGGCCGTGATGAGTTGGGAAATTTGAATGTCAATCTTCGAGATCGTAGTTTCTTGGGATTAATTTGGGTATTATAGGAGATTCGAGAATGGTGAAGTTGTCCATTCGGGTGGGGATCGTGGGATTTCGCCTACGGGACATGGACTCCCATGGTTGGGACGTACTGACCATAGAGAGAGAGATCGGGATGCTCAGACACTCGGGATACGGGTGTTAGTATGAAGGGTGGATCAGCCTTCTTCTAGTTCGGGAAGGGGCAAAGACTTCTACTTCACCGCGGGGTTTCGGGGACTAGGGCCAGGATTGGGCATATGAAACGGGATTGCCTTAGACGGGGATCCGGGGCTTTGAGACGCCTTGATCCTAGTTAGGCTGTAGAACATGAGAGTCCTGCGGTTCATTCCTCGAACTCTAGTACGGGTCGGAGGAACCGGTTTCGATTTCGAGTCTTGCTCTGAAGCACTTCCGGCCCAACCTGAGATAGGCGGAGAATAGAGTGTGGAGTCGAGAAGTTAAGGGCGGTCGAGGAGTTGCGCCTTGGAGCGTAGTGGACCTTAAGTGTAGTAGACATATTGGGTGTTGATGTCGGGCCCGGCATGGATGGAGTTGGCGACCGTCGGGTTGTTAGTGATTGGGACCTTAGCCGAGGTTGTCATACGGAGCCACGACCTTGGATTTGGGCTTGAGTTCAAGGCCTTTAGGGAAGCCGAGATAGATGTTCTTTCCTAGGATGCTAGGGTGAGATTGACACGATAGGTCGGGATTATGAGTGAGAGATCTACGAGTTACGCTCATGGTGGACCCAGGGATTAGATTATCCGCAGTATGGCATTATTGCATTCGTGTGCAAGGTAACATCGGCGTCAGTCGGTGTGTGGGTGCAGTCTGACCATTCACCACTCTTGGTGAGTGTGGGTTGGTTGTTTAGGACTCGTCGATGAAGATTCATAGTTCGATTTAGGGAATGTAAGAGGCTCGAAGTGGCCCAGAAGAGTTAAGTTGTCGAGATGAAAACACACGGTCGGGCTATCCATAGCAGAACAGAGTTGATGATAGGAATCGGGAGTGACTCGAGATTTGGATACCCCTTTGGAAATCGCGGTGGGTGTTGTTGAAGTGAGAGTAAGGGCTCGGTATATGGATGTCATCGTGACATGAACTAGGTTAATGATTAGTAAGTTGTATCGTGTGGTGTGACACTTGAGAAGGTTAGCGTTACAAAGCAAGGGTTATTAGGGTTACACGTTATTAATGGATTATATCTGGGTGTTAGAGGACAAGGCTGCGAGCATACGTCCTGGGTCATAAGGGTAGAGGAGCATTTGCCCTTAGTGGAATTCGCCTACAACAATAGTTATCAGGCGAGTATACAAATGACACCATATGAGGTATTGTATGGGAGGCCATGTAGATTACCGTTATGTTGGACCAAGGTGGGAGAGAGCTCCATCACGGGTCCTGATCTGATTAGAGACACCTCAGGAAAGTGAGCGATCTGACAGCGATCTTCTCATTTCGAGCCCGACCAGTCGGCGGAAGAGCTATGCAGATGTATGACGTCGACCCTTAGAGTTCGAGGTTGGGGATCACGTCTTCTTGAAGGTGATGCCTAAGAGAGGAGTGGTCAGGTTCGGTAAGCTTAGGAAGCTATCGCCGAGATTCATTGGGTCTTTCGAGATGCTCGAGAGGATAGGCGCTATTGCGTATCGATTGGCGTTACCGCCCAGCATGTCAGGTGTCCACAAGGTATTTCACGTCTCCATGCTCGGTATACTCGGATCCGGCTCGTGGTGGATTGGGGACCAGTTGAGTTGACAACGATAGAACCTTTGAGGGAGGGACCGGTATGTATTTTGGATAGTTTGTGATCGGGTTTTGCGTGCAAGACCGGGCTAGTGAGTGCTATGGCGACCTTTATGGGTGGAGGAGTCAACGTGGGAACGCGAGGACATGATGCGGGCCACTATCCCTTCTTGTTTAGGGATGAAGAGAGTCGTAGTTTGGTCGTTAAGATTTAAATATTTGTTTACATGCATGATAGAGTGCACGTTGCGTATGCATGTGGTGGTTATGATTGTCACGAATTTCGAGATGAAATTCCTTTTAAGAGGGAGAATGTAAGACGAGGCCAATTTTTGGAAAGGGCAAAATCGTAATTTCGGTTACAAGTGTAATTCCGGTTAAAAATTCAGAATTTATTCTCTATATCTCGGATGATGAAATGGATTTCACCGTTGGAATCGTCTCGCGAAATCTAGCTAGCACGTTGAATTTCGTCAAATTCCGAGACAGTCGGAATTTACACGTTTTTCGAGGCATCGCAATTCGGGTGTCGTAAAACGATTTTCGATGCGACTAAAGTCACATATAACACATAATCATGTTCCATAAGTGGCATGAGTGGAGAAATAGTAGAATGGATGGCAGAATGGTCTTAGGAATGTAGCTTAGGAAAGAAGGACATAATGGTCATTATAGAAATTGTTTTAAATGAGAATAATCACGAAAATAGTGCATAGTACTCATCTTCTCAAATTGAAAAGAGAAGAAAACGGGCAGGATATGGCAGTAGCAAAAAATGGTGGGTTCTAGTGAGGGAGAGTCTTCCTTCTCTCTAGAATATCGGGCAATTCAACCGTCGACAGTCTTCGGGACGAGAAGGAAAGCTGCTCTACGCGGAGAGGCCTACGCGTGGGTACCGGCTTTAAGGAGTTTAGACAAACTTCATGAGGTAGGGGTTTCTCCCTACTTGGGTTTTATTCTTTATTTAAGTCCTTTGTTAATGTTTGAGTTAGATGACGTAGGGGCCGTTTGTCGATCCCAAAACTTGGGACGAATTATTCCAGATTTTTTAGATTTTTGCTTGTCAGTAGCCAGTCCGAAATTTAGTCATTGCTTGTGTTGAAATTATGCATTAAAATGTATGCTTGATACAAAAAAGGCCGGGAATGGCCGTGAAATTCGGGTTCACAAAATTGAGCAGACGATTAATTAATTTTTAGAATAATGTAGGGTTTTACTATTCCGAGAATAATTCACAAAATAATTTTGTGAAATAATGTGTTTGGTTGAGTAATTCAAGTCTAATTGCTCGTGTTTGATCATTAGCCCATGTGAGCTAATTTTGATGTGATGAAATGCGTAATTACATAACATGATTGTGTGATTGAATTTTATGTGAATATATGCATGTTTATATATTTGCATGTGTTATAGACTGTAATGGAATTGGCATCATGCATTCCATATGCAATGGGACCCCTAGGACGGTAGGAGTGAGTGCATGAGAAGAGTCTAGAGAAAATGGTTTCGGAGGTTAGTCTAAAACTAAAAATGATCGGAGGGTAGTCCACACTAAAAATATCAATCGTCGAAGACGGATTGATATACATCGGAGGGTAGTCCATAAATAATATCAATCGTCGGAGACGACCCAATTGATATATATATACATCGGAGGGTTGTCCACAAACAAACATAATAATTCTCATACGAGGCTTAGGCGAGTGTGAGGGAGTCGGTGAGGACTCGGGTACGAGACTGATTGGTCGGGTTATTCAAGTAGGATCATGCATTTTTTCTTGAATGTGTGTTGTGGAACATTGCATATGCACTTAGGGTGGAGAGTAGCCAGCAGGGTGATTCACTAACGCGAGCATTAGCTCACCTGTCGAGGATATTATTTTACGGGTATAGGGAGCGTGCGGGACGGCTCATCCTGGGGCCCGGGCTTTAAAGAAAGCGGATTGTGGCTTTGGGTTATGATGTATGACAAGTAAAATTCTCTAATTTTAATATATGTGTTATATAAGAGTAAAATTTAAACTCTTGAAACTATTGGATATAATTGGATATATATGTTTTATGAGTATTGTTCATGGGCCCAAGTGGTCGTTTTACTCATGTTATTGTTATATTGATGTTTGGGACAGGTTATATGTAGGTTTTGTATTTGGGTAGAGCTCCCCGTACAAAGGAGACTCTGCCCGATTTTCGTGAAACCCGACATTCACGGGTATTCCGCGGGTTGACGGTAGTCAACGGACCCTCGGGTTTTGGGGCGTCACACTCTAGCTGGAACGCAGCTAGTCTAATCCTGGTCTTGTCAGAGGTAATCTCTAGCCTCTAACACCCTCTCGATCTGCATGAACCAATGGTCTGCCATCGGATCTCCTCCCCCTGTGAAGGTAGGAGGATGATGCGCCCTAAACCTCTGGAGGTTACTGGGGACCCTCCACTGACTACTGCTATACCGACTGTGCGATAATGTCGCCCATAATACCTACAGCCTTAACAAAGGCCTGCTGATCAAACACTGGTGGTGCCTGACCAGTACCCCGTGGACGCCCTCTACGTCCTCGCCCTAGCCTAGCCATCTACACAATTCAAATGGTAGTTAAATACAATGCAATATCTCTAAGGCATAAACACAACCCTGAGACACTATTCATCCACAGAAAATATATTACATGCTAAGTCCATGTATTCATAAGCAATGCGAGACATAATTCAATATATCAGATCATAATCAAAATCAAAAAATTTATTTTTGAAAATTTATTTTTTAAAAATTTTATCTCATTTTATTTGATTTGATTTTTTTTTTTTTTGAAAAATCTTGTGAACAGTGTTCATGAATAGTGTCAACCAGTGACTTCGAAGCGATTACTAAGTCGAAAAACTAATTCGAGTGCACGGTGTGCACCCGCATTGACACAGGCGCGTGGCCGTTGTGGTCGGTGTGGCTAGTGGAGCACGGTGGTCGTGTCCTTGAGCCCTCGGCCGTGTCGTGTTGTAAATAGCGGCCAGATTATCGTGGCCGTGTGCAGCCTTGGCTCCTGATCGTGTCGGTAACGTCTTGCGACTGCTCAGCCGGCTGACCGCGCCCCGAAAGTCAAACCTCCGCTGTCCACGTCCTGATTTATTGTATCGTGACACCGTTTTTCCCTAGCCAAACTGCCGCCTCTGTCACAATACAATGGTTGTATTGTGACACACTCAACAGCCTACAACACGCCTCTATTGCGATACACCTCACGGGCTACCCGTGTGCGATATAATTTCCATCCATTAAGCCTCCTGTCGCGTCTGATATCATTTGTATCATGACACAATTACTGACCATTGTACACTCTAGCCACGACACAAACTTTGTATCGTGACATTGCTCTTTCCCAACGAGTCACTTCCGACCTCGTGTCCGCGATCACGATGGCGTATCGTGACCCGATCTATGCTAAAAAATGGGCGATGAGTCGACCAATTTTGCACCATTTTTTTTTTTCGTTTTTCACACATAATTTTTTTCTTCTCTTTTTTGCTATTGGAAACACTAAAATAATAATAATACATATCCATTTTTTTTTCTCAGTTCTCCAGTACACCTAAATAAATTTATAAAAATTTATTTTATTTATTTTTCTTAAGTTTTACCCACTATAAAACCAAAAAATTTCATTTCTTCATTTTTTTTTTCATTTAATTCTGGACCATTTGTCCAAAAATTCCCAAACCTCTGTTCTCACTAACCTAGTGTACAACTTTAAAATTTATTAAAATTTTATTTTGTTATCCCCATAAACCAAATAAATTTATTAAAATTTATTTCTTATTTCTTCTTCGAGTTTACACCTTTGTAAAACTCCAAAAATTTTCCAACACATCATTCTTTTCCTATGTGCTAATCACTAAGCACACCATTCACATCACAAAACCATTCATCAAACAATCACACACAAAACACACATGCAGTGTTCTAGTTTTGTCGTGCTATCTCTAGGTAATCTCAATACCTCGCCTACATCGAACCACACCAAGTGGTGATGGACACGAGCAGAGCTCCACCCCAGGTATTCGTATACCTAGGCTCACATTCTCAAGGTATGAAGCTAGTCGGGACTAAACTTATAACTATACCCACCGAGCTCCCAAGATAGTCGTTTACCTTAGCTCTGATACCAAGCTATGAAGAATTTGGTATCGGGACTACACTTATAACTACACCCAGAGCTCGAGGTAATCGTTTGCTGGCTCGTCTGTTGTGGCCTTCAAGAGCCGGGAGTCCGTTGTGACATCCGTCAACCCGCGGAATAATCATGGATGTTGGGTAACCCGACACCCCTTATGAAAATCGGGTAGAGTCTCCTTCGTACGGGGAGATCTACCCAAGAACCACCTGTCCCAACATCAACATCAAAAGACATATACATGAGTAAAGACGACCACTTGGGCCCAAAAACCATACTCATCAATATACACTAACCATATACCATAGTTTCAAGAGTTAATAATTTACTCTTATACAACATATATTAAAAGTTTGAAACATTCTAATACATGTATCCGACTAAAACACCAAAGCCACAACCCGGCTTTCTTCAAAATCGGCCTCTAAGATGGCTTCAGTCTCCTTATGCGCTCCACATGCACGAAATAATATATTCCTCGACGGGAGTGGGCTAATGCCAGCCAGTGGAATGACCAAATGGAGTTCTTTCCCAACTAAAGATGCATATGCAATGCTCCAATGTAAACACACACTCAAGTAAATGCGTGATCCTACTTGAATGTCTACATGACCAACCCATGTCCCGAGTCCTCGTCGACTCCCTCACACTTGCCTAAGCCATGCATGAGAAAAATATCATTTTCAAAACAAAACTTGTTGTTCTTGAAAATACCTCTGCACAGTGTCGGTAAAAATATGGGGCTTCTTATACGAGGTGAATGTGTTGGAGAACCTTCCAAAACAATACATGGGCTCCTCCGACGTGTAGTTGTAGGACCATCTCCCAACACCATTCTATGGAAAATCATCCTGTGAAATTCCTTTCGCAATCATGTTCGTTTTTCTTTAAATTTCATGCCATGCACACACACCTAATTTCTATTAGGTTACAGAGTGCATATGAAATGCGTTATCTTAATTTGTACTTGATTTATATAACGCATGCAAATATATCATCATGCATATATTTACATAATTCCATCCTTTAAACATGTTATGTAATTTCTCTTGATACACTAAAAATTAGCTCACATGGGCTAATTAACAAACCTGACAATTCAATTTGAATTACTCGACCAAACACATTTCTCATGAAATATTTTGTGAACCTTATTCATGTGAACAGTGGAAACCTCGGATTCTTGTTCAGCAAATCACCCTACCTGATTCACTTTGTGAACACAATTCCAATGGTCATTAAAGGCCTCATACACATCACAACACAATTTCATGCATAAATTACACCACAAGCCACCCAAACAGTCCCTACAATCACGGGTGGCCAGCGACTCAACGATTTTTATATTTCGGTTCCCAGTTTTGGAAGGCTTGATCCATGATCGTTCAAGGCCTCAAACCGCCCAGAAACATTCTAAAACACTTAAAACAAAGTGTAACTTCAAGTAGGATAAAACCCCTACCTCACGAAGTATGTCGAAACTCCTTAAAACCGGTACCCAAGCGAAGCCCTTGCATTAGCCCTTGCGCGTAAACGACTTCTTGGTCAGAAAAAAATTACGGCGGTCGGATCGCGCGTGATCTTGAAAGTGGCACACTCTCTCTCTAAAAATGAAAAACCTAAGTTTATGTAATTTCTCTTTCCTCCTGCACGTTTTCTCCTTGCTTTTGAAGAAGGAGACGACACTATTCATGATTTTGTCCTATTATCATTTAACTATTCACATAATGCCTTCCATGTCCCTTCTCTTGGATTTTCGACATTTGGCACAATCTCGGCCGTCCGTTTCCATCATTTCTTTACTCATGTAACATGTGTCACAAGAGTACATGTTATAGGTGACTTTTGTCACATCACATGTAAGCTTTCAGAGGCTGCAGATACTCGGTACCTCGAAAAGCGTGCAAATTATTTGTCTCGGGTCGGCGAATCGACGTTGTGGCTAGATTTCGCAAGACGATTCCAACGGTGAAGTCCGTTTCGTCATCCGAGATCTAGAAAAATTTCAGGTTTTGACTGAAATTACGATTTTACCCATTTTTCAGAAAATTTGAATTTTCTAGGGTCTCACAGAGAGAGTGTTGGAAGGGTGCTAAAATTCGCTTTTCACTTCCTAATGTGTCACCCATTGGTACCCTCTATGGTGTCAGTGGTAATGACACCTTTGGTTTTGATGACTTATTATAAACGTCACCTTATGATTTTCTTGTAGTGAGTGCAAATTAACTTAATTAATCCTAAGAGTAATTGTTCTTGATAATAGTTTTTGAAAACACAATTTTGTTGTTATTTGAAAATTGCTCTAGTTATTTGAATTTAATGTGTTTTGTATTCTTCGTGTTTTCAGAAGAAAAAAAAATGGTAACCAAATGTGTTTTTCTTGTTTTTTTTGTTTTCCTTGTTTTTCATAACGAAAAATGCGCGGTTTTCAAAAACGATAAACAAACATGCCAAGTATAGGATTGAAGTATTTGAACAAACCAATTTGCATATCTAAGCCCATATACCTCCAATTAGCATGATTATGATTATGATTATGATGATGTTGATTATTATTATTATTATTAATTTCTATGAATAGTTGTTTTACACGTAATTATGTACCTAATGAAGTCCTAAGGAGTAAGGACAATGTTTTTGGAATTTCATTAGAATGATCGTAAGAAATAAAAATACTATACATATAAATGAATTATAAAATATTATAATATAATATTTAAGTTTTTAAAATGGCCACAAAAAATTTTAAATTAGAGACAGTAAAATTTTTTAGATGGATTTGACCTTTTTGGAATAATTAATCATATGATGGGACAATCATAGGAAACGTGCATGCTCCACGGTTGTTAAATGGGAACCCTTGGGTTACATCAAGTGCAATTAGGGGTCTCCAACGGACTAGGTTGGGCCCAGCGGCTCGGAATAATGAAGCACGTAAACGAGGGGCTAATTGACACTGTTGATTGAGGTGTCGTCGAGGCGCTTTGCATTTCTTAAAGGCTAGTGGGCTAGGGTCTAGCAAGCCTAGAACGGGAAAGCCCAATATGGGCAGGCCTAGGACAGGCGGGCCAAAGAAATAATGTGAGGCTCAAACCGAGGGATCAGTTAGTAACCATCAGCCGTGATTCCTGTGTAGTTTGGTGACGAATCCACTCTGTGTTGTATCCCATTTATCGGGATCCATATTTTCACAAAAATCAGGCAAAGTCTCCTTTGTTCGGGGAGCTCTACCCAACATACAACTTGTATAACAATATAATCATAAATCATCCAAGGTCTCACCAGAAGTAGTATTGACCCCACAGGGTCCATCTGTCCATATCCCCAATATACATCCTTTTTCTGGGACCCATTCATTCACATTTAAATCTAAAATATGAAAATAAAAGCAGCAATTACGATCTGTAAGAGTCCGATTCTGGCCCTCTTACCATAATTACATACCCGACTATTTTAGACAATAGTCTCAAAAGAATTTAGTTACAATTCTTTTATATAAAATATTTTACGAAAATGTTACTCAAGGTAATATCAAGGCCACACATTGACCTTCTTCATAATAACGGCCTGCGTCGGATGCCGTCTCCTATTCCCATCCTGGCCACGCAAGGGAGTCCTACGGGAGTGAGCAATGCCCAGTAGAAAAATTCTTCTACAAGAGCTACTTCCCACCTAAAATGCACATGCAATGGCAACCATGAAAACGTCCAATCACATTCCATATAACTATGCAATCCTATATGGAATATTTTGTGTCATGCATGAGATGAGACTCCTCATGCCCACAACCCGAGTCCCAACTGACTCCCTCACACCTGCAATGTCAAGTGTGAAAATCAGTCATTGATGTTTCACCCAATGACTTAAACTATTGAACAACCCCCCAATATTCACTTGAATTTTTTTTATCAAATCCCGTGTGTTATTCATGGGCCACGTGTTTTTCGGGGTCACACCACAGGATCGACGAGCGCCTTTCAACATTTTTACGGGCTTTCACCTTCGGTGATCATGTCTAACCACATATAAATTTGTGTCTTTCACCCTGGGGGGGGATCTACCCCATCTTGCTACACCCAAACACATATGATTTATATTTATTATTGTTTTATACCACCGTGAGTCTTGATTTTGGACGTGGTCTCATTTCCGAGCTCACCACACATTCACCAAGAATGGTGAATAACGAGTACCATGCACCACACGACTTGGCCAGCGATGTAGCGTGCATACAAATACAATCATACGATTTCATGTTATGTCATACTTTCGGTAACATTTATAAATTCGGATAATTATATTTTTTACATATAATTTCCATTAATCGTAATTTCCATGTTAATACATCACGCAAGCAGATATTAACATGATTTTTCCACACAACAACATATTATTTATTTTTCCAACAATACACACAAAATGACCAAAATTTCGATCCCATATAAAACAGGGCATTTCTTAGTCCCTTCACAGTTTGTCACCAAATTACTGTGATACCAAAACACACCACAAAACCCAAAGACATCAGTCTCGGGATCAAAACCAAACCTTAACCCAGTCCGAGACTACCGGAACCAGTCCCAAAAATTTCAAATATTTAGTCCCAAAATGTTGGGATTAAATCACACGGTCTATCACGGCCTTGAAGATAGCCTATGTCATTACATGACTTTGAGGCTAAAAATATTCCAAGTAGGAAAATTCCCTACCTTGTGGAGTTTGATGAAACTCCAAGATTTTAGTACCCACGCATAGCTTGCGATGCTTGGATCGACTTTTCTTCTCGCTCTGACGAAAACCGACGACTCGATTTTCATAAATCTTAAAGATGAATGAAACCCTTTTTTTCTTTTCTCTCTCTCCCTTTTCCTTTTGTTTCTTTGTTTTCTTTCCTTTTAATACTTATCACATTGATCCATCCTACATTTTTCTTTTCTTATTTTCTTGTTTTATCTTTCCAATTATTTCCTCCACTTGACACTTGGCTCAATGTGAGCCATTCACACAAGTGCACCACATGTCATGCCATGTGTCACTCTCTAAGGTGTCATGTGGCATCCATAGGATCATGCCATGTGTCACTCGACACTCAATGTCTTGAAAAATGTGAAATTCCAACTGTCTCGGAATCCGACAAAATTCGATGGGGTAACTAGATTTCGTGAGACGAATTCAACGGTGAAGTCTGTTTCATCACCTGAGATCTAGAAAATTTTCAGTTTTTCAGCGAGTACCGTTTTACCATTTTCAAAAAAATGAATTTTCTAGGTTTCCACATTTTCAATTACCTTAACAAAATTTTTTCCCCAAAATTCACACATACTAGCACACACAAACACATGCATATGCAGTAATATTCTAATGCCAAATATTAGACCACGCACCTTCGTCCTCAAATAGGAAAGGATAGGTGGCCTGCATCGTGTCTTCGCTTTTCCACGTTGCCTCCTCCACTCCTTGGTGTTGCCACAACACTTTTACTAGCCACACGGTCTTGCGTCACACTATACCTTATCTCGGCTATCCAAGATATGCATTGGTCCCTCCTCGAAGGTCCCATCAGTGTCAATAGTAATCTTTCTCCAATCCACTGAATGAGTTGTATTTGGAGTATACTTTTGGAGCATGGAGACGTGAAAACCTCATGGACACCTGATAAACTCGGTGGTAGAACCAACCGATATGCAACTATGCCCAACCTCTCGAGTATCTCGAAGGGCCCGATATACCTTAGCTCTAGCTTCTCTCGCTTGCCGAATATGACCACTCCTCTCTTAGGCATCACCTTCAAGAAGACGTGATCACCCACCTCAAACTCTAGAGGTTGACGTCATCTATTGACGTAGCTCTTATGTCTGCTCTAAGCCGTAAGAAGGCGCTTGCGAATCAAATCCACCTTCTCAGAGGTGTCTCAAAGCAGATCTGGACCAGTGATGGAGTGCTCTCCCACCTCTGTCCAACAAATCGGGGATCGACATGGCCTCCCATATAAGGCCTCATAGGGTGTCATCGAATACTAGCGATGAGCGTTTGTTGTAGGCGAGATTCCACTGGGGGTAGCTACCACTTGAAATCCAGGATGCATGCACGCAACATATCCTCTAAAGCACAGTATGGTCCTCTCAGCCCGACCATCAAAGTCACATGGATGGCTTGTCGTGCTCATCGTGGGTTGTGTCCCCACTTAGCCTTTTTGGAAACTCTTCCAGTGTGTAAATCAAACTAGGATCCACATTCTATGCGATGGGGCGACATCATGTAATCAGACAATCTCACGAATATATAACTGACATA
Organism: Tetrastigma voinierianum; assembly: GCA_016808115.1. Classification (NCBI taxonomy): domain Eukaryota; kingdom Viridiplantae; phylum Streptophyta; class Magnoliopsida; order Vitales; family Vitaceae; genus Tetrastigma; species Tetrastigma voinierianum. The sequence goes on from JAEQBH010001881.1 coordinate 426,387, forward strand.
ATTCCTCTAGTGTGAAGGTCATCTGCATTGCTAGAGAGTGTAGTGACTTAGTGATCCGATCCACTATAACCCATACGACATCATGCCTCCGCTGTGTCTGTGGTAAGTGGGTCAAAAAATCCATCGTGACATGCTCCCACTTCCGCTCCTACTTTCTCCCTCAAGGAATTTAGAGTAGCCTATTTATCTTCTAGTGCTGGCCTTTACTTAAGCGACCACGTGAACCTTTGTTGAACGAAATCACAGCATTAATGCGCTTCATCCAGCGCTCTAGTAATACAGCAATGAAGATCATGGAACATCTTCGTGCCGCGGATGCTATGACTAATCGAGTAGTGGAACTCTGGAGGATCTCTGTCTCGAATCGGTCAATTTGGGAACCACGACCATCCTATACGAAGACTACCATATGTGGGGATGGCTAGCATCTCATCACCGTGCATTGTACCTAGTCCTTAATGGACAACATCTCCGCGTCTTGCCCTTGGGACTCGATCCTTACCTTTCATTAGAGGATGACATATCCTGCCAAACTCCTAGTTCTCCACACAGGCACGATCAGCATGTGCCGGCTGTATCCCACTTGATCTCGAGCATCTGCCACTCTCGGGAAGCTATACTAGCTAGTACTCCCCGTGACTTCCATTGAGCATCGACCCTTGCATTTCCCTTACCAGGATGGTAATGCAAAGTGAAGTCATAATCCTCCAGATATTCCATCCATCCGCGTTGCCTCATGTTGAGGTCCCGCTGTGTGAAAATATACTTCAGACTCTTGTGGTCTAAAAATAACTCAAACTTCTCACCATACAAGTAGTGGCGCCAAATATTTAAGGCAAAGACAAAGGCCGCCAACTCCAGATCATGTGTAGGGTAATTCTGCTCGTGATTCTTTAGATGTCTGGAACCATAAGCTACAACCCTCCTGGATTGCATCAAAACACATCTTAATCCGTCCCTAGAGGCATCATAGTGCGCACCCGTGTACCTCTTTCCCTGATACAGGACTATCGAATAGGGTGAAGTAAACCTCATTTTCCAGCTCTTGGAATGCCTTCTCCTGAAGGTCATCCCATAAACTTAACCCCCTTTGAATTGATCTAGTCATAGATCGCACCTTCTTGAGAGAAATCCTCAATAAACCTTACGCCAATACCACAATCCCTAAGCCCGCATGTCTAAAGTTGACACGCGCACCACGCTCATGGCCTCTACCTTCTCAAGATTTTGTTGTTTTGCTGGGCGGACACGGCGTGTCACGAGAATCTCACCTCGGTAAGCCCAGCACTCTTACTTACGAACTTGGCATACAGCGTGGTCACGAGTGCCTAGAGAACAATCCATAAAATGATCCTCATGCTCCTCCTGCATTGAGGAGTAGATCAAGATGTCATCAACAAAGACCACAACAAATTGATCCAAATAGGGCCAGAATACCCTATGCATGAGATCCATGAATGTCGCTGGCGTATTCGTCAACCCGAAGGGCATCACTGTGAACTCGAAATGCCCATGCCGCATCCTAAACGTTGTCTTAAGCATATCAACCGCTCTAACTCTCAACTGATGGTAGTCGGTGCGAAGGTCTATCTTAGAGTAGACTTGCGCCCTACTCAACGGATCAAACAAATCATCAATCCTCGGTAAGGGATACCGATTCTTGATCGTAACCTTGTTCAATTGTTGATAGTCAATGCATAGTCGAAGAGTCTTATCCTTCTTCTTAACAAACAAAAAAGGAGCGCCCTATGGTGAAGTGCTTGGTCTAATAAAACCCTTGTCCAACAATTCTACAATTGGACCTTGGGTTAAGTACAACTGTCCGGTGCCATCCTATAGGAGTCAAAGAAATGGGTGGCGTACGAGGTGTAACTTTCGATAAAAAAGTCCCACATCCATGTCTGGAGTAATCCAGAAGTAGCTCGTTCGAAAAGGCCTCATACTCGCAAACCACTTGAGGTAGACCCAAATCTTGTCTCCCCTCATCCTCTAAGTTAAGGCTTGCTAGCCAACCCATCAACATCGCTCCACTTGGTGTGCCGCGATATGGGTAAAAGCATGATGCTTCTCCCCCTGAAAAATGACATGAATATCGTCCGTGTGTACTTGATAATCCTCCTACTATCTGTCCCGATAATGACTTCGGTGTGCCATTAACTTGATCCAGCGCTCAGGCGGCATCAAAATCGATATATCATTAACCGAAGGTCGCGATGAAGCGAGTCACGAGATCTTACAATCTCGACATGTCGATCAACCCTACTTAGTCCTTAGGGAGAACTTTCACATGTAACGGCTCATCCGAGGTCTGCCTGCATACTTTGAGAAAACATACAACTTTGGATGCATGTGAAAGAATGTGATGCACGAGAATCAAAGCGTTATCTTTACCATAAACCAAGATCGCAAGCTATATATCAGCCCAGTCAATTAAGCTCCGGTATGGTGTAATCGTAGACACGTCCACTGGGTCCACGATATCTCGGCCGTAGACCTGTCCCTGTGATATACCATAGTCTCTTTGGCTATCACATTGTAGTAGAGAGGCGACGTACGGCGTCACGAGGACTAATCTTTGGTCCTTACGGCCCTCAGCGGGGCAGGAAGGGCAATTCACATCTTGCACTGTACTGTTGATGGTTGGGTTTACGCGTTGTGTGCCACAGAGATCTATGCCTTTGAGGGAAATCCCGCCTCATATGTCCAGGCTAATGGCAGAAATAACATATCATCTGTCTTGGCTGGGTAGAAGCCCTGGTCTGGCCTTGGCCCTGATAGCCGCGGCCCCGTCCCTGAAACACTTGAGGAGCAGAAGTCTTCTACCTCTTTCCTGAACTAGAAGAAGGTTGATCCTCCTTTCTCTTCTCACTAGTACCCACAGCTTCGATACTCCATGCATCCTCTATCTCTTTCTGCCACTGGCAAGTCTGACCATAAAGTCCATGTCTTGTGGAGAAATCTCTGATCTTGCTGAATGGACAACAGGGCCATCGCCGAACTTCTCACCTTGGCCATATGGCGCCACATAGTCATCCTGACGTTTCAAATCGGTGAACTAGGCTACGTGTTCAAGCTTCTGATCATATTTCCTTGCTTGACTCGGAACTCAGAGCCTTTGCATGTAGTTGATGCGGGAAAAATTTACCCATGAAGAGCTCTGAACTCTCCCTATGTCATCGTCTCGAGGATCCCTGAGACTAGCCTAATCCCGCACTTATGCAGGACTCACCTATAGTAAATGTGGCTAACCTTGATCCGCATGCATGGAGTGATCTGTAGCCTCCCGAAAATCCTCTGCTGGCTTCGACGATCATTTTGCTGGATCCCCTCACTAACAAATGTCGAGATGATGTGCTATAAACCGTTAAGTTGCCAGTCTCCACGACCCTAGTGCATTAGCTTGCGTGCGATGGCGACTGCGATACCGTGGCCTCTATGAGCATGTTAGGTGACCGGCGGAGTGTCATTCTTTGCCAAATGGGCAACCTCACATCCGCGCCCTGAGCTTTCCATCTACACAAGTTAAGATAGCAAATTGAGATTCTCTTTTCATTTATCACGTGGTGGTGCATAATGCCAAACAACAATAAATAACTATTTCACGTAATCATGCTTATATGCGTTTTTCGAACCCTAGGTTACGCTTACTTCAACCACAATATTATTAATTTCTATACACATTATAATATTTATATATTCACTGACCACAATACCATCTCCGTGGTACATATTAGACACGAATCAATGATATGCACCTGATGTAGGTGTTCTACACCCATACTCACTATAGGTATTTTGGACACCTAACTCTCGATACTCAGCTATGACAAGCCAATATCTGAAAACAATGGTGAATACGCTTTGAACTCCTAAGGTGTTAACACAGGCTTTGATACCAAAGCGTGACGCCCCAAATCCGGGATTACGTTATTAACTTCATTAAGATTTATGGATTTCGGGTGACGATACCACTTTTATGTCGTTTATCCGGGATCTATATTTTCCACAAAAATCGGGCGAGTCTCCTTTGTTAGGGGCTCATGACATACAACCTCTATAGCAGTTATAATCATAACCTATCCTAGTGTCTCATAGTAGTAATGACTCCACAGGGTCCATCTGTCCATATCCCGATATGTCATCCTGCTACGGGACCCATTCATTCACATTTCAAATCTAAAATGTGAAAATAAAAAACGCAATTACGGTCAGTAAGAGTCGATGCGACCCTCTTACCATAGTACATACTCAACGTTGTTTGGACAGTGGTCCACGAAGGGTTGGTTATGATTCTTTTTATGCAAAATATTTTTTTGCAAGGAAATGTTGCTCAAGGTAATATCAGGGCCGCATACGACTGGCTTCTTCATAATCACGGCCTCGTCGAAGCGCTATGCCCTTGTACACACTTTTTGAGGATCCTGGCGGGGTGAGTATTAATGCCAGTGAAAATTTCTCTTACGAGGACTCCTCCCCACCTAAAATGCACATGCAATACTTAGTGTAGAACGATCAATCACATTCCATAAAAATAATGCAATACTATGTGAAATATTTCGTGTATGAGATGAGACTCCTCATGCCTAGCTGAGTCCCCGTAGACTCCTCACACCGCAATGCAGCGTGAAAACCCCGAGTCATTGGTGTTTCACGATAGTGGAACTATTGGACAACCCTCTAATATTTACTTCAATTTTTTTATCAAATTCCGTGTGTTATTCATGGGCCACGTGTTTTTCGAGGTCACACCGCAGGATCGACGTGCGCCTTCCAACATTTTTATAGGCTTTCATCGTCGGTAATCATGTCTAATCGCATATAAATTTGGGTCTTTCACAGGGGATCTGCCGTTTGCTTCTGTACGAGCTCAGCGTGATTTATATTTATTATTGTTTTTATACCATCGTGAACTGGTTTTGAGCGTGGTCCCATTTCGAACTCTGCATTCACGAGAATGGTGAATATGATACCATGCACCACGACTGAGCGTAATGTGACCATGCATATAAAATGCAATCATGTCATTTCATGCTATGTCATGCTACATGCAACATTTATAAATTCCGGATAATTATATTTTCTATATATAATTTTCATTTATCACAATTTCCCTGTTAATACATCATACAAGCACATATTAACGCGATTTTACCTGCTAACATATTTATTTTTCCAACAATACACAGCCAAATGGCCTAAATCTAGGACCCTTATAAAAGAGTACCTCTTGGTCCATGCGGTTCGTCGTAGTGCTGTGATGCAGAAACACACCCTGAGCCAGACCTCAGTCCGGGATCAAGCCAAACCTTAACGATTCGAGGCCCCTTGCGAACCCGAGTCCCAAAATTTCCAATATTTAGTCCCAAAATGTGGGGATTAAATCACACGGTCTATCACGGCCCCGAAGACATCCTATGCAATTACATGACTTTTAGGCTAAAAATATTCAAAGGAGGAAAATTTTCTACCTCGTAAAGTTTGACGAAACTCCAAGATTTTGGTACCCACGCGTAGCTTGCTATGAGTGGATTAACTTTTCTTACCGTTAAGCCAATGATCGGTACCGATTTCAGTAGATCTTGAAAGTGTGAAGGCACTTTTTCTTTTCTCTCTCTCTGCTCGCTCTCTCTCTCCCTTTTCCTTTTTTTTTCTTTGTTTTCTTTTTCCTTTCTCTATCTTGATTGATCTATCCTTTTTTCCTTTCTTATTTTCTTGTTTTATCTTGTTATTCGCCGACTTGGCGCTCCCGATACCAGGCCATTCACCTGCGTGCGCACATATCATGCCATGTGTCGCTCCTGGAGTGCCTTGGCATCCACGAATCATACCATATCATACATTTCTACATCTCTAGTAGCTACATTATCTCGAATCAGTGAAATTTGATGGGGGAACTAGATTTCACGGGGCAATTCAATGATGATCTGTTTGTCATCTAAGATCCTAAATTTTTTTTTCAACCGAAATTCTTATTTCTGATTTTTCAGAAAAATTGAATTTTTCAAGGTTTTACAATTAAAACTACTTTTTTATTTATTTTAACCACTCCATTTAACTTAATATTTAATGCATCAACTAAGTTATACATTTATTTGACTAATATAATAAACTTTTAACCAAAAATATTATTACATTATGTATTTTAAAAAATATATATATAGCATGCAGCTAGTCTTTCTAAAAACAGGTTGGGCCGAAAGTGGGCTTCGGGCCTCCAACTTTTTGGAAACCTTTGCTCGATACAGACGCTTTGCTTATTCCCGCATCTAGCTAGTTTTGCATTAATAAAATCTTCGGGAAAAAAAAAATATTTATCATATAATTAACAAAAACAAAAAAGGAAAATAAGAATTTATATCTTAACAAAACTTTTCAAAAAAATTCCAAAAAAAGCATACAAGGGTTATGGTACTATATTTAAAAAAATAATAATTGCTACTGTCTAAGAGTTACGTATCCAATGAGATTATCATTTATCATTGAGTGTCAAGTCTGAAACAACTAATTAAAATTTAAAGCATAAATAAGTAAATTTATAATATTTTACACCAAATTATGATCATTTTCATGTCAAGATATATAAATCTTTATTTAATGATCTTTTTTCACCTTCATTACTATCAAGAAATGAGTTAAGCTAAATTATTAAAACATTATTATTTTTAATTTCTTAACAAATTAATTCCACCACGGCTGATTAATAAGTAATTTTCATTGTCAATAAATTATATATAAAATTGAATCTACTTAGCCATTTATACAAATAATTCTTATACCAATAAATTATCTACATATAATATTGCCATCTCATAAGCAACTCCTCTAAGCAAAAATAAAACCTTAGGTCATGTTTGGTTCATGATTTTTAAAACTGTTCTTGTTGTTCTTACTTTTTTCTGGTTTCATTTGTGTTTTTTAAAATCGTTATTGCAGTTCTTAGTTTTTTCTGTGTTCTACATTTTTTTTTCAGGAAAAAAAAAAAGAATTAAATTGTATTATTGGTATTTTCCTTTTTTTTTCAGAACAAAAAATAGTTTTCAAAAGCTGTAACTCAAACCATTAATCTCCCAAATTTAATAAATCAACCTGATTATCTGTAACAAAAATAAAATAAAATACAATTATAACAAATTATTTTGTTTTAATTAAAACTAAATATTTCAAAGTAGGACACAATGAAACAGGAGGGAATTCTTTGGGTATCATTAAGATTATGATACCACAACTCAAACATCGATTCTTTTTTTTTGACAGCTAACATCAATCCTTATTACAAATCAGAGGAAGCAAAACAAAGCAAAACCATCGAGAGAGACGTGGTAAACTCAAAACAAACGACCGCCGACGCCATAACCGAAATCAAAGGTACGAGGGCCGCCGAATCCCGCAGCCTGCGACTCGTACGGAATAACCGCTCCCACAGGCGTGGCGGTGGAGGCGTAAAAGGTCGGAGTACTCGAAGCCTCAATCATTAGATTATCCACCATATGCAACGCCACATTCTTTTTTAGATTTTCCAGCGATGCCTTCAGAAGCTCCAGCCGCTCGTAGCCGAGCTCCCCGACCGGCGCCGCCCACCAGCACTGCGCCTGGCTTGCCTTTCGCATCTGCTTCAGCGCGTCGCCGCGCTAGCCTTCTCCGCTCTCGAGCTGGTTCCAGGACTTGAGTAGGCTGCATGTGAGTCACATGCGGTGCTTTGATGATACGAAAAGGATTACAGCACGCTGGAGTTCGACCAGGGTTTCGTCAGGGCTGTCGTTGATGGATTCTGCACGGGATGGCCGAAGGGAGTAAACTTTTTTCGGTGAAGGAAGACGATTATGGCGACTTCGACGCCGCAAAGGGTGCATAATTCACTCGCTTTCTTGAAAAGCCCGGATCTGCGTTTCGAGAAAGTGACCTGCAAGTTTCTTTCTTTGGTCATTTTGGTCATTTCCACCCTCTGACGGCCCTTGCTTTTCCTCACTGTGGCCATAAGAGAAGCAACACAAGCACTAATTTTTTCTAGGGCACCAAACAGAAAGAACGGGAAAAAGAACGAGAACAAGAACGAGTCGCACAGATTGCTTGGTTAATTGATTTTGAGGAGAATAAGGGAGTGGGTATTTAAAGGGGGCGGAAGGGTTTCTTTCCTCCATCTTTCAATTTATTTATTGTACTCTTTGAAATTAATCAGTATTACACCTGGTATGTCATAATCTTTTATTTAATTATTGCCTTATAATTTGGATTTCAAGATTTGATTCTCTTATAGCATAGCTGTAATTTATACCAACGTTTAATAGTCCTAGTTGTAGTTGTCAAAAATCAATTGACAACCTTACCGTAACAACGATTCGAATGAACATTTAGGGTTGTCTGTGGGTTATTTGATTAAAAGGGTTTTTGAAAACCCAAAAACCATTCTCCTTATTTTTGGCTTTATTTTGACAAAAATACCTTTATTATTTTATGGTAAAAATAACACATCTTTTGAAATATGCATGTAAATACTTATAATGGTAAAGAACTGTTTATATTTATTCAAACTATATTTATTTTGAAAAAAAAAACACTGAAAATGGATTCAATTTGGAATTATAGATCTATTATAAGTTTTTTCATCAAATATTTCATTGAATTACGATGAACATTAGATTCGGAATAGATGGTCAAAAAAGGGAAGGGAACTTTGTAACCTTCACTTGCATAAAACATTATCGAAGTAAGGAAGTGATCACTTGTCATGTCCATGTAACTTAGATTCAATATGAAAATAATGAGAAAATCTCCCTCTAGGAGCAAGTCAATATTATCAAAACAAATTCTTTAATTCAAAGATGGTCACAAGAATTAATCTTCCATACTAGGAAAATTGAGATTTCACTATTTTTTTGTATCTAATACGTTAAGGAAAAACATGCCGCTTATATCCATTAAGGTAAGTGTGATTTAACTGTCCATACAAACACCAAGCTCAAAATAATAAAATCTTTCCATAATAAATTCCAATCAAATCATATCCTCAAGAATTAAATATGGTAGAATCAATTAAAATAAAAGGTAAAAAAAAAAAGGAAAAAAAAAGGAAAACTAATCCTAGCCCAAATTAGGGGTCTACATTAATTTTTTTAAATATCCACTTTATCTTTTACATTCTTGTAATTTTCTTTTCTTTTATTTTCTTATATTGATTTAGGTTCCTAATCTTGATGTTTATGATTAATTAATTAATTGTCGCAAATTATAGTTCTCTATTAATATTAGTTTAATAGAAGTATGAATATTCAATCTTTTAAAGGTACTTATGATGATGCCTTTTCTTTTCAGCCGGGCGGGAGCTGGAGTGTGCGGGGGGTCGTTGGGTTGGACCCGAGGCTGGTGGGGTGAAGCCCCGGAGGATCTTTGGATCGTTTGGGGTACAGGGTGGATTCTTTGCCGTGGCAGATCTCTGAGGGCTCACAGGATGCGGCACGTTCCTCTGAGAAGAACAGGAAACGAGAAGAGGGCCGGCGGGACTTCGCGGGGGCACTCAGTGCTAAGTCGATTCTTCCCGAGAGAAAAGAGAGAATGTTTAGATTGCTTAGTATTGGCGTACCTTTTAGTGTTGGAGCGGCCTTGTATTTATAATGGATATTCATCAATTTGGACGATGATTAAGGGTTCTTCCCTTTGGAGGATAGGTTTCCTCATGTAGTCAGCCTTAGATTTAGCAATGGATTAGTCAAAGGAGTTTATTTGGAGTAATCCTCCTTCCTTATTGAGGGGTATCCAACTAACGGTCTTCTGTTGCTTTTCCTTCCCTTTATAATAGGACTTGATTGGGCCGAATAAGATGTCCTTTTAGGGAATATTATCTTACATTTATTTGTAAAGATATGGTTTTTATTTGGCGGGTAGTATGGCGCCCTTGATGCCAAATCCGTAGTGCAGGCACAACGAGAAATTTGGGGCGCACATTTCGTTTGTTATGGGGGCATGGGCGTGGCACGGTCCTCACCAGCTCTTTTGAAATTTGGCGAATGAAATGCTGGCCCGGTTACGTATCCTATCAACTTATATTTTATAATTGTACCTTGACACTTTGAATTTTATTTTTTCTAAATATGTCTTTTCCTTTATAAAAAAAAAAGTCACATTTATTCCTTTATTTTATTTTTCATTTTAAAAACAAACAAAAATAAATGACATCTTTGAATATTTTTTCCCCAAAATCAATATTTTACCTATAACCAAATATATATACCCAAAGGATTGATATTCCAAGTTTAGTTTATAACCCATAAGTTTGTAAAACTACTAATCCCTTATGCCAATTGCCAAGTTATACCATTAACAACAAACAGAATAGTCCACATGCCTAATTAAGTTGGTACAACGTTTAAAGTTTAAAAATGCAGGACATACGGGGAGGGGTCCTAGGTTTGAGTATCAGTGGAGACAGTTTACTACATCGTAACAAAGTGCTTGGTTGTTAAAAAACAAAAATAGAATAAAATATTCAAAATATTTAAAATTTGCAATGCTTCTATTTTTTAAATAGATTTAAGTGTTTAAATATAAAAATATTATGAGGTGATATTAAAGTTGAGGGAAATACTGCTTAGCCCCTCATTTTATCTCATATTTTTTTCTCTTCTTGCCCTTTTATTGTTAGTAAGGAGCCTGAAATCACCCATTTATATCTCTTTCTATCATTTTATTTTTCTATAAAGTGGTTATTTCACAAATATATGAATTTTTATTTATTTTTTTCAAGATTTTGTTGTTTACTTGTCGTGACGTGTGGTTGTGTCGTCTTGATATGACGGTTGGTTTTTCATCGTCTTGTTGTATCATTTACTAGTGTAAAACCCGAGAAAAATGCAATTTGCTGAAAAGGGCAAAATAGTAATTTGTTGTTGTAATACAGGTTGAAAACATGAAATTTTCTAAATCTTGGATGACTAAACGGACTTCACCGTTGAATTCATCTCGCGAATTCAAGTTACCCAAACGAATTTCATTGAATTCGAGATGGTTGGGATTCCGCGTTTTTCGAGACACCGGGTATTGGGTGACACATGGAGTGGTGACACATGGCAAGACCATGTCGCCACATCTTGCTATGAGTGCACATGGCATGAGAGCCATGTGATGTGGCATTTGCTACCTAGTGCATGTGTCCATGTGACACATGGCACATGGCAAATGGATCATATGAAGGAAAAAAAATTGATAAGGAAAAAAAATCAGTTGTGGGAAAGGAAGGAAAAAGGGGAAAAAAAGGAAAAGAGAGAAGAGAGAGAAAGCGAGAGAGAGTCGTAGGTACTCTCTGTTTAGATGTTCGATGGTCGAGAAAGTCGATGGGCCTAGAATCCAATGTTGGTGCACTACGAGGCTACAGTGAGTGCAAAAACAAAAAAAAGGTAGGTTTTCTCCTACACTGGTTCCTCTTAATCTATGGGTTGTAAATGGCCAGTGTGGTTAAAGCTGACCATGGGATGGGTTCGAACATTGGATTTGTTTTGGATAGTTCAAGATTGGGTTTTGAAGGTCGATATTCGGATTGGTTTTGGTTCCTGGATGGTTGGAAAATGCATGCTGGATTTTGTTGTGAACTGTTTTTCGGGACAATTTTCAGGCTGAGTTTGAGGACTGCTTCATGGCTGAATTTATAACCGTTAATGACAGTCTTGAAAGTTGTTAAAAAATAAAAAATAATAAAAAAAAATAAAAGCTGAAATTTCTAGACTTAGTCCAGATTATTTCCAAGGTCGAGTATGGCCGGGAATGGCTAGTTGGTGTGGATTGTTTTTGTGTGTTATTGCTGGAAATTTAATAACATGATGAATGTGTTGTAAATATGTTGATATATGGGTGTTACATATATTAGCATGAATGGATGTAAATTATATTTCGATATAATTATCCATGGTACTTGGCATAAAGTACGGTTTATAAATTATTCGATGTTGTGTATTATACATGTAACATGAGATAACATGCAGTGACATTTTGCATTGTATATGCACGGGGACATCGCATTGAGTTGGGTGTGTGTGCATGATTATAATCATTCATCATTCTTGGTGAATGGGTGGTGAGCTCGGTACCTTGGACTACATCCAACAAAGTCTCACTATTTCATGGCATGAAAAAAATATACGTGTGTTGAGCATAACAAGTAAGGATAGATACCCCCTGAGGTGAAAGACCTGGTAGTTGCTGTTATACATGATCCCCGTCGGTGAAAGCCCGTAAAAATGTAGAAAGGCGTGCAGCGTCCTACGGTGAGAACCTAGAAATTTGTGGCCCACAAATGTATAAACACATGGAATTTGATTAAATCAAATGGACATTGGAGGTATATCCAATGAGTTTTGTTTTATAAAACAAAAAGATTTTGTTTTGGAAAAATGGTCATTGGATGAAATACCAATGACGAATTTTCACACTTAACATATGCATGTGTGAGGGAGTCGATGAGAACTCGGGACATGGGGCATGGTAAGTCACATCTCATTTCATGGCATGTAGGATTCCATTTATAATTGGCATATTCTTCATTGGAATGTTAATGTGTGTATTATTGCTGTGTGAACATGGCATTGCATGTACACTTATGTGGGAAGTAACACTTGTAGGAGTTATCCTTATTGGGCATTGTTCACCCCGTCGTGGGACCCCCTTTCAGGTATAGGTCATGTGCAGGTGGTTAACCCTCATCTAGGATCGCATGTGTGAAGAAGGCCAGTTATGGCTTTGATTTTATTTTGTAAAACATGTATTAGAACAAACTAGTTTTGATATAAGTTTTGTATAAGAGTAATGTAATTAAACTCTTAAGGTTATAGTATGTATGTGTATTCTTGATCATGGATAAATGGGCTGATTAGGCCACTTTTACTCAAAAAAAAAAAAAAGTTCCACATTATGTTTAAATACCCCCGAAGCCCATTTGTAGTTCCACATTTGTAAGTTTTAAAGTAATTTTATTTATATTTGAATTTTTTAGGGCTATGTTTTGTTCGCGGAAGTTTTGAGGGAAAATCAAAGGAACCCCCCTCAAATCTCATGAGTCTGCCACCATTATGTTAAAATACCCAGAAGCCCATTTGTAGTTTCCCATTTTATTAAGTTTTAAAAGTAATTTTATTTATATTTGATTTTTTTCGGGGGCTATGTTTTGTTCCACGAGTTTTGAGGAAAATCAAGGAAAGAAAATAAGAAGGAAATAGAAAAGAGAAAATGAAGGAAAATAAAATAGAATTAACTTCAATATAATATTTTTATTTGCTACCTCAAATCAATTTTATTTTTTTTTTTGTTTTAAAACTCATCAATATAAAGGGTTAATCAATTAAATTTCTAAGTAATATAATTTATATATGATTTTTCTTTAAAATGAAGACAATCAAATAGAAAGAATATTACCTCTTGACATTTTTTCACTTTCCTTAATATTTTCGATAACCAAACACAACCTTTTTTTTACATATATTTATTTGGATTTATAACGTTGTAGTATTCTATGATCACAGAGACTCAAACCGGGTCCTTCCTTATGCCATGTCCAACCTTTTAACCACTTACTTAGGCCTCATTTGTAATGCCCCGTCCCAAGAGGGTGTACGGTACGTGTAACCGTAGGGTCGCATATGTACACCAAAGCTTCCTTAATTAGTTGAGTGTCATAGTAGTAATTTTGGAAGTTGTTTTTAAGGATGAAATTGTAAAGTTTTCAAAGAATTGTGACACTTTTGCAATTAAGGAAAGTGAAGGGGTGAAAGTACAAATCTTGGAAACTTTAATTAGTTAAAGGATAATAATAATAATAATAAATTGTCATAATGGTTTAGGGAAGCCTAGAAAATTCTCTAGATCTCGGATGATGAAACGGGTTGAGCAGTTAAATTCGTCTCGCGAAATCTAATGACCTAGAAAAGTTTCGTCGAATTAAATTTAGCCCGGAATATTTTACGATTTTCTAGGTGATGGCCAGTTAGTGAGCTTCGGGAAGATTTTTATGAAAATCCACGAAAGTCGAAATGACTTGAAATTTAGAAGTTCATTTACAATAAAGTGAACTGAAAATAAATAAATTGTTTCGGGATAGAAACGGACCTGAATGAGGTAATATAAGCCATGTATTCAAATAATAATAATAATAATAAGAATAAGAATAAAAAAAAAAAGAAGAAGATAAAAGCAGAAAATCAAAGGGAGAGGACGGACGGGAGAGAGAGCGTAAGAGAGAAGAAATTTGTCTTTTCTTTTTCTTTGCTTCTCTTTCGAGATCTGAGGAGCTCGGATCGTAGTTTTTCGTAGGGCCAAGCGAAAGTTGGTTTCTGAGGCAAAGGAGCTACGCGTGGAATTTTAAAAAAGCAGCGTTTCATCAAACTCCACGAGGGAGATAATTTTCCTACTTGTGTTATTTATAGCCTAAAGGCTATGTAATGGTTTGGAATTTTCTTAGAGGCCGTGATAAATTGTAAATTTCAGTCCCAAAATTTTTGGACTGAGTGGAGGAATTTCGAAGGCTGTTTTGAATGATCGAGGCTGAATTTAAAGCCCATTTTAAACAGTTGGAGTTGAAATTTTGGATTTGTTTTAAGACCAGTCCAGGACGGGATTTTCAAAAGCGTTTTTCGGGTGTTCTTGGACTACAGGAAAGCCCGCATACTGTGAATGACATTTAGGCCCATATTTACGAAAAATTTAATTGCTTAGCACCAAGTGTGCAAATTGTAGTTGTGATGGCCGCGTGTGGTTTAATACACATTGGTCTTGTAGGGTAAACGGGGCGGAAAATTGTGAAGTTGTGCTCAATTGGCTGTAAACGGAAAAAAAAAAAAAAAAGGGTGAGTAGTGCAAGCTTTATTTTCAATACTAGTGTATTGTTATAAATACGTTTACGTTGGTATGTTATGGTTTGATTGGTTAAACCATATTTTAAGCTTATGGTTTAATTGTTAAACCATATTTTAAAACTTATGGTTTTAATTGTTAAACCATATTTTAAAACTATCGTTTTGGTTGTTAAACCATATTTTAAAAGCGAATGCATGGCAAACAAAATTATATTTTTATAAATCAGGCCTTAAGAAATCCCTAGTTTAAGCAAGCATTACCGGTCATGGGTATTTCGTACGTGTACGGTGAAGTTAGGACATGATTGCATTGCATTTTAGATTTGCTTGGTCGGCAAACTTAGCTCATGCATTATGGCATATTAGAGGAGGATCGTGGCATGTACTAGGGTATATAGCTAGCTATTTATGTGATGATGAAGCATTCCACTATATTTACCAGAATAGGTGATGTGGACACGAGGTCCTTCCATCGGCATGGTAGAACCACCGGGTTTCAGTGTTCTTAGGGTCTGACAAGCAAGAAAGGCCTCCAGTGGTTGATCTTTATTTTTATAAGCTTTTTACATACAACTTTAAATCGACCATTGATAAGCAAGCAAGCAGTTTATAAAAAATTTTATAAACTTTTATAGGAAAGCAAGTAAGCAGTTTATAAAAAGTTGTAGAAAGCTGGCAGCCCCAAAAAACAGGGTTCTCGTTGACGCGTCAACTGCGGAAACACATTGTCTCATATCGAGACCAAACATGATAAAAATGGCCCGCGTCGGGCCCATACATCCATACTCGCAAAAATATAATCAACTATATTACAATAGTTTCAAGATTTAGTTACACTCTTATAAAAACATGCATCAATTAAAATGTTCAATACACGTTCTACAAAAATATAAAATCAAAGCCACATGTTGACTTTCTTCTCAAAAGCGGCCTCTAGTGAGCGTCGTCCTCCTGAATACTACCTATACCTGAAAAGGGGATCCTACGACGGGGTGAGTAATGCCCAGTAGTGATAATCTCCTATGAGGGTTACTCCCCACCTAAGTGTTCATGCAATGGCAAACACACACATTCAAGTGAATTCATGATTCCTACTCGAATGTCTACATGCCCAATCCCATGGCTCGAGTCCTCACCGACTCCCTCACACATGCTTATGCCATGTATGAAAATTGTTTCCAAACAAAAATATTTGTTTTATTTGTGGGCAACTCTCCGATATAAATACGTTGGACAATCCTTCGAGGTGAATTTGTTGGATAACTCTCCGAAACAATTCATGGGCCTCTCCGATGTGAATTGTTGGACAATTTCCCAACACAATTCTTCAGACAACTTTCCTATAAAAATTTTATTGTTTTGGACAACCCTCTGATTTATTTCATGTCATGTACTCACACCTACAGTCTAGGGTGCCCCAATGCATATGAAATGCAACATGCCATTTCCATACAATACATGTTAATATATATATATCAAGCATGGATATATTAACAAAATTTACATACTAACAACATGTTATTCAAACATAGAAATAACACAAATTAGCTCACATGGGCTAATAAACAATCCGACAGTCCATCTTGGAACTACCCAAAAAATCACATACACAACACACAACGTTACTTGAACAACCCAACACTTAGTCTCAGGATTGTCAAGAACACTCTAGGGATTTTCGCCACTTATTCCCAATTTTTGGAACTGAATGAACGACCATTTAGGCCCCAAAACATCTCTAACCATTAACGAGGTCCTTAAACAAAGACTAAACCAAGTAGGAGAAAACCCCTACCTCCTGGAGTTGTCGAAACTCTACAATATCGGTACCCACAAGTATCTCTTGCAGTGGGGATCAACTTTGCCTCTTGTCTCGCCAGGATTTGACGGACCGATCGTCGAGAAATCTAGAGAGAAGTGAGAGCTTTTCTCTCTAAAAGCTCTTCTCTTTTCTCCCTCATTTCTTGGTTTTGTTCTCCCCTGCTCCCAGCAGGTGGTTGGTCGAAGCGTGTGTCGAGAGAACTTGTCTCATGCCGGCTTGTCCAGCCCTCCCATTCAGTTGACTTGGATTTCCTTATCCTCTTATCCATTTACCATAGATTTCCACCCATTCACATGTTGCCATGTGTCTCTCATGGGTCCCATTTGAGCTCATGTTTGACTCATTCTGCACATGACATGTGGTACCTATTGAGCTACTCACAATGTGCCAAGTGTCCCGCACCACTCTCGGTGTCTCGAAAAACATGAAATTCCGACTGTCTCGGAATTTGACGTGATAGCTAGATTTCGCGAGACGATTCCAACGATGAAGTCCGTTTTGTCATCCGATATCTATAAAAATTTCAGATTTTGACCGAAATTACCATTTTATCGCTTTTCCCGAAGAAATTAGAATTTTTACGGGGTCTTCTGAAACTTTTATTTACCAAAGCAAGCAAACAAGCAATTTATGAAAAGTTTTACAAACTTTATAAGCGAGCAAACAAGCAATTTATAAAAAGTTTTAGAAACTTTAATATGCATGTGACGGTTTATGAAAAGAAGTTTAGAAACTTTTATAGCAAAGCAAGTAAGGTTTTCTAAAAATGTTTTGTAAGAGATAATTTTACAGTTTTGAGACATTTAAAAAAAAAAAGCAAGCATTTTATAAAGCATACACTCACTGAGCTCTTTTAGCTCATTATTTTCCCTTTTTAAAAATTATTTTTGAAGAACAGATACGTTGAAAGCCGGGGCAAATCAGGGTCCTCCTGACTACTAGTTATATGTGTTGTATAAACTCACTATTGTATATATTTGTAAGAAATTACTTTGAACTTGTATAGTTGTGCATATGTATGTACATAGTTTTGTTTTATGAAAATGTGATGAGCCTGAGGCTCTTTTGAAGAAGTGTTGGTTGCCATATTTTAGAAGTGTAATTTTTATTTACAGGTTTTGGGACATGTCCTATATGCGGCTCTTATGCTACCAAAATTTTATAAAATAACAAGTTTAGAAAAGAAAATTTTTTATACGGGTTTTTAGCAAGCAACACGGCTTAGCTTCACAGGATTCTCTAGTCGTTGGAAGTATCGGCTAGGAGTTTTGTGGGGTTCTTTGACATCGCTTCTTTAGTAGGGATGGGGTGTATAGAGTTAATTGTCGGCCAGAATCTTAGGAAACATGTGTTATTAAGCACTTGAAGTAGTTTTCTAACTATACACTATTTTACTATTGGCAACCAGCTGCATTTTTCCAAAATTCAAAGTACATACATATTAAGTGTTTCAAAGTGCTAAACGGTTGATTTTGCGAATAAAGCATGTCGGGGCCGGAGGACGTCGAGGTCGTCCCTAGGAGAGCCATTGAGGCTTTCGGCGTCTTTGCGATCTTGCCTTTGAGAGTTGAGCACACAGTTGGTTCTTCTACCACCTCCATGAATCAGCCTCCGGCGAGGTCGGGGCTAGACCATGCGGGCCACCGGAGGAGCTCAAGTTCAAGATTGTTCACTGCGGAGCGGGTGGCACAATGGTTCTCGGATAGTTACTATAGCGACTGCGTCGACGCGATCTCTCGCCGACCACCTCGTAGCCACCTCGAGAGGTTCTTAAAGAGCCTAGGAGGTCTATAGAGAGAGCACAGAAGTTTGGCGCCAAGCCATATGGCGACAATGGCGATCCAAAGACCCAACCATTAGGGGGTCGTATGAGAGTTTCCCTTCCAGCAGGAGATCCGTTAGTCTCAGACAGAGTAGTCAAAGATAGTAGAGTTCTGATTGGGGGACAGGAGTTCCCAATGGATCTTGTGGCCCTAGATATGAGGGATTTTGATGTGGTTCTCAGCATAGATTGGTTGTCTCGCCATAGAGCCACATTAGATTGTTATAAAAAGGAAGTAAAGTTGCATAATCCAAGTAAAATGGAGCTAAAGTTCAGGGGATTACGAAGAGAGGTATTTTCCAGTATGATCTCCGCCATGGTAGCGTGGGGATCTTTGCGTAAAGGGTTGTTAAGGGTTATTTACGAAAGCTTGTAATTTGGAGACATGGAAGGAGGGACTCTAGTGGATGAGATTCAGGTTGTTAGAAGGCTCCTAGATGTATTCCCGGATGATATTGCGGGATTACCTCCGGATAAGAAGTGGAGTTCACCATTGATTTGATCGAGGGTGAGCCCATTTCCATTCCTCCTTATAGGATGGTTCCTGCAGAGTTGAGGGAGCTTAAGGCCCAGTTGGAAGAGTTGTTGAGTAAGGAATTCATTCGACCGAGCATATCCCCATGGGGAGCTCCAGTTCTCTTCTTGAAAAAGAAAGATGGGAGTTTGTGGTTGTGTATAGATTATAGGCAGCTGAACAGAGTTACCATTTGTAATCAGTATCCACTCCCTAGGATCGATGAGTTATTCGATCAGCTCCAGGGGTCTCGAGTGTACTCTAAGATAGATTTGAGGTCGGGGTATCATTAGTTAAGGGTGCAGGAGGGTGATGTTCCTAAGACTGCATTCAGGACACGCTATGGGCATTATGAGTTTTTGGTGATGCCGTTTGGTTTGACTAATGCCCCGATAGCGTTTATGGATTTGATGAACTGGGTATTCCAACCGTATTTGGATAGTGTGTCATAGTCTTTATCGATGATATCCTAGTGTATTCAAGTAGTCCAGAGGAACATTCAGAGCACCTAAGGATTGTGTTGCGAGACCACTGGGGAGCGGCGGTTGTATGCCAAATTGAGCAAATTACTAGTTTTTGGCTTGACAGGGTGGCATTCCTAGGTCATGTGATCTCAATCGAGGGGGTGAGTGTGGATCCCTAGAAAATAGAAGGCGTGGTAAAGTTTAGGCTGCCAAAGAATGTGTCAGAGGTCAGAAGCTTCCTTGATTTAGCTGGGTATTACAGGAAGTTTGTTGAAGGGTTCTCCAGGATAGCAGCCCCACTGACCAAGCCGACAAGGAAAGATGTCAAGTATGATTGGGTAGATACCTACCAGCAGAGTTTCGAGGAGTTGAAGGGTAGATTGACTTCAACTCCAGTTCTAGCTTTGCCCAATGGGAGAGATAGGTTTGTGGTTTACAGTGATGCTTCTCGGCGGGGCTGGTTGTGTTTGATGCGGGAGATGATAGAGGTGGTGTGTATGCCTCTAGGTAGCTAAAGCATGAGGAGAATTACCACACACACGACTTAAGAGCTTGCGTGATCGTGTTTGCATGAAGATATGGAGGCATTACTTATAGTGGTGCTTTCTTAGCCAGGATCTTCACGGATCATAAGAGTCTTCAATATATTTCACCAAGAAGATTTAAACTGAGGGAAAAGAGATGAAACTGAGTTGATTAAGGACTACGACGTACTATTGAGTACCATCCAAGAAAAGCTAATGTCGTAGCAGATGCCTTGAGTAGACGGCAAGAGAGTTCTTTGTCCCATATGAGATCAGGTTATCTTCCACTATTGGTGGATTTGAGAACTTTAGGGGTGATATTGGAGGCCAAGGACTCAGGAGCATTGTTAGCCACATTTCATGTTAGACCTCTCCTAGTGGATCAGATTCGAGCAGGGTAGTTGTAGGATCCATAGATGATTAAGCTTAAGGAAGAGATAGAAAAGGGAAAGAAAGCAGAGTTTCAAATCAGAGATGACGTGATAATGAAAGGGCGAGGGAGAATATGTGCAGTATGGCGGAAAGCTAAAGAGAGACATTATGGAAGAAGCACATTCATGCTATCTTGTCACATGCGAGTAAATCACAAGAATGTCTGAGGACTTTGAAGGAGAACATTACGGTGGAATGGGATGAAGAAAGAGATCGTGGTTTCGTCTACAGATGCCCAACACAGTCGACAGGTGTGAGCATCGAGAGGCAGTGGGAAGAATGCAGTTACTTCCTATTCCAATGTAGAGCTGGAGAGAAGATCACTATGGATTTTGTGACAGGTCTTCCACGGACTTAGAGGCAGCACGATGCTATATGGGTGATAGTTGATTGATTGGCGAAATTACGCTCATTTTGCTAGTTAATGTTGGGTTCTGCGGAAAAGTTGGCCCGGTTGTATGTGGATGAGATAGTGAACTGTGAGGTTCGGTTCCGATGGTTTCAAATTGAGACCTGGTTCACATCAGTTTTAGCCCGGTTCGCGAGCGGCTTTCGTGCGCGCCCATTTGTTGCGAGCATTTCATCCTCCAGACGAGATGGCGGTCGAGGACCATTCGGACGTTAGATGATATGCTAGAGCGTGATGAAATTCAATGGGAGTTGGGATACCATTTGAGTGCTTGATGGAGTTCGCCTGGCGGCTATCAGGCCTTATAGAGATGGCTCCATTTGAGGCGTTGTATGGTAGAAAATGTAGGACTCCAGTGTGTTGGGATGAGGTTGGTGAGAGGAGATTGGTAGGTCCTGAGTTGGTGCAGGTCACTTCAAAGAAAGTGAAAGTCGTCTGTGATAACTTGAAGACAACAAGAGATAGACAGAGAAGTTATGCGGACAACCGTCGCAGAAACTTGCAGTTCGAGATAGGTGACTGGGTCATTTTGAAGATTTTCCCTTGGAAGGGTGTTTTAAGATTTGGGAGGCGAGGCAAGCTCAGTCAAGATTTATAGGGCCTTATGAGATTGTGAGAAAGGTGGGGCCAGTAGCTTATAGGTTGAAGTTACCCCCAGAGTTATCCAAGATTCATGACACCTTCCATGTGTCGATGTTAAGGAAATACATCCCAGATCCTTCACATGTGCTAAGAGAGCAACCGGTGCGGCCAAGAGGGCGACTTATCGAGAAACACACAGTGCATGTGTAGATCGCAAAGGAGCAGTGTTGAGGTAAGGTGATTCCTTTAGTTAAAGTCATTGGAAGAATCATGAGGGAGAGGCGACTACACGGGGCTAGAGGTTGAGATGCGGAGCCCCCGTTATCCTATTTCTGATTTGGGTATTTTCCTTTCCTTTGAGTTTAGTTTGTTCATTTTGAATGAAATGTTCTAAAGGAGGAGGATTTGTAGCGTAGTCAAGAGGGTGTCACGATCGATGGATAGGATTGCTCTGTAAGCGGAAGCTTTGCCAAATGGATTGGGATTGCCGCGTAGTGATATTTTTGGAGTTGTTAGATGGAAATTGTAAAAGTGCCAAAGATGGTGGCTGCTTTTTTTGAATTGGAAGGAGGGGGTGAAGGCCTGAATATGAAACTTCAAATGATTGGGACAAACAATAATCAAACTCCAAAATTTACGATAGTTTGGGAAAGCCTAGAAAATTCTCTAGATCTCGGATGATGAAATGGTACTTGCTTACATTAAATTTGTCTTGCAAATTTGGTGACCCCGAAAAAGTTTCGTAGTGCAAATGACGAGAATATTTCACGATTTCATTGATAAGGTATTAGTGACTTGAGGGCCGAGATTTTAGAAAATCACAGTCGAAATGACTTAATTAAGTTCATTTATAATAAAAGTAAAGCGAAAATAAATAATTGTTTCGAGGACAAACAGGCTAGAATGAGGCAATATAAGCAATGTATTATAATAAGAAATAAAAAAGAAGAAGATAAAAACGAAAAATCAAAAGGGGGGAGAGGACGGACAGGAGAGAGAGAGAGAGCATAAAGTGAGAGAGAAGAAATTTTGTTTTTCTCTTTTCTTTGCTTCTCTTTTAGATCTGGAAATCGGCTTTGTAGGTTTTATTTGACGAAAGGCAAAGTTGATTACAACGACCCGAAGCTATGCGTGGATACCAAAAGCTTAGTGTTTCGTCAAACTACGAGGTAGGGAATTTTCCTACTTGTGTTATTTCTAGCCTAAAGGCTATGTAATAGCTTGGAATTTTCTTAGAGGTTGTGAGAGACTATAAATTTCAGTCCTAAAATTTTTTGTTGAGTGAAATTTTAGGAATTTTAGAGAGTTGTTTTTCGGACAGTTCGGGCTGCCCAGATTTACGAAGATTTGTTTCAGACAATTCGGGTTAAATTGGATTTTTCGGAACTGATCCGGACATAGTGCTCGAATTGTTTTGGTGTTCTTGGACTCTACGGAAGCTCCTTAGTCTAAGAATCTGGACATGCTGCACATGTGAATGGCATTTGGGGCTATATTTTACGAAAAAATTTAATTGTAGCACCCAGTGTACAAATTGCTTAGTTGTGATAGCGTGTGGTCCTAATACATTGAATGTGTAGGGAGTAAAGCGGGCGGAGGGTGTGAAGTCGTGCTCGGTGTGTAAATGGAAAAAAAAAGGTGAGTGTTCTAAAAACTTTGTTTTCAATACTAGTGTATTGTTATAAATACTCGTTTTATCTTGCTTGGTATGTTATGGTTTGATTGGTTAAACCATATTTTAAGCTTATGGTTTTAATTGTTAAACCATATTTTAAAGCTTTTATGGTTTTTAATTTAGCACAAACAATATTTTAAAGCTTATGGTTTGGTTGTTAAACCATATTTTAAAAAGCAAGCAAGCAAGAAAATTATAATTTATAAATCGGAGCCTTAAGAAATCCTAAATTAAGCAAGCATTACGATTCGGAGGTATTAAGATTGCTTGCCACGGTAAGGACAGGACGCATGATTGCATTGCATTTTAGATTTGCACAGTCGACCGAGCCCAGCTCATACATTATGGCATATTAGAAGAGGGCTAGTAGCGCGTCGCCCGGGGTATATAGAGTTGAGCGCTTCCAGCTATTTTATGTGGTGATGAAGCATTCCACACCATATTTACGAGAATAGTGATGTGGACAAGAGGTCCTTCCACCGTACGGTAGGAACACATGTTTCGTGTTTATTGGGTAGTCACAACCAAGCAAGAAAGGCCTCAAATTAAGTTGATCTTTATTTTTGTAAGCATTTACATACGACTAATCGACCAGATAAGCAAGCAGCGGTTATAAAGTATTATAAACTTTCATAACCCAAAGCAAGCAAGCGAGTTTATAAAAGTTTTATAAACTTTTATATAACCAACCTGGCGGTTTTATAAAAAGTTTTATAAATTTTTATAGCAAAGCAAGCAAGAAGTTTATAAAAAGTTGTAGAAACTTTTATAGCAAAGCAAGCAAGCAAGCAGTTTATGAAAAGTTTTACTACTTTTATAGCAAAGAAAGCAAGCAGTTTATGAAAAGTTTTACAAACTTTTATAGCAAAGCAAGCAAGCGGTTTATAAAAAGTTTTAGAAACTTTTATAGCAAAGCAAGCAAGCAAGCAGTTTATGAAAAGTTTTAGAAACTTTTATAGCAAAGCAAGTAAGGTTTTCTAAAAATGTTTTGTAAAAGATAGTTTTATAGTTTTGAATCATTTTCAGAATAAGCAAGCATTTTATAAAGCATACACTCACTGAGCTCTTTTAGCTCATTATTTTCCTGTTTTAAAAATTATTTTTCGGGAGCAGTGCGCTTCGAAGCTAGGACAAATCAAGATTCATACGACTACCTAGTTATATGTCTTGTATTTACTTTCACTATTCTATATATTTGTAAGAAGTACTTTGAACTTGTATAGTTGTGCATATGTATGCACATGGTTTTGTTTTAGAAATGTGATGGCTTTGAGGGCTCTTTTGAAAGAAGTGTTGTTGGTTTCCATATTATTTTAGAAGTGTAATTTGTATTTACGGGTTTTACAGGACTTGTCCTATATCGGCTATTATCTTTGCCAAAATTTTATAAAATAACAAGTTTAGAAAAGAAAATTTTTTATCTGGGTTTAATGACAACATGAAAGCAACTTCCACGAGTACTCTAGTCGTTGGAAACCTCATTTGAGATGCAATGGGGTTCTCAACACATCGCTAGTGTAGGGGTGGGGGTGTGTCATCATTGACACTTAAATTTTTTTTTATTAGACAACTAAATATGAGAAAAAAAATTTTCTTTAGCATTTTTTTTCCTTGGTACTTTAGAGTAAAGCAGGAACCTAGTGTTTTTGGCGCCCCACCCATTTTTTATGCAGTTGCCCGCGCAAACAAAGACAGCAAATCAAATCATGGTCATCGATATGCTATATAATTGGAGTCATAGGTATTCTAGTAATTATAAGATTATAAAATGTGTAAGCTTTGAGCCTAAATGATGCTCCTCTAAAGTTTTTAGAGAATTTAATTTTATGTTTCAATCAAATGTATTGTTAGTTTGAATCCATAAAATTATCTTTTAAAAAGAATAATAATAATAATATTATTTTATTATTATTATTATGAAACAAATCTTTTATTCATATGGAAACAGAATACAAATACAAACTCCAATTTATGTTAGAAGACACAATCATAATAATAAACAACACATGAAACAAATCTTTTATTCATGTGGAAACACAATACAAATACAAACTCCAATTTATGTTAGAAGACATAATGATAACCCCACAACCATAACAAACAATATAATCGGGGCAAGAATAGGAAATACAACCAGGGCAAGAATATGAAACACAAAAAAAACAAATAAATAGTTAATTGTCCATTTGAATATACTTTTTGTTTTCCACAACAATAATTTCTACGTAAAATATAACAACTCTTATATAAAAAATAAAAAAAAAACAAAACTCAACTTATCTTACCTCTTTGAAAATTACTTAAAAGAAAAATCAAATATGAGGCAATAAAATGATTTAATTATTATAACTATATTTTCAAATCGTTCATAAAAAATATTTTAAGGTGAGTCTCAAAGACTAAGAGTCCGTTTGATTTTTTGGCTTGTTTCTAAAAGCAAATTGCTTCAAACTTTAGGTTGTTTGTTTTTTCATTTTTACATAACTTATTTCTAAAATTTATTCTTAATAGAAAAAACTAAAATATTTAGCTTTTTTCATTCAAAAAAGGCATAATTTATAATTTGTAAAAAATATTTTAAAATCCATATAGAATATTTCAAAATATTTAAAAAACACGAAATATTTATACTTTTGCTTTCATCAATCTATTATTTTTTAAATTACTATTTTATATATTCTATTTTAGTTATATAAAATAAATAAATAAAATAATTATTTTTAATAATGATAATAATAATTTTTTTTATCCATTTTAATTTTTTGTAAAAATATGTTAATATGTTATACATATATTATACAAATACTTTTATTTTATTTTATTATAATATATAATAAAGGTGATTTGATGAAAAAATCTTTTGAAAAATAAATTTCGGAAATCTATTCCTTCATTAAATTCTTACCTCATTTTGAAAAAAATACCTTCATTTTTTTCTTGTAAAAGTAGTTATTTCTTTTCAAAAATATATGTAAATACATGAAATGGAAAAATGTATTTTTGTCCATTATAGGTCATTCTTAAAAAAAAAACATGGAAATGATTAGCTTTACAAAATTTGAGTTACTTAAGGTATTTTAATCAAATATTACCATTCTTTAAAAAAATAAAAGGTATGTCATCATTAAACAAACAGGTACTCACTAAAATGATTTTTTAATATATTTAAGATGTTGATTTTAAGCATATAAAGAATAAACAGCTTAATATGTAATATTAAAAAATAAACAATTTAACACTTAATACTATTAAGTCTTATTTTGTATTGAACTAAACAAAAGTTTTATTCAACATTAAGTAAAAAAACAAACGCCCTTACGATTTTCTATTTTCAAAAAGCATACAGCGATTCAAAAAAAAAAAAAAAGCAACAAGAATTCTACCTAAATAAACTTAAAACAAATGAGCTCTATAACCAAAATTAAAGTTAAGAGGATCAAAACCATCATAAAGCACACCTCCTCCATAAGAATTTGAAGGAAAAAAAACATTCGGAATTCGACATCTCCATCATATACTTGTCCGTATGCATTGAGACAATGTTTCTAAGATTTTCCAGCGACACCTTCAGAAGCTTAAGTTGTTCCTGTTATCCTTTTTCAAATTGAATGAAATTTACTCCAACGTTTGAAACGGTTGGTCAAAGTTTTAAAATCTTTTATGGGAATTCATGTCAATTCTTCTGTTGGCTTTGAAACCGTCGCAAGCTTTCAATTCTTTGGTTCACTCCCCTCTACCTGAAGTCAATATAAATAGTGTTTTGACTCTCTATGGCAAAAGAGGAAAATCCTCTATGTAAGATTCTGTGAGTCTCTTACTGATAGAGTATGTATATCGGGGCTAGTTTGTTGGGAATGACTACAATGAGGTATTGTTGTCGCCACTCAGACTGTTGTATCATGAGAAGCAGGCATCGTAAATTCTCAAGCACCAATGGGAGAAGGCAAATTTGCTTTAAGGAGATTGTGGTTGCACAAGACTCGGTCTGTTCATTGTTTTG
Organism: Tetrastigma voinierianum; assembly: GCA_016808115.1. Lineage (NCBI taxonomy): Eukaryota > Viridiplantae > Streptophyta > Magnoliopsida > Vitales > Vitaceae > Tetrastigma > Tetrastigma voinierianum. Next base: position 453,462 of record JAEQBH010001881.1, read on the forward strand.
TAGTTTTGTTTTTTTTTTCCTTGTAATTTTTTTCCTTTACTTATTCTCCATTTTTGTTTCAATTTTTAAGCAGGTGTGTAACAGTTTTAAAGCAAATTCAAAGGGGAAAAAAATACATAGGAAAAAAAACATCAAGTAGTTTGGAGAAGATGACAAGAAAAAAAAAATTGGTCGGTGAAGATTGAAGGGACCCAACCCGGATTTCCATTTCCTAACCCGAGGGACCCTCCTGGCATTCCTAAGGATTTGAGAAAACATTTCTTTTAAACCATTTTTAAAGATTGAATGGAATGAACCCGATGTCTGATTGTAAGCTTTCCATTAAAACCTTATTAAACATGGTGGGAATTTTTATTTTTATTTCTTTTAAACATTAAGCCACTTTTTATATGATTAAACATTTTTAGAAAATCGAGGCGAGTTTCCTCTATTTTCGGACATTTCCCATTTACAGCACACTGTAAGTAAAATTTTACACTCGATAATGTTCATTTATTCCACATCCAACTACGGGACATGAAGTCCAATACAAGCAATTTCAAATCAAAATTTAAAATCATTTTCTGAACACCATAGAGATATAAATAATATTTTTATAACCATTGGGCTCAAGTCGGGGATTACACCCAACTGCCTATGTACCTCTACCACACTGAGGATCAGAGCTCTTGTAGTTTATTTCTTTAAAACATATATACATTACAAAATAAAGGTGTACAAGTAGTTATTTACAAAAAGGTATATACATTTTCAAAAAGTGGTCGTCGTGTGAGGTAGAAATGTCCTTTGTGCAGGACGCTCAAGCGCGCAAGAATTAGGTCTGCGCCTAAAAACATTTTTTTATAAAACATTTGGAAAGGGTGAGCTAAAGGGCTCGGTGAAAGGCACAATTCATAGGAAAATATTGTTTACAGATATAGTTCAAATAAAATGTGTAAAAAAATTGTATAAATATCTCATTTCAATAAACATTTACTTTACTTTCTTTTTCTTTTTGAATCCGTCATATCCAATGGAACCTTGTGAGACCCCGGAAAATCCATATTTCCTAAGGAAGGATAAAATGGTAATTTCGGTCAAAATCCGGAATTTTTCTAGATCTCGGATAAACAAGGACTTCGTCGTTTGGAATGGATACCACTGAAATCCCCAGGCTAACGTCGAATTTCGTGGTCAAAGGCGATCGAAATTTCACGTTTTAGAGGCGCAGAGGGGATGCATGACACTTGTGCGTTTGGGTGGCAAGGGGCGCCACGTGTCGGTGCGAGATCTGCGTTCAAACTTAAAGGCTTAAGTGTGGGTCATAGGTGACACTGGCATGATGCCATTAGAGGAAATCTTAAAGTGGGTGGATAAGGGTAAAGATTATGTCAGCAGGTCAATGATGGCTTGACCGCATTATGGCATTGAGAGGACTTTTCTCTTGTCCCAATCTTGACCAATCTAGTTTGGGAGGAAAGGAAGAGAGGAGGGAGACCAACCGAAGAAGAGAGATAGAGAAAGAGAGGGTTTTTAGAGAGAGAGGCTCTACCTTCTCTCTAAAATTCCAGCTATCAGACGGTGGTTTTTAGCGGCGAGAAGCAAAGTTGCTCCCCACGGCAAGGACTACGCGTGGGTACCCGATTTTGGGGAGTTTCGACAAACTCGGGAAGGTAGGGAGTTTTTCTCCTACTTGCTTTACTTTTTGTTTAAGGGCCATGTAATGGATGGGGATTTGTTGGAGCACAGGATTGGCGTGGTTTCGATTCAAGATTTGGACGAATGGAGAAAATCCCAGAGTGGTTTGGACCGGGTCCACGAGGCTGTTGCGTGATTTGTGTGGTGTTGTGTTATTGCCATGAGTGAATAACATGCTGATTGTGCTTTTGTGGGCAGTTCCAAGAAGAACTGTCGGATTGTGCCTTAGCCCATGTGAGCTAATCTTATGTTATTGTTTGTAAATTGAATAACATGATTTATGGAATTGATTTTGTTAATATATGCATGAGTGATATATTAGCATGTGTTGAATGCTTGGTGTGTCATTGCATTGCACTTAGGTGGGGAGTAGCTTAGTAGGAAATTCCACTGCGGGCATGCTCACTACATCGAAATCTTATTTCGGTGCCGAGAAGGCAGCACTTCCCGGGGATGGGATGCATCAGGGACCTTAAGTAACTTGACCCAGAGATGGCCTTATCTTTATTTTGTAAAATTACGGGCTAGAGACCCAAATTTTATTTTATAAATTGTAATAAATACAATTTTAAAAAAATTGTAATTAAATCATTTTTTGTATAAATATACATTTTATGAGTAGGATGTGTAGGCCCAGTGGCGAATTTACTTTATGTATGGGTCTCATAACATGAGACATGTAGATTTCAGCGGGTTGACCAATTTAGTCAGCGGACACCGGGTTTTTGGGGCGTCACAGCTTGGTATCAGAGCCAAGGTAAACGGTTACCTTGGGAGCTCGGTGGGTGTAGAGTTAGGTATACGATATACCTAGGACTTGATGGGCACGGGATAGATCATACATCGTGGTGCATTTTGGTGAATTAAATGTGATGTGTGATAAATTGTTGTGTATGAATTGTGATTGAAATTGTATTTTGGGTGAATAGCATAGGAAAAAGTGTTGAACACTAGGGTCGAGAAAATCTAACCTTAGGTGTTCGAGAAAAATTTTGGACAAAATGGTCGAAACGAGCGAAAAAAAAGATTTTACGGACAATCGTTCAGAGTTTTGAATACCCGGCGGATTGTGTGTTGCGAGATTACGGAAGGTTGTTCGGTTCGCCTGGGGAAAGAGTTGTAATTCAACTCTTAAAATTGTGGAGAATTTATGTATAGCGGAGTGGGTTGAGCTCTTTGCGTCTAAGGAAGTAGCCGGGAAGAAAGGCTACTGGAGGATTTGGAAAAAATAAAATAAAAAATGGTGTTGCGACCTAGCTAGGCAGGGGCTGAGATGATTTGAGGTTGCGACTTAGCTTTGAGGTCGTGACCTGGGTAAGTTTTGAGAGTGTTGCAACCTGATTTTTAGGCTGGGACAAGGTGGAAAGCTATAAGGAGGCGACTTGAGGTCGCGACACAGGTAGAATTTGTGTGGGACTTCTGTTTGGTTGGGCGTGAGGTCGCGACCGGAAGTGGGCGATAAAGATTTGGTGGGATTCTGATGAGTCTCGAGGCTTAGCGACACAGGTTTGGGTCGTGGGAGGGACAACGTAGTTTGGTGTGCGACTTTCGTTTTTAGGTCGTGACCTCGTTTGTTCTGATTGGGCGGAAACGGCGTCGCGACATGGATTTGAGGTCGCGACGTGGGATGGCCGTTTGGAGTTGCGACCTGAAAAAATTGAGGTTATGATTTGGCCAGTTGGATTTGAGGTCGCAACATGGGTGGCAGTGTGGGAGGTCGCGACCTGGGTTTTGGCGTTGCGACCTGGAAATCCCACTGTGGGCAGGAACGAGGTCGCGACATAGGTTAGTCTCCAGGAGGGTTGCGACCTGGTTTTGGTGTCGCGACTGGCAGAGCGCTGGGCAAGAAGCGATTAATCAGTGACCTGGTTTTGGTCGCGACACAGGTGGCGCTGAGGTGGTGTCGCGACACTTGGAGTTTGATGTCGCGACATGGTTGCAGGCACGTGGTGGCTTGGTGTCGACCAAGGTTTGGGTGTGACGGGCAGGCCTTGACGGGAAGCGGTGGCGCAACGTGTGGCGATAGCGTGCATGGCGCACAACTAGCTTCTTTGTCGCGGCGTATGCGCCACGACTGAAACGCTATGCGATGCGCGCGACTGGTTCACGGGTGTGCGCCGCGTACCGCGACCGATTTTGTGATAATTGCATTTCTGATCCTTTGTTTGAACACTGTTCATGGACACTGTTCACGGGTTAAAAAAAAAAAGAGTACAAAATTTTTAAAAATTTTCTTGTGTATGATTTAATATGTGGAATATTAATATTGCGTTTACTATAAATGCATTGACGTGGTATGTGAAAATTTTTACTTTTTTGGTGTGAATAGTGTCTCGGGGCTGTATTTACGCCCTTGAGATACGTCATTAATGTTGCATGTTTTTGATTGCATGATTTTGTGTTTCAAATTTGCGTGGAAGGACATATACACGGTATGATGTATATGGGAATTATGATTGTGCGGTTGTTGCATAGGAAACTATATGCATGGTATAAGGCATATAGGAAAAAGGAGAATGCTAAGGTTAGGAGCTATAACCTTAGGGATTTGGAATTTTATTGAAATAAATGAATTGAGTGGTTGGGAGTTAGCGCCACTTAGGAAATGAACGGGTCAGTTCATGGTTGTCAAGTCTATTAGTAATTGGCATGTGCATTGCTAGTTAGAATGAGATGAAAATTAAATAAATCTTGTGGCCATTTGACATATGTAGATGGCTAGTCGAGGGAGAGGACGAAGAGGTCGTCCACGAGGTACTGGTCAGGCACCACCGGCGTTTGACCAGCCACCGACTTTTGATCACGAGTTTTCTTGAAATTTGTAGGTAGTGCGGGCTCTTTGCTGTGCGCGGGCTAATCGGCGGTGCTTGAGGGGTTCGGGTAACTAGAGTTCGAGGGCACATCATCCTCCGACATTCCACGGGAGGAGGTCAGATGGTGGCGAGACCATTGGTTCCACGCGGGACGAGGGAAGGTGTTGGAGGCTATGGGAGGTTACCTCAGAGCCGCGACCCGGGGATCGGACCCCAGGCGCATTCCAGCTAGAGGGTGAGGCCCAAGTATGGTGGAAATGGGCGAGGACCTCTAAAGATCTAGAGGCAATGACTTGGGCGGAGTTCCATGATCTTTTCATGGGCAAGTATTTTTCGGATACTCACGAACTTGCGAGAGGCTCCTTGAGTTCTAAATTTGAGACGGGAGCGATGTAATGGAGTATGTGACGGATTCAGCGAGTTACAGCGGCACTTTTTTGGTGATGATTAAGTGGCCATGAGCGTGTGGTCGAGGAGATTGAGAATGGGTGGCTGAAATTGTCCATTCGGGGTAGGATTGTAGGACTTCACCTATAGGACATGGACTCCATGGTTGGGACGGCCCTGACCATAGAGAGAGAGATCGAGGATGCATGGAGCACTCGGGATACGGGTGTTGGAAGCAAGAGGGAGGATCAACCTTCTTCTAGTTTGGGGAAGAGGCGGAGGGCTTACGCTTCACACGCGAGGTTCGGGACCGAAATTTAGGATTGGGCATCTAGTCGATGGGCAGAGGATATGTTACTTCTGCCGATAGCATGGGCATGTGAGACGGGATTGCCCCCAGAGACAGGGATCCCAAGGTCTTGGGACGGCGCCGGTCAGTTAGGCTGTAGAATAGGAGGTATCGCAGTTCATTTCCTCCATACCCCCAGTGGGTCGAGGAGCCCAGCCCGGTTTCGAGGGTGCTATACAAGCACCTTGGCCTGGTGGGCCGGAGGAATTTAGAGTGGCTGGGTCGAGGTCGGGTACAAGACTCCTGAGGCCGGGACTTCTGGTCGGGCGGGGCGGGACTATATGTTATTTACGTCGCCCGGCTGGGCATATGAGGCGAGATTGTCCCAGGAGGCCCGAGATCTCGGTGGTGCAGGAGACCGGGCATCACAGTTGGCGGGATGTCACGGGGTGCGTTTCTACTCTTGCTTGTTAAATTGAGTGGCATTTAAGGAGACCCGTGGAGTTATCAATTACGTGTGGGTGTAAGAGACCAGGAGATATCCGATTTACGTGAGATTAGCCAAGAGATTTCCCGGGGAGATGTCAATTTACGTGTGGGTGTAAGGGCAGGTGGAGTTACACGAAATTTACGTGTGGGTGTAAGAGACCGAGGAGATATTCCAAATTCTACGTAGGTGTAAGAACCTGAGGGTATAGAAATTTACGTGAGGGTGAAAGAGACGGGAGATATTAGAGATTTACGTAGTAGATTGTAAAGGGCCCAGGAAATAAGTTCTATTATTAGGTGTAAAGGCTCAAAGTGTAATCGAATAGTTACGTTGCCCGGAGATGAAAACACGGACATGGTCATCACCAGGACTTAGAGTTGAGTGATGGTCGGGGGGTGACTCGAGATGAAAACAAGCGGGGACATGTATCACCTAGACTTAGAGTTCCAGTGATAGAATTCGGGGTATTTCGAGATGAAACAAGCGGACATGGTTATCACCCGGACTTAGAGTTGAGTGATAAATTCGGGGTGACTCGAGATTTGGATACACAGTGGAAATTTCATTGGGTGTTGGCGAGCCAGCAAAAGCTCAGTGTATGGACGTCATTCATGACATGGATTAGGTTGACGACCAATTGGGTTGTCAGTGAGTGTGACCTTGGGAAGGTCGGCGTTTACATCAGCGGGGGTGTGTAGGGTTACATATGCACGTGGTTGGACGCGTATGTGTGTGGAATTTCGAGATGAAATTCTTTTAAGGGGGAGAGAATGTGAGACCCCGGAAAATCCATATTTCCTAAGGAAGGATAAAATGGTAATTTCGATTAATCCAGAGATTTTCACAGATCTCGGATGGCGAAATGGACTTCAGTTGGAATCGTCTCACGAAATCTAGCTACCACATCAATTTAGTCGATTTAGGGGCAGTCGAATTTCACGTTTTTCGAGGCACAGAAGGGATGCATGACACTTGGCACGTTTTGGGTGGCCAAGAGAGTATCATCGATGCGGTCACGGTCAAACTTGAGCTTAAGTGTGGGTCATAAGTGACACATGACATGATGCCATTAGAGGGAAATCTCAAAGTGGGTGGATAAGGATAAGGGTGTAATCCACTTGAGTCAATGATGGCTTGACACGTGGCATTGAGAGGACTTTTCTCTTGTCCCAATCTTGACCAATCTAGTTTGGGAGGGAAAGGAAGAGAGGAGACCCGGCCCAGAAGAGAGATGAGAAGAGAGGGTTTTTGAGAGGGCTCTACGCCTGCTTTAAAATTCTGGCGATCGGTTTAGTCGGTTTCCGGCGAGGCGAGAAGCAAAGTTGCTCCCCACGGCAAGGACTACGCGTGGGTACCAGTTTTGGGGAGTTTCGACAAACTCCGGGAAGGTAGGGGTTTTTCTCCTACTTGCTTTACTTTTTGTTTAAGGGCCATGTAATGGATGAGGATTTGTTGAACTTTGGATGGCTAGTGGTTTTGATTCCAAGATTTGGACGAATGGAAATCTTTAAGTGGTTTGGACGGAGTCCACGAGTATTTGCGTGATTTGTGTGGTGTTGTGTTATTGCCATGAGTGAATAACATCGCGGTGTACTTTGTGGGGCGGTTCAGCTGTCGGATTGTGCATAGCCCATGTGTAATTTAATCTTTATGTTATTGTTTGTAGAATTGAATATAATGATTTATGGAATTGATTTTGTTAATATGCATGGTGATATATTAGCATGTGTTGAATGCTGGTGTGCCACATTGCACTTAGGTGGGGAGTAACCCAAGTAGGAGATTCCACTGCGGGCATTGCTCACTACAATCGAGGAAATGCTATTTCGGTCTGAAAGACGCACTTGGGGATGGGATGCATCCGGGACCTTAGAGACAAAGAAACGGCCAAGATGGCCTTATCTTGTATTTTGTAAAATTCTGGGCTAGAGACCCATTTTATTTTGTATAAATTGTAATAAATACAATTGTAAAAAAAATTGTAATTATATCATTTTGTATAAAATATACATTTATAATTAGGATGTGTAGGCCCCAGTGGCGAATTTGCACATGTATGGGTCTCATAACATGAGACATGTAGATTTCAGCGGGTTGTGGTCAGTCAGCGGACACCCCGGGTTTTGGGCGTCACAACACGCCTCTGCGGTAACCCTTGGATTGTGATAGAAAGAACCTCAGGGTAAAACGGTGCTATATGATCAGCGATGGCGCAAAAGAGCATACGATAAATCGTCTTTTCTTTTAGATCATTTACCTTTATGGAATAAATCATCATGCGTTGGTAACCTTTTCGAGTACTTTTCACGTGCATGGTGATATACATCCTCTTCAGCCCCATACATAAAAAAATCCTATCCCTTTCCTATATATCATGCACGCTTAAAGCACTTTAGTCGACTTTCCTTTAAACTTTATATAATATATATTCATAAACAATTCATTTAATATAACCATAAATCATGCTTTATAAAATTATGGAAACCATAATCATTTCATATTTTCTCGACATAATTAAAGTCAAGAAAACCACATTTCCTTTTTCATTTAAACATTTATAACATAGATATGAAAACATATATATATTTGTAAACATTAATATATATATATATATATATATATATATATATATATATATAGATATATATATTTCCATAAAAATTTATATTTTCCCTCACCTTAGTTATTTAAACCCTTTTTCCTCCTTTAAAAACCTTCCACCTTTGTCCTTAATCACTTTCCTCCTACAAGTCACATTATCCATAATATCCATCAACATTTATACCTTGACAATATTCAATTAAGCCATTAACTATAATATACTTTCTATTAAATTAGAAAGCAACCCTTAAGCATTTTCTTATTCAACTTAATCTCAATTTCACCAATTCACTTCCAATTAAATCAAGGCTCTTGACAACATCATTACAAGCCTTAAATCAAACCATTAGCATGCTAAAAGTGAATAACCCCTAATGCCCTTCACCTTAGTAAAAATTTCATTTATACCAAAATCAATTCTTCTTCTTAAAACTTTAATTCTAATACATTCCATTAGGCATTTAATCAATTCCAATTGATTAAAATCAATTGAAACTCAACTTTTGCATACTTTTCCTAGGGTGGCCAAATCCTACATGTCACACATTCATCATTATTTCCTTCCAATTCCTTCCATTTTCTTTCAACAATTACGTTTAACAATTCCTCAAAAGCCATTGATTCAATGAAACTAAATCAAACCAATGCATTTCCAATTAAACCCTCTCTTGGCCGAAATTTACCACCCTTATAATCTCACCCTTTCTTTTCAATTTCTTAGCAAAATCAACCTAGAATCATGTCAATTTAATAGCTAAAGCCTTAACATAACTTAGTTGAAGGTTTAGATAAATAAATCCATAAAACCTTAATTGCTTACCTTAATAGTTTTGGTGTCTTGGTGTTTACTTGAATTCCAATGAAATATCTTGTTCAAATCTACATAAAGACATGCCAAGAAACTCATTTACACCATCATATAACCATTTCACTCCATTGACCTTCAAATTCACATAGACTAGTAGTAGTCACCTTAAAAACTTGTTTTTTCACTTAGGGTTTGATCTAGGGTACTTCATGGACATTATGAACACTTGAAATGGACTTGAAATGGCATGAGAATCACTTGAATTTCTTGGAAAGGGGCTGGAAAAGTTGTCTCCCTTGCATGGACGGAATTTTCTTCCTTTTCTCTTCACTTTTGCCTTTCAAATTTATCTTACCCGTATGCACACCCAAAAGACAAGTCCAATGCACTTTAATGATACTTTTTCATGCCTAATTTGCCCTCCAATTGTCCTTAAATTAACAACATGCCATTGGTTAGCATCCTTGAATTCTAATTGGTCCATATGTAACCATATAGTCCAAAAGCAACCAAAACCACTTTATGCTCCATAAAATCTCACAAACTTAAACCTTAGTTAGACTTAACTAACTCTCATGATTAGCTAACAAAATATCACTTTAACTTTAGTTAACTTTAACTCATCAACTAATGATTAGTGCCCAAAAAGTGCTATTTTGAACCCTATTTATTATAGGTTTTGAGTGCTTTATTATGTCTGTATTTTAAATGTAATTAATATTAAGGTCCCATATTATACTCTTGATCGCATTACAGCTGGCTATTTTGTAGTTTTAACATGAATTTGATACCAATTTTGTCGAGGAGTCAATCCATGCATAAAGGATGGGTTGATCTCGCTAAAGTGGAAAGATGAAATGCAAACCAGTGCAAAAAGCGAGAAGTGCGAGGGCAATTTTGCGCGATTAATGCGAATTTATTGTGACGAAAATTCATGCATTCTTGTAATTTTCTACTTGTCTTGAAGTTGCCACACTTCCCATTTCGATGAGCAGGCCCGGGTTTTGTATATTTTCCAATTTTACCCTTGATGTAATCACTATTGACATGGGTATTTTGGTTTTTCACTTCTTTGTAAGGCTATATATAGCCATTTTATGTACTGTTAAAAGAGGAGACCAGGGGATAGAAAAAAAACACGGTGCTCTGTTTTTGGATTCTCTCCCGTCTCTCCTTTCCTCTCCTTTTCTCTCATTTTCTCGGCAACCAAACACTCCCTTGAGGATGAAAACTCAGGGGATGCTTGGCTAAACCCCTCATCCTTGAAGAGGAGAATTTGGCTGGAGCCTACGATTGTGAGGTGCTTAACGGAGTTCTCTACATTTTTAATCACGAGCATTTATTAACATTTATGTTCATGTCTTTTTAACTCTAGGTTTAAAGCCCTTAGATGCATCCTCATAGGCGATACTTGGCAATCTTTTGGGTCAGTGGATACTTATCATTAGATCATGACATCCATTAGTTGTCATGCGGGCATAGGAGGAGGGTGGAGTTAGATATTTAGATTCTCCTGCAAGGAACCATAAATGCTCAGTAAATGTTTTCTATAAAAGAAAATGTATTGAGGGTTAGTTTTAAAGTTAGTAAGGTATTCGAGGAGAACGACACGCGGCCATCCCTTCAATGCGAGGAAATGAACACGAGGACCTCTATATAGCCTATCAACCGGCTGGCTGGCAAATACTTCAAGGATTTCTTTTTAATAGTTTATTTCATTTATTTCACCTTACTTTCGATTTGTACACCATCAACCTCACACTTTTACAAACTCCCTTAATCAGTAGAATTCACCATTTTGAAGCATCATAAATCATTTGTGCGAAGAAAACCCATCTGTGTTCGATCCACAAACCCTTATCACTACTTGATAACAATACTACGTGATCGCGAGTAGGTTATAAGTTTTGTTGATTCAGGACACCCTCTTGTGTATAGATTAACTAACGAGTTAAGTTAACTACTTTATGACAAATATCAAAGTTAATGGCAAGCTCTCTCATAGGTCCATTCTTAATCACATGGACCTGACTTACATGGCACCATTTTATTAGTTCTTACTTTGCTTACTTAAATTAGGCTTACTCATTAAATGAACTTAAATGCCCTCCTTGAAAATAATACCTCTATCTCAGGTAAAACTCAATGTTCCATGATTGTCCAATCATAAAAGTGACCATGGAATACTCTAATTAAACTTATTTCTATCCTTGAACATGCTTTAGAAAAAATTCTAGAGACTCTGATGTGACGCCTCGATCCCGGGGTCTGGTAATGACGTCAACGTGGAATACTTATTGTCTCATATCATGAGACTTCATTACAGTGAAAATGGCCACTTGGGCCTACACATCATACTCATCAAACATTTCTAACCAACTATATTAAAATAGTTCAAGAGTTGATTACATCACTCTTAATACAACATATATTAAAATTTAGAGTTCTAATACATGTATTACATATCAAAGCCACAATCCGGCTTTCTTCTCAAAAGCGGCCTGTAATGAGCGTCGTCTTCCCGAATACTCACTATACCTGAAATAATGATCCCTCGGCCGAATTGACGTGCCCAGTAGTGGGGTATCCTACATGGGTTACTCCCCACCTAAGTGTACATGCAATGATTCAACATAAACATTCAATGACATGATCCTCTTGAATGTCTACATGCTGATCCATGTCTCGAGTCTCAGGCTCCTCACATGCTGGCTTGGTCGGAGCAAAACATCGTTTTCAAAACAAAAGCTTTTGTTCTTGAAAACACACTAAGTTGTTAAATACATTGGACTACCCTTGAGGCGAATTGTTGGATCATTTTCGAACAATCATGGGTCGATACTCAGGATAATTTGTTGGACCACTCTCTGAGCAATTCTTGGAAAATCTTCCTTGAAATTCCTTTCCACTGACCATTTTCCTTTTCTTTTCATGTCATGCACTCACACCTATTTCTCCTAGGTTCCCGGTGCATATGAAATACGACATTCCATTCCATGACCAGGTCATGTTAATATATTAATCCCGGCCATATACTAAGCCAGATTTATCCACAATCATTATACATGTTAATATATCAAGCATCATAAATATAATGCCGAGCAGCATCAACATACCATGTATAATTATAATTGATACATATAATTCTCCATGCACAACCATTATTAATACATCATACAACATACATTTAACATATATCATATTCCTACTTGCATGTATTCACACAAGCCATAACACACAACCTAACTGGCCAGCACTAACCTTCCTAATTGCCCAATGTCCTCCACAGGAGCATGGATGCAATCTTGACTCAATGGAGCTCCATAGAGTCTAGAACGCAACGGAGTTCGGACGGAAAGTTATGACCTTAGAAATTGGAGGTCACACATGACCTAAACGGCCTTACCGGCTAGCCTACCTTACCTACCCGAACGCCCCTTTCCGGACAGCTCCAGCACCCAATACCCTCCAAAGGCATCCGGATGGAAGCTTGACTCAATGGGATTTCCATAGAGTTCTAGAACACCCGAATCGGAATTCGTACGAAGAAATTATGACCTTCCGAAGTTGGAGGTCACACATGACTAGGCAGCCTTACCCGGCTAGCCTACCTTAACTACCCGAGTGCCCCCTTCCGGCCAGCTCAGGCACCCACTGCCCTCCAAAGGCATCCGGCTGGAAGATTGACTCAATGGGCTTTCCATAGAGTCCAAGAACACCTGAATCGGAGTTCGGAAGAAGAAGTTATGACCTTCCGAAGTTGGAGGTCATGCATGATCCTAGCAGGACGGAACCCATCAGGGGTGAACCCATCCCGTTTGTTTGAATCCATCAAGGTGAACCCCATCAGAGGAACCATAAAAATTTAGCTAACCCGGCCGGACAGCCCTTCCAACTAGGCGATGCATTGTGAGACCATAACTTGGGATACGAGAGGTTCGATTTGAGAATTCAAAAAGCTTTAACATCAAAGTTAAATGATGTGGCTGAATTTACTGAAGGACTCACTACAAAAATCCCTTTATTTCCTACCCCAGCAGTTCTAAAGTCCAGTTAATGTGTCTTGCACAGCCATAAACCTTCACATGGTTCAAACACAACCAAACATTCCTTAGAATGAAGACAACCACACCTTCATTCATTTGCTCTACTTTTTGTATAAAAATGGCACACAAAGACAATTAGCAGTCCATGAATCCAGTGGGACTGTCCCATGCTTTGATTCTGAATCTCAAGCACCAACGTCCCAATCTTGGAACGGTTCATCACGACCACTCACGGCCTCCCCTACTGGCCCAGCCATTTGAATGGCCTTAAGCAAAGATTAAACCAGTAGGAGAAAACCCACACACCTCTTTTGGGGTTTCAAAATCCTACAACTCCGGGTCTCTTTGTGAAGCCCTTCTGTGAGATAAACTCTTCATCTTGCTCACTTTGTAGCGTGGATTGATCATCGGAAATTTAGAGAAGATTAGTGCCTGCAAAACTCTACTCTTTTTATTCTCTTTCTTTAAGCTCTTTCTTTTCTCCCATCCTTTGTTTGGTCTGAGATGGACCAGGCTGTCCTCTCGCTTGCCCTGTGTCGATTTGCATTTGTTTCTTAGATTCCTTATCCTCTCATCCATCTACTATAGATTTCCTCGACAACATGATACCACATATCACACTGTGACTATCACGATACATTGTTTGGCTGCTGCGGTTGACTGCATGCTCTGCATGCTGGCGTTCTGTCTTGTGCGAGTGTCGTATTGCACCGGTGCCTTGAAAAGCGTGAATTTCTCTTGTCTCGGGTCGATAAATTCGACGTGATAGTAGATTTTGGAGGCGATTCAACGATGAAGCAGTTTCGTCATAGAGATCAAAAATTTATTTGAGATTTTGGCCAGAAATTCTGTTTGCCACTTCTTTTCGAAAGGTCGGTTTAAAGTGGTTTCTATCTGAAATATTTTAAAACTATTTCTACAAAGGGAGTTTTGATCATCATCATCAATAGCTTCCAAAAACCCTTGAAAGCAGATTCCGTTTTAATTTGTTTCAGTTCTTTAAACTCGATACGTTATTACGAACATTTTTAGTTGCAGGGCTTGTTTGGGAAAATTACTATTCATTTGAGCGTTCTAGTCAAATACATAATTTATCGAAAATGAAATTTACTATTCATAGAAGCAGTAAATTAGGGGTCTTCTGATTCGCCTCGCCAAAAAAATTTAAGTGCTCCGGGAATTAAATATCCTCACTGATTAAAACAAGTGTGGATCACGAGTTTTGCATCTAATCTTCAGTTCCATGTTGCTTCTCTGTGATTCATCCTGACACCTTATTTAAAAGAAGGAATACTTTGTTAGAAGAACACGATCCTTTTCGATCGACAATCCCGAATCAGTCTTTCTTCTATAAAGTCAAGTCTTCTTTAAATTCAACCGATTGATTCCTTAACACATGTGAAGGATCACCGCATATACTTTGAGCGTAGAAATGTGAAAGGCGTCATGTAATCACGACGATTTAAGGTGTAATCTCTGTCTCGATCACTCTTATCCTGATTCTTTCCATAATTTCATAGTCATATAGTAGGGACTTAGCCCCACTGCTATTCCAGATCCTTGACACCGCCTTTCGAGTGATATCCTTAGAAATACTGATCCCCGCTGAAATTCTAGATCTCTCATTTGGTTATCGACACTGTTTTACATGAATCTTGTGTATCTTTAAATATCACGATAACCTTAACATTATCACATTTGTTTTGAACATTCTGGACTCTTTCAGTTCTCCACACACCACCTCATCCCGACATAATGGAGTCTTACACTTCCTTCCATATAAGGCCTCATGAGCGCCATTTGATAACTTGATTGATAACTATTGTTGTAAGCCAAACTCCATCAATGGTAGATGTCTATCTGACTTCTTACAGCCTTTCAACACCCGCAGAGCCACTGAGCATATCTTCCAATGTTTCCATGGTTCTTTTAGATTGGCGTGATCGTCACGAGGATGGAAAGCCATGCGAAATGTAACTGGTACTGAAACTCTCTATGGTACGGGCCATAATTGGGTAAATAATCGTGGATCTCTACTGATATATTGATGGCGTCTTAGTGAAGCGAGTGCGTCTCTTTACATCTGGCTTCGATAACTTCTCAGCTGGTCGTTGTTTTCATGGTAGAAAATGAGTTGATTTAGTCGATCTATCAGCGATCACCGTATCGCGTCATAACCACTGCGACGCATGGAATCACCCTGAAATCCATTGTGATTCTCTCCCGTTCCAGGGGATCGGAAGAGGCTGTAAAATTTTATAGGTCTTCAGTGCTCAGCCTTAACTTGTTGACAAATGGGCATCGGAGACAACTGCGCAACATCTTTCTTGTACCCCTCAGGCGGTGTTCCTTTCGGTATGATACATTTAGTTCTTCCGGATGCATTGCATAATAGCAGAAAGTGAGCCTCTTCCATAATTTCTTTCTTTAATCCTCCACATCACAGTACACCTGAAACTTGTGACCCACATCATCAATGTACCATCTGCTGTATTGAAAATCCCTTCAGCTACACTTTATAGGCTTCGGCTTCCTTTTGACTTAATCACGGTCGGATCTTGAGTACATGGCTCCTTATCTTTGTTTATCAATCTGGGTTGAACATGAAATGTAGCTAGTCAAGCTCGATATGCAATCATTTCAAGTCTCTGACTAAAGACCTCGATTCCACAGTCGAGAATTTATAGCCTTTAGGTGAATATGGAACCTGTAGTGTAGACCACAGTTCTTTTGTTTTCATGAATAGTAAATTTCGTTTTCGATAACGGTCAAATGAATAGTACTTTTTGAAAAACCAGCCCCGAGAATGGAAAATGTTTAGAATAATGTATTGAGTCTAAAGAGATTGAAACGGATTAAAATGGAATTCGTTTAAGGGGTTTTTGAAGCGTCCGACGATTTATGACGAAAATTAATGCCATTTTTACGAAATAGTTTTAAAAATATTTCTTGTACCCCTAGATTTTTTTCTAAAGCATGTTCATGATAGGAAATAAGTTTAATTAGAGTATTCCATGGTCAATTTTGATTGAATTTGATCATGGAATATTTTGAGTTTTATCGGTATAGGGGTATTTACGAGAGGCATTTAAGTCATTGTGATGGCCTAATCTAGTAAGCCATGAGAACCCGATAGAATGGTCACCAGTGTAAGCTTGGTGATCCATGTGATTAAGAGAATGGATATGTCATAAAGTAGTTAACTTAACTTTGGTTAGTTGATGAGGTTAAAGTTAACTAAGGTTAAAAAGGACTCATTTGAGTTAATAATGGCAGAGAAGTTAGTTATCTTTCTTTATAGTTGAGATGGTAGGATTTTATGAACATAAAGTGAATTTGGTTGCTTTTGAACTATATGGTTATATATGGACCAATTAGAATCAAAGGATACTAACCAATGGCATGTTGTTAATTTAAGGACAATTGGAGGGCAAATTAGGCATGAAAAAGGATCATTAAAGTGAAATTGGCTTGGTTTTTGGGGTGCATACGGGTGAAACAAATTGAAAGGAAAAAGGGAAGCATGCAAGGGAGACAACTTATCCAGCCCCTTTCCAAGTAATTCAATCAATTCCCATGCCATTTCAAGTCTATTTCAAGTGTTCATCATGCCCATGAAGTGCCCTAGATCAAACCCTAAGTGAAAAAGCAAGTTTTTAAGGTGAGATCACTTCCTAGTCTATGTGAATTTGAAGGTTAATGGAGGAAATGGTTATATGATGGTGTAAATGAGTTTCTTGGCATGTCTTTATGTAGATTTGAACAAGAGATTTCATTGGAAATCAAGTTAACACAGACACCAAAACTATTAAAATTGTGATTAGGGTTTTATGGATTATTTATCTAAACCTTCAATTGAGTTATGTTAAGGCTTTAGTTATTAAATTGACATGATTCTATGTTGATTATGCTAAGAAATTGAAGAGAAAGAATGAGATTATAAGGGTTATAAATTTCGGTCAACATTGGATGTTAATGGGAAGTGATGTTGTTTGATTGGTTTTAATTGATTTAATGACATTACTTGAATGCTTGAAGGAATTAATGGAATTAAAATTTGAAAAGAAAATGAGATATAACATGGAGAGGGTTCGACCAAGAGAGGGTTTAATTGGAAATGCATTGGTTTGATTTAGTTTAATTGAATCAATGGCATTGGATGAATTGTTAAATGTAATTTTTGAAAGAAAATGGAAGAAATTGAAGAAATATTGATAAATGTGTGACATGTAGGATTCGGCCACCTTAGGAAAAGTATGCAAAAGTTGAGTTTCAATTGATTTTAATCAATTGGAAGTGATTAAATGCCTAATGGAATGTATTAGAGTTAAGAATTGATTTAGGTATAAATGAAATTTTTACTAAGGTGAAGGGCATTATGGGTTTTTCACTCTAAGCATGCTAATGACTTGATTTAAGGCTTGTAATGATGTTTTCATGAGCCTTGATTTAATTGGAAGTGAAATGGTTAAGTTGAGATTAAGTTGAATAAGAAAATGTAAGTTTGCTTTCTAATTTAATAGAAAGTATATTATAGTTAAGGTTTAATTGAATATTGTTAGTATAAATGTTAATGGATTTTATAGATAATGTGACAGTAGGAGGAAAGTGATTAAGGGCAGCGAGAAGGTTTTAAAGGGAGGAAAAATGGCTTAAATAAATAAGGTGAGGAAAAATATAAATGTTTATGAATATATATATATATATATATATATATATATATATATATATATACTATATATATATATATATATATATATATATATATATTAATGTTTACAAATATATATATTTATTTTCATATCTCTATGTTATATATGTTTATATGAAAATGTTTATGATTGAATCCATGGTTACCCTATGTTACAAAGATAAAGTTTAAATGAAAGTCGACTAAAGTGCTTTAAGCGTGCATGGTACATGGGAAAGGGATATGATTTTTTTTATAGAGGGAAGGGAAGAGTGATGCATATCACCATGTATGGTATGAAAATGTTACCAGCGCCTGATATGATTTATTCCATAGTGCGATAGTATCAGGGGTTTCTTTTGGACCATCGGTGATTGTAAGACTGTTTCATGGAGGGTTCTTTCATAGGCAGCCCGGTGATTGATGGGTAGGTTTCATTGGATATAACCAGTTCAAGGAAAAGAAATTAAAGTAAATGTTTATTGAAATGAGATATTTATACAATTGTTTTACACATTTTATTTGAACTATATCTGGAAACATTATTTTCCTATGAACTGTGCTCTCATTGAGCTCCTTTAGCTCACCCTCTTTCCAAATGTTTTATAAAATGTTTTTAAAGAGCAGAGACCAATGGCAGTTTCCTAGCATCCTCGAACCGCGAGTGACACTTAGCCTCACGCGGCGACCACTTTTTGAAAATGTATAGGCCTTTTTGTAAATAACTACCTATGCACCTTTATTTTATAATGTATATATGTTTTAAAGAAATGAACAATGAGAGCTCTGATCCTTTGTATGGTAGAGGTACGTAGGTGGTTGGGTGTAATCCCCGACTCGAGCCCAGTGGTTATAAAACTATTGTTTATATTTCTATGGTGTTTAGAAAATGATTTTAAATTTTGATATAAAATTTATTATGGTGAACTTGATGTCCCGTAGTTGGATGTGGAGTAAATGAACATTATTGGGAGTGTAAAATGTTTTATTGTAGGTGTTGTAAAGTGGAAATATCACAAAATAGAGAAACTTTGCTAGATTTTCTCTGAAATGTTTAATTGTATAAAAAAGGGTTTAATGTTTAAAGAAAAAAAAATAAAAAATTTCCCACCATGTTTAATAGGTTTTAATAGGCATGGCGCTAAATGGGTTCACTCCACGGATTCATTACTAGCAGGGTTTAAAAGAAATGTTTCTATTCTGATAGTAAGAGTGCCGGGAGGGTCCCTCGGGTTAGGAAGAGGAAATCCCGGTTGGGTCCCTTCACGTAGATTTCCTACTGAGAGCATCAGCTACCACATTAGCTTTTCCTGGATGGTACTCAATAGTACACTCATAATCCTTAATAAGCCGACCATCTCTCTGTCTCATGTTTAACTCATACATTGAATAAATACTGCGGGCTCTTCTTCTGATCTGTAAATTTTTGCATGGAACCCCATATAAATAATGCCTGCTATCGAAGTGAAGCAGACTATAACAGCTTGACTCTAGGTAGTGTGTCGAATAAATCACGCTCATGCTTACTATTTCCAATTGTCACGAAACATATCTTTATCCGTATTCGTATTTGCATTATTTGCACCTAAGCCTACTGGAAGCATCCTGATACTGCAATATATCCATCACCTTACGAAGTGCAAGATTCGAGCAGTCAATTCTTTGGATTGTGAAGCTTTGTTGACGCATGCCTCGACCATACAAACTTTTCCTCTTTCCTTGTCAATTTAGTCAAAGACCTTCTTAGAAAACCCCTCGACAAACTTAAATGTTACCACTGCGAGCCAGAAAACTGCAATATCTACGCATGCACATTCGTAGGTGGTTTCAGTTCATAATTGCTAATCTTTGAGATCTTAGAAATCCCATAACTAAAGACATATCTAGAAAGGCGACATTATCGCGGAGACTAGCACATTTCTTGAGTTTGGCATGTTTGATGTTCCCTCACGGAGATAAACAAACAACTCTCGGATTGCTGTGTGATCTTCCTTCACTGCTCAATGATCAAAAATGTCATAATGAATCTTTATAACAAAGGTCTAAAAGGCGGGAATCACATTCATAAGATCCATAAACGGCGGGGGCGTGTAGATCAATACGGCATGACTAAGAACTACGTAATACCCATACATAGAAGTTACGGCATCTTGAACATCCTCGGCGGGATCTTCCCAGTCTGATGTGCTGACCTCAAGTCAATTTTAAGAAAATACCTAGCTCCTTGTAATTGATATAAAAAGATAAGTCAATCTAGTGAAGCGAATTGTGATTACGTGTGTCTACTTTATTCAGCTCTACATAATCAATACACAATCTCAGACTTCCATCCTTTTTCTTCACAAATAGAAACAAACTCTCCCGAGGCGAAGTACTCGGCAATGAAATCACTACTCACAAGTTCCTCGTATGTACTTTGTTTCTTTCAATTATGGAAGGAGCCATCCTGTGGAGTGCCTTAAGTGTGGATTGTCCCGGGGCGATTGATCTGAGAAAATCGATCTCTCTATCTGGAAGTATCACGGAAGATCTTTGGAAATACATCAGATATTCTCGACTATTTGGAATATCTTCCGGTCGACTCACCCATTATCTAGCCTCGATAGCATAAGCTAGTTACCCTTGATATGACTTATGGAGAATCTTACTAATCCTCATAGCTGTCATAGTACTAGTAGGCAGTATCTTCCGTAACCCACAAAAAACAACCTTTGTCTCCCCTGGTCTACATATAACAATCCACTATAGCATGATGTCTAGATAACCAATCCATGCCTAGTATAACATCAAAGTCATGGATATCTAATAATATCAGTAATGTGAAGCTCTAAATTATATCGATAATCCTGCCCTCTGTCCGGATAAACATAACATCGATTGTCCACAGCGGAAGAGATACCACTATATTCGCGATGCAGAGGCTGGGACTCCCACATTAACATTTGAAATAAAACCGTGAAATAAAAGAATGGAGTAGCTCTAGGTCGATGAGAATCTCCAGGCATTAAAGGCTGGCGAAAATTATACACAGCTGGCAGCATTGGGGCTTGATATCGACATCACGTTGGGTAAGCTGTGACTCTACTGGCCTATGTCCTGGTGCCACTTGTGAAGTCCTCTAGATGGTGACCTGCCTTGTTGGTGCCAGTGGGTCTCTTTGCAGAATTAGAACCTCCCACTATGTGCCTACATGATCCTAACCTCTGCAGTTGAAAATAGCCTCTGTCTTTGGTGCCATTGCTTAGCTGACCATTATTCGGAGGCTAAGCGTGGACATTGACTGCAAAATGTCTGTCCACATCTGTGTGGCTGTCAGTGTCCATCTGCGTTCCCTTTGTAAAACCTCTCACACTTCTTGCATTCTTTGTCTGGGGTCGAAAAGTTCTAGTTGGTGGTTTCTTGAACTGCTTGAATTTCTTGCCCTCGACCTTGTCTTACCACACGCCCCACGTGGTGGTTTTCCTCCTTCTTTGACTTTTGTTGGATCACCTGGAGTCGAAATAAATCCATCTCTCTTTGGCCACTGCGAACCGTGCGATTTGAGGAGCGTCCCCGAACTCATCTTTATCTGATGGTAGCCTCGAAGCCACGTCGTATTGGTACGCAAAAGCCCTTTACAATCTCTGATCTCTTTCTCACTTTTCTGACCTCTTACTTTTCTTACCTCGGCAGTGCAAAATAAAGGAACATGTCAGTTACGAACTTCTTTTCATAATCTATCTCTTAGGCATGGTCCTTGCTCGACAGAAAAATTTCTTCAATTTTCTTGAAGGGGACCCTGACTTCAGTTTCCTCTTCCCTAACAGATGGACCCCTCCCCCGGCCTCCCTACAGTTTGAGAAAACATTTCTTGCAAACCTTTTAAAGTGAATGTAGGCGAACTCATTTATCTGATTATGCTTTCCATTAAAACTTTATTAAACATTGTGAGACCCCGGAAAATCCATATTTCCTAAGGAAGGATAAAATGGTAATTTCGGTCAAAATCCGAAAATTTTCTAGATCTCGGATGATAAAACGGACTTCACCGTTGGAATCTTCTCATGAAATCTAGCTACCACGTCGAATTTCGTGATTAGGAGCGATCCAAAAATTACTCGCATTTTGAAGTACGTAGAAGGTAAGTGACACCCGGCACTTTAGAGCGGTAGCCTAAGAGGCGCCGCTCTGTGCATAAAGCTATGGGAGAGTCAAACATTGAGCTCAAGTGGAATCACATGTGTGACACATGGCATCATGCCGTGGGAAATACCAGTGGTTGGATAAGAGGATAAAGTGTAATCCTCTCGACGATAGGAATTTGACATGTGGCATTTGAAGAGACTTTTCTCTTGTCCGATCTTGACCAATGGATTGGGGAGAGAGGAAAGGAGGGAAAAGATGAACAAGCTAGGAAGAGAGAGGAAAGTGGTAAGGACACAGGGAAAGCTCTCGCTGCTCTCACAGGAATTTTGACGTCGGATGGTAAACTCGGCCAGGGCAAAGGCGAGTTGCTCCCCACGGAGGACTCTGGCGTGGAGTACCGGTTTGAGGGTTTTCGACAAACTCCGGAAAAGTAGGGGTTTTTCTCCTATACTTGCTTTACTTTTTGTTCTAGTTATCATGACGATACGGGGATTTTGTTGAGGCTGGATGTGTGATTCAGTTAATGATTGGATCGATGAGATAATCCTGAGTGGTTTGGACAGTCCACGCATTGTTTGCGTGATTGTGTGATGTTGTGTTATTGCCACTTGAGTAAATAACATCTTTGAGTGTGATGTTGTAGGCGGTTCAAGATGAATTCTTAGGTTAATACTATGCCAGTATGAGCTAATCTTATGTTGTTGTCATAAATTGAATAACCTATATTGTATGCGAGTCAGTTACCATTAACATATGCATGGTGATACCTGTGCGTAATGTTGAATGTTTGGTGTGCCATTGCATTGCACTTGGTGAGAGTAACCAAGTGAAATTCCCTTCTTGGGCATTGCTCTGATACGTCAGAGGAAATCTTCGGTCTGAAGAGCATGGCTGAGGATGCGGACGCATCAGGAGACCTTGGCGAGAAGAAAGCGACGAATGGCCTTATCTTGTATTACCACATTTTTAGCAAAATTTTGGAAGTAGTGACCGGTTTATATAAATTGTAATTAAATACAATTGTAGATAAACTCCCTTTTTGTATAAAATATATATTTGTGTTGTATAGATACACGGGCCTATCGAGGCGTTTTACACATGTATGAGTTTCATGACGTGGACATAGTTTACTTGGGTTGGCCAAAGACTGGTCAACGGACACCCCGGTTTTGGGGCGTCACAAACATGGTGGGAGTTTTTTATTTTTTTTTTATTTTAAACATTAAACCCTTTTTATACGATTAAACATTTTTCATCAGGCGGAGATTTCCTCTGTTTTTTGAATCTCAATTTACAGCGCTGTAATAAAACATTTTACAATACCAAAATATTCATTTACTCCACATCAAACTCACGGGACATCAAGTCCACCTAAATTCAAATCAAAATTTAAATCCTTTTAACACCATAGATATATAAACAATATTTACCAAAACATATATACATTCTAAAATAAAGATTCCACAAATGATTATTTAAAACAAGGCTTATACATTTCAAAATTAGTCATCTAAAATGAAAGGTGGAGTAATCATTACAGTAGGAGGATGTAATTATAAAATCAAATCTACCTTGCAACATTTATAAAACATTTGGAAGAAGGGTGTTTAAAAGGAGCTGGTGAGGAGTATGGTTCATAGGAAAATAATGTTTGGATAGTTCAAATACAATGTGTAAAATAATTGTATAAACATCTCAATTTAATAACCATTTACTTTACTTTCTTTTCCATATAGTTTAAATACAATGTGTAAAACAATTGTATAAACATATCATTTCAATAAACATCTACTTTACTTTCTTTTCCTTTTTGAATCCGTTATATCCAATGGAATCCGCCTACCATTAACCACCATTGTCCCATGAAAGAACCTCCGATGAAACAGTCTTATGATCATTGATGGCCCAAAGGAACCTCCGATAAATCATGCTTTTCTTTTAGATACCATGACAAGCATGGAACCAAATACATCGTGCGTTATTATGTACCGTCTTTTCAAAAGCACGTCACGTGGCGATAATATCTGTCAGCTCTTCACTTCATATAAAATATCATCACTTTCTCGCATCATACCAGTCTGTAGCGTAGCTCACTTTAGTCGACTTTCCTTTAAACTTTATCTTTGTAACATAAGATATGTAAGTTCAATCGCCAAACACTTTTCATATAAACATGTATATATAGAATATACATTCATAAACATTTCATTTCATATGGAAACCATAAATCATTCTTTATAAACTATGGAAACCATACTTTTCATATTTTCACCGACATAATTTAGAGTCGAAAACCACATTTCCTTTTTCATTTTAAACATTTATTAAACGTTTCATTTAATATGGAAGCATAAAATCAATAACATAAGTATAGGAAGCCATAATCATTTTATATTTCTCAAACATAAGTAAAGTCAGAAAACCACATTTCATTTTCATTTAAACATTCTAACATAGATATAAAACATATACATTTGTAAACATTAATATATATATATACCATTCATAACTTACATTTTCCCTACTTGCCAGCTATTTAAACCCTTTTTCTCCTTTAAAACTTTCCACATCCCTTTTGTCCTTAACTAAACTTTTATCATCTGAGTGCGATTATCCATAAAATCGTTAACTCTTTATAACAATATGCAATTAAACCATATATAATATGCTTTCTATTAAATTTGAAAACAACCTTAAGCATTTCTTATTCACTTAATCTCCAACTTATCCAATTCCGCTTTAATTAAATCGAGATCATGACAACCTCATTACAACCTTAATTCAATCAAACTAGCATGCTTAAGTAACCATAATACACTACCTTACTTAAAAATTACATTTATACCTTAATCAATTATTTTTTTCTTAAAACTTTAATTCTAACCATTCCATTAGGCATTTAATCCTTCCACTTGATTAAATCAATTTAAAACTCCAACTTCTTCATACTTTTCACAGAATTTAATCTATGTCACACATTCATCATTATTTCAGCTAATTTCTTCCATTTCTTCCAACAGTACATTTATGATTCATCCGATGCCATTGATTCAATTACATGTCAGCTTGATGAATTTCCAATTAAACCCTCTCTTGCTTTCGCTCCCTCTCCATGCTTACAAGCCGAAAATATAATTTTTTTGAAAAATGACAAAATGGTAATTTCAGTCAAAATCAGAATTTTTGAATGCCGGATGATAAACGGACTTCGTGTTGGAATCTTCCACGAAATCTAGCTACCATGTCGAATTTCGTCGAATTACGAAGACGATCGAAAATTTGCGTTTTTAGGCTACGGCGTAGTACGGAGATGAGCAGCAGCGTTTTGGTGACTGTTTAATCTTGTGTGTCGAAGTGCGGGAATTGGTCGAACGAAACCAGTGTGGGGCCACGTGAGCCGTGTGGCATCTGCAGTGGGTAGAAAATTGAGATTGGTGGATAAGTGGATAAGAAATCCCGATGGCCGATGATGACAACCAGTGGCAAGTGAGGGGACAAAGAACATTTAACTCTCAGATTTGGCACGATGCGATGCGATCAGGAGAAGGAGAAGCGGATTTTTGAGAAATGGAGGGTTTTAGGAAAGTGCAAACACCGTTTCGATGTTATTCGGGGCCGGAAGTCGGATCTCGTCGAGACGAGAAGCAAGTTGTTCTCTGGCTGCCGAGGGCTACGTGGACAGGTTTTGTGGAGTTTCGACAACTCCAAGAGGTAGGGGTCTTCTCCTACTCGGTTATTTTCGATTTTAAGAGCCTTGTAAATGATTTGAAGTGTTTGAAGCCGTGAATGGTCGTTTGGTCGGTCCCAAAAACTTGGGGCCAGATTATTGGAGAAAAATTTGGAACCGTTTTGGGCGTTTAGGGATTGTTTGGGTAGTTTGTGTGATAATATTTGTACAATAAATTATGGTTTAGGTGTTAGCAGATGGCCATGGTTCTGATTCAAGTGGAGCCGTCTTCAGGAAGAGGCGCCCACGGACTGACACACACTACTCGGTTGGGACTATTAAAAGCAGTCTCGGTTTGTAGTTGGACCAAAAATGGTCCGTATGTGTTATTATAAGCAAAATATTGCTTGAATTGGATGGCTTGAATTGTGTGAAAGAAAATATTAATGCATGGAATTTAATGTGTTAACATGAGGTCGAGTCTAAAAAATATAGCGTGAGCCATTGGAATTAAAATGGATTGCTGATTAGCTCAAGTGAGCTAATTTTGATGTTATTGATATGAATTAAATAACATGTGGTATGTATGTAAATTTTGTTAATATATGCATAATTGATATATTGTCATGTGTGTTTTGGAAATGGCATAATGCATTTCATATGCATCGGGGCAACCTAGAAAATTAGGTGTAAGTGCATAGCACGAAAGAAATGAAAAATGGAAAATGGTTGTGAAAGGAATTTCAAGGGAAGATTTTATGAAGAATTGCGCCAGAGTGGTCGGCAGTTAAATCTCGGAGGTTGACCCATGACATTCAGAAGAAAATGATCGTAATTACAGTATCGAAGAGCGTTAATATATTTCTACCGAAACCGCTGAGTTTCAAAACGAAAATCTTTGTTTGAACGATGTTTTTCTCATTGACTTAGGCATGCGTGAGGAGTCGAGTGAGGACTCGAAGTGGGAAAGGGTGAGTCATTCTCATCCATATCATGTAGACATTCAAGTAGGATCATGTGTTTAGCGAATGCGTTTTATGTTGAATCGATGCATGCAAGACTTGGGTGGGAGTAACCCGTGTAGGAGATTATCCTCTTGGGCATTGCTCACCTTATTAGGATCATTGTTCCAGTGCAGGGAGTGGTGGGAGGACGAGCTCATTAGAGACCATTTGAAGAAAGTCTGACATATGTGGCTTTGGTATTCATTCGTATAACATGTATTAAATTTTAAATCTTAATATATGTTTGTATTAAGAGTGATGTATCAACCTCTTGAACTATAGTAATATAATTGATGTATTTTGATGAGTATGATGTATGGGCGAGTGTGCATTCCTCCTGTATAGGTCTCATAATATGAGACATAGGTATTCCGCAGGTTGGTGGTCAGCAGGACACCACCAGGATTTGGGGCGTCCGCAAATGCTATATCTAATTTTTCTTTTGACTTTTAATTCCATTAATTCCTTCATGTATTCAATTAATGTCATTAAATCAATTAAACCAATCAAACAACATCACTTCCATTAACCTCGAGGTGACCTAAATTTACAATCCTCGTAAGCTCATTCTTTTTCTTTTCAATTTCTTAACAAAATCAGCTTTATAATCATGTCGATTTAATAGTTAAGCCTTAATATAACTCAATTGAAGGTTTAAATAAATAATAATCGCAAAACCCTAATTTCTTACCTTAAGAGTTTTGGTGTCTTGATGTTAACTTGAATTCCAATGAAATCCCTTGTTCAAATCTACATAAAGACATGCCAAGAAACCCATTTACACCATCACATAACTATTTCATCCATTAACCTTCAAAGTCACATAGACTAGTAATTGATCTCACCTTAAAAACTTGATTATTCACTTAGGATTTGAACTAGGTTACTTCTTGGACATGATGCACACTTGAAATAGACTTGAAATGGACTTGAGGATCACTTGAATGGCTTGGAGAGGGGCTGCTAGAATTTTCTCCCTTTGCTTCAGCTACATCTTCCTCTTACCTTTCAATTCTTAATTCCAACCATATGAGACCACAAGCCAATTCAAATGCCCTTTAATGATCCTTTCATGCCTAATTTGCCTCAATTGTCACTTCAGATTAACAACATGCCATTGGTTAGGATCCTTGCATTCCTAGGTGGTCCCTTATAATATATAGTCCAAAAGAAACCAAGACCCTTTTGTGCTCCATAGAATCCCACTAGCAGACCATAGTTAGGCAACTAACTCTCATGGTTTGCTTGCTAAATATCCTTTTAACCTTAGTTAACTTTAACTATTATGAAGTTAAGTTTGACTTTAAATTGCTTTAACTTATCCACTAACCATAGTTAAGTTAACTAATTTATGATAAATATCAAAAATTATGGAAACTCTCCTTAGGTCCATTTTTAATCACATGGATCTGAAAGCTTACATGGCACCATTCTATTGGTTTTTGCTTTGCTTACTTAAATTAGGCTTACTCATTAAATGACTTAATGCCCTCCTTGAAAATAATACTATCTTAGATAAAGCTCAAATATTCCATGATAATCAATCATAAAGCGACCATGGAATACTCTAATTAAACTCATTTCCTATCATGAACATGCATGCTTTAGAAAAAAAATTCTAGAGGTACAAGGAATATTTTTAAAACTATTTCGTAAAAAGGGAATTTTCGTCATAAATAGTCAGACGATTCAAAAACCCCTTAAACGAATTCCATTGTCATTCGTTTCTGTTTCTTTAGACTCAATACATTATTCTGAACATTTTTTGATGTTTGGGGCTCGTTTTTTGAAAATTACTATTCATTCGACCGTTTCCAGTCAAATACATAACTTATCGAAAAAAAACAATAAATTCAGGGTCTTACATTTATGATCTTTATAGACCATAGGGTAGAATTGAAGGATCCCGACCCGGATTAACCTCATGAACGAGGACCTCCGCACTCGATGAATATAGAAACTTTTCCTCAAAAACAATCAAATAAAATCCATGAAAGCGAACCCCTTTACAATCCTTTACATATCTTTGAAAATATCGCGACGAAGTGGTAAAATTTTTTTTCTTTTATTTTCAAGCACTTAGGTACTGAGAAGAAAAATGAGTGAAGTTCTGTTTTTCGGACTTTGAGTACAAATACATGGCATTTAAAAACACTTCCTTCTAATCTTCCACTTTCAACTTCCGCTTTAGGACTTAGTCCACAACTCAATCAACACAATATATATATCATATACATTTATTCATTCAATCATCAAAACATTCAAAACTTCTTCAATTCCATACATGCGATAAAAAGATTGGGCTTGAGCAGACTTGCTCGATCGCCTAAGTAGTTCCTTTTCAAAAAATATATCCATATATGCATATATACATGACAAATTATTTGACATATAAAATATGCAAACTATTTATACACGCACATATAAGGCCATCTCCTCGACGGCTCAACCCACTGAGACAGAGGGTACTCTAATGGCGTAATTGCTCCTGGGTCCTGAAAATGTTTTTGGAAACATATGGAAAAGAATGAGCTAAAGGAGCCCAGTGAGTGTACATTTTCATTAAGATACCATTTTCAGTATATACCAAAGTAATACATACTTATACAATTAAAAATCCCTTTATGCCTTAAACTTTCTTTTCAAAGTAATACATACTTATACAATTAAAAATCCATTTATGCCTTAAACTTTCTTTTATACAATTAAAAATCCATTTATGCCTTAAACTTTCTTTCTTTCTTTCTTTCTTTTTTCTTTCTTTCTTTTTGATGGAACCTGGTGGAAATAAACACACGAACGCTTCGTACCGACGGTGAGTGATGTCACATTCCGCCATAACCACTACGCTATGGAGAAACTCACGCTTGCATGTGGTTCCGAATATAGCACCTTATCACGTGTGCGATATTTTCCTGTATTATTCCACTTCCCTCAGTTAGTAACCTATATAACTTTACCCTCTAAACCCAAGCACGCCTAAGGTACCTCGCCGATATCACTATAATACCATGGTTGGGGTAACCATCAAGAAACCTTTCTTCCAAATACATTTATAAATCCATTTAAAACTTTACTTTATCATTAAATATACATATGCATTTCTTACACATTTTTAAATTCGCTGTCCATAATGCCTTAACACATGCATATATAATTTAATATAATCATATATATTGATGCAAGATAAAACATTTTCTACATGCATTAAAATAACCTTCCACATGTCTTCACCTTTATGAAATCATTGCCCTTAAACTTTTCAATGGTACATTAAAACCATGCACTTTTAAAACTCAATTGGTAAAATATCATTTTTTACACTCACCGTTCACCGCTCAATCCCGCTTGCTTCCCGTCGAATTCCCGTTTCCCGTCCGATAGTCCTTTTCACCTTTTCAAGAAACCACACCAATCCATTAACTATAACTTCCATTTAACTCAATTATGCTACATCTATTGTTTTCACCTAAACTACATCACATTCACTTAAATCTCATTTAACCACACTTAAAAATACGTAACTACAAAATGACCTCAAATTACTCTTTTCTTTTTACAAATGATCTTAATGCCCTCTACCGATTTATACTGGACTGTTGAAATACTCATTTTTTAATATCTTAACTCCATATTTGACACTGGTTCTTTATACTTTGAAACTAATGTGCTAAGGGTTTTCTCCAATTGGAACTACCTAAATCGGAGCACGAAACTCACTTTACGTCCAAAATAAATCGGCTAATCTATGTTCAAAAACTGAACTAGAATTTGGCTTGCAATACGGTCTTACTGAGCAAACTTGGGCCACATAGAATCATAATTCTGACGATCTTTATTTTTATATGTTTGATTATCCTGAAGTCTATTTTAACTAAAAGTAAATTTGAATCACTCAAATCGGACTGTGAAATGAGCAAGTTATGGTCAAAATACGAAACTGGCCTAAACAGGAAAACAGAGCATTTCAGATTGGACCGCGCCTTAAAATGACCGTAATGTGCTTTTCTTCCATTTTTTTTCACCTTAAACATCTAATCAATGCCTTATACTTTTGAATTTCTACTTAAATGTCACCTAACCAATTTCAACATATCACAAATTCACTATCAAATCCTAACAATCTCTACTTTCTTTTTCAAAACCTAAATCCCATGAGTATCAAATCAAGATCATTCAACCTTAAATACCACTAATTTAACATCCATACTGTGAAAAGTCGAAGACATTGTGGATATG
Organism: Tetrastigma voinierianum; assembly: GCA_016808115.1. Classification (NCBI taxonomy): domain Eukaryota; kingdom Viridiplantae; phylum Streptophyta; class Magnoliopsida; order Vitales; family Vitaceae; genus Tetrastigma; species Tetrastigma voinierianum. Next base: position 484,298 of record JAEQBH010001881.1, read on the forward strand.
AAAACATCAAACCCCTAACAATTCACCTACTCTTATTTTTTTCAAAGCCTAACCTAATCCATTTCCTTTCAATCGATATCAAAAATCATATCATTCAACCTAAATACCACCAATTTAACATCCATACCGTAAAAATTCAGACATTAGACATGAAAAACATCAAACCCTAACTTTCCCACCATTAAAACTTCATTTGTCTTTGGTTTCCTTTGGCTCCTCTCCTTTGCTACCACTTGTAGAGCACTGGAAAGCTTGAAGGAGAAGAAAATCACTCCTTTGCTCCACTCGGGCCTCACACGGTTTTCTCCCTTCCTCTCTTTCTTTCCTCTCTTTCTCTCTTTCTTTTCTCTTTCTCTCATATGGACGAGCTCTCCTCTTTGAGCAAACATTCATTTCCTTTGAATTTATATTTTGACCTACACACTCTGCCAAATTGTACTTTGAGCCTGTAAGACCATTGGTCGTGACAAGTGACTTCCACATACCTTAATAAATGTCCATTCTAATTAATCACAAATCCATTAAATTTATTATTTTAATCATAATCTCTAGCCATTAAGAAATGTTTTGATTGGCTCTCACAAGAAAATATCTCCCCTTTATAGCAGATTTTATCTCAGTTTCACCTTATACTGCTTTTATACCGATTAAAATGTCAAAAATATTCTATGGTCGTCAAACTTCCACTCACTCATGAAATATTCTAATTAAATCCTTCACATTAGATTCCAAATTTCGAACACCTAAACGGATTTAAAATCATTAAAATCGTGTAGAATCCGGACAATAGCGTGATATTATCCGACCACGCTCGATCGCCTGAAAACTATCCAAACGGATTCGTTTCACCGCTTCGCCTGCTAGACTTCACGATTATTTTACTTTCGTATTTTCGCCCAATTTCTGAAAATATCAGCGCAGTTCGACCCCAAATCGAAATCACTATTAACTTAAATCTCCTATTCTCTTCTAAATATTAGTTCAAAGTCATAGGAACTGGAAATTTCAAAAATTCCTTGCAAACCCTCCATCCGGATATAATAAGAAAATCACTATTCCTTAGGCACCCATACACCCTTCTCAAAATTCCACTTTATGCCTAAATGACGCCCGCAGAGCTCTAAATTCTAAGCTACCCTCGTTTCTATCATTGACTTTTAATCATTCAAAATTACTATTATAACATTCAATCGGGGTTGAGTTTTGTATAAGAATTTCTAGAAACCCTCTTAAATCAAATGTGGGATCAGACACTCTCTAGCAAACTGCCCTCTATACTCGCCTTCCACCTCAATCAAGTGCTCTCATTCCCCCAACAAAAAAGCAACATGTCACCATCCTCGCCATCGGAGCATCCCATAACAACACTAAACACTCCTCTCATTACCCTCTAGCCATGACTCATGCCTTTAGGACTTCTATTCTCACGCCACTCGCCTCTAATTTCCTTGCTCTCTCAATGGATACCTATCGTCCCCGCGGCCGACTTTAAATGCCGCGGGCTAAAAAATCTGAGCCATCTAATCAAGCGATATATTAATTCCCGCTAGCTCTGGAGGACGTGATGGTCTTGTCTGTGAAGGCTCTTAAGGAACAAGAGGTGGAATAGGAACATTAACATACTCATTCATATGTTCCTCAACTGGAGCAGACAACTCTATATAAACCCTCATCTTGGGTGGACGACCTCGACGATGCATTTTCTGCAACATTTAAACATATCATATGTTATAAAGTTCATATGACATTTAAATTGTCAAAATAACTCATGCACCTTTAAATAACACATTAAATCATTTTAGGACGTGGAGACTTTTCAAACCACCATAACATTTTCAAAACCTTGGGCTTTGATACCACGTTGAGGGGACCCAACCCGGATTTCCTCTTCCTAACTTGAGGGACCGTCCCGGCACTCCTACGGATTTGAGAAAACATTTCTTTTAAACCCTTTTTAAAGATGAATTCGTGGAGTGAACCCATTTATACAGTTATGCTTTCCATTAAAACCTTATTGAACATGGTGGGAATTTTTTTTTCTTTTCTTTTAAACATTAAACCCTTTTTATATGATTAAAATTTTTTCATAAAATTGGGCATAGTTTCCTCTATTTTTCGGACATTTCACAATTTACAACACCTGCAATAAAACATTTTACACTCCCAATAATGTTCATTTACTCCACATTCAACTACGTGACATCAAGTCCACCATAAGCAATTTCATATCAAAATTTAAAATCATTTCTAAACACTATAGAAATATAAACAATATTTTTAAGTAACTATCAATGGAGTCGGGATTACACTCCAATAGCCTACGACTCTACCACACAGAGGATCAGAGCTCTCGTAGTTCATTTCGTTACAACATATGTAAATTACAACAAAGGTCTACAAGTAGTTATTTGCAAAAAGGTCTATGGTTATTTTCAAAAAAGAGGTCACAAGTGAGGTGGAAGTGTACAATCGCGCCCAGGATGCTCCAAACCCGCTGTTATCTCTGTTCCCCAAAACATTTTATAAAACATTTGGAAAGAGGGTGAGCTAAAGGGGCTTAGTGAGAGCACAATTTATAGGAAAATAATGTTTACAGGTGTATAGTTCAAATAAAATGTGTAAAACAATTGTATAAATATCTCATTGCAATAAACATTTACTTCACTTTCTTTTCCTTTTTGAATCTGTCATATCCAATGGAACCCGCTTACTGTTAACCACCGTTGGCCCATGAAAGAACCTCCGATGAAACAATCTTACGATCACCGATGGCCCAAAAGAACATCCTAGCAACGTGCCTTCTTTAGATACCATTGCACTCGAATAAATCACATCGCATGCTGGTAACCTTTGTACTTCCTTTCATGTGCATGGTGATATGCATCACTCTTTCCTTCCCCTCTATAAAAATTATCCCTTTCTTTCCCATGTACCATTCACGCTTAAAGCATTTTAGTCGACTTTCCTTTAAACTTTATCTTTGTAACATAGGGTAACCATGGATTAAATCATAAACATTTTCATATAAACATATATATATGAAAAGGAAAGTAGATGGATCAATAGATAAATACAAGGTAAGACTTGTGATCAAAGGCTACAGGCAAACTGAGGGCCTAGATAATTTTAACACATATTCTCCTCTAACGAGAATAAACTCCATAAGGATGGTGCTTGTAATTGTTGCACTAAGAAATCTTGAAGTACGTCAAATGGATGTAAAAACATCATTTCTAAATGGAAAATTAGATGAAGAAATGTACATGGAGCAACCTGAGGTTTTTTCAACTCCAGGAAAAGAAAAGAATGTCTATAAATTAGTGAAATCCTTGTATGGATTAAAACAAGCACCGAAATAATCGCATGAAAATTTTGACAATGTTATGATGTCACATGGATTCAAAATCAATGAATGTGACAAGTGCATCTATGTCAAAGATGTGGAACATAGGATATGTCATTGTATGCATGTACGTAGATGACATGCTTATTGTCAGTAGTGATGATAAGATGATTATATCTACTAAGAACATGTTGAATTCAAGGTTTGACATGAAAGACTTAGACTTGCTGATGTTATATTAGGGATAAAAATCAAAAGAACATCAGATGGACTCATTCTAAGCCAATCACACTATGTTGACAATATTCATGGAAATTTTGACAAAGATAATTCTTGTATAGGCGTTAACACTGTGAATCACCAAAAATACTCCTAGAATTTTTAAGGTAATAATTTTTTAGTATATATTCAAGGAACTGAAATAAACTGGGCTTCTTCCGGTAATTTGATAAATTGTGAAAAGTAAATTTAAAGTGTGGGCATAAGGATTGAATATTATATGCTAAATTGAGAAATGGATTGAAACTTAAATAAAACTCAAGGAAAAGGGAAAATGTGGAAATTTGTAAAATAAGTGGACTTAAGGGCCGTATCGATAGCTTAAATACTAATGGGAAAATAAATGATAAATGATAAGGAAAGTGAAATAAAGAGTTAGAATGTCAAAATGGAAAATTTTGATTTATTGAATGATCAAAGTGGAATAATAGGAGACTTAAATGAAATAATGGGTTTTGAGCCAAAATACGGCCTTAAGAGAATAAGTGATTTAAGAGCAAAAAGGAGAAAAAAATTAGAAATGATAAAAAAGTGTATAGGCCAAACAAGGCCTTACACTTAAGTGGATTTATAAAAGACCAAACTTGGTCTTAGGGAGCTCATTTTTTTGAGCCATCCCGTTTTTGGAGAAGGGGAAGAGAAATGGAGGAGAAGGAGCTTAGTTTGTAAGAGATCAAGTTTCTGTGTGGATCCTTTCCCCACTTCTTGCTCCTAAAAGACCAAGCATCACATGTGCTAAGAGATTTGAAGAGGTTCAAGGTAAGAAAAATCAAAACCCTAACCTCATATTTTGATTTGGATTTTGGGTGAAAAGCCCTAACTTAAGGAAAATGGATTTTATGGAGTCTAAACCACATTTGGAGTTGTTTTTGGGTAGATTCCATGGTGGATTTTTTATATGGGACGAATCGGGAGGCGGTTATGGATGAAAAATGTGTGAAAAATGCAAAATCCCGCACATTTCGGGCAAACTCGGGAGGGGTGTACCGGTAAAGGCTGAGCCTGCACGGCATAGGTATGTAGTTGGGTAACTGTAATTTCTGGTGACAAATCAAGGGGTACCCTAAGACAGTCATGGCAGAGGGTAACCCGTACTGCACAGTCAAAGGTGTAATGTACAGGTTGTTGTCCTTAACAGCCCCATTTTTGATGTTTTCGCTATTAAGTCCCATTCATACCGGGATGTTCAGTGGACCCTAAGAAATTATTAATTGGGGTTCAATTGCAAGAGCTAGGTGAAAAATGTACCGTACCTCGCCGCCTCGGCGAGTTCATCTTCGGGCAGACTTAGTGTCTTAACCTAAGACTTTTAACAAAAATAAATTTGTAATTCACTAAAATTGTTTAACAATTGTTTATCCACTAAGAGTGGCGTGAATGTTATTGACTAGGGACGGGTGAAGATCGCCTAACCTAGGATAGAGATCAAAGAGAAGGAAGCTAGATTCTACGACGGTTTGTTCTCGACTCTATTCTTATTTCAAGCCCATTTTGTTAGTTACCAAGTAACTATGAAATGAGTACGTGAATGAGTATATAGAATAAGTACATAGATTGAGTATATCTTTGAAAGATAATACAGTGAATATGAAATAGAAATGTGATAATTGAAAACGAATAAATGTGAATGATGATAAGGGCGGATTCATCAAGCGAATCCATCTCATAAATGTGAATTGAATGATAGCCGAATGAGCTGCTTGGCGGGATGCACGGTGGCATCAGTCATGGTTTCCGAAATTATCGATGTCCCGCGGCAAGATGCACTAATCGACATCCTTCCTTGATGACATATGGCATTAAAGAAATGTCCACTTGGCGGATACTGTCGGCATCCGTCCTTGATGGCGTATGGACTTTAAATGATACACCACGCCGGGATGCGCAACGGCATCCATCGCCCGGATGGGAGGCAGGAATAAGTGACCACGTGTGGGATGCACCCGAAGCGACATCTGTCATGATGGGAGATCGAATTTTTAAATGTATAAGCACATTACGAGATGATAATAGAAGCGGGATTCGTCAAGCGGAATCCGCGAGAAATTGTAGATGAATAGTCAGAGTGAAATAGCCAACATTATTGGCGAGTGTTATGGGATATTTTTATGTATATGCGTAAATCTAAACCGAATTGAATTGTGAATTGAATTATTGCATTGAAAATGTATGTTGTTATATGATAAATGACTTGAAAAACGAAAGCATGTAGAATTGATTAGCATGAGTATATGTTGATATAATAGACATGGTTTGATTTTAAATGCATGTCAAGTTAAATTTGAATATTGAAATAGAGCGTATAGAACCACTAGCATGAAAGCTTAGCGTATAGTTTTTTTTTTTTTTTTTTTTTATCTATACGGTGTCGAATAAGCAAAGAAAAAGAAGGCTAAGATCGCGCAGTGAGAGTCATAGAGTACGGCGTATAAGTATATACTCCGTAATTTGCATATCATCTTTTTGAACAAGTGGTATTTTGTAAACAAAAGAGGTTAAACCACGAACCTTGATTTTGTACTCATTTTAAAGGCATGAATGCCTTCTTTGTAAATATATTTTGTTAAATGTTTATGGAGCCTACCAAATTGCATTGAAATTGTAAATGATTATGGGGCCTTAAAGCGAAAGCAGCTTCATAGCGAAATGATAATAAAATGTTTGTTAAGATAAATACAAGCGTCAGATGCTTGGGATCAGGTTAGGATCGTGGTCAGTCGAGGTTTAGGTCGAGGATTGATTCGCGCCACTTTTGAAAAGAAAATTTAATAACACGGAAAATAAATGAAATAAACCGAGCATCCCGGGGGTTTCGGTTCGGACTCACCAATCGGGTCGGGCTGGGCTCGAGAATTGCTTCTTTACCGTTGATGTAACTTTGCATTTATCAGAATAAAAGCGAAGTGTTTCTTAGAAATTAAGATACTCTAGGGTAATAGGCAGTCTAACGTACTTAATGAGTTGAATAAGACTAGACATAGTCTATGCAGTTAACAAACCGAGTAGATACAAAAGTAATCCAAGAGCCAAGCTTTGACAAGGAATTATGAGAGTATTAAAATACCTATGGTTTACTCGTGATTATGGGCTGCACTATACAAGATATCTTGTTGCACTTGAAGGATAGAGTGATGCTATTTGGATATCTAATGTTAAAGACACAAAATCCCATAGTGGTTATGTCTTTACATTGAGAGGTGCATCAGTAGCATAAAAATCCTCAAAACAAACGGTTATTTCCATATCCACAATGGAATATGAGTTTATAGCACTAGACAAATGTAGGAAGATCTTTGAATGGTTTGCGCCCACTTCTTAGAGGTTATACCCAGATGGACAAGGCTTGTGCTTCAAATATGCACACATTGTGATAGTTAATCTGCTATTGATAGAGCACAGAGCAGTATGTACAATGGTAAGTCTAGACATATTCTTCGTAGGCACAATACCATCAGAAAACTACTCTCAACTGGAGTTATCTCTGTAGATTATGTAAAATCTAAGGATAACATTGTAGATCCGCTAATCAAAGGGTTAGACATAGAGTTGGTTGAAAAATAATCGAAGGGAATTGTACTAAAAGCTCATAAAAGAATAACTCAATACAATGGCTACCTAACCTAGCTGACTAGAGATCCCAAGATGTAGGTTCAAAGGGACAACTAAATTGTAAAGACTTGGATCAATCACTATGGAGATATTCCCTTGTCCATTCCTATGATGAAACAATGATGCTTATAAGGAAAAGGTTAAGCTATGCTTTTAATGATCTCCATGCGATGGAAGACCATTATGAGTTCCTTTCAATTAGGTGATCACCTATGTAAGAGTGAAGTGAGGCCGCTTCAAAGGGAATTGAATATGACACAATTCCTATTAAGCTCTTGTAGAACCAGGTGCATGTTCATGTCCCAGTCAGGCCTTATAAAGTGGCTTGGAAGATGTTAGGAAGATTCATGTGTAAGGTATGTCATCATCTTTACAAAGGACACAATGGTTCAACGACATCATGTCTACTGTTTAGTTAATAGAGTAAACATACTTCTACAAGGGAAGGTTCAAAGGGTAACACCTACCTATCTATCTGGGGTTTCAGCTAGTTTGTACTCTATCACTCGTGAGGGATCGTTGGTCTTATGTTTGAGGTGTACATTCGTTCATGTGGGGTTTGTTAATTCCTTTTCATTTTGAATGAAATTCACTCACTAAGCGATTTAAAATGGTTGGTCAAAGTTTAAGAAGAAACCCTTTATGGAATTCATGTCAATCATACATTGACACTGGCAAATAAATGACTTTCGATTCTTCGCTTTCCTCCCCCTACACCTAAAGTCTATATAAAGAGGTTTTTGACTCTCTTTGGAAAAAAGAAGGAAAATCCTATGTGTAAGATTTTGTGAGTCTCTTTATGATAGAGTACTTACATTGTCGCTAGTTCGTCGAGAGTGATTGCAACGAGGTGTTGTTGTCACCACTCAAAGACCTTTGTATCCTAGGAAGCAAACACCGTAGAATTCTTAAGCACGAGGCTGATTAGTTCTTCATTGTTACGTAGTTTGGTTTTTTTTTATTTGTAATTTTTTCTTCCCTTCACTTCTTCTCCATTTACGTTCAATTTGTACGCTTCGAGGTGTGTAGCAGGCGATTCCCCACCGGCAACGTTCTGGTGGCCTTCCTCATCTATGAAAGCACTTCACCGTCTTAACTCTCGGCTTCTAGTTGTTTAGGCCGATTCGATTGAGTTGCATAGTAAAGGTCCTACAGCATTTTCATTCCTGAACCTTGAAGAGCGCGATTATGCCGGTGTGACAAAGGTTGTTCAAAGATACCAATTGATGGCGATCGGATGCGGGATGGCGAGTGAATATACCTTTTTGTCTGGATATAAGACTATTATGGCAACTTCAGCACCACAGCTAGAGGCCATCACGCGCCGGTTCGTAGCCTTCACGAAAGGCCGGTTCTGCTTTTGGAGAAAGTGACTTATAAGTTGATTTCTTTTGTCATTTTGGCCATCTCGATCCTTTGGCAACCCTTGCTTTTCCTCATTGAAGCCATCAAGATGAAGAAGAAGAATATGGAACAGGGAGATCAAAGAAGAAAGGAAAGGAGAAGACAAGTTGAGTATTCTAAGGTCTAGTCGGTTTGAGTATTTAAAGGGTTTCATCACCACTAGATTTGTCCTCAAATTGTCTATGATTATTTCCTATTTTCTCATATTCTATATTTCATGCCCTTGCTCTTAAATTACTTACCTATTAAGCTGGATACCAAAATCTCAATCTTGGGGTTTGGGCCATAACGTTACAAATATATGAATTTATCTTAGTTGTACTTTATAGGAAGAAATTTATAATGTAAAAATCTATGAATGTCTAACTTCTAGAAGGATAGAAATTCCTAATAAATGTCATGTGCAATCAAAATATTGAAAATATTGATCATACTTTTAAGAAGTGCTTTTATTTTAAGTATTTGGGGAGCGTATTAAATATAATTGTCCTACACACCTCTTTTATGAGAGTGATTTCCTTTCTTGGCAAAAAATGATTTACAAAAATTAAAGAACTAATTGCAAATTGTTTAATCACCCTATGGAAAAGATTTGTATTATCATATGTATGCATGGACTCATAGAAACCAAGTTGTTTTCAAGAAGGTTTATCCAAATCCCTTTCTCGTTATTGAAAAAGTCACATTAATATTTCAAAATCTTCAAAGTATTTGTTTGATCTCTATCTTTAGAAGGAAAGCGAAATATCTTTAATTGGTTGAAAAATGGATTCGTTGGAATCCCCCTATTAATGGTATGTTCAAGTTGAATTTTGATGGTTCTAAGGTAGAGAGTAAGAGTGCTTCTAGGTGGGTCATTAGAGATTCTAATGGTATTATAAAGATAGCTTGTAGACACTTAAGTAATAGCTCAATTATTGTAGTAGAATGTATGACACTTAGAGATGGTATTTTAGTTGCCAACAACAATGGTTTTTGAAGTTGACTAAAAAATAGTAATAGATTTTTTTAATAAGAAGACCAATGTTCCTTGTTCTATTAGGATTTTAATGGAAGATATTTGGAAGTTATCTGGGGATATAAACATTTATAGTTGTTACCATGTCTATAGAGAAGCTAATAGAACTGCAGATTGTCTCGCCAAGAAAGGTATTGGCCAGTATTATAGATTCGAGAATTTGATTGTCAAACTTCCTTAAAGATGTTACTTATATTAGCTTTATTGATTATTGTAGATCTTCACCCAATCGTCATTGTAAGATCAATGCTTTATAGTTTCTCTTATCAAAAAAAAGAAAAAAGAAAAATCTATGAATGGGTGCGAATCAACTTCAAAATGTACTCTTCCTGATTCAAAGATGAGCATGTTATTAATTATTCTTTCAAATTAATTAGCAAAAAGATATAATTTATATATCTATCTGTATTTTTATCTAATACCATAAGTATATTTTTGTCTAAGGTAAACCGTATAGTGTGTATTTTTACCTAATTTGATGAATTTGAAAGAATTATAACTATTATATATTTTTATGAAATGAATAAACAATACAACATATGCAAATATAAGAAACAAATTCTCACACATAATCATCTAGTTAGCTCCTTTGATTAGTTTTCAAGTGTTAACTACAAAAAGGTCCTTTAAAAATAAATCAACCACTACCAGAAGGAAAAGTTTCTCAATGGTATATGTCTTGAGTGTCCCAGTGGGATGTAGGAGCAATGAAATGAGGTGGTGTTTGTTTTTTTTACTTAATGCTAAATAGAACTTTTTTTGAGCTTAATGCTGAATATTACGTAATGACATTAAGTATTAAATTGTTTGTTTTTTAACATTGGATAGTGAGTAGGGATGGCAACAGAGTGGATTATTTTAGGTTCCCTTCTACTGCCCTTAATGAGGCAGAGTTTGGTTTAAGCGTAATCAAGTTTTAAGCAGTTGGGTATTGTTATTCTGCTTCGCCTTGATTATATTTTAAATTTTTATTATTTTATCCTTATCTTTAATATAAATAATAATTATTAAGTGTTTTTATTGAATATTTTATAAAAATTCATAATATTTTTATTTTATGAAGTATTAATTTTAATATAATAAAAATAAAAAATAACACAATATAAAATTAAAAATTAAAAATAAAAATAAAATAAAATGTAAACAGGGCAGGTTTAGGAATTTTCCCATCCCCGCCAGCCACTCCCTCCCTTCCTATTGGTACTAAGCGGAATAAGGTTTGAGAATTGAAAAAACAAAGCCCAGGCGAGGTCGAGATGTTGTATCGGTCGAACACCACCCCTAACACGGGTTTGCCATCCCTAGTGGTGATAACCCTCACCTCCTTGTTAGGTAATGATAGAGTTTTTCTTGTTTTGATGGAAGATGACTTTTTCTTAATAGAAAATGCTAAATATTTTCACTTTTTCTATTTATAACTTTTTTTAAAATTTCAGCAATAAGTTGTGAAAAAATTTAAAAACAAACAACTAAATGTTGAAAGATGTTTAACCGTAAAGTTAAAAACAAACATAACTCAAGTAATACTCAAATTTGTTATTAAATAATCTAGTATTTAAATTTCTTGTCTTGTCCCATTGTCATCCGATCCACGTTATCATTCTTAAGTAGGGAAAACAATATCAATAAAATCGACCGATATATCATGTGTCGAATGACATCGACATGATATTCATTGCGATAATTGATTGATTTAAATATAAGCTCAATATCCAATAAAATCGCCGCTTTCCGATAATTATCGATATTTTTACTGATTTATCGGAATATTTCCAGATTTTTTGGTCAAAGAATGAAAAATTGTCCAAAACACCCACCACTACGGGGTTCGAACCCATTCAAAATGTCTGAAATGCATACTCTCTACCACCAAGCTTGATTAGTGCTCAAAAAGTGCTATTTTGAGCCATGTTTATTGCAGGTTTTGGGCGCTTTTTGTGTGCTAATTAGCGTAATTAGCCCAATTGGCACATTAATATCTGGCTTCTCAAATGCGTTGTATTTTATGGCTATTTTTGTAGTTTTTGCTAGATAATCAAGCCAAAATTATCGAGTCAATCCAAGCACGAAGAAGCCAAGCCGAACTCGAAGCTCATAATAGAAGTCGGAAGGAATTTGGAGCCTCAAACTGAAGATAAATGGACCATTGTAGAAATTTTGCAGGGTTGCGAATTTTCGCAACTTGCACTCTTCGCGGATTCTGAAATTTCGCAACTGATAAATTTATGAGTTCAAGACATTATGACTTCTTGCCTCCACTTTGACTTCCATTTGACCACCTTTTTGTGACTTTTTCCGAAACTAACCCACATGTATTGTTGGTAGTTCAAATATTTTTGTAATTTCCCTTGACTCTGAGTAGTATATAAGCCTCAATCCAAGCTAAATGGAGTTATCAATCCTTTGAATGTAACTAAAATTGGGCGCAGCAAACTTTTCGGCTTTCCCTTGGTGGTCCTCTCTGTTTTCTCTTTCTTTCTCTCACTTTCTCTGCCAAACACTCCTTGGGGATGACAACTCAAGGGATGCTTCTGCTCCCATCAGCCAGAAAGGCCATTGGGCCAAGGTTTTGAGGTAAATTGTTGTCCTCTCTGTTTCCAACGCATGCACTTATTATCATTTATGTCTCTGTATCTCACCTCAGGTTTAAATCCTTTTGATGTACCTGATTGGCCAGTACTTAGCAAGCTTTAAGGGCTCAGTGGATGCTTACTACTAGATCCACTGAGGCTCACTTAGTTGCCATTTATTTGCCTCTGCAGGTTAGGTCAAAGAATTAGTTTTTATTGCTTTGAGACATGAATGATCAATAAATGTTGTATCTCACGAGAAAAACTTTTAGGGTTTAGTTTTCATAGCTAAACGAAGTCTGGTTTGGGAAATGACTATAGTCATCATCCCCAACTCGAGGAAAAGGACCCGAGGACTTCCTAGTTGCCCTAGAACCTCAAGCCCAGTGGCCCGAGACTTCAAGGAGTTCTTTTTACATTCTATTTCATTTTGTTTATAGTTTTCAAACCACCAATCACACCGTTTTTACAAAAACCCCAAATCAGTGAATTCACCATTTTACACTAGCTTGTATCATTTGCGCAAAAGAAAACCCATCCCGGTTCGGCCCTAGGCACGCTATCTTACTTGTTAGCTAGGTTCAGTGATAGAAAGGTATAGGTTTACAAATTTTGTTGGTTCGGAGCTGCCTAGCTACATGTTTACGTGCGAATCAAAGCTAACAATGCTTTTACTACAAATACTTGACATTTAATATCAATATCAAAATTACTTAATTTTTATCTTAACTATGATAAAACATGTTTGGATAGAAATAACTTTACTTTTTATCATAAATAAATACAAATGTATTAACAAAATTTAAGATAACTCTTATATAAGTTTCATTTTACAGAAATGTCCGATATCTCTATAAAATCCAATTACTGATATATCTGTATTTACCGATATTTGATGCTTGTTCTTAAGTTACTAAAAAAATAAGTTCATGTGTGTTTCAAAAAAAAAAAAGTTCATGTAAACTTTATTGTGTACAGTACACAGTGTGATCATTATTGGGATTGTAATATCTACTTAATCTACACATTGCATATCTTATGTCGAGGATACAGAAAAGTTCATCAAATGCATAAGACTCGATAATCTTGTGCATACTTAGATTGACCCATAGATCACCTCGATTTTCATTAAATTAGTGTTGAGCATCATAAGGGTATGATTAGTGCTCAAAAAAATGCTATTTTTAACCCTGTTTATTATAGGTTTTGAGAACTTTTTGTGTGCTAATCAGCATAATTATCCTAATTGGCACATTAAGGTCGGTATGCTGCGATCACATTTTATGGAAAATTTTGCGAGTTACAAGCTATTTATACCAAAATTGTTGAGTTGACCAACACGAAGAATTCGAGTCAAACTCGGCGTGCGGATCGAGACCGGATGGAAGAAGAAAAATGCGAAATTGGGTACACGGAAATTTAGTAATTCGCGAAATTTAGCGACTGCGAGGTCTCGCGGTACCTTGTTCATCGCCTGCCACTATTCACATTTCAGCCACTGTTCCTTCCTATTACCCGTTTATGCTTTTTGTCTCTTTTGGTTTTCTTTCTTTTTTGCTCCCATTGTAAAAGTGTTTGCTATGTTTTTTTGTAATTTGTAAAGGGGGTTAGGCTATAAAAGCCCCCAGACAAGCACTGTACTGATATTAACTTTTTGCTCAGTAATAAAATTGGTGGGAAGCTTTCAGCTTTCCCGCTCTTTTCCAGTTTCTCCCACTTTCTCTCATTTTCTCTTATTTTCTGGGCAACCAAACACCCTCCGAGGATGACAACTCGGAGGATGGTTGGCTAAAACCTCTCTTCCTTGAAGAGGAAGGCTGCGGGCAAAGGAAGCGGGTGTAATAGGGTTCTCATGCTTTCACTTGAATTCCACATTTATTTTGGTTTTCTCTCCAAATCTTAGTTGTAACCCACCCCCATTTCACCTTGAATGATCCATATTTGATAATATTTTAGGGTTCAATGGATGCTTATTCTTCAGATCCAGGGTTATTAGATTGTCCTCTATGGGTTATTGTAAGATTGGGTTAGAGCATGCCTCCCACGCCGGTGACCAACGATGCTCAATAGATACCATTTTCAAAAGGATAATTATTTTGGGTTAGATTTTATAGCTAAATGAAGATCCAGTTCGGGAGACGACTATAGGTCATCCTCCCAGCGAGAAGCGGCCACAGAAGCCTCGGTTGCCACTGGGATCCCTAAGCCCCGGCATCCACGATGCTTCAAGGAGATCTCTTTTATTATTTTCTTATTTTCTTGGTTTATTTTCAGTTTCCAACCATCCTAACTCCCTGTTTTTACCAAACCTTTAAATCAAATTAAGATTCACCGGTTTAAGCTGCTTGTAAGTCATTTGTACGAAGAAAACCCATCATTGTGTTCATTCCGATACACCTACTATGGCACGAATCAGTACTCACAGGTTTGGAATCGAAATATCTGAACCTCTTGAGTATTTTCTCAACATAATGTTCCTGTGATAGCATTATACTATCACCCATCCTTGTGATATTTAGACCTAAAATTACCTTAACTTCACCCATATCTTTCATGTCAAGTTGTGAAGCTAGAAATCTCTTGGTACTATATACCATATCCAAGCTAATGCCGAAAATCAACATATCATCTACGTACAATGCAATGATTACACATTCTTTCTCTGTACACTTTGTATACACACATTTATCCACTTCAATAGATAAAAACTCGTTATTCAACAAAGGTTTATCAAATTTCTCATACCATTGTTTAGGTTCTTGTTTTAAACATATAGAAACTTGCGCAATTTGAAAACTTTATTTTCTTGTTTAGGTGTAATACACCTTCAGTTTGTAACATGTAAATTTCTTCCTCAAAATCTCTATTTAAAAAAGCTGTTTTAACATCCATTTGATGGATAAAAAGTTTATGAATAGAAGCTAATGCAATCAAAAAACAAATGGAAGGAATTCTAGTGACATGAGCAAACGCATCTATAAGACCTGAGAAAATTCCAATTTTCTGAAAAAGAGCAAAATCGTAATTTTGGTAAAAATTCAAAATTTTTCTAGATCTCGAATGACGAAACGGATTTCATCGTTGGAATTGTCTCGTGAAATCTAGCCACCACGTCGAATTTCGTCGAATTCCGAGACAATTGGAATTTCAAGTTTTTCGAGGCACCAAATGCCGTAAAACGAGTTTGAGAGACATGTGATGTGACAAAAGTCACCTACTACATGTGCTCTTGTGACACATGTTGCAATATTAGAGATGATGGAAATGGGCCGGCTTTGGGTGTGCCAAGTGTCAAAAAATCAAAGGAAGGGACATGATGGGAATTATTTTAATTGTTAATGATAATAAGACAAAAGAGTCAAATAGTGGTCTTCTTCTCCAAATTAAAAGACCAAAAAATGTGCTAGAACAAAAGATGCAGTAACCTTGGAATTTTGAGTTTTAGAGAGAGAAGGAGCTCCTTCTCTCTAGATTTTCGGCCGATCGGACCGTCGGTTTTCGACATAGCAAAAAGCAAAGTCGATCTACATGGCGAGGGCTACGCGTGGGCACCGATTTGGTGGAGTTCCGACAACTCTAAGAGGTAGGGATCTTTTCCTACTTGCGTTATTCTTTGACTAAGAGCCGTGTAAATGGTTAGGAATGTTCTAAGGCTTGTTTTAGCCGTAAATTCGGTCTCAAAAGCTTTAAACTGAGTGGAGAAAATTCCTGTTTGTGTGATCATGAGCATTAACCCGGGGTTTCCTTTGTTCACATGAATAGTGACACAAAATTTTGGTGTGAAAATGTGTTTGGTTGAGTGATTCAAAATGAATTGCTCGTGTTTGTTAATTAGCCCGTGTGAGCTAATTTTGGTGTAATTGATTGTGAATTTTCATAGCTTGTTTCGCATGATTTAATTATGTTAATATATGCATGTAGAATATATTAGCATGAGTTTGTTAAGGTTGGCATCATGCATTCCACTTATGCCTTTGGGGCACCACTGGGATATT
Organism: Tetrastigma voinierianum; assembly: GCA_016808115.1. Classification (NCBI taxonomy): domain Eukaryota; kingdom Viridiplantae; phylum Streptophyta; class Magnoliopsida; order Vitales; family Vitaceae; genus Tetrastigma; species Tetrastigma voinierianum. Next base: position 500,516 of record JAEQBH010001881.1, read on the forward strand.
AGGAGGGAGTGCATGACATGAAATGAAACAAAAAATGAAAATGTTTGTGAAGAGGAATTTCGGAAGATTTTCGAATAATTGCCTTGGAGGGACGTCAATGGATCGCGGATGAGGACCGTGGCGTTTCGGAGGATTATCCGGCCAATTCGCCTTGGAGGGGTGATCCAATTTTTCATAGAAACTCGGTAGTAAGTTTTCCAAGAACAGCTTTTGTTGTGAAAGCGTATTTTACTAGCATATGGCTTAGGCATGTGTGAGGGAGTCGGTGAGGACTCGAGACATAGGTTTAGGCATGTAGAAATTCGAGTAGGTTCATGAAATTGCTTGAATGTGATTGTTTTCCATGCATGTGCACTTAGGTGGGGAGTAACCCATGTAGGAAATTATCTCTATTGGGCTTTGCTCACCTTGTCGAGGGATCACCATTTCAGGTACAGGGAGTGTGCACGAGGACGGAGCTCACTAGAGGCCGTGATAGAAGAAAGCCGACTTATGACTTTGATATTGTTGTATAACATGTATTAGAATTGTGAATTTTAATATATGTTTGTATGAAGAGTAATTTATTAACTCTTGAACTATTGCATATAGTTGATGTATTTTGTGAGTATTGATGCAGGGGCCCAAGTGGCCATTATTTTACTCGCATGTGGACCCTGTGTGGTCATTGTAAACTTGTTGGGACAGGTTTGTACTTTGGGTAGAGCTCCCCATACAAAGGAGACTCTGCCCGATTTTCGTGAGAGGTTTCGGGTTAGCCGACATTCACGAGTATTCCGCGGGTTGAGTTGTCAACGAACACCCCGGTTTTGGGGCGTCACAACATCAAAATAGTCAATATTTTGTTTTTGTGAAAAACCTTTAGCTACTAACTTAGCTTTTTGTACTTTTCAATAGAACCACTTGGCAACTTGGAACAGCCACAGTCGCAGCGCCAAATAGCCACGATCATTATCGTGAGTAAGAAATCCAGCTTTGTGCGGGACAATGTGACCGCGAGGTCGGGGGTCTGTTGTTGAGAATCCGTCGGCAGAATTCATGTGGATTTTGGGTGACCTGATACCTATTGTGTCTTAATTATCAGGATCCATATTTAAACTTAAATTAGGCGAGTCTCCTTTTGTTCCAGGGCTTGACATACAACTTTGGATAACGAGAGATAATCATAACCCATCGAGGTCTCAACACAAGTAGTATTGACCCCAAGGGTCCATACGTCCATATCGAGGAAATATATACATCCCTTTCTTGGACCCGTTCACCAAATTAAATCTAAGTGTAATAAAAAGCTTAATTACGGTCGTAAGAGTCGATCAGGCCCTCTTACCATATTTATGCAGACTATTTAGACAATAATCCCAAGAGAAGAGTTTAGTTCACAATTCTTTTATACAAAATAAATTTTTTTACAAAAGAATACCCGAGCCACACATTAGGCCTCCTTCGCTATCCTTGCTCGTCGGAGCCGCGTGATATCGATCTCCCCATTACCTAAAGGTGTCCCACGATGGGAATTGGCTTGATACTTGATATAAAATTTTTCCTATAAGGCTACTCCCCTCCTAAATGCACATGCAATAGCATACATAAAACATCAAATCATATTCCATATAAATAATGCAATCCTATATGGAATGTTCCGTGTCATGCATGACATGAGACTCCTCATGCCCACATAACGAGTCTCTGACTCTCACACGCAACACAAAGTGGCAAAACCGGAGTCATTGGTATTTCACCCGATGACTTAAACCATTGGACAACCCTCTGTTTAATTTATCAAATCCCGTGTGTTTATTCATGGGCCCACGTCTTTCGAGGTCACCAGCTACGGGATCGACACAGCCAGGTGACGATTTTTGTGAGGAACTTTTCGCCACCGATGATCGTATCGCGCCGTATAAATTTGGGTGCTTTTTATGGGGGGGGATACACATCTTTTGCTACGACCAAACACACGTGATTTATATTTATTATTGTGCATACCCGCGGTGAGTCGATTTTGGGGCGTGGTCCCATTTATGAGCTCACCACACATTCACCAAGAATGGTGAATAATAGTAGCATGCACCCACACCCGACTCGACGCGATGTGATCGTGCATATGAAATGCAATCGGGCCATTTCATGCTATGTCATGCTACGTGCAACATTTATAAATTCCAAAGAATTATGTATATTTTTACATATCATTTCCATTCATAAAAAATTTCATGTTAATACATCATGCAAGTACATATTAACATGATTTTTACACACAACAGCATATTATTTAATTTTTTTCCAACAATAAACCTAAAATGGCCCAAATCTCAAACCCATATGAAATAAGACACATCTTGGTCCCTTCATGGTTAATCATCAAATTACTGTGATACCAAAACACACCACAAAACCTAAAGACATCAGTCTCGAGATCAAAATCAAACCTGAACAAAGTCCGGGACTGCCCGAAAACAGTTCTGAAAATCACATTGATTATGCGAGAAAAGCAGTCACGAAAATTCAGTACGAGCTGTCACGGAAAGCGATCCTCGAAAATTTATGGCCATTCGAACAATCGAATTTTAAAAATTCCACTCGATCCCAAAAATTTGGGACTGAAATTTACGGTCTCTCATGGCCTCTAAGAAAACCCCAAGCCATTAAGTGGCCTTTAGGCTAGAATTAACCCAAGTAGGAACATTCCATACCTCGTGGAGTTTGACGAAACTCCAAGATTTTGGTACCCACGCATAGCTCTCGATGTGTGGACCGACTATGCCTTTTGCTCCAATGAAAACCTACGGTATGATTTTCGTAAATCTTAGAGAGAAGCGAAAAAAATCTTTTTTTTTCTCTATCTTTTCTCGCTCTCCCTCTCTGCCCTTTTTTTTCATTTTTCCTTTCCTTTTGACTTTTTATCCTTTTCTTCCTTTTTTTTTTTTACATTGCTCCATGTGTTCATCTCTTATTCGAGTTCGTTTCTGCCCCGAAACAATTTATTTATTTTCAGTTCAATTTATTTTCAATGAACTTAGCTCAAGTCATTTCCTGACTTCCGAGATTTTCCTAAAAATCTCGTCCCCAGAGTCATTAGCAAATTATCACTCAAAAACTTCGTAAAAAATTAGATTATGCAATTAAATATGAAAATTTTCTGAGTCACTAGTTTAGTGAGACTAATTTAACTTGATGCCGGTCAGTTTCGTCATCCAGTCTAGAGAATTTCTAGACTACGAACAAATGTGGAAATTTATTATTATTATTATCATTTTCCATTTTGAAAATTTCTAAGTTTCCCACATTCTTGCCCCATAGCAATTTACAGTCACTAAATTCACACATCTTGTACACACAAACTTTTATGCTTATTCAGTAATATTCTAATGCCAAATATTAGACCATGCACCTTCATCCTTAAATAGGAAAGGATATGTGGCCCGCATCGTGTCCTCGCGTTCCCACATTGCCTCCTCCACTCCTCGGTGTTGCAACAACACTTTTACTAACCGCACGGTCTTGTGTCCAAAACCTGATCCCGACTATCCAAGATACACACTGGTCCCACCTCGAAGGTCCCATTAGTATGTGATCAATTTCTCCTAATCCACTTCATGAAATTTGGATGCGGGTATACTTCAGCATGGAACATGGAACACCTCATCAGCACGATAAACTCGGTGGTAGCGCCAGCGATATGAAACTATTCCACCCTCTCGAGTATCTTGAAGGGCCCAATATACCTCGGCGCTAGCTTCCCTCGCTTTCCGAATTTGACCACTCCTCTCTTAGGCATTACCTTCAAGAAAACATGATCACCCACCTCGAACTCTAGAGGTGGACGCCGTCTGTTGGCGTAGTTCTTTATGCCTTTGAAAGCTAGTAAGAGGCTCTTCCCAGGAATCAAATCCACCTTCTTAGGGTGTCTCAAATCCAAATCAGACAATGATGAGCTCTCCACCTACATTCAGCAAATCTTAAGGATCGACATGGCCTTCCATATATAAGACTCATAGGGTGCCATCTGAATAATCACACGATAGCCCATTGTTTGTAGGCGATTAAAGCTAAGGGTAAGGTCTCCTCGACTACCCTTAAGATCCGGGACGCATGCTACGCAGCATGTCCTCTAAAACTGTATGGTCCCTCTCAGGCGACGCATTTGTCTACGGATGGCTCTTGTGCTCATGCGTCGGATGTGTCCCCATAGTCTTTTAGGAAACTCTTTTTAAAAGGGTGTGCCATATAAACGGATCACGATCGTCACGATAGAGGCCCGGCACTCTCCCAGTATAACTAGGCAATCTCACAAATATACAACCTTCCTCCAATGTGATGGTCATCCGCACAGCTAGAAAGTGCGCCGACTTAGTGAGCTGGTCCACTATAACCCATACGACATCATGCCTCCTCTGTGTCCATGGCAAGTGGGTCACAAAATCCATCGTGACATGCTCCACACTTCCGCTTTCATTTACCTCTGGCTAGAGTGGCTGTAAGCCGTTGCTCAGCCTTGACATGCTGACACGTGAGAAATCGTCGAATAAAATCTCCAATGTGTCACTTCCATTCGACTCAGTAACCAGTGGCGGCGAAGATAAGTGGTACATCTTCGTGCCACACGGATGCCTGAGAAAGCGGGAGTGGCCCGGAACTCTCGGAGGATCTCCTCTCTCATGTCGGTCAACTAGGGAACCACAATCCTTCATTTATACCAAAGACTACCATCTGTGTGGATGACCAAGCCTCCATCACCTGTACCTGACTGTACTCGGTCCCTGATAGACGATATCTCTACATCCTGACCCTAGGGATGGCGTAGCTACCAAACTCCCTAGCGCTCCCTGAGCCTGATCATTGTACTATAGCCTAAATTGTTCTACAGTCTCGAGCATTTGCCACTCCTGGGAAGCGACACTAGCCAGTACTCCCCATGACTTCCGACTGAGTGCATCAGCCACTACATTTGCCTTACCAGGATGGTAATGGAAAGTGAATTCATAGTCCTCCAGATACTCCTTCCATCCGTGTTGCCTTATATTGAGGTCCCGGTGTGTGAAAATATACTTTAGACTTTTATGGTCTGAAAACACTTGACGCTCACCATATAAGTAGTGGCGCCAAATCTTTAAAGCAAAGACTATGGCCACCAACTTCATATCATGTGTAGGGTAATTCGGCTCATGATTTTTTAACTGTCGAGAACCATAAGCTACCACCCTCCCGAATTGCATCAAGACACATCCTAGTCCGTCCTTAGAGATATCACAGTACACCGTCTACCTCTATCCCTGCTCGGGGATTATCAGAATAGGAGTTGTAGTAAGCCTCCATTTCAATTCCTGGAATGCCTCTTCACACAGGTCATTCCACTCAAACTTAACCCTTTTCTGGGTTAATCTAGTCATTGGTGCTGCTAGTTGGGAGAAATCCTTAATGAAACTCCTATTGTACCCCGTTAGTCCTAAGAAACTGCGTATCTCGAAGAAGTGTCCTAAGAATCTCACCTCAATAACCTAAAACTCGCACTTACTAAACTTAACATACAACTGATGGTCCCTGAGTGCACGGAACAATGCACCAGAAATGATCCTCATGCTCCCTTTGGGGAGTAGATCGAGATGTCCGCAACCGAGCTGATCGAAATAGGGTTGGAATACCCTTTATGCATGAGATCATGAATGTATTTGGTAGCATTCACCGTGGCGAGAAGGGCATCAGCGTGAACCGAAAATGCCCACATACGCGCGTCCTAAACGTTGTCTTGGGGATATCTGACCTCTAACTATCAAGCGATGGTAACTCGTGCCAAGGTCTATTTTTGGGTGGGCTCGTGCCGCTTTCAGCGATCCCAAGCCAATCATCAATCTCGGGTGGAATCACAGATTCTTGATCATAACCTTGTTCAACTGTCGGTAGTCAATGCACAGTCGAAGAGTCTTATCCTTCTTCTTTGCAAACAAAATCGGAGCGCCCTATGGTGAAGTGCTCGATCTAATAAAATCCTTGTCCAACAATTCTTAAAGTTGGACCTTCAGTTCATGCAACTCAACTGGTGCCATCCTATGAGGAGTCATAGAAATGGAAAGGCGTGCCAAAGGTGTAACTTCGATGACAAAGTCCACATCGTGTGAAGGTAATCCCGTGCTTTCGTGCGAAAAAAAAAACGTCCTCATACTCGCTAACCTCCCGAGGTAGACCCAAATCCTATCTCCCCTCATCCTTTAAGGGTAAGGCTTTAGCCTTGACCGTCAGTATCCCTCCACCCAAATTAGATTGCAGTGCGGGAGGCAAAGCATCATGCTTCGCCCTTTGAAAAGTCTACCGAATACCATCAGGTGTGGCAAGCGTAATCCTCCTACTATCACAATCATGACGACCCGGTGTCGCGGGTCGGCCACGATCCATCTTGCTATGTGAATGACATCAAAATCCCGATATGTCATTTTCGAGAGTCCGCAGGTGAGTAGAGATCACACGAGATCTCTAACTCCACGATCTTGACATATTTGAACAATCACCTCTCCACCCCAATTACAGGAGGGAACTCACATCTATTCACGACTCATCCAAGGTCTCCCACCTCACAAGCCTTAAACACCGCACAGTCTGTGATAAAAAATGTGATGCATGGAATCAGCATTATCTTTGCCCATAGGCGAGATAGCAAAAAACATACCACATCACGGAGTTGATTAAGCGGCTGATGCGGTGCTGATGGCGTGTGCCCTTGGGTCCCTGATGTCTCGGCCCATGAACCCTGTCCTCGACCTCGACCCATACCCTAGTCTCTTTGCTTTATTTGGTGTATGATCGCATGCAACACCCAAGATGAAATCTTTGTTTCTCGAACGTACTAGGGTGAGAAAAGAAACAAAGCGTGTTCGATTACTGTCCAACGATGATTGGGATGCATTGCCTATACCCTAAGATCCTTGCCTCTAAGGGCAATCCCATCTTATATGTCCAGGCTGATGGCAGAGATAACATATCATCTGTCATTGCTAGGTAGAAGCCCTGGTCTGTCCTTGGCCCTGATAGATCGTCCCTGAAACACTCAAGGAGCAGAAGTCTTCTACCTCTTTCTCAAACTAGAAGAAGGCTGATCCTCCTTCCTCTTCTCACTTCAGTACCGGCTTCGGATGTTAGTGCATCCTTTATTTTCTCTCTCTGTGGCCGTAGTGGAGTCGTGGCTGGGGAGTCCGTGTCTTGCAAGGGGAGAAATCCTCTGATCTTTTGCCTCGGATGGACAACTTCAGGCCATCCTTGAATTTCCGCACCTTGGCTATATCCGTGGCCACATAGTTATCCCCAAAATGTGCCAACTCAGTGAACTTGGCTAGGTACTCGAGCACAATCATATTTCCTTGCTTCAACTTAAGGAACTCCCGAGCCTTTGCATCTACTGGCAGGATCTTTGAGAAAACTTACCCATGAAGAGCTTTGCAGGAACTCTCACGTAATGTCATCTTGGGATCCTCGAGACTTTAACCCAATCCCACCATATCTAGGACTCACCTTCTGACCGAAATGTAGCTAGCCTGATCCTCGTAGCGTTGGAGGGTGATCTCACTAACTCTAAATCCTCTCCTTTCATCGAGAACCCGATGATGAAGCTACCCGCTGGATCCACTTTCCACAGTAAATGTGGAGGATGATGTATAAATTGGAGGATACTTGGTCCTCCTTGACCCCTAGTTGCACTAGCCTATGCAATGGCGATGGCTTTCTGACACCCATAGCTACACAAGGCACATTGAGTGAACTAGGCGGTGTGGAAGGCTCTTACAAATGGACGACCTCTACTTCCGCGCCCTCGACTTGCTATCTACACAAGTTAAGATAGCAATTTGAGATTCTCTCTTTTCATTTATCACATTAGTGGTGCATAATTCCAAACACTAATAAAAATAAGCTACATTCCTCGTAATCATGCTTATTCATTTTCCGGGTGCCCCGAGTTACGTTTGCTAACTCAGTGTTCTTGATTTCTATACACATTCTATCATGCATATATTCAAGCGACCACAATACACATCTCCCATAAGTGACATATTAGAACACCAAAGCGATCAATGCACACGATGTCGTGTTTCTAAACCCATACCCGATCCCTAGGTATTTTGTATACCTAACTCCACCATTTCGGCTATGCGGCGAATGCAGAAAATATTGGTGGATACCCGCTTTGCGAACTCTAGGTAATCATTAACACGAGCTCACGATACCAAGGCGTGACACCCCGAATCCTAGGGGGTCCACGTTTGACTAATCCACCATTAACCGCGGAATTCTGTGTAGTTTGGTGACGGAAATACCACACTATTGTATCCATTTATCGGGATCCATATTTTCAAAAATTGGGCAAGGGTCTCCTTTGTTGGGGGGCTCCCACCAACTTGTCTGACACGTATAACAAAATAATGCTTAACGTCTAGGGTCTCCAGCAGTAAATTATTGCTTAGGATTATCTGTCCATATCCCTAATATATACATCCCTTTACCGGAACCCATTCATTCACAATTAAATCTAAATTATGAAAATAAAATGCTTAATTACAGTTTATAAGAGTCTGATCATGGCCCTTTTACCATAATTACATACCCGACTATTTAGACAATAATCCCAAAAGAATTTAGTTACAATTCTTTTATACAAAATATTTTTATGTACAAAATAAATACCAAGGCCACACATCGGCCTCCTTCATAATCACGGCCTCGTTGGAGCGTCGTCTCCCAGTACACCCCCTGTACCTGAGCAATGCCTAGTAGAAAATTTTTCCTACATGGCTAATCCTCGCCTAAATGCACATGCAATGGCATACATAAAACATCAAATCATATTCCATATAAATAAATACAATCTATGCAGATGTTACGTGTCATGCATGAGATAAGACTCTTCAGCACACAACTTTGAGTCAAGCCAGAGCTCCCTCACACTACTTGATACTAATTATGAGAAAAGAACGGTCATTGGTGTTTCACTTAATGACTTAAACCATTGGACAACCCTCAAATTTTAATTTATCAAATCCCGTGTGTTTATTCATGGACCACGTCTTTTAGGGTGCATTGGGATCGGCCTTGCGCGCCCCGAACATTTTTATAGGCTTTCACGAAGGTAATCATGTTTAACCGCATATAAATTTGGGTCTTTCACCCTAAGGGGGGATCTACCCCATCTTGCTATGCACAAACACCGCATTGTTTATATTTATTATTGTTTTATACCGCAGTGAGTCTTGATTTTGAGCGTGGTCCCATTTCGAAATACACACATTCACCAAGAATGGTGAATTACAGTAGCATGCACCCACACCCGACTCAACACGAAGTGACCGTGCATATGAAATGCAATCATGCCATTTCATGCTATGTCATGCTACAGGCAACATTCATAAATTCCGGTGAATTATATATTCTTTACATATAATTTCCATTCATCATAATTTCCATGTTAATACATCACTCAAGGACATATTAACATGATTTTTACACATAACAACATATTATTTAATTTTTTCCAACAATACACACAAAATGGCCAAAATCTCGAACATATAAAATAGAACTTACCTCTTGATGCCACGGTTCGTGCGAATTGCTGCGATACCAGAGCACACCACAAAACCCAAAGACATCCAGTCTGAGGTCGAACAAACCCTAAACCCGGTCGAGATTTGCCCCACGAAAATAGTTCAAAAATCTTGTCGGGATTGTCCAAAAGCAGTCCACGAATTCGGCCGGCTTTGTCAGAAAATAGTCTCGAAAGTTGACACGTCAGAAAATGATCTCGAAAATTTTTAAATTCTACGGGTTGGTCCTAAAAATGGGAGTGAAATTTACGGCCTCTCACGGCCCCCTCTAAGAAAACCGAGCCATTAAATGAGTTTTAGGCTAGAACTAACTAGTAGGAAAATTCCACTACCCTAGGAGTGTGAATGAGCTGAGATTGCGGTACCACGTGTAGCTCGATCACGTGGACCCGACTTTGCCTTTTACTCGGAGTAATGAATTGCTTTAAGCCTTGATCTGATTTCGTCATCAGAGATCTAGAGAATTTTCTATACTTCCCTGAACCATTATGGAAATTTATTATTATCATTTTTCCATTTTTGAAAATTTCTAATTTTCGCAGGTTTTACAGACAAGCCCTCGGTGAGATCGCGACCGTGAAGATATCCTACTGAAACTATGGAACTTGTCTCTCGGTGAGGTCGCAACCGTAAGTCACCTAGGTTGCAACTGTGTGACATAGCCCAGTTTTATTTTCCATTTATGGCCTAGTTTTTGAGGTGTATATATATGACATTCTTCTTTTAGATTTAAGGTTCAAAAATTGATAAAGAGAGGCTCTCCTTTAGGGTTCCTTCTCTCTTGAGAGTTTTGTTCCACCTTTAGTTTTCTAGTTTTTATTAGATCCAGCTTTGTTTTGTGAGATTTTTTGGTTGTAATTGAAGACTACCGCGAAATACAACCTTATAGATCAAGTATTTCAGCTTGGAGTTTGGATTTGCAATCATCTAAGGCTTATTGCTTTGTTTTGTATTTCTAATCTTTCTCTCTTCTTTAATTTCTACAATTTCATGTTTATCTTAGATATGAATTTGTGGATCTTGATAGCTGAAATGCTAGGCTAAATATCTATGGGGTTGATTGTCAAATGTGGAGTTAATGTTTGTCTACTCTTTGATTGATTAGTTGGTATATGCTTGATTTGTTGTATTTAGGGTTAGATATATGGATGATTATGGTTTTAATTTATGAAACCTTGTTGAGAATTGGATCTTTGATCCTTTTTACAAGGGTATTCTTAGTGACGTGGGAACTAAGCCCTTAAATCTGGCTCTAATTCTCTTAAGGTGAGATTTAATCACTTGGAATGCTAAATAACCTAGTTAAAGAGACTTAGGAAATTAGAAAAGTCTAGTACTAGGCGGATTTCACTAGGAGGGGACATTAAGTATAATAAGCAAGGATTGCAAGAACGTAATAGTGACCAATCCGAGCTTAGTCCAGGCTACTCTATTGCAAGAACGTAATAGTGCCTAATAGAGCGCCTTAGGCAAAATTGTGTTGAAAAGTATTGTATTAGCAACCTAGAAGGACGTAACAGTGAATAGGAAGATAATACGAGAAAACACAAGGGGGAACACGAGTGTGGGATCCTTGTACTAATTCCTAGGACCAATTCGAGCCATAGATTAACCAATCTAAGCTTTAAAATGGCAATACACGAAACATCATAGATGGTAATCAACCCTAATTCTCTACAAGTTGTTTTTCTGGTATCTTAGTTGCCTGTTCAAATTCTCATAGGACATTAATTGTTTTTGTTTAGTTTTATTTTAGATTAGTTTGGTAATTTCACAATCAAATCATTTGGACTTCGAATAGTGAATTAATCAGTAGCAGTTGCACTCGATCCCATGAAAACCTACAATCCTTATGGGAATGATGATAGGATTCATAATTGAGCCACTTATTACTTGAGACACATTGCACTTCTTTGGTTTAGGTTGTTTTAGTTTTATAAAATTTTTGAAAACCATCAAGCTTTTGGTGTAAGTCGAAAAATAGCCTAATAAGTTTTTGGCGCCGTTTTCGAGAATTGAGTTGGTTTTCGGTGTTGGATTAATATTCCAACAAAAGTGCAATTTGCTAATTAGAGAAAAAAAAAGTGTTTGAACAACGTGGTTTTTGTGATGCCCCTTTCTTTTTAACTTTATTTTAATTGTTTTATCTTTTGTTTTTTAACTGTCTCTAAACATTTTTAGTGATTTCGGGTAGTGTTCAATTTTATACCTGAGAGGAATCTATGCAGGTTATTACGGTTAGTCCAAAAGTGAAATAACTTTGTTCAAAAATTGGAAGATCAAGTCCGGTAATATCATAATGGAGGAACATAATAGTGACTGATATAGTGAGGTCCATTCAGACCAGAATGAGATACTTGAAAGGAAGAGGCAGAGCTTTGGGAGGCTGTTGATTCCCTTTGCTAAGTAAAAAGAAAATTTTTGAGGAGTTCGGTGATCTATAGATGCAAGCAATTTTTGAGCTGAAACTTGCATTAATTTCAGTAGTTCCAGCAACGCAGTTTGGAAATCCTTACGGTCCCACGATGGTCATGCTCGTTCTTAGAGTTGTGGCTGTCAAGATGAATGGGGTAGATCATGATGTGATAAAGTTGAAGCTATTTCCATTCTCTTTAAGGGACAAGGCAAGGAGTTGGTTTCATAATTTGATGACGAGTTCCATAAATAGATGGGGAAAGTTAGTGGAAAGTCTTTTTGCCAAAAACTTTTCCACCCCAACTCACATCACAACCCTGAGCTGAATCACACAATTTAGGCAAGGTGACTAAGAGACACTATATGATGCTTGGGATAGATTTAGATAATTGTTCAAAAAGTGTCCACAACATGGGTACGAGTTAAGTGCCCAAGTGCAGACTTTTTATAATGGTCTAAATTATTCCATGAAACGTGGTTGACTCTGACCTATGGAGTTAGATTACAAGCTGGCATGAGGAAACTAATCAACTATTTGAGGAGTTGGCGAAAAAATAACTACCAAGCTCCTTCAGAAAGAAATACTGGAAGAAGACAAGAGGTTTAATTGAAATGGATAGGATGTCTTCTTTCGAGGCAAAATTTGATGCTTTAATGACTAAATTTGAACGACAAGCTCAGGGATGGAGACTAATGTGAGGAATTGCATTTATCACGAAACGAGGTGCTCTTATGGCTAATCCTCGCGAGGTGAGTATGCGAGCTATGTAAACAATAGAAGTTACACATTACGCTTGTGGCAACTTACCATCTCATTATCATGCGGGTTTGAATAATGAGAACTTCTCTTATAATAATCAAGCTATAATTCCGCGAGGCCTCATCGATTAAGCACCACCATAGCGCGCTGAGTTTTTTAGAACGAGCTTATTTTTTCCAGCTATCAAGAAATACAAAATCGGGATTAAATTAGTTTTTGCTAGTGATAAATGACATGAAAGACTACGATACTAGAATCTCACTTTCATTTGGAAAATGGTCGATTATGATGAAATTTAATGAAAAACATGGAAAGTATTCAAGCATTCATAGGAACATATATGAAAAATCTAGAGCATAATCAAAATATGGCACATGCATGAAGAAGAAGAAAATGGAGGCAAATTAGGTCAACTTGGGAGCATTCGTTAAAGAATGTGGAAACTTAAATGGGGTAATTAGCCTGATGTTTTGAGAGAATCATGAAAGCCTTACCTAAGTGATCTTGAGAGAATGAAGCCCGTGCATGGCGATATTAACATTAAGAAGTGGAAAAGAGCTTGAAGAGCCTAAAAATATTGTGAATGAAGAAGAAAAACCTGAGAAGAGAAAGGTCGAAGTTGAAAAAGAATATTGGAACTAAAAAATGATCGAGGTTAGAAAGAACAGAGTAGAAAAGAAAGCATTTGAATGATGAATTCATTAGGAGAATAACTTTTCCAATGACCGCTTTTATACTCCACCCTTGCCATTTCCCTAAAGATTTTGGAAGACCAAGCTGGATGAACAATTTGCAAAAATTTTTAGCATATTCAAGAAGCTTTAAGTCATTATTCCATTTTTCAATGCCCTAGCTCAAATTCCAAACTTTGTAAAATTCATGAAAGAAATTATGAGCAATAAGAAAAGCTAGATGCTTATGGGACGGTCAGTTTATCAAAAAACTATAGTGCAATTATACAAAGGAAACTTCCAGAAAAAATCAAAGATCCAGGTAGTTTTACTATCCCGTGTATTATTGGGAGCATACCTTTATCAAGGCATTTTATGATCTTCAGGGCATCTGGCTAAATCTAATGCCTTTATTAGTAGATAAAAAGTTGAATTTAGGAAAGATCCTCCTACGTCTCTCTCACTTTAAATGTGAACAGGTCGTAGCTTTTCCAAGATTATTATTAAAGGCGTTTTGTTCGAAGTTGACAAGTTTATCTGATTGATTTTGTAAGTACGGGATATGGAAGAAGATGGGAAGCACCACTAATTTTTTGGAAGCTGTTCTTACCACTTGGTGAAATCTTAATTGATGTAGAAAAATGGAGAGCTAACACTTTCAGTGGAGGTGAAAGATCAAAGTAAAAGTTCAACTTATATAAGGGCATGGAATTTCACAATGACATAAATGCTAGTTGCATGAGAATTGATACTTTGACTCCTTCTCGAGATGAATTGCTTCATGACTTTGGGAAAAGAGATCCTCTTGAACAATGCTTGGCTAAGTCTTCACATAAATTTGAATTAGATTATGAGATATATCATGAAGCTCGAAATTAATTGAGATCATGGCTCTTGATGTGAATGATGAAGGAGAATTTTTTGAAGAAGAAAAAAAGACACTTAATGGGTTAGTATTGAAAGAACTTAGGAAGATGCAAAATATGCATTTTTAGGAAGGATGAAAGTCTGAAGCCAGTGATTATTTCTTCAGAATTAAATATGGATATGGAGGACAAATTGCAAAATGTTCTTGAGCAGAATCTAGGAGGCTTTTGATTGGTTAATAGGTGATCTAAAAGGAATTAGTCCATCCATTTGTATGCACAAAATTCTGATGGAAGAAGACCATGTCCCATCCATTGAGCACCAAAAGGCGGTTAAATCCCACAATGAAGGAAGTAATGAAGAAAGAAGTTTTGAAATGGTTGTATCTCGGGTTCATATATGCCATTTCCGATATTTCTTGGGTAAGCCTTTTGCAAGTTGTACCAAAAAGGGGAGGTATGTCAATGGTTCGAAATGAGTAAGATGAGCTTTTTTCCACTCGTACAGTTACGGGATGACGAGTATGCATTGATTATAGGAAGCTAAACAAAGCAACAAGGAAAGATCATTATCCACTACCTTTCTTAGATCAAATGCTAGACTTGTTGGACATTCTCACTATTGCTTCCTAGATGGCTACTCGGGATACAATCAGATTATGGTACACTCGGAAGACCAAGAAAAGACAACCTTCACTTACCCATATGGAACATTTTCTTTCAAAAGACTGTCGTTAGAGTTGTGCAATGCTCCAACTACATTTCAAAGGTGTATGACTTTTAATTTTCGATTTGATTGAAGAAATATCATGGAAGTTTTCATGGATGATTTTTCAATGTATGGGTGTTCATTTGACAATTGCCTTAACAATCTCTGAGTGGTTTTACAAAGGTGTAGAGAGAAAAATATGGTGTTGAATTGGGAAAAAAGTCATTTCATGGTTCAAGAAGGTATTGTATGGACATAATCTCTTGAAAGGGTTGGGGTTGATGTAGTAGCTCTGATTCAAACCCTTACCCGCTAACTATAGTCTGAGGCATTCGTAGTTTTTAGGACATGCGGGTTTATCAGAAGATTCATAAGTGACTTCTCAAATATCACAAGTTTGCTATATGAAATTGTTGGAAAATATCGATCATGGGTTTTGATGAATCTTTTGACATTTGAGGAGTTAAGAGCCAGCTGATTGACATTGTTGTTACCTAGTGGGGTGAACCATTTGAAATAATGTTCTATGCAGGCGATTTTACAATTAGAGCTATTTTGGCACAAAGACGAGAGAATTCTTTTAGGCCCATTTATTTTGCAAGTAAAACATTGAGCAAGCTCGAGAAAGTACACAACTATAGAGAAAGAGATTATAGCGGTGGTTATTCTTGTGATAAATTCGGGCCATACATACTTGAGTGAAAGTGATTCTTTATACGGATCATGTTGCAATTAGATATCATGAAAATGGCCTTGGCCCGAGATTGATTCAATGGGCCTTAGTGCTTCAAGAATTTAATATGGAGATCAAAGATAAGAAAGGAAGAGAGAATGTGGTAGTTGATCGCTTATCTTGTGTGGAATCAAACAAGGGAAGTGAAGATCCCACGAAGATTGAGGAATTATTCGGATGAACAATTGCTAGCGTTGGAAGCAGAGCTTTGCCTTGGTATGCGTATAGTGAACTATTAGCTTAGCAGTGTGTTACCACAGTTGACTCAAAGCGAAAGAAAAATTTCTCCACGATGAAATGCTACGATGGGATGATCGCTATTATTTCAAAGATGTGTAGATCGGGTGATATGAAGATGTCCCGAAGTTTAAATACCGATGGCATTCTTTTTATTGTCATTTCTTCCCTGATATGGAGGTCATATGGGACCATTGAGAACTTCCTAAAAGATACTAGATTATGGATTTTATTAGCCTACACTTTTCCAGGATAGTGCTGAATATGTAAAGAAGTGTGATTGCTGCCAACGAGTGGGAAATATATCAGAGATTAGTGCCATTACATCCTGTTAAGAGTTGAGATGTTGATGTTTGGGAATATATTTTATGGGACGTTTCCACAGCTAAAGGCGGTTGTATATTCTTGTGGCGGTGGGTTATGTCTCCAAGTGGGTTGAAGCCATAGCAAAGTCCAAAAATGATGCAAACATAGTGGTTAATTTCATGCAAAAGAACATTCTCACTTCGTTTGAACACGAGGGCGATTATAGTGATAGAATTATTTCTACAACAAAGTTTCTTTTTGCAAACTAATATGGTTTCATAAAGGCTTTAGCATACCACCCCCAAGAGAATGGATAAGCTGAGATTACTAACTGAGAAATAAAGAAAGTTCTAGACAAAACGGTTAGTATAAATAGAAAAGACTAGACAATGAGGTTAGATGAGTCACTTTGGGCATACAAAACTGCATACAAGACACTTATTGGAATGTCATCGTACCGCCTTGTATTCGAAAAAGCTTGCTACTTACTAGTAGAATTGGAACATCAAGCATTTTGGGCAATAAAGAAGCTGAATTTCAACTTCTAATCAATGGGTAAAAAGAGGCTCCTTGAACTGAATGAATTGGAGGAAATAAGAAATGAATCGTATGACAATTCTAGGATTTAAAAGGACAAAGTGGCATGATCGATATATTGTTCAAAAAGCATTCAAAGTGATTAGTGCTCTTGTTTGAGACTGATTTGGGTGTTCTCGAGGTAAAGCGAAATCCGATCGATAAATTATTGCTATTATCGTAACTCAGTGGTTGATAGGTTTGAAATCAGATAATGGAGTGGAATTCAAAGTTAATGGTCAAAGAGTGAAACATTATCTCGGGGAAGAGCTTCGCAAAGCGGACAAGATGAAATTGAGTGAATGAAAGTTGGAAATTTTTGAGAAATCATCATCGTGAGTAGCATCACCATTGAGATGCAGCTTCGTCGAGCTAGCAACATTAAACTTAGCGTTTCTTAGGAGTCAACCATGACATTATAAGGATTCCTATTTCATTTCACTTTACTTTTCTTTTCTTTTTTCCATTTTTCTATTTTATTTTGTTTTGGGATCCTTGTATTTTTGATGTGTTTGTTTAATGTGGTAGTTTTTTGGGTTTGAAATTGATAAAGCAAAGGTTTTGGGACAATTAAGTTGAAGATGAGAAAATATTGGGTCAAGAAATCAAATTCAGATGAAAATCAAGTTAAAATAAACAATTTTTAGTCAAGGTCATGACCGTAAACACTCACAGTCGCAACCGCAAGTGAATTTTGAAGACCTGTGATTTCTCATTTCTCAATAAGGTTGTGACCGTAAGTACCTGTGATTTTCAAGTTGTAAGTCGCGACCATGACATCCTGCTTTTTCCATGACTCAGTAAAGTCGTGACTTCAAGTGCAAAAGTGACCCTCTGACCTTTATGATTAAGTAAGGTTGCGACCTGAAGACCCTATAGCCAAAATTTTGAAATATTTTTGGTAAGGTCACAACCTCAACCACTTACAATCACGATCGCATAGCGAGTTAAGAATTAAAATCACCTTTTCAAAATCATTTTGGACACCTCTTCCACTTCCTCCTCACCTGACAACCTATTCTTGCTCTCCAAAACCTAGCTTTTCATCAACGAAAAAACATAGCTTTCCACCGTTTGATTCAAGATCAACCATTCCAAGACCAGAGCTCCTTCCCACGACTTGAAGAAAGAAAGAAGAAGATTAAGGTAAACCCTAATCTTGTGTACATTGGTTAGGTTTGGGTTCTGGGTTTAATTGGAATTGAGGTTATTTGTTATGTTGATAAGGTGAGAGGGTGTTTGGTAAGAGAAAATCCGTTTTGTGACTTAGGAGAAAACTGTTTGTGAATTTAAGAGAAAAAAAATGGCCCTAAAGAAGGGAAAGACCACTTATGAGCCTATTAGGATGCTACTACCTCCTTAAAACCCGATTAAATTCCTTTCAAGTAAAGCCGAGGAAGTGTTCAACTTCTTGAGCGTTTGCTCAACTATACTCGAGAGAGGTTTTAGGAACAATAGCACCAATTATTGCATATTTATGCACACTAGGTAGAACTGGAAACACTTTTGCGTACATCTAACACCTAGGATGTGGCGCCCCAAATCCGGGGGTCCTGTTGACAACCCGTCAACCCGTGGAATTCCTGTGGATTTCAGGTGACTTTATACCACACTATTGTGTCCCATTTATAGGGATCCATATTTTAACAAAAAAAGCAGGCAAAGTCTCATTTGTTCGGGGAGCTCTACCTAACATACAACATGTATAACAGTATAATCATAAACCATCCAGGGTCTCGGTAGAAGTAGTATTGACCCCATAGGGTCCATCTGTCCATATCCTCAATATACATCCCTTTACCGGGACCCATTCATTCACATTTAAATCTAAAATATGAAAATTAATTCACGATCATGAAGTCAGATGTGACTCTTACCATAATTACATGCAGACTATTTGGAATGGTAGTCCCCGAAGAATTTAGTTCTGATTCTTTTGCTTACAAAATATTCTTGCAAAAATGTTACTCGAGAGATGTGTAGAGCGCACAATGAACCTTTATTCTTGTCGCGGCCTCGTCGGAGCGTCGTCTCCACCATCACACCCACATTACTTGAAGGGGGTCCCAGCGAGTGGCTTGATATGGTGAAAATTATCCTACAGCATTACCCCCACCTAAAATGCACATGCAATATGACCATGAAAATGTCTAATGCGACCGATACTTAAATAATGCGACCCATGTGGAATATTCGTGTCGGGCATGAGATGAGACTCCTCATGCTCACGAAACACGCTGATCCCCAGTGACTCCCTCACTGCGTGCCAAATTAAGCCCAGAAAAACGGGATCATTGGTGTTCGCAGTGGCTTAAACAGATGGACAACCCTCGATTTTAATTTATCAAATCCAGCAATGTTGTTCATAGGCCCGCGTCTTTGAGTCACAGCGGTTTGTCCTGCATTCCAGGCATTTTACGGGCTTTCATCACCGATGATAATGTCTAACCACATATAAATTTGGGTCTTTCACCATGGGGGGTATTAACCCCATCTTGCTACGCCCAAACACATGTGATTTATATTTATTATTGTTTTACTCTATTAGTAGTCACGATTTTGGACGTCGTCTAATTTCCAGCTCACCACACATTCACAGAGATGGTGAATAACGTACCATGCACCACACCCAGGCAGCGTGATGTGATCGTGCATATGAAATGAAATCGAAGAAAACCCAGAAGCCATTACATGGCCTTGAAATTTAAAAATATTAAGTAAGGAGAAGATTGCCTGTGTTTTGTGGAGTTTGACCAGCTTAGTGCGAGTGATGCTCGTCTTAATTTCAATGCGTGGGCCAGAAGCTTTGCCTTTGCTCGTAAAACATGCGATTAGATTCATAGTAAATCTTAAGAGAGAAGCTAGAGCTTCTCTCTACAGAAATTTTTTTCCTCTTAGGCCCTCTCTCTCGAGTCTCCCCCTCTCCCTTTCTTCGCATGACTTTCTTTTTCATCCTTTTTTTTTATACATGGCTCAGTTGCGCCATGTGTCATTCTTGTCGAGTTCGTTTCTACCTCAAAATAATTCATTCTTTAAATATCAGTTTATTTTTAAATGAAGCTTATTCAATGAATTCTAGCGCAGAGATTTCGTCACTAATCTCTTCCACGGAAGTTACTAGCCACGACTTATCACCCGAGAAAATCCTCAAAAATATTCGAGCATCTCAGAATTAAGCGAAACTTTTAAGTCCTTTGGATTTAAGCGAGGCAGATCCAAGCTGCCTGATCAGTTTCATCATCCGAGAGATATGAAATTTTTACGAGAACCGCGGCAAGTGCGAAAATTATTATTATTTTGTCATTTTTGAAAATTTCTAATTTTCGAGTTTTATTTTCCCCCTTAGCGAGAATTTCATCACGAAATTCACACGTACTAACACACCTGAACACATGCATATGCAGTAATATTCTAATGCCAAATATTAGACCACGCACCTTCGTCCTCAAATAGGAAAGGATATGTGGTCCTCATCGTGTCCTCGTGTTCCCACATTGCCTCCTTCACTCCTCGATGTTGCCATAACACTTTTACTAACCGCACGGTCTTGCGTTTCGGCTTTGTCCAGGCTATCAAGATACCTGCGGTCCACTCTCGAAGTCTATCGAGTAGACTTAGGAGCATGTAGACATGAAACACCTCATGGACACCCGATAAACTCGGTGGTAGCGCCAACCGATATGCAACTATGCCCACCCTCTTGAGTACTTTGAAGGGCCCAATATACCTCGGATCTAGCTTCCTTGCTTGCCGAATCTGACTACTCCTCTCTTAGGCATCACCTTCAAGAAGACGTGATCACCCACCTTGAACTCTAAAGGTCGTGTCGATGCATCGGCGTAGCTCTTCTATAGCTGGCGGGTGAGAAGGCAGCTTTCAAAATCAAATCTACCTTCTCGGAGGTGTCTCGGGTAGAATCCGGACTAGTGATGGAGTGCTCCACACCTGCAATCGGCTCGTCGAGGATCGACATGGCCTCCCATATAAGGCCTCCCATATAAGGTCTCATAAGGTGCCATCCGAATACTCGTCTGTTAACTGTTGTTGTAGGCGAATTCCACTAAGGGTAAGTGCTCATCACAGCCACCCTTAAGATCCAGGACGCATGCTCGCATCATGTCCTCTAAAACCTATATGGTCCTCTTCGACTTACCATCTTCTGTGGATGAAACGTCGTGCTCATTGTCAACTGTGTCCCCATAGTCTTTTGGAAACTCTTCTAAAAGTGTGTTGTAAACTAGGATCACTGTGCGACCTGATAGAGAGCTTGGCACTCCATGTAGGAACAATCTCACTAATATATACTTAGGTAGAATTCACTCGAGTGTGAGGTCATGCAGCTAGAAAGTGTCTGCAGGCTTAGTGGCCAGGTCCGCTCCTAACCCATACGGCATCATGCCTTTCAACGTGTCGTGGAACACAAATCCATCGTGACATGCTCCTTCCGCTCGATTTTCCGAGGCTGAGTAGCCACTGGTAACCGGTGCTCGACCTTTACTTGTTGTCCGCGTGAGACACCATGATAATCTCCGGCGATAATAAACCCCGGTCCTGCCAGTGTCGGCAGCGAAGATCCGCAGTACATATTAAATGCACTTTGGATACAACAAAATTGATGTGATGGAACTCCTTGAGGATATCTTCTTTCTGTCGATTGAGTTGAGGAACCCTGACCCATGCCTTATCACGAAGACTACCATCTGTGGATGGCCCGGCCTTCGTCACATGTACGCAGCGATTTTCGGTCCTTGATGGGCGATATCTCTACGATGTCTACAGGTTTCGATCCACGCCTGCTAGGTAGGGATGGCGTAGCTACCCGAACTCCCTAACTCCACGAGGCGATCATTGTATTGACCTAAAGCGTCACGGTCTCGAGCATCTACCGCTCACCGGGAAGGCTGAGTGCCGTGTCGTGACTTGGTGTGGCGTCATCCGCTACATTTTGCCTTATAAGGATGGTAATCTGAAGTGAGTCATAATCCTCGAATGCTCTCCATCATGCGCGCCTCATGTTGAGGTCGTTGTGTGAAGATATACCTCGGACTCTTGTGGTGAAAATACCTCAGCGCTCACCATACGGATAGTGGTGCAAATCTTTAAAGCGATGGCCCGTGTGACGACTCGGATCATGTGTAGGGTAATTCTACTCGTTCTTTGTTTATGCGGAACCACAAACCCGACCTCCGGATTTGCATCAAAGACACATCCTGATTATTCGTCCTTGGAAGGCATCACGATACACCGCCTTACCTTTATCCACATTAAAAATTTATCATAATAGGAGTGAAGTAAGCCTCCTTTTTAACTCTTGGAATGCCTTCTCCACCGCAGTCATCCTCGAGCTTGACCGCCAGATTCGATCTAGTCTTAAGTCTTTCTTTAGCCCAGGAAGAGTACCACATAAACCTCATGTAATACCACGCATTCCTAAGCTGCGTATCACCGAAAGATGACTTTAGCTCTCAGGAACTCATATGACCTCTACGCTACGGGGTCTAATAAAATTTATAAAATATTTTTATATGTATTTTGTTATTATTTTTATCAAATTTAAAGTGTTTAAAATATTTTCATGAATTTTGATTTTTGAACCATTTATATTTATGGATATTTTTAAAATATCCATTAAGATATTTATGATTTTTCTATTTTCCTTTTTTGATATTTACGTCAAATCAAAATATATTTTTCATATTTTGATCGTTATTTATAGATTTAGAACAATATAGATTTGAGTTTAAAAAAAAGAATAAATATATAGCGAAGTTTGAGTGATGTGATATGTCCCGTGTTCAACAAATAAAAACTTTAATTGTTTTTTAATAAAGTTTTTGAAAGCTTAATCTCTTTACAATAGTAAATTGTCTGCATTATTTACAATATGTGCTATTATTTAGAACTTTAATACTTGTAATCGTTCCCAAGTAAATTATCTAAAATATTATGTTTGGATAAAACAATTTATTTTTATCTTTTCTAATATTCTATTTTGAAAAGAGAATTGTATTATTTAAAGATCGTAATAAAACAAAAACAAATATTTGAAGAATGACCCAGGCAATAGTATTAAAATTTTAAAAAGAAAAAAATCATAAAATATAAGTAAAAAAAAAACCACTAACCTAAAATATTAATTTCTCTGAATATCATGACAATTTGAAAAAAAATATGGTGGTGTCTTTAATTTGAAAAAGAAAAAATGTGAAATTAGTTAAAACTATTTATAATATATATGGTGGTTTGGAGTTTAAGTTCGGTTGTTCGGTTGTCACCACTAAGCGCAAAAGTGAGCCAAATGTGTCGGTTTTATAAAATTTCAAACCAATCCAAACCTATTAATTTTAAAAGCCAGTAGTTTCGAGTTGATTGATTCGGTTTTGTCGGTTTTGATGGTTTTTGGGTTTAGGAGACACCCCTACTTTATTCTCTAATCACTATATTAAACTCGATTCGATAAATTTCTTTCTTTTAAAAAACCTCACGAAAATTAATATTTTAAGAACATGGACAATATCTTACAAAATAATTTTCTATAAGAACATATTTAACTAATAATATCACTTATAAATATTTAAATTATTTTCCATAATAATTTAGATTAAATATAAGATAATAGTTTCTTTAATAGATATTCTTTTAGAAAAAAATTTCAGTCTTAACTTATTTGTATGAGAAAAATTTTAGTATATCTATTTTTTAAATTAATATTATCTTTATCTATTTAAATTTATATTATTTTTAAAAAGTAAAGTGGTCATAAACTCTAAAAATAAATATTTTTTAGAGATAATATCTTCCATATTGACATCTTTAAAATTGTATTAATATGATAATATCTTTATAAATATTTAAATTATTTTCATAATAATTTTATTAAATATATAATATAATAAATTTTATGCGAATATTTTGGAAAAATCAGCAAACTCATTTATATAAGAAAAATTTAAGTATCTCATTATTTTAGATTAAGGTATCTATCACTTGAATTTTTAAATAATTTGAAATCTTGCATATTTTAATGTATATAAATTTTCAACTACAATTTTACTAGAAACCTCTATTTCAAAAAAAAAAAAAAAAGTTCATATTTTTAAAATTGTCTCTTTTGGAATATATGCCTAATAAAAAGTAAAAAATATAAATACATAAATAAATAAAATTGTTTGATTTTTCTGTTTTAAAATAAATATTTTTTTAAAGAATATAGAATAATCTCCTAAGGAATATTTCCTATTATTGTATGCTAAAATTATTAATATCTTTTATAAATATTAAAATTATAAATAGAAATTTATTTTTTGTGATTTTTCTTGTGTTGAAGAAAATATAGCCGTGTGAAGGCTCCATCTACGATAAGAAAAACATAATTCCCCCTCTTTTCTTATAAATTAGAAAATGAGTCGAAGAGATACCTTAGAAACTGTGAAGAAGAAAGAAAGAGACTACCAGTGATGATAATCTAACATAAGAAGTGTCAAGATTACAGTAAAATATTTGCTACGATTTAGATCGTATGCAAGCAGCATACCTTAATCTCCCATCCTCGATTAATTTAAAACCCACTTGTATCGTCGACATGAACTCCGGCGGTTGGACTCCTTTATCGAGTCCGCGGAAGAAGAATTGATTTGAGTGGTGATGGGTATCCTCCCCAGTGAAAGCGTTAACTGACAATTACAGATTCTTGCCATGGGTTTTGATTATAAGGGCTATAGGTTTTGTTTTTATGATTTTACGAGGTTGATGACTACAAAGATCGTGACATGTGACAATTTGAAAAAAATATTAAAAAAAGGGTGATTAGTAAATGTTGTCATAGTTTTTATATAATGAAATAATATATTTTTCAAAGTTGTTGTACTATCACTAATCACGTTTTTCTTTGAATGAGCATCTAGATATTAGAAGATTTTTTGCCTCAAAAAACAAAAAAATTAGCGTTCACTCACTCAAAAATTGGCCAAAAAAACTCATTTTCCCTCCATACGAATTTTACATTTATTAAATTATAAATATATTTATAGTTAATAAAGCACAACTG
Organism: Tetrastigma voinierianum; assembly: GCA_016808115.1. NCBI lineage: Eukaryota > Viridiplantae > Streptophyta > Magnoliopsida > Vitales > Vitaceae > Tetrastigma > Tetrastigma voinierianum. Next base: position 525,420 of record JAEQBH010001881.1, read on the forward strand.
TATAGGCAATTTGTTATTCCTCAATATTTTGTATTTTTCTCATCTTGCAATTACAGTTTGATTCATAATTTTGTTTTTGTTTTTTATGTAAGTATTAGATCAAAGTTATTATTGTTTTTTCTAAGTATGATTATATGATTTTAAAGTGTTGAAAGTTAAAAGCAAAGAGACAATGATGCGACATCTTCCGCAGAAAGCTCATAAGAAGGAGTTTGCGTGAATCTAATGAAAATTCTCATGAGTTGTCCGATCATGAAGAGGCCTATGAAGATGCAAATAGTAAGTTCTCAATTATTATTTTATTTTGTTATTTTGTTCTTCTTCCAAATCTATAGAAACATGTCTACATCTGCTCTTTGTTATTCTATTCTCAATTATTTTTAATTCATGTATTAGAGGATCACGAATAATAAGTTCTCGAGTTAATTATTTTGTTCTCCATATTAAACTTGTAGAAAGCATGGGTTTGGCAAAATTTGACACAACACGTGAACACGACCAGTCCCGACACGGTTTTTGCGGTGTGGGTTGAGTATATCGTGTTTAGATTAAGTATTAAGTGTTAATTTCCTTCGCATGTTTTAATAGATGGGTTATATTTGTGTTGACACCTTTAACATGAATTTGACTAGAATTGACCCGTTTAATTATTATATTAATTAATTAACCTGTAATATGTTATTTATGTTAAACATAGATTGGTAATTATAGTTCCTATTAATTTAAATAATAAGAATTAATAAACATATTAAATTTAATGAGTTATTTGTGTTAAACATGCATGGATGATTAATTATAATTCTTATTATTTTAAAATAATCAAATTAAAATGAATCATATTCATGTTGACTACCTTTATTTACGAATAATAAATGAATTGAGTTTGGGTTAGCGAATCATTGACACATTTTATTATTTATCGGGTTTGGGTTGTGAATGTTGACCACGATCATAGTGACAATCGACATGAACCGACCCATACGACACAAATTGCCACCCTATATTATATATATAATTTTTGCATCTTTCATATTCTTTACGAATTTTTGAGGCATCCTTTTATTAATAGTTCTGAGTCTTTTTATATTCAAACAGCAAAGGTATATTGTTTCAACCACCAGCAAGCCTTGTGTAAGTTTTGATTATAAGAAGCATCATTCTTATTCTATCAATCTATGAAGATAATTTGGGTAAACGTATTCTCAGGTATTTTATTAAGACCTAAGCATTTTAATGTTGTAACATAATAGATAAATCTGAAAGGGGTAAGGACATAAGGTCGCATATGAAAATGCCACATACTTCTGGGACTATTTCATATGCTCGAAGAATTTGAAACTTAGAGAGGTATTAATTTTTACTATAAAAATTTTATTTTCTTTCCCTTTGAATTATCTGATTTTGAAATGTTATTTATTTATTTGAAATTGAATTGAAGTGATGATTAATTTTGTGTTTACCTACGGGTTTAAAAAATGGGCGTCAACGAAGCCCAGAATAAAGATCTTTTGAAGTATCCACGAGCATAAAGATGGATCGCATGTATCTTCGGAATCTGCGTGACTTTAAATGCAAATTTATTTTCTTAGTCTTTGATTATTTTGAACAATTCTAAATTCTTAGTTGATATTTGTATATATTGAATTCATTTTGTAGGAAAAATTGAACAACTTTTAGCGTCGATGAAGAAGGAATTAGAGCACGAAGCGAATGAGGCTATGTTTGCTAAAAAGAAGATCTGATTTACGAAGTCCTTAGATCGAGATAAAAATGAGTCGTGTCAGGAATGGGTTTTGAAAATCAGTCCCAAAATGCTTGAAGAGGCTAGTGACAGATGAATGAGCCAAACAAAGGAGCTTACAGCGAGTTGCAATTTTGATGGCTCCGGAGTAAAAAAAAAATAACATATATTGTTACTAGGCGTGATGGTGCCTGGCAAGAAGAAGTTGCGATTGAAGAAATACTGCTTAATTTAATTTATAGTTTAATATTTTATTTTATTTTATTTTTTTTAGATATCGACATGTGTTGAATTTAGGCATGCGAGATAATGCCTTTGATATTATTTAATGGCATAGCTGTTTTATTTTTAATTTATATCGTTATATAAGCGTTTTTATTGATAAATTTAAATGTCTTATTAATACTCTTATTTCGATATACATATTTTATTAAATAATTTCTCTATTTCAATTAATATAAATATCATATAATTTATACATATATTAATTACTTTAAACGTAGGTAAAGATTAATAATAATGATAAAAATGAAAATTATATGTGTAAAAAGGATGATGAATATGACATTTTAAATGTCTAATACAATTGTTTATGACAAATTGTCATAAACATGAATATCCGCAAGCGTCGGTAATAATATCATAATAAGCCAGATATCGAGCGATTGTAAGTATCAAAACGTTATGTAAACTACCTGATAAAATATATTAATTGCGATGTATTCTGACATATATTAACGTTATGGTGAGTTGTTTATCGACACTTAAGCGTAAGTAGTACTACTCGTAATAAACATATATAATGACATTTTGGAAGTATGAAACATTATACTTGAACAAAACGCGATCACGTATCATTTGTGGATATATATTATGACACGTAATAATGTTGTAATTGGAATATTTAACACTTACAAATGTCGATAATAAGATTGTAAAGACTGATATGGCGTGACTAAAGAAGTATCGAGCATTATATTCAAACAACACTACCAAAAATGTATAACATCACGATTATCTGATAGCGCGTAATAATGTGTTGTGTGAATGGATGTCACAACACTTAAAAATGTTAAGTCTATATCATAATAAGCTATCTGCGGCGACATTTAGAGTGTAAATAGCATTATACTTAAGCAACCGACAGCATGTTATTATAGCGATGTATTATGACACATTAATTTAAGTAATATTTGGATTTGCTAACACTTAAAAATGTCTTAAGGTCTATCATAATAAAGCGATATGGTGACATAAAGTAAATAAGTATATTTAAGTGACGTAATAACATGTCGTATTTCTTATGTATTACAACACATATTGAAAGTTTAACAACACTTCAAAATGTCGTACGATACGTCATGAAATGCGTATCTGACATTTGCTTCTTTTCGGTGTTATAGACCAAAGTGACATTGGCCTAGGCAACATATAAGCGACGTTTTGTAAAAATGTTGGTATAAAGTTAAAGTGATATTTTTGCCTATTACGACATAAGTCAAACGTTAGATAAAACCAATTTTGTTGTAGTGAATATAATAACAAATTATACTATAAATTAATAGTAACATTCGATGAAGCCTAGCTATTCCACATTTTTTGGGCATGTTTGAAACTCCATACAACAAATTTCAAAATTTTTAAGTAGAGCCGAATTAAGGCTGAAATTGTTGATAAATAGCTCAAAAATTGAGTTTTAGACGGAAATAATGTGTTTGTAAAAAAAAATTATTAAGTTAGTTTGGATGCCAAAATAAAGACTAAACCTAATCGTGATGCTGCTATGCAATGGCGTGACAGTGGATTTGCGAAAGTCGCTAACCGACCAGCGATAGTGCGTGCTAAAGTGCAGTTAGCAATAATGACTATATGGCCATGAAATATTATGTTTTTTCCTTAGGGGTGGCAGATAGTGGAATGAGTACTTTACTTTCCCTACCTAACTTGCTTCTTCTCTAAAGCATGCTTCACATGAAATATTATGTTTTTTCCTTACGCATACTTGATCCACCTTAATGTTAGGCTTCAGAACATCCAACCTAAAAACTTTTCACCAGATGTATTATTTCTCTTTATGGATTATTTCCATAGCTGTAAGTAGGAAAATGATTTAGGAGTCAACAGTTGAATATTTAGTTCACGGGGACATTCATCATCCAAAAAGCATTCTAGCATAACAGTAATAACTAAAATCTTAAAGATCTTGAGCAAGGTTCAATCCCTCTATTGAAACTTCTTTTGGATAAATTCAAGAACATGTGTATAGGCCCATTGTCATCCTCATTCTATCTTGATAAAAAATTAAAATTTTATTTTTGAAAAAATAACTACCTTAAATGAATACATTTTATGAATACCATATAAAATTGTATAACATAATTGAAGAGATAGCTTTTTTAAAAAATTTATTTTATGTGATAAATATGAGAGAGAAAAATTAAACCAATGTGCATGATCACCTTCCATCGCATGCACTTAAATAGTTAGCCGACACGTGATACGATCAGTTATATTTGGTGACTCAGACCTGTAATCTCTTGATTCTACCAGTAGGTGTAGAGGTGAAACAACGTATGACATATTAACATTATTTTTCATATGCTTTAATTACTGATTACAATTATCACATACCTTACATATCATAGAGATAGAGGTCATATCATAATCAATTGATATTGTGATGTTTATATTAAGAAAATGTTGGGAAAACCTCATTCTCCATTTTTAGCTCAAGCTCTAATGATTTTGTTTTTAGGCTTTCCTCCAAAAGTCTTTTTGGCATACACGTATGTTTTACATGAAGTCTCACTTATCAGGAGCTCATCACATCAATTATTAGGAAACCTCATAGACCCATCCTCATCTACATTAGTATTATATTGACCACTTCGAGCATAAGCTTTGTGGTTTTGTTTTTAGGCTTTCCCCCAAAAGTCTTTTTGGCACATATGTATGTCTTAAATGAAGCCTCACTTGCCGGGAGCTCACCACAACAATTATTGTGAAACCTCATAGACTTATCCCCATTCACATTGATATTATATTGTCCACTTTGAGTCTAAGTCCTCCTAGTTTTGTTTTTAAGCTTTTTTCCCAAACGGTCTTATACCAATTGGATATTGTCTATACTTATAAACTCATAAACCTGTGCATTACTATCTGATGTGGGACTTTGGGCTCACACCCAACAGAAACAAAAAGGTATTTGTAATGGTTTATATAAAAAAATGTGCCAAAAGATAGTATATGCCGCTACAGAGAGATATATAGGGCATGTTTGGTTCTTGTTTTTGAAACTTGTTATTGAAAATTATTTTTGAAAATACAAAGAACGTCATTTTGATGTTATCTGAATTTACTATATATTTGTTATTTGAATTTAGTGAAGCCACTGGATGCAACCAAGGAACAACAAGATGAGGAATGAGACATATAGTGATCAAGGGCATGATGAAGAAGGCATGTCTCCACCGTCTCCTCCAGTAGCAGGCGAAAATAGGGTGAGCAATTGACAAAATTTTTGAAGTCTTGAGAGCCAGTGAAATCCCGATATCCTCTTCTAGATATGATCGGCGAGGTTCGGCCTTATGCCAAAGCTTCAGACACGTGTCTTTGTAAAGAAAAGGGCAGATAGTGAATAAAACAACTTTCTTGACGCGGTGAGCTCCATCATCCAATGCAAGACCCCAATGAAATATAAAGATCCAGGATCTCCTACCATTTCAGTAAACATTGGGGGAACTTATGTAGAAAGGGCATTATTAGATTTGGGGGCCAGTGTCAATTTGTTGCCTTACTCAGTCTACAAGTAGTTAGGGCTGGGAGAGTTTAAGCCCACTACCATCACCTTGTCTTTGGCGGACAGATTAGTAAAAATTCCAAAAGGGATAGTCGAAGATGTTTTGGTGAAGGTGAAAAAGTTCTATTATCCTGTGGACTTCGTTGTTCTCGATAGTGAGCCAGTGGCTATAGGAGCCAATTATGTGCCCTTCATACTTGGGAGGCCATTCTTGGCTACCTCAAATGCCATCATCAACTTCCGGAATGGATTAAGTGCGACTACGTTTGACATGTGAAGGCACCCCAGATACGGGGTCAGTTGGCAGATCAGCTTGCGAATTCACGGCAGTTCAGTGACTAGATATCACACTATTATGTCCCATTTATCGGGATCCATATTTTTTAAAAAAAATTGGGCAGAGTTTCCTTTGTTCGAGGCTACGTATCTGAAACACATTATAAATATAATCATAACATCCAAAGTCTCGGCTCAAGTAGTAATGACCCCAGGGTCCATGCATCCCATATCCTCGATATACATCCCTTCACAGGGACCCGATCATTCACATTTAAATCTAAAATATGAAAATAAAATGCTTAATTACAGTCCATAAGAGTCTGATCCGACCGCTTTTACCATATTTACATACACGATTATTTATCTGATAGTCAAAAGAATTTATTACAATTCTTTTACATAAAATACTTTTACAAAAGTATTTTCAAAATCCTAAATCGGCCTTAACTCACAAATCTTTGCCTCGTAGGAGCGTCGTTTCCTTTACCTCCTGTGCCAGAAAGTCCTGACGAGGTGGCTTGATGCTGATAGAAAAATTCTCCTACAATGGCTACTCCCTGCCTAAATGCATATGAAATGGTGTACATAAAACATCAAACCATATTCCATATAAATAATGTAATCACCTATGGAATGTTACGTAATCATCACGTAGAGATAAGACTCTCCATGCCCGGCTCCACAGTCAGATTGACTCCTCAGGCTACTGGCGCCAAGTGTGAAAAAGCGTCGGGCTTCAGCCACGACCCTTTTCCAAAAAAAAAGCTTTTTTTTTTGTAATTCTAGACACATTGGATACCCCCAATGCCTACTTATTTCCTTACCAAGTACGTTGTGTAGTATGCATTTGTGGGCCATAGATTTGCAGGTTCTCAGCGGGACGCCGCACGTGCTCTAACATTTTTAGGCTTTCAGATGGTTTCATCTCCTGAAAAACCATATGCTAGGTTTCACTTAAGGGGGTGTCTACTCTACTTGCTTCACCCATTTACACCGCATTACTTTTCATGTCATGCCTTAGTAGTCTCAATTTGGACGTTGTCCCATTTTACTAAGCTCACCATTGAACACCAAACACAGTGTCGATTTACCATGGTCGAACACCAAACACAGTGTCGACCCCAACCATGTACTCACACCCGACTTGAAGCAATGTGACCGTGCATATGAAATACAATCATGCCATTTCATGCTATGTCATGCTACATGAAACATTTATAAATTCCGGATAATTATATTTCCTACATATAATTTCCATTCATCACAATTTCCATGTTAATACATCGTCTGTGCGTAACATGATTTGTACCTACAACAACATATTATTTATTTTTTCCAACAATAACACACAAAATGGCCCCAGTCTCGGACCCGTATAAATGGGGCACCTCTTGGTCCTTCACGGGTTAAATCGCAAATTCTTGTCATGCAAAACACACCCATAAAACCAGAAGACACCCGGTCTCGGAATCAAAACAAACCTCAAACCTGATCGGGACTAGGAAAATAGTCCCAAAAATTCGGCCGATTTGTTGAAAATAGTCTAAATTCCAGCGGAACTATCGAAAATAGTCGAAAATTCGGCCGAACTATAAAACTTGATCTAAAAATTCCTACACTCAGTCCCAAAAATTTGGAACTGAAATTTATGACCTCTCACAGCCTCTAAGAAAACCTCGAGCTATTAAATGGCCTTTCGGCTAAAAATAACCCAAGTAGGAAAATTCCCTACCTCGTGGAGTTTGACGAAACTCCAAGATTTTTGTACTCACACGTAGCTCTCGATGCGTGGACCGGCTTTTTCTTTTGCTCCGACGAAAACCTACAATCTGATTTCCGTAGATCTTAGAGATAAACGAAAGAAGAAAAATAAATAAAAAATTATCTCTCTCTCCTCTCATTCTCCTACACACCCCTCTCCCTTTGCTTTCCTTTTTTTGACTTTTATACTCTTTATTTATTTATTATTATTATTATTATTATTCTTTTCCTTATTTATTTATTTATTTATTATTGTTTTATCTTTCCCATTATTTCCTCCACTTGATACTTGGCTCAATCTGGAGTCATTCACACAAGTGCACCACGTATCATTTCATGTGTCAGGATCTTAGATGTCTCAGCGTGGAAGTCGACTATCTCGAATCAGTGGTCGTAAGTGTAAATTCACACCTTTTTTGTTTGAGACAAATTGGCGGTGAGGAAATCCATTTGTCTGTTCAGACCTAGAAAATTTCAGTTTTCAACAAGTACCGTTTTACCATTTTTCGGAAAAATTATGAATTTTTAAAGTTTCTAAGCGTAATACTGGAACTGTTATTTTCACTTAAGTAGCAAAAGCCTGAGCCACCGGAAGGCAAGGAGCAGAGGGAAGTTTGCCTAATTCGCACAAGTAATGGAAATTTGTTGTGCCAAAAAGCGCAAGAGGTTGATGGAAGTATAGAGAGGTTTGATGAAAGATTATTTGCCTCAATCCTCCTCGGCCTACGATTCCACCCGGCACCTGAAGTGACAGAAAAAAAAAATGGGTTAGGGTGGGCAGTCTCCTGAGTTATGGGGATTCACTCACTTTTTTTAGTTTATTTTATTTTACATTTGCTTTACTCTTTTTCTCTTTAGAATTTCTCACAATTTTAAGTTAATCTTTATTTATATCTCTATTTCATTTTCTGCTTTTTATTTGATTTATTTTATCTTTAGATTTCTATTTGCAAGTTTGTGTAATTTCTGAAACCGGGAGGTCGGAGGTTCGAAGCCTTCAAACACGAGAGACAGAAATTCGCAGCCACAGTGCAATTTCGCGAGACAGCGGAGTTTCGTAGCAGGCTACAATCTTGAAATTCATGTGTGAATTTTCTGAGTGACCAATTCCGTACTGAGATTCAGGACATTTCGCCTTTGTAAAATTCGCAGTCATGAGAAATTTCGCTATTTGTGAAATTTAAGTAAGAGGAATTTACGACCAGATTCATTTTAGCCTACTTGTTTTATACGAACTGGGTTGGAGTGATCTTAGTCTCGTTGGCAAGCTTAGAGTGTAGAATCTAGATATGTCAAAAACACTTTAAATTGATGATAAGACATAAGTTTCAAAATTCTCAAGCGGTCTTCAGAAGCCTCTATTCTCTTCTTTAACTGCAAGTCATAACGATCATTTTGAAGTGATGGAACCAGATAAGTCTCTTTGGAAGCACAAGAGAAGTCTCTATCTATCCATATACATAGTATAGCCATTTTTAGCTAATGATGCCAATAGTGATGATCCTCCAACTCACCAGTTGAAATTTATTCCACCTCCTGGGATGCTTAATAGATGCTGTTTTTTTGTTTTTGTTTTCCATGCTTGTAAGCATGATCATATTTATTGTTGTTCATATTTTGGTTTTAACCTTTTCATCTCTTTTGTTTCTTGTTTCATGTGTCGTTTCCTCCTCGACAAGCAGGGTACATTTCACGAGGAATTATCACTTCCTCCTCAGATTTGTTCTATAACCACATTGAGAATGATAGTAGAATTAGGTTGGGGGGAGGTTAAAAGTGTTCTTTTGTTTTGAGCAAATCACATTTTGAATAGTTGAATGGATTTCTATTATTTTTTATTTTTATTTTTGCAATTATAATACATATTTTAGTTTCGATTACATGTTTTTAGTTTTCTCGGTTTCTTATTTTCCCTTCAGTTTCTCATAAAAATTTTGTAATTCTCGGCTTGCAGTTGGAGAAATTGAAACCTTGTCTGTCTCTTGATTTCAGAGTGGTGCTGCTTTAAGAGTTGATGAGCCCGTGAAACTCTTCTTGTCTTGACCTTTTCTTCACTTTAGGCTATCCACACCTTGTGCACATTAGTTTCAATGTAATCGATATTTGCTTTGCCTCTAAACTTTTCAAAAATCGACCAAGTACCTTTGACCACCTTTAATAGGTTAGAGCCACACAAAAGACCAATGAGTCTTGAAATAAAAATAAAATAAAAGAAAGAAAAGAAAAAGTTGTGACACTTGCCTTGAAACCGAGCTGTCAGAGGGCATATAGTAGTATTCAGCAGGTGTCTATTCTTTGGTTAAAGTCACGACTTTGTTGCTCTTACGGGGTGGATATGGCAGTTTATCAAATTGTAGGTCTGCTGGAGTTTCAAACATTTAAAGTCTGGGAATAAACACGAAGAGTTAGTGGTTGAAAGGAGATCCTTATGACTTGATGCCTAAATAGCATAATTGGTTGGGAGTCATCGGTGGACCCCTCGTTACATGGACATTTGACGAGTTCAACTCCACCCAATTAGGTACCCGATGGGGTGATGGAATCAGCAAATTTATATCCTAAGTTCCTCCTCACTGTAGTAGCAGCTCTTTGCCGGTATAGTGATCTAGTCGAACACAGGGATGGGTTTCTTCGTACAAATGATTTAAGTGAAGTAAAAAATGGTGAATTTGGTTTGGATTTTAAAGGCACGGTAAACGGGGGAGTTGATGGTTTGCAAACGAAGGCCAAATGAAGAAAAATAAGAAAGAACTCCTTAAAGCATGGGACTGCGGGTTTTAGGTCCTAGAGTAATGAAGGTCCAGGGTTCATTTCCTCGCGTTGGGGAGGATGACATATAGTCATCTCCCGAACCGGATCTTCATTTAGCTTTAAAAACTAAACCCTAATAATTTTCCTTTTGATAGAAAGCATTTATGGTTCCTATAGTGAAAATCTATCACCTTGACCCATCCTACAATGACTTCGTAAGGAGCAACTAATGAATCTCAGTGGATCTAATAATAAGCATCCGCTGAACCACAAAAGATTACCAGAAATTGATGAGAGGATGCATCGAAAGTGAAAATATAACATAACTACCTCGGTGTCTAGTAAATGGCAACTAGGATATCAGTGTATACAAAGCCCAAAATACTGTTTGAACCCTAAAAACAGCAAGTATAGGTATTAAAGTACATCAAAAGCTTTAAAACATAGAGTTGAAAATTTGGGAACCAAAATGTCAAAACATAGCTGCGTGAAAATAGAGACCACCGGTAGCCTTCAGATCTGTAACGTGACCATCATGAGGAGGAAGGGTTTAGCCGCTCATCCTCCAAAGTTATCATCATGGAGGTGTTTATAAGAAAATAGAAAAGGAAGAAAATGACGAGAAACTGGGAAGCGAAAGCTTCCAAAGTGTGCAGTGATTAGTTATTCTGAGCCTTGACTCTGGCTTATATAGCTCAGATGAAATTACAACAAACCAAAACAAAGCTATTACAAAGGGTGTAAGGGAAAAACCAAAAGCGGTCGTTTTGGATCAAAAGCGGGCCAGGAGCCAGATTTTGCTATAACACGATGATTTCGTATCATAGCGAAAACCGGTCATAGCGGTAGAAATTCATTATGCCGAGTAATTTTTCGCTATGATAGAAAATTCGACGTGCGAAATTTTAACCTTATTATCTTGTTCATTAATACTGAAACTACTATTCAGCGCTCTATTCCATTTCTTCTAGCTTTGATGTTGATTAAGAACGTAAAATTGATGAAATATATGATGGTGATGTGACTTTGTTATGATTGGATTGACACGTGATTTGGCTTCTAGTTCTACTGAAAACTACAAAAGCGATACAGGTCTGGTGAGGAAAGAATGATAAGGACAGACATGTCAATTGGAGTTAATTATAACGAATTAGTACTGGCGTTAAAACCTTTTAAAATACTAAGGTTAATGCAGCTTTTTGGAATGCTACAATCACACACTGACCTACATTGCTAGTCACTTGGCAATGAAAGAAGAAAGAAAGGAAGGCATACCAAATGATAGCAAATGGTATTTCAAAAGAGTTGTGAAAAGTAATGCCTAACCCTAAGTAAGAATCATCAAAGCCTTGATAACTAACTTAAGAGAATGAATGCCATACAAGTGATATAAGAGGATTTCTTCTCGATAGGTCCTTTGAAACTTTACAAAATCTAAGTGGTTTGTTTGATCGACTCTCAACAATATTTATCAATGCCTCTCTCCCAGACCATTTATACCAGGCTGGCATGCCTAATCAACAAATGGGTAAGACCAGCTCTTGTTCCTGATTTTTTGTGTTGTAGAGTGCGATCTTTGAGTCTAGCTACCCAGAAGTCCGACCTTTGGGGATCTGTTAATTTACTCCTGACCAAGGTGGAAGCAGGGCCTTAAGTCATAGGATCTTCGACCCTGAGCTCTTGAGTTTCACCGGACTTGAATGGTTCGGACTCGGCCTCTGACTTGCTAAACTCCACCCCGTCCCACCCTTATAGCAAACACTAGAGTCGGCGACTCCTGACCTTGATGAAGGTTTAGGGCAGGGCTTTAAAGGCTTTTATTTGTGGCGCCCCAGGCACAGGGTCAGGTTGACTGCCAGAGCAGGCAGGAATGCTCGTGGATGTCGGGGTGGCTTGGGTATTTTCACGAAAATCGGGCGGAGTCTCAGCTGTACGGGGATCTCTTACGAATAAAACTGTATATAACTGTCCCTGAAATCAATATCATGAGTACAAACGGCCGAAGCGGGCCAGTACCAATACAACACTACTCCTTCAATATATATATATATATATATATATATATATATATATATATATATATATATATATATCCAACTATATCGATAGTTTCGAGTTGGTGTTTTACTCTTACTCTGACGCATATTAAAATTAAAGCAATTCTAATACATGTAGAACCATAAAGCCACATTAAAACTCTTCTAAAACTCGATCTCTAGAGCGAGCGTCTCTTCGCAACGCTCTGTACACATGAAATAGTATCCCTCGACGGGGTGAGATAATGCTTTCGGTAGTGGAATCACCTAAGTAGAACACTCTCGCCTAAGTGCATATACGTGCCTGAAATAGCAACGCGTTCGAGTAAATCGTCTCTTGAATGTGTAACTATCATCTCATGCAGAGTCCTCCAGGCTCCCTCACGCTCGCCTAAGCCTCGTATGAGAATTATTATGTTTATTTGTTTGTGGAATGACCCTCAGAATGTATATATATATCATTGGTAAGATCTCAGATTATTCATATTGTTATGGATATCCTCAGATGTATATCAATTGGTAGATCTCGATGATTAAGTATTTTTAGTATGGATATATAGATAATTATCGTTTTTAGACAATATAGAGTAATTTTCTGCAATTTCGCTCGCCAGCTCCCGCTCTGTATGTGTAGGGTCTTGCAGGTCTCATATGGAATAAATGATCACTAATTCGAATTTACAATCATATATGTATTAGATATATAAGCGTCGTATATTCGTAAAGTGTCAGCTACCCAATCGTGTTATGTAATTTGCGTTTCATCACATCAAAATTAGCTCACATGGGCTAATGATAAAACCACGAGCATTTCTACTTGAATTACTAGGCGAACACATTAATTCCGAAATTTATATTCTAGGGAATAGTGAAACCCTCGGTTACTATTCTGAAAAATCCTGACCCAAATCGGTTCACTTTGTGAACCCGAATTTCTGACCATTACAGGCCCCATACATAACACCATTTATTACATAATTTCCAACATACCGTGAGAGCGTAGTATTCAGGTAGGCTGATGGTGTCGTTCGAAGTTTAAAGTCTCATGGTCGATCCGATGTTTTGGGAAATTGGCTTGGCCCCTCGCGGCTCATTCAGCTCAGGCGTGCAATTACTTAATTAAAGAGTAAAACCCAAGTAGGAGAAACCCTACCTCGAAAGTTTAATCCCAAACTCCTTGCATCCATTGTTATTACCACCTTGAAGCCCTCTGTAACACCCAAAATGTACCACCAGCGATTTGACATGTTGAATTATTTTGTAAGCATAATTTGAATGTTTCGTAAGTTAAATGCGAAACATGGAAATGAGAGACCCGAAAATTTTACAAGTTATAAGGACAAAAGTGTAATTTGTAAAAATGGGGTTTAAAAGTCATAATTTGATAAGACTATAGGCTAAAGTATAAATAATAGGAATTGTAGTGTAATTTAATGTGGAAGTTTGGAGGATTGGCAAATAAAAAACTTAGCAAAAGGAAATGGGTTTTGAGAGCTGACAGGCCTAAGAGATTTTATTTAAGACCAAAATTGATGCTCCATTTTGGAAGGGCTAAAAAACGGATGGGAGAAGGAGAGAAGAGGGAAAAGGAAGAGAAGAGAAGAGGAGAAAGAGGAAAGGAAGGCGAAAAAGGTATGGAAACTAACCTTGATTATGGATTCTATATGAGATTTGTGGTATGGATCTTTGGTTTTGTATGGATTTATTATCTTTCCTTTGTTAGGATTTCATCCTAACCAAAGATGTATTAGAGTGGGAGTTGGTAAAACTCAAAAGGCCTGAAGATGATTATAAAATACTCCTTTTAGGTTGGATTCATGATTTAATTGAGTAATTGAGTTAGGGTTTAAGATAAACCTTAACTAATCATCATGTTTGGTTTGAGTATGGGTTATGACCCATATTAGAATGGTTTGGGAGAAATTCATGGAAAGTTTGAAGAAAGATAATAATGAAGATGGAATTAGGTAAATTGAGATTACAAATGCTGAAGTTGGAGTGGTTTTAGCGTAGTTATGGAGTATTAGGTTGATTTGGGTATCAACATATGGAAAAAATGAGAGAAAAGCATACATTATAAGGCGATTTCGGTGGCGTGTACACATGCACCACTGAACATATCTTTGAAGTACAGTTTGGTTTAGTCAAAATTTGGCCAACATGTATGCAGTGCAGACAGTGTTGGTACATATCTTTGTTATATTTTCTATTCTGACCGAGTTTTACGTATTATTTTAAGCGTAAACACATATTTAGCATCAGATTTTGAGTTATTCAAGTGGATAATTAAAATAGACTTCAAGAGAACGAACATCCTCAAATAGGTATCATACATTAAGACTCACAGGGACCAGAAATCACTCAGTGGTACATGTGCAGCGTTCTGCATCGATTTTGAATCACAATTAGTCAGGATTGTTTCGGACGTATCTTGGTCCGATCTTCACGATTTGGGTGTATTTCAGGTTGGGAGGAGAACTCTTAGCACATAGCTTTAAAGTACAAGAACTTGTCACACCCCGATTTTCGGGACGCGAGACCAAATGCAGGACTCTTGGCTGATTTTTTTTTTTTTTTTTAAATGGCGGGCACTGTGGGTATGGCCCATCTTATAAATGAGAATCAAAAAAGAACTACCCTTAGGAGTGGTGTCCATCAAAATCTATACACATATACTAAGTCCCTTTTTTTCAAATACAAAGCGTACTTTTACAAATCTGAATCGAACCACGGAACCTACATATAGTGAACCCTTCTACAAGTGTGTTGGCCCGGTGTATCACCGGATGTTTCTTTGACATCTTCTCTGTACCTACCTGGTTAAGGCTTCGTGTAAGCTTTACGCTTAGTGGAAAACATTTCTTATCTGAAACAATACGGATAACGTGCAGTGTCGAATTTTGAGACATTCAATAATGAACTTATCTGATTACTTGACATCTGTTAATACTTATCACGTGATCTTATGCCTCGGAGACACTTATGGCGAGACTTATCCTTATTTGGATCTTATACTCATAGCACTCATTCTTATCAGGGCTTATACTTATATGTCGGATCTTATACTTATAAGCGAGACTTGTGTAGTCGGATCTTATACTTGTTAGGATCTCCCGAAGAGACCATATCTTGAACCTGTCGATGATCTTATCTCATTAGGATACGCCATTTATACTTATGTTTGTATCGGGACATAAACTTATTTCTATACTCCCATAGAATTCTGAAACTGTCTTATACGGAAGTGTAAGCACGATATTGATATTTAGATCTATCTCGGATCTCGTGGGAGTTCTGAGTCGCATAATTATCTACGGGTTACACTTGTTCGGAAGTGCCGTGGAGTATTCTGAGGTGCAGACATTATCACTGGATTCTGGAACTTAATCTTATGCGGGAGTACTCGTAAAATCTTACTTGATCGAATATACGTCTGATACTAACTTGTGTTGGTATCATATCCCGATAAGTCCTATGTTAGCATTATGCTAGACTTATAAAGAGTACGTGAGTACTCTGGGAGTTTATCCTTGTCTTACGGATCTTCTACTTGTACTACAGAGTTTATTTATCTTACGGAACTTATAGTTGTGTACAGGACTTATTCTTGTCTTACAGATCTTATACTTGTGTTACAGAACTGATTCTTGTATTTCGGATCTTATTCTTTTGCGAAGGTACCCGTAGGTACGATAAGTCGGAACAGATCAGGATCATCGCGTCTGAGTCGGATCGGACTTATCACGGTCTGAGACATTAGTCTTTCGGAATGCGGATCACATATTCATTATACGGAAGTACAGTAGATTACAAAATTTAGTTTATACTTATTTCTGAGGCTTATACTTGCTTTAGATGCAAGGTACCCATGGGTGCTGAACTTATACTTATTTTATTGATCTACGAGTACCCTTAGGTACTCTTGGACTTATCTTGGTGTTGCAGATGCGGGAATTGCAGTGAGTCTTCTTTGGACTTATCTTTGGTATTCTTAGTCTGGGAGTACTTGTAGATCTTCTTTGGACTTATACTTATTCGGATCTCCCATAGAATTCTGAGTTTCTTAGTATACAAAAGTACTGTAGGTACTAGAAATATTACGTGTCTGAAAGTACCCGCAGTCACTGGAAGCGAATCTGGTGCGGTAGGTCTTCACGGAACATGCAGATGTACTTGATGGTACATTCGGAACATATCACAGGTGCTCGTAGGTGCAGTCAGGATCTTTACTATATTCATTTCTTATTCATTATTCGAGGAGTCTTATCCTTATAATTGGTTAGATTTCCCTAAACCATTAATGCGGATAGGTAGGACCTGACCTGATAAGTACTGGAAGGTCTGATCACGGTCCAGTCTTGAAAGTGCCTTCAATCGGAGAGTCTTAGAGTACTAGTGTGCAGAAGCCACGATCGGTGTCGTCCGCGCTGTCGATCTTAGGAAATTGCTAATGTCTTGAAACACGATCGGAGAATCTTGGTCGCACTGTCGGAGGAATCTTAGAGTCTTATCACGTGCCTTCCCATGTAACAGAAGTGCCATGTCATTCAATATCTGGTCTTAGACATTTTTACAATTATATATGTTCAAGAACTTACTATCTTTGTGAGGGCCTTCTTAGCCACATTATGTGTTTATGACATGTTGTCATTTCGGGTTCATATTCATTTTCATCTCATATTCATAGTTCACGCGCCTGTTCATACGGCATTTCCTTATGCTTATGCGATATGAGTGCTATCCACACATCATTCATGTTCTAGTCCCTCTGTGAATCTATTTTTCTTAGGGTGGAATCGATCAATTGGATCATCGAGCTTCAGTTATGGCATTTTCATGCCAACTAGTCGGTTCTGGAATTTTGCGGATAGTTTGGATTATTAATTTTCCAGTGCCTTGTTTTCTGTTGTACTGGTTCTTTGTAACTCCTTTAAAGCTGAGTGCTAAGGGTTCATTTCGATTGGAATCACCCCAGATCGAACCATAGGAACTCAACTTACGTTAGATCAATCGAATCCTCATAGTCAGCGATGCATAAGATGGGCTTGCACATAGCCCCACTTTGAGTGAATATTTGGGCTATCTAGAGTCATATTTTGGAGATACTTATAAATATTGTTTGTTCTCCTTGAAGTCTATTTTAAGTGGCCACTTGAATCCTCCGTCGGATAGAAATGAGGAGATTATGCTCTGGCGGTCGAAATAGGAAAACCAAAGCGGGGTTGTGCAGTGCATGTCTAACATGCTAGGTGAGTTGTAAAACGACGAGCAGAAATTGAAGCAAGTACAAGCTCAAATTGTCTAGGTCGATCACGAAAAATGCCCGAGTCATGTGTTTTTGTTCCATTCTTCCCATGTTTTGATATCCAAATCAATTCACCGCGAGCACACATCGAAAACCATTTCCATTCACCTTGGAATCTCTTTTCTATTCAATTCATCTATCAATTCTTATCATTCTTTCAAAACCTTTCATGAATCTCTCCCGATATCATTCTAATATGGGTTACCACCCGTATACAAACAATTACAGATTTGTTAGGGTTTGTTCGAAACCACAACTTCGATTTCCTTTCATTTAACCATGAATCAAACAACGAAAAGGATTCCACTAATTATCTTGTTCCTTGTAGGTTATACCAACCTTAATTTCAAGAAATCTCAGGTTATGTTGCAATTCTATCCAAAACCCTAGATTTAGAGACAAGATATTAACCATAGCCAAACCTTAAATTCCATGTGATCCACTCTAAGAAAATCCATACTCAAAGTAGTTTCCATACCTTAGCTTTGCTTGGTGGCTTCCTTCTTCTTCTCTTCTTATACTTCCTCCTCTCTTCTTTTCTCTTCGTTTTTCCTTCCTGAAAATGAGACCAATTTGAATTAAATCCAGTCACATGCCTTGTTTGGCCCTCAAAACCCATTTTTAGGTTAGGTTGCTTTATTGCTTTAAGCCCCACAAACTCCTTATTTATGAATACACTTTATTTCATTTGGCCTCAATTTTCTTAATCCATGACTTTTAAGTCCCTCTTTAGACCGATTTACAATTTTATCCTTAATCTTGTAAATTTTAGATTTCTTTTTTAAGTGTTTTAATTTAAAACAAAGCAGTCAAATTACTCTTACAAAAATACTGGCAGCCTTAAAGCTTATTTAGAAGGTATATTTGAAGTATTCTGGAGGCTAGTGTTAACTATGGAAATGAGCCTTTGGAAAATGAATATTTGGCTACTCCCTCGGGTAAAATCGTGGTAGTAGTTGGCATGAAAATGCCATAACGGGTTTTTGGATGATCAGGTGGAATGATTCGATTTCTAAGTAAAGTTGATTCATAGAGGAACAAGAATATATGAATGATGTGTGAATACGTAAGTATTCCTGTATAAGTATAAGTATATGAAATGCCATATGTAAGAGGCATGAAATAAGGAAAGTATAGGAAATGCAATATGTATAAAATATGTTCGCAAACATTAATTTGATATGAAACATGAAAGCAATTGAAATATGAACATGAACATGAAAGAAATATATCATAAAAACATAATGTGGCTAGAAGGCCCACTATTATAAGATAGTAAGTTGCGAACTAAAATAATTGTAAAATTGCCTAAGCCCAGTTATTGAATGACACTTGGCACCTATGTTACGTGGCGGGCACATATAATGCCGGTACTCTGCGATTAGTCTGGCGACACTCTGTCGTGCCCGGCTTTATTAGTAACCGGTACTCTGATTAATTGCCGGTACTCGATTCGTGCGGCGGCACTCTCTGATCGTGCCCGGCACGGTAGTGCCGGTACTCGATTGAGTCAGCTGGCCTCTGATCGTGCCCGACACGTGATGCCACATGCTCTCTAATTAGTCTGTGATCTCTGTCGGTGATTGGCACTCCTGCTTTGTCTTCTGATGCCTCGATCTTTATCTTTGGCCATCTTGATACTTATTATGTGTCCTACTCATTATTCAGTATTGGCTGGTCTAGGCAATCACTTGATTATATGATAAGATTACGAATAATGAATAAGAATAAAGAAATGAATATGGTAAAGATGCGGATATGCCTCACGGTGCCTCTGTATATGTTACGCCAGTACCTACGGGTACCTCTGTATTTTCTCTGTAGTACCTGCGGGTACTTTTGTACAAGTAAAATCTCTGTAGTACCTACGGGTACTTTCGTATCGGTAATATAAGTACAAGTTCTGTAATATAAGTATAAGTACAGTCGTACCTACGGGAACTTCCGTATAATGAATCTGTGTAGTACCTACGGGTACTTTTGTCTACTAATAAGATCTGAAACTCCTACGGGAAATCCGAATAAGCATAAGCCTGTTATAAGCATAAGAAATTGTATAAGTTTAAAGATACCAGCTCTAATATGGGCAGAGCAACTCTGTTTGTTTTGGGATATGTTCTGAATCTGTATAAACCTAGTATATGTATTTGATGTGATACATTGCCTCGAAAGACTAATGTACGTATACGCTATGAGTGCGATGGGCCTTATACGTGATATGATCTTGATGCATTGAGCTTATCGTACCCTACGGATACCTTCTTGGGAATAAAGATCCCAGTAGACGGGAATAAGTTACGTAAAACAAGTATAGGATCCGTCAAGACAAATTATATGCTCTTATAGACAAGCATAAGATCTGAAATGCATGTATAAGTTACGTAATACAAGTATAAGATCACGGAAATCTGAAGAATAAGTTCAATAATACAAGTATAAGTTAAAGTAAGACCGGATATGCCGTAGTACAGAGTATGAATCTGAAGTACGGTATAAGTTTTATTGTACTTGCAAGTACTTAGTATAAGAATAAGTTCCATGATACCGGTATCGTTCCGTAATCTACTGTGATACCTACGGTACCTCGACGAGTAAACTGTAGTATAAGTATAAGTTCTGTAAACTCCTACGGGAGATCTGAGATAGATATAAGTACCAATACGTGTTTAAGTACCTCTGTATAAGCATAAGTTATGTAACTCCTACGGGAGATCGAAATAAGTATAAGCTTGAGATAAGTATAAGTACATGTATAAGCTCAGTACGGCTTATCTGAGAAATGCGAGATAAGTATAAGATACGAATAAGATCAAACCTACTTATAAGTATAAAGTCAGAATCTTATAAGTATAAGACCGGGATAAGAATAAGTTTATTGTAATTATAAGATCCAAATAAGGATAAGTATGCCATAAGTGTAATTCCTGAGTAAATTATAAGATTATTTATAAGTATAAGTTTAGTAAGTAGATAGAGATCACGAAATGACTTAAGTTATTCTGAGAACAATTATGTATGTAAATATGTGATATAGATTCGAAGATTACGATATATATTCTTTGTTATACATTATTTGTGTACATGTAAGATATGTTTCACTAGGCGTAAAGCAGCACGGGTTACAATCAGTGTAGGTATGGAGAAGGGTCTGGCTGTCCGTATAGTTGAGCGACACACGATGAGGTTAAATCAGCGTGGAGTCTGTGACTACGAATATGTAATTGGAATGTAAAGTGTTTTGTATATGTATAAGTAAGTAGGACTGATTATGTGTGTCTAGATTTTGATGGACACCACTCGGTGGTAGTTCTTTTGATTTGTATATAATATTTTGATTACATTATAAGATGTGGGCCGTACCAGAGTCCTGATTCGGCTTTAAAAAAAGAAAAAAAGAAAAATCGGGTAAAGAGTCCCGGGTTCGGTCGCGCCTCGGAACCGATTGGATCATGATCAGATCGGATAGGGAATCGAAGTGTGACACCCTCTCCGTAGAAGCGAGCACCCACTTCTTGTTAGACGGCTAAGCCGGTCGGATCTCTATGATTCTAGAGAAGTCTAACCTTCTCACTCTAAAACCTCCATTTCCGTCTTACGCATCTCCTCCTCTCCAATTCGTTTTCTCTTTTGATGTTGGAAGAAGACAAGCACTATTCCTCTTTTTGTCATTTTACAACTTAAGCAATTCTAAAATGACATTTATCCTTCTTTCAGTTTGACGTGAAACACTATCTCGGCCGTCCATTTCATGCCTCTTTCTCATGCCACTTGGCACATAGTACGTGTTATATCTTGACTTCGTGCTTATCGAAAATCGTTCTGGCACTTGAGCCAGCGTGCCTCAAGCGTGTAAATTCCAAGCTGTCTCGAGTGTGAAATTCGACGGTACTAGCTAGATTCCTTGAGAACGATTCAACAGTGATGAAATCGTTTAAATAAATGGTCGGAGAATAAATTTCAGATTTTTTAACCGAAATAACAATTTTGTAACCGAAATTACGATTTTGCCCTTTTTCCAGAAATTGGAATTTCTCGGGTCTTACATTCGCCATAAACCCCTCGGACCGTGTTCGGGTTTCAAGGCAAAGCGTTGCAATTTTCTTCTTTTTCTTTTTCTTTTTCTTTTCTTTTTCCCTTTTTCACTTCTTTTTATTTCTTTTTTTGGAAGACGCATTGGCCTTAACCACGGGGTCATAACTGTTAAAGGTAGTGTAACACTAGGATGAGTTATTTCAGGTATGAGTTTACTTGCTTGAGTTTTCAGCCTATTATTGAAACCTAATGTGCTCGGTGTGGTTAGATGAAGGTGGGAGAAAAATGGTAAGCGACAAGAGTTCTTGATTATCCACTCAACTAGGCATGGAACCAATCTAACATCAATATAATTGGACAAAGTTTCAATTTTTCAAACCATAGGTTAGGCAAAACACAAAAAAAATGGGTGCAAAAATGGGTTGAAAAAGTAAGTTGTATAGTATGACAGCTTCATAAAAAGGAAAACCAGCAAGCCACTGAACATCACAAAATGGGCTTGCTGAAATATCTTTCAAAACATAAGTGCAAAAAGCCACTTCTTTCCTTTAACTCTCCCCCGACGGATATCTCATTGTCATGATGGGGCTCGGATTAGAGATTAGGGGAAGGAAGTGTTGCCTCCTGATGAGATGTGATCGTTGTTGGATAGGAGACTTCGCAAGCTTTCCATAGGCACCTTATTCACTGGTTGGGCTTAAATAAACAAGTTAGAAGAAGAAAAGAAAGCAGAAATGACGATTTAGACATTTGAAAATTTCACTTTCATAAAAATTTCAAAGTGTTCTTTAAGTTAGATTTAGATATCACGCTCATAATATTCCAGCCCAGTCTGCATGGCACAAAAGCAGGTTCGGATGAAAAAAATTATGAGCGAAACAAAATCGGAGGCAAAACAGTGGGGGTGTAGCAAAAATTTTCGCTATCATGCGAAAATTTCGCTATGTTCTCGGAAATTAAATAAGCGAATTTTTTTTTTAAACTAAAAGAATAAAATATATTTTTATTTTTTTATTTTTTATTTTATTTTGTTTTTGAAAACGATTTTTTTTTTAAGAGAAATTTTTTTTAATAAAAATAATTTTTTAAAATAAAGTAATAAAATAAAAATAAACATCAAATTTTTAAAATAAATAAAAATAAAATAAAATAAAAAGCTCTTGTGAGGACATCGTGCAAAATTTCGTATAATTGCGAAAATTTAGTGAATATTGAAAATTTAGTAGTATTGCGAGTACACCTCTCCTCTATCCTCTTGCTACGGCTTGTATTTCTTTAATCCAGGGCTCCAAAATTTCGCTTAAACTATAAAAATTAATACAGAAAAATTAGGAAAAGTGAAAAAGCAAGCTAGAACAAAACAAAAATTAGAAAGATCTAAAGAAAAATTATAGAAATCCAAATAAAATGAAATAAAACAAGAAAATTACTGACAAAAAGTGGAGGCTTTGTGCTCCCCCGAACCACGCCCTTAGGCCTTTGGAGGGCTCTTTGGAGCCGTGGACTTAGAAATGTCAGGGTTCGGTGCTCAGATCGAGCCGACTTGCCGAACCATCCACTATGCCATCACGGCATAAGCAAGCGCCAAAGTTTTTTTGATGTAGTGGCAAAATTAACATGCAGTGGCCACTTCTTCTAAAGTTTTGTAGAATGGCCCGATGATGGGGTGGCCTTTGTGCTTCAGTGCTTCGGGGTTTTAGGTTGGGTTGTGATGCGAGTGAGAACGAGGGATATGGGCTTGAGTCGATGGAGGGACTCTTGGCGGTGGGCTTTTGGTGGCAGAGGCGTCAGCGTGGGGTTGATTTTTGTGGGAAATGGTTGAAACAAGCTCTTGGGGCTCTTCCGCTGACTTCTTTTCCACTACCCTCCTCGAGTTATAAAGGAAGAGGATTCTTCTTAGTTTCTCCTTGGAAAAACAACATCACACATATCGAAGTTAGGGCAAATCCTTGAAGACAAATTCAATAAAAATCCTCTATAAGCCCACAGTGTGGGCATTGACCTCTCCTACGCCGTAGTGTCACTTTAGCACTCTTCTCTGGTGGACATTCTTGGCGTCGATTAGGTGCTGATGGAATCTTACGAGGTTGTCCCACGTTTATACTTTCAAAAATCATTTTCAGCCCATCCCCAATTTCTTGTTCAAATTGTCTTCCATAGTGACAATTCTCTTATTCGAATAGGCATTAATCCCTTATTCTCTGCCCCGCAAGAGTCATCCACTATACTCAGGGTAAAGGTCGAAAATGGCTTGTTCAAATGGAGGATTAGTGTGGTGGTAGATGTTGAGTTGAAGCATAAAATGGAGGTTCGGGAGGGTGCATACTAAGGTCTTGGTTCCCATGAGAGTGGTGTGATTCCCCCGACTATGGTTGTAAAGTACTACCATATGGTGAACTCATCATTGGTTTATAGTCCCTCCATGGACTATATTCATTTAGGTCATCTCCACGGAGTTCTTGACTTTGCCATGGCCAGTTCTGTAAACCCTCGTAGACATGTATGCAATACGATTGATACTTCTTATACGGATTTCTAATCCTTTGGAAATTCTGCTTGATAAAATGAATGAACACTTGATGACCCGAAGCGATCCTACCTAAAGGTTAGGAGCTGTGAACTAAAACTAATATTACTTGATAATATATACGGAGAAATTCACTAAGACTTGTGATGGGGATCAAAGTGTTAAATCAGAACAATCATTTGCACTTAGGCACCATCCACAGCAATGGCTCATTTTGATTAATGCAGTGAGTGATCGGAATCGACAAATTTATATCCTAAGTTCCTCTATAGTAGTAGCGAAGCTCTTTGCGGGTATAATTGATCTAGGTCGAACACGGATAGGTTTTCTTCGTACAAATGATTTAAGTGAAGTGAAAATGGTGAATTTGGTTTGGATTTTAAGGAGCTTAGTAAAAAGCAGGGGGAGTTGATGGTTGCAAGCGAAAATAAAATAGAAGAAAAATAAAAGAAAAAGAACTCCTTGAAGCGTAGAATTTCTTGGTTTTAGGTCTATAAGGCAATTGAGAGGTCAAGGGTTCATTCCTCGCATTGGGGAGGATGACATATGATCATCTCTCGACAGGATCTTCATTTAACTTTAAAACTAAACCCTAATAATTTTCCTTTTGATAGAAAGCATTTATTTAGCATTTATGGTTCCTATAGTGAAAATCTATCACCTTGACCCATCCTCTGACTGACTCGTAAAAGGCAATAATGAATCTGAGTGGATCCCAATAATAGCATCCAGCTGAGCACTGGAGTCACAAGTATTGATCAAGGATGCATAAAAAGTGAAAAATATAACCCTTAACCTACCTCGATGGCTCGTGAAATGGCAACTAATGGATATCAATGTATCTAAAGCTAAGAATACACTGAACCCTAAAAGCTTGGCAAGTATTGGCCAAAGAAAGTACATCAAAAAGCTTTAAACCTAGAGTTGAAAATTTGGGAACCAAAATGTCAAAACCTGCTGCGTGAAAAACAGGGGAACCACCAGCAGCCTTCAGATCCTGTAACCAGCAACCTTCCACTTCAAGGAGGAAAGGGTTTTAGCTGCTCATCCTCCAAGTTGTCACATCTGGAGGGGTGTTTGCTTTAATAAGAAAATAGAAAAGAAAGGGAAAGAAAATGGAAGCGAAAACGAGAGAGCTGAAAGCTTCTCCAAAAATTTATTGCGAAGTGATTGATTGTTACAAACCTTGACTCTAGCTTATATGGCTCAGAAGCAAGGGAAATTACAAAACAAACCAAAACAAAAGCTATTACAAGGGTAGAAAGGAGAAAACCAAAAGCAGTCGTTTGGATCAAAAAACGAGGAATGACGATTTTGTATGCACGGTGATTTTATTATCATAAGCGAAAATTAAGCTTATCATAAGCGAAAAATTCGCTATCATAGCGAGATTCGGTCATAGTGAAAATTGAAAATTTAGCTGTACGATGGTACAAGCTATGATGCCGAATCTAAGCGTAGCGAAATTTTGGCACTTCCGCCATATTCCATTCTTCATAACAACTCACCATTTCCCATTGCTTTCATTCCATTTCTTCAGCTTTGATATTCTTCATTCTAAACTGCTTTAAAGAAATTGATGAAAACCATATAGAGTGATGAAATCAACAGACTTTGTTATGAGATTGGATTGACACGTGGTTGGCTTCCAATTCTGCAAAAACTACAACGACCTGGAATGAGATCGAAGAATAGTAGGGACCGGGAACATATCAATTGGGTTAGTGTAACAATTAGTACCTGGCGCTCAAAACCTTTTAAAAATAGGGTTCAAAATAGAACTTTTTGGGCACTAATCACTCCCTCAGCATTGTACCCATACAGCACAAAAAGAGTTGTAAAATAAAGCCAGGGTCCTCATCTATTGAGGTTAGTTATTTCGCTATGTATGGATAAGAACTAGGTTGGGGGGAGAGTACAGTTTGGTAGACTATGTTTGAAAGCTAATCAAGTTGACATTTAGGTTTTTGTGGAAGGTTTCAGGTTGATTCTCTAGGAGTTGACACTCTTTTGACACTTGAATTTGCATAGCACACACTCCTCTTGAGATAGTCATTGGGCAAGATTTTGATGACTTTTGCTGTAGGTTGGGTTTTATCACATTAGTGATTTTGAAAACCATTTTTTGTATAGATAAATATATTTCATGCAGTTTTGATTGCTTTATTCTTCCTTCATTTGCTAAGGACTAGCAATGTGTCGATTAGAGAAGTGATTACTACCCCGAATAGTGTTATTTCATACCCATTAACGGTCACGGGTTTAGCATTTTTTGCATAGTAAGCGCATTTAATTGGCCGGATTGCATGTTAAGGACCTAGCGATACTCGATCTGAATTTTGAGGCAAGTTTTGTTGTTTTCACAGGCTATATATATTGAAGTTAGGTATTCAACACAAGCATGAAGAAATCAATTGGAATTTAGAGCTTCAGTGTAGAAAAATGGCAGAAGCAGAAAGCCTTACCAATTTCGCAAGGGTTGCGAAATTTTGCAACCCCTACGAAATTTCACAGGGCTGCAAATTTTAAATGATTCGTAGCCTCTTGAATTGTATTGTCCTATTGGCCTTTGACCTTCTTTTTGGTTCTCCCCATTTTGTCCCTTTGTAATACTATTCAGCTTTGTTTTAGTTTGGTAATTTGGCATTTTTGCGGTATGGGTTGAAAAATCCTAATATGTAGACTTTGCGGAGGATTTTCATTATTGAATTTTTGGGGTTTTGGGAAGCTTGCGACGTAAGCTCTCGGTTTTCTTTCATTTTCTCTCACTTTCTCATTGCGAACGATGATGATAACTCGAGGAGGATGAGTGGCTAAACCCCCTTCCTCCTTGAAGTAGAAGGCCAATGGGTGAAGGATCCTAAAATAAACTAAGGGTTTCCATGCTTTTCACGCATGTATTCACTGTCATTACTGTTCCTCTCTTCAACTTTAGGTTTTTGTCCCTTCGAATCACCTTGAATGGTCAGTATTTGGTAAGCTTTCAGGCTCATTGGATGCTTAATGCTAGATCCAGTTATGTTCATTAGTTATCATTTATAAGCCATTGGAAGGTGACTCAAGGAGACTTGTATTTTCACTGATTGAGAGCATTAATGAGCAGTGAATGCCATTTTTAAAGATATGTAACAGGGTTAGGTTTTATAGCTAAATGAAGATCAGGTTCGAGGATAACTGTATGTTATCCTCCTGTATGAGTACTGACTTTGAAACCCCTCATTTGCCTAAAAGAACCTAAATGAATATACAAGTATTTGGTAAGCTTGAATGCCATTTTCAAAGATATGTAACAAGGGTTAGGTTTTATAGCTAAATAGAAAGATAAGTTGAGGATAAATATATTTTATCCTCCCTCAGCAGTAATAACACAGAAACCCCCTCATTGCTAAGAACCCTAAATGAAGATCACATTCTTTCTTCAACTTTAGGTTTTTATCCCTTCGAATCACCTTGAATGGTCAGTATTTGGTAAGCTTTCAAGGCTCATTGGATGCTTAATACTAAATCCAGTTATGTTCATTAGTTATTATTAATAAGCCATTGGAAGGTGACTCAAGGAGACTTGTATTTTCACTTACTGAGAGCATTAATGAGCAGTGAATGCCATTTTCAAAGATATGTAACAAGGGTTAGGTTTTATAGTTAAATGAAGATCCGGTTCGAGGGATAACTATATGTTATCCTCCTCAGCCTTGAGTAACAACTTTGGAAACCCTATTTTCAGTAAGTCAGGTGAGGAGGATAACTATATGTTATCCTCCTCAAGGCGAGGTAACAACCTGGAAACCCCCTCATTTGCCTAAAAGAACCTAAATCTAGTGTCCTAATACTTTAAGGGACCTCTTTCCATATTCCAATCAATTTTATTTTTAGTTTTCAACCATTACAACCCATTGTTTTTATCAAATCCCAATATGAAATATCAATCTGGTGGCTTCCGGTATTAGCCATTCCACAAAGAAAAGCAGTACTGTGGAATAATCACAGAAACCACTATACTGCCATTAGCAATACTGTGATAGGAGGTAACAAGTATAAATTTTGTTGATTTAGGATACCTATGGGCTGCGAGATCAATGCTTCGGATGCCTAAGCGTCCATTCTCCTTTAATACCGTTATATTTCCCCATCTTGCAAGGCGGACCTTTTTCTTTTTCTTTAGAGAGCTACCCCAAATGAAATCCTCACCTTTTGGTCTATGTTGTTGCAAGAACACAGGTAGTGCGTGGATTACGCCAGATGCATCTCAGTGTAATTGTGAGAACTAACTTTGCTAAGATAATCTAGCTTGCAAGGGTGAGTTACTTTGATTTCCATCCTTCCAATCCGCCTTCTATGCGATTCAGTAGATGGTGGAAGAGGCCCAAGTTTGTCTTCCCATAATGGAGGGGACTCCAAGATTTTTCTCTAGTTGAGCCTTCACAGGGATCCCCAAGGCCCTGGATATTTTTTGCTCCCCCTCTTCATCAACCCCAGCAAAAAAGGCAATACTTGACTTTTTAAGGCTAATTTTTTGACCCGAGACTGCACCTAACATGTTTATACCTCCCGCATTGGCTTGAATTTTCCCTTCCAAGGCCTTTGAGAAGTTAAGCAAATCATTAGCAAAGAATAAGTGAGATAAGGGGGGACCATTTTTAGAGAGTCTTATGGGTTTCCATCTCCCTTCAAGAACCGCCTGATTAATGACGTGGCCCAAATTTTCCATGCAGAGTACAAACAGGTAAGGACTTATGGGATCACCTTGTCTAATCCCCCTTGTAGGTTTGAACCATTCTATGTTTTTTCCATTCTAGATTATTGACAACTTCATGGTTTCAATGCAGTGCATAATATTCCTCTACCAAGAAGGGGGAAGGCCAGCCTTTTATACCGTGTCATGAATGAAGTTCCAATAAAGCCAATCATAGGCTTTTTCCAAGTCTAACTTTATGAGCATGAAGTCTGTACCTCTCATTTGTCTACACATAGAATGAAGAACTTCCTAGTAGATTATTTTGCTGTCAATAATCTGGCAACCGGGAACGAAGCTACTTTGGTTAGGGGCAGTTAGGTGCGGCATCAACTCTTTCAATCTAGTGGTTAAGGTTTTAGTTATTGTTTTGTAGCCTACATTACACAAACTTATGGGCCGGATTTGTGTGAGACTTTCTAGGTTGTTTACCTTTGAGATTAAAGCTAATAATGTGTCATTTGAACCTTCCAGAGGATCCCAGTGTTGAGGAAGTTTAAAACATACTCGCAAAGAGAATTACCTATTATCTCCCAGGATTTATGAAAAAAGCCTACATGAAGGCCATCTTTTCCTGGAGATTTGAATGGGGCCATATCAAACAAAGATTTCTTAATTTCCTCCTTCATGAAAGGTCGTTGTAAAGTCCGTAAATGATCCTCGTTCAGGCTTGGGAAACCGTTTGGAATGATGGGCAAAAAATCGTTGGTAGTCTCCTTTATGAATATGTTTTGGAAGTATCCCTGAATCATCTCTTCAAGTAGGGTTGGATCTGTGACCCAAATTCCTTGATTGTTAAGTAGGCCCTGATGGTGTTCCTGTTCTTCCTTATGGCTGTAGCCGCATGGTAAAGCTGTGTTCGATCCCTTGACTCGATCCATTCTTCTCTTGACCTTTGATACCATAGCAATTCTTCCTGTTTCTTATCCCCTAGTGTTATTCCTATTCCGATAGAAATGACTTGTTTAAGATTTTGGTATGATTGCGCGGTGCTGGAAAATAAAAATATAAACAAGCCTTTTCAGCAAAGTGGGCTTTTGGGTTTATATGAAGTTCATAGTCAAAGTCAAAGCAATCCTTCATTTTCTCTTTCTGAAGCACAGATGAAGTCCATTGCTGTGATGCAACACCCAGCATTCATTTGCCTAGAATTTTTGTCAGTAAAGGCAATCCTTCATTTGGAATTTGGATAATCTCTCTTTAAGTTCTTCAAACTTTGACTAGTAGGACATACTTGAAAAATATGATTGCCCACGGCTTATTTATTCCAAGAAACACCATACAGGAACTGATGATTTGTTTTTCCATTTTATTGTCTGCTAAGTCATAAGAGATAAGTGCTGGAAAGTTTCGTGTTTATCTGAACTTTCAAAGGCTATGGTGAGTCAAATGAATATAGTCCCTACAAGTTGGTTGAAATTGCAAACAGTTCAAGTAGACTTCTCTGCATGACAAGTAGACCACCAAAATTTTATTAGTAGTTGACAGGCAAATTCATGTGATCCCTCATGTTGGATGTCCATGTATGGACCCTGTCAAAATGTTCCCTTCACCACCAATTCCATTTTAGATTATTGACCTTGGAGAATATGCTTCCTTTATATATAGTCTACCCATCATAGGGAAATGGCAGCCCACTGCCAAAGATATCTTATTCTAACACATAGCAAAATACCATTTTCTTCCTTTTCCCTAACCATACAAGTTATGGGTTTTCGATTGCCCGAGATCATCAATACTAAGCAAGTTTGCAAGGTTGCAGAGGCCAAACATGTACCAAAAGGCTATTTTACTGTTTATGTGGGAGGAGTGCAGAAGAAGCGATTTTTGGTTCCAATCTCATATTTAAAGAATCCTTCATTCCAGAACTTGTGGACAACGATACACTCTTCAATCTCTAGAGAGGGATAGAGGCCAATCCTATTCAACTCAAAGTAATAATGGACTCTCAAGCTCCTATCTCTAGAAAATTAGTGCAACAACTGACTGGCCGGTTGGCAGCACTTGGGCGGCTCATATCCCGTTTCATAGACATATTAAAACCATTCTTTATCATTCTAAGGAGAGCCAAAAGGGCCTACTGGAATGAGGAATGCGACCAAGCTTTCGTGGTGATCAAACAATATCTTCTTAGAGGCAAGTCGATTCTAAGCGCCCTAAGGGCGGGTGATACACTCTATCTCTATCTGGCCGTGTTAGAAGCCTCAGTAAGTGCAGCTTTATTCAGAGAAAAGGAGAACCAAAAGCATGGAGCTAATATTCTTATGAAGTAAATCTACATTTGGAAGCAAAACTTAGGGTATACCCATCCAAGACAAGCGTGCAGCCCTCTCAGGTGTGGTGGCCAAACTTCGCCTACTTCCCGAAGCACACCTATCGTTGTGACAAATCTCCTTTAGTGAGAGCTAGCATACCTGAGCTTGACCTACTCGGGAATGATGGCGGAGTAGAGTTGAGCGAAGTGAGGTTCGGTGGTGAAAACAAACCTGTAGCTTGCACAAAGGGCGGATATTGGTGGATTTCTTAGCAGAACTACCCTAACTAGATGTGGACCAAGGTAACGCAGGATCCTTAATGTGGGCGGCGGCTTCGCGAATGGGGTACAGGTCGAAACGCAATTTAAAGCCCCGATTGGGGAAAGGATAGAGCAGGCCATACGGCTAGACTTCCCCACATCTAATAATGAGGCGAATATGAAACAATCCTAAGCGGGATTAACCTCGCCAAAGTCTGTATCCTCGAAGAACTCATCATACGCGGTGACTCTCATTTAGTAGTGGGACGGTGAGCGGAGAATCTGGCTTGAGACCAGCGCGTAGTGAGTATCTGCGAGTCTAATTGAACAACGACTAGGGAGTTTTGCAACTTGGAAGCTCGAGCATATCCCAAGGGACTCGAATGAAAAGGTGGACGCTTTGGCAATAGTGGCAGCATCCATCCCGATAAAAGAAACGGTGTTCCTTCCTGTCTACTACTAGCCGGCGTCGTCTATTACAACCAACCAAGTGATTCAGATAGATGAAGCATGCATACCCTTCTTCGCTAACCCCTATAATGCATTATTTGAGCTCAGGAGAGCTACCGGATAACAAGATTGAAGCCCACAAGATTCAGGTCCAGGCCGCTAGGTTTTCCCTTATAAACGGACAATTATATAAGCGGTCTCTGGAGCCGGACCATTATCAAGTCAATCTTACCCTTAGGAGGGACAATATATCTTTAATTTGAAGCTCCATGAAGGGATATCACGACCATCGGCAGACTTTGGCTCGTAGGGCCCACGTACGAGGATTCTTGTTGGCCCGACTATGAGAGCAAATGCTTACATCCAGAAAGTGCAATACGCCAGCGACAAGCTCCCGTCCTCAAGGTGTCATTTCGAGATCTAACCACCATCAAAATTTTGGCCCTTTATTCAGTGGGGAATTGATATAGTTGGATCGCTGCTTACCGGCCCAGCTCAGAAAAACCTACTGTTGGTTGCCACTTTAGCAAAATGGATAGAGGCTGAGGCCTTCGCCTCCATTAGAGACGAGGACGTCATCCAATTTGTGTGGAAGAATATTGTCTGATGGTTCGGAATACCTCAGTAAATTGTAACTGACAATGGGTCACAGTTTGATAGCAAAGTATACAAAAATTTTTGCCATGAGTTGAAAATATAAAATTTGTACTCAACCCCGCGGTACCCGCAAAGCAATGGTCAGGCGGAAGCATCTAACAAAACTCTCTTAACAGCTTTGAGAAAGCGCCTACATTAGGCTAAGGGAAAGTGGGTAGAAGAGTTACCCGAAGTTCTTTGGGCCTATAGAACAACTAGTCCGAAGCTAACTAGGATATCGTCGTTCGCCCTTACCTATGGGATGGAAGCCATAATTCCTATAGAGATCGGGGTACCCACACTTCGAACTGAAATCCCTGAAAAAGCTAATACTGAAGCCATCACCAAAGACTTAGAAATGACAAACAAACTCCGCGAAGCTCTGTTTGTGTATAGTGTCATACCAACAAGAGTATGAACTTCTATATAACAAGCATGTAATCCAGTCGCATTCCCATGGGAACCTTTACTCTTGAGAAGGGTCTTTGAAAACACGACTGACCCAATGGCTGGCAAATTTTAACCAAATTGGGAGGGGCTATACATGATAGTAAGAGTGGGGGTAGCCGGATCATACGCATTAAATAAACTAGATGGGACACCAGTGCCTAGAATGTGGAATGCCATGCATCTTAATAGGCATTATCAATAAAGTTTCCTTTCAAGAAAATTCTTTTAATTTTTGCAACTGCCTCCATTCAAAAGACCAGATGTGGCTCCAAGCCTGCTAGCACTTTCAAAAGACCAGATGTGGCTCGAGCACAAGCGGCACTTTCAAAAAGACTAGATGGCTTCAAGCTGCGGCACTTTCAAAAGACGGTCTTGGCTCGAGCTGTGCTCGCTGTGAAAAGACCAAATGTGGCTTGAGCCTGGCACTTTCAAAGACCGGATGTGGCTTTAAGCATCTTTGGCACTTTCAAAAGACGAATGTGGCTCGAGCTGTGGCACTTTCAAAAGACTAGATGTGGCTTCAAGTGCATTGCTTGCTGGGTGGATGTGGCTTGAGCTGTTGGCACTTTCAAAAGACCAAACTTGTGGCTCGAAGCCTGCTGGCACTTTCAAAAGACCCGATGTGGCAGAGCTCTTTAGACTTTCAAAGGCGGATGGCAGGCGTACGCACTCAAAATACCATATGGCTCCAAGCCTGCTGGCACTTTCAAAAGACCAGATGTGGGCACTTTAAAAAGACCATATGTGGCTCCAAGCTT
The DNA here is from genome assembly GCA_016808115.1 of Tetrastigma voinierianum. Lineage (NCBI taxonomy): Eukaryota > Viridiplantae > Streptophyta > Magnoliopsida > Vitales > Vitaceae > Tetrastigma > Tetrastigma voinierianum. The sequence goes on from JAEQBH010001881.1 coordinate 559,192, forward strand.
GCTGGCACTTTCAAAAGACCATATGTGGCTCCAAGCCTACTAGCACTTTCAAAAGACCAGATGTGGCTTCAAGCCTGCTGGCACTTTCAAAAGACTAGATGTGGCTCGTAGCCTGCTAGCACATGCCTAAGAATAGCTGTTGCTCTTAGCCTATTCACTAGGGTCGGGCCATAAAGGTACCTAACTAACGGCCCATGTGCGGAGGCAATGACTTCTAGCTCTTAAAAAACTTAACATTGATGTCACTAAAGCAACGATCCTAGCCAAAATTTGTGGAAAAAAGTTGAGAAGTAAAAGGAATCGTTTGCACAAGTGTACCAAAAGTTATATCTCATAAATATGCCAATGGCATCATTAGTTACATGATGATATATGTCTAAGAGGCCCATTACAAAAAAAAAAAAGAACTTAAGATGTTCCATCTAAATCCCCAACTGGGGCACTTTCCTCAGGCTCCTCTGCCGCCTTGCTCTGATGCACCTCGGTTATTGTGGCTTCAGAGGCTGTTAGGATAGGGGGGGCACCTAGGGCTCGCAAAGAACTCTAGAGGAAGGGTGTTGGCATAGTCAAGCATACCATCTGGAACCTCTAGTTGGTCTCCACAGATATTGTGTTTGAACACACAACATCCATTGCCATAACCAAAAATCAACTCCAAGGCCTTCTAGTAGTCTTCCTCCATGGCTTCTTTATCTTTGATGGCCTAGGATTGGAGAGAAGACACTTCGTCTTTTGCCACCCCGATCTCTAGCAGAAGAAACGTCCTTTCAACCTCCAATCGGGAAGCCTCGGCCTCGGCCTTGCGCCTGGCCTCCTCTGCAGCCTCAAGGCATCTTGGACCCTAGCCAAGTCACCCTCCGCCGTGCCTTTGCATCGCCCGTTGCAATGATAGCCAGTTGGGCCACCTTAGCCTCCTCTTTGGCTTTGTCCCTCTCCTTCTCCGCCCTTGCAATATTCCCTGCACCGGCCTTAGCCTCCACTCAGCCCAGCAGGCCTAGATTTGGCCTTGGTCAGGAGCGTCAAGGCCGGTGCTAAACTTTCTTGGGCATAAAGCGCGGCTTCTCATTATCGTCCCGGTCGGGCATGGAATTCCTATGCTAGTAGACGTATTCGAATAAGCGGTGATACTTGTAAAGGAGATGTTAGAAGAAAATCACAACACAAAACTCACATTGAAGTACTAAAAGTCAAAACATGCCAGCTTAACCGACTCGTTAAAGTCGTGGTTGCGGATGAGCATCCCGTCTTTTGCCACGCGTTGGAAAGACTTCCTATTCAAAAAGTCGGGAAAGGGGATAGGGTATTCCTCAACACTAGCAACCAACATTTCGAGGAGAAGAGTGGGGTAAGAATTCGCGCATGTGTGTGTAGAAGACTCCCTCTTGTTGAAAGGCCACAGCAATGATGATTTCCGGGCAGCCTTTGGTATAGTCACCGTATGCGATGAAGGGCGATTTACTCTACGGCGGAACATCTGAGCTAGCATCGATGGAATTCGAGCAACCTTGGCTGCGAGGGTAGAGCATTCTGAAGCCTAGCAGATTAATGACCAAGCGGTTGTCTCTGATAGAGCCTCGCCCACAACTCCATTAGCATTAGGAGGCCTCCCGGCTAGAACTCCATGCTCCAGGGATGCACAAGCCTCTCTTGGGAGGCACCCTACACAGCCGACAGAGCATCGGAGGCTTGTCTTAGGGAGTCCATAGTAATTACTGTCGGGCTCTTCTGAGCCTCTTCATCTAGACCAGACCTCTTTAAGCGCTTTTGCTATGCTTGAAGACCCGCGGGTAGTCTCCCCTAAGGCGCTCACCTCTAAACAGGCATCCATGTAGTGAATCGACGAAAGGCTAGACATATCCTTCCCTCTTACTCTCCTCGGTAGGGTCATTAGCGGTTGGATCCAGTGGTCCATGATAGCACAATCCTGAGTCGGCGAGAGAGAGAGAGAGCGCCGTATCCGTTAGCAGTCCTTGGCTATTCTTTTTCACCGCATGGGCAGCCTTTCTCTTTCCCTTCTTCTTAGCAAACCGAGGGGCAGGCTCGGGGTCCTGTACAGCTAAAGGTGATTGATCCAGCTCTACAAGGCTAACTAAGGCTCCTTTAGCAATCTCAGCCTGGCGCTCTTCAACGAATCCTGCTTGTGAGGAGCTTCTCGGGATCAACTTAAAAAGGTCAGCAAGAACAAAATGTTTACCTCTGACAAGCTTTTCTGACAGTGAGCGGGGGATGACGGGACTATGTAACGAAAGCGGCTAGCGCCTAACTCCCACAAGTTCTTCACCGACAAGAGGAGCTTGTGATTGCGCTCTGCCTCAGTAATCTCAAGCAATCGTCTGATACGCTCCAAACTGGCCTTCTCTACTCAACTAACTACTCGGCCTCGCCTGCGCTTACCTACAAAATCCAAAGAAAAAGGGCATGTCAAAGTGTGGCGATCTGAAAGAACAAGCCTATCATTTGAGACAAGCTAGAAGCGTGAAAGTGGATTCGGAGTCAAATGGGAGCTGAGAGAACTGGCGTCTCATACCATGGCCTTTTCACTAAGACAACCCCTATTGCCTCAGTCTTAGGGGAGTTGGGGAGCCAGGTTACAAGTCTGTTGGGTGTTATGGGTAGATATGAATGGCGGCCTCGATCGAGCTTGAAGTGTAAATAAAACGAAACCTCTACCCGGTGGAAATATCAAGCTGGTAGAAAGTTTCTTCTCTTGCAACCCATCAAGATCCGGAAGGCGTTGGATGTATGAGAGGCGGAGGTGCTGGTGAAGTGCGGGAGTGCTTCACAGCAACTGAGATGGGACGAGAGTTCAGCAATCAAACTACTCCCGAGGTGAAGTAGACGGCATTATCGCCCCTCCTACGATTGGGGAAATTTGCTCTATCGACAACTCCGGACTAATGTCGACGGGGACTTGACAAAAGTCTCAACTCCTCTACAAACATAAGGCGGCCGAATTTGCACGAGTGGAGCAATCATAGGGGATCCCCCTCTTATGCCTAGCCTGACTGGTAGAAGTCTCTTCCTCACCTCTTGCCATACTACAGGCAAACAAACAAAAAAAGAGGATTAGCTTAAGGACCTTAAAGCAGTGAAGGCGTCAAAACCCAGGGGAGATAAAAGAAATCCCCCTTTGTAGGTTTGACAACCCACTAATAACCAACCCTAATAGGATGACCCCAAACTTGGGAATATCCCAGATACCCCCTATAGCTTTGTTTCCAGAACCCCACCGATGAACGATGGGCCTTTTCAAAGAGGCAAAACTTTCTAAACACAAAATGCTCAAGAACCCGGAGACACCTAAAAACATAACGAGAGGCGGTAGGCAAAAGTTTGTAAAACTCACAAAAAATTGAAAGATGTTAAGGGGTCTCATTGATTGCTGAAGCAGCAGTTCCACGAGAGTGTTGTAAGGCCCCAAAATACCTACTAAATTTTTATAATAATTTTATTATATATTCCGAGTATAAATTGAGCCAAACTTGGGTTTTTCCAAGAAAACTGATAAATTGTTAAATCATGAAAAGTGAAATGAATATGTAAGCATATGATTAAATATTATATGCTAAAATGAGAAATTGATTGAACACGGAAATTAACCTAAGTGAAAAAGGGCAAATTGGAAATGTGTAAATGAGGACCTAAGGGTCTAATGAGAATGAGCTTAAATGCCAAGTGAATTAAATGATAAATGAAAGTGAAATGAAGAGTTAAAATGCCAAAAATGATAAATGGGATTTATTGTGTAAGCCAAACAAGGCTTTGAGGAAATAAATGCTTAAAGACCAAAAGTGGTCTAAGGGCTCATTTGAGTAAAACATTTTTGAGAGCAAAGAGAGAGAGAAGAAAGCTAGGGTTTTGGAAGGAAGTGATTTTGGTAGGAGATCTTCCCATTTTTGGTGCATAAGTGATCAAGAAGGAAGAAGAAGGAAGTTAGGGCTTCAAAGAACAAGAGATTTCAAGGTAAGAACCAAACCTTAGATTTCTTTAAATGATGTTTGGGTTAGAAAAACCCTAATCCATCCATAGGTTTTGTTCATGGTTGGTTTAGGATGACTTTAGAATGTTATTGGGAGTGATTCCCATGTTTTGTTTTGGGTTTTGAGGATTTTTGGAGGGAAATCGCAAAAAGAAGGAGAAAAATTGGAAATCTGGGCAATAAATTGGGTTCTTAAGCCGCAGCGTAGGGAATCCACGCCGGGGCGTAGGGCTACGCCTCGGCGAGGCCGGAGTGCCAAAATGGCAACCCCCCCCCTCCTTAGGTAAGCTACAACGTAGATACTGTTCACGCAAGAACAAATTTTGGATTTTTGCTCCGAAAGTCTAGTATTCGTACACCGATAGTTTAAGGACCCTAATAAATTATTAATGGGGATTCAAATAAGGATAAAACTAAGTGAAAAATGTATCGTACCTCACCGCCTTGGCGAAAGCGTATTCATTTAGTATGATTAATTGTTAAGACATTGAGTAAATTGTATTTGGCTAGATGCAGTGAAAACTGACAACTGACAGGTATTATCGAAAAGACAAGGATCGATACTTATTAGTTTTGTTCTTTGTTCTTTGTTCTCTGTTCTCTGTTCTCTATCTGTTTTATTCTCTGTGACTCAATTCTCATTTCAAGTTTTGTTTGTGAAATATATACATATATTGATTTGAATTATTAGTATTCGAAATGTTTGTCAAATATCTGCATGTGCACGTGTATTTGAACTATAAGTGAACTTACTGCATGTGAGTAAATTGATTTGAAATGTATTATTGAATGACCCGACATGGCGGGATTCACAGTGGGTCGTCTTGAAGATGTAATGTTGTTTAATGAGAAATCACATTGCTATTGAATGACAAACAAGACATGATTCACCAACTGAATATGTCGTGAATGTTGACTCTATAGTCATATGTGAGATTGTAATATTGAATGTGAAATCACATTCTTCTTGAATGACAAACGGGACGGATTCATCAAGCGAATGCATCATTGAATGATGACTTCTACATAATCATATGTGAGATAGTAATATTGAATGTGAAATCCTTTGCTCTTAAATAATAGACAAGATAGGATTCTGAAATTTGAATCTATAGTGAATGTTAAAACACTATAGTCATATGTGGAATCGCAAACCAAAAGCGAAATATGATATTAAAAAGTGTATTTGTATAAGTATCTTTTACATTACACATAGACATAGTATAAAGGCATTATTTTGATAAATGCATGATTCATATTGAACTGAAATGGAATAAAGAATTGTATAGAACCACTAAGCATGAAAATGCTTAGCGTATTATTTTTATCAATGTGCAGGTACCGAGTGATAGACAGTGATTGAAAGCAGACCCAAGGTCGAGGAGGGCGGAGTCATTCAGAAAGTTCATGGAGTATGCTCCATTACATGCATCCTCACCATTTTTTTGAGCATGACATTGTTTTGTAAAGAAAAGGGGTTCAACTCGAAGTATTTTGTACCTATATTTGAATATGATTTTTGGATATTATGTTGTAACCGGCATAAAATGCCATTTTTGGTTAAATGCATATTTTGTAAAGGAATTGCATTGAATTTGTAAATGTTTATGGGCTTGCTCTAAATTGAAATCGCTTCTGCAAAGATTTGAGAACGAAAACGCTTATATTAAGTAAATGTATTTGATAAATGTATTTGATAAAAGGCTTCGGCTGGGCGTCCCCGGGGTTTCGGTTCGGACTTGCCAGCCAGGTCGAGTTGGGTCAGGCTCGGGGTCGCTCTGAGAAGGCACAAGAAAAAAAGAATTACTTAGCAGGTGAAAGGCTTTGTGAAATAGTAAAGACGTGAAGACCTAACCCTATATATAGGGGTGAAACATCAACAGGCGCATTAAATATACCGTCAGAACATCATCGCTCGTAGGCATATTAGGAAATGTGTGCTACCCACATGCTTTGTGAGTAAACATGCTTCACCTTCTAGTGCGATCGATGTACGCATTAATTTTCTAGTCCTTTCAGCCTTCCACACTCGAGGTTTGAAACACAGTATTTTCCCCAATTGAAAAAGCACAAAATTCGGTACGGAAAGGGGGGCATTGCCATTTTATGGTCTTTAGGCGTACCTCAATGGGCCTAAGCCCCTGTGGCCTGACGTGAAGCGACCCCGAACTCACTTACCATATTAAATCGGAGGCACTACCTAGACAGGAGAATCTAAAAGTCCGTCTATGAGAACTAGAGTGTCTTCCTAGAGGCCAACTTCAGGGCAACTCGTCTAGAGTTTTAAGTCCCCCAATTGGTCGTCCTTCCGCATATAGCAAGTTCGTTATGGATAAATAGATGAAGGTAAGAAATACGCAAGATATTTATCCTCGAATTTCCTAGTTTCCAAATCACTTACTTCTCGGAAGATTAATCCTTGATAAGAAAGAATTAGTCATTGATAAGGAAGAATTAGTCCTTGATAAGGAAGGACATATTTTGCAACACCCGGAATTACTACAATAGCTAAATATTATTTTTCCAAAAATAAAACGATAGACCCGGGTTTAATACTAGAGCCAAGGGTAAATTGGTAAATTTACCACTTGAGGACTTCCCTTAGTCGATTAATGAGAAAGTCTAGTGGTCAATGTATAAGATTGGGAATATGATATGCAAATAGAAAGAGTTAATGACTTAAATTGCTATTAGTGAAACTTTAAAATCAAAAATGGGTATAAGACTAAAAAAAGGGATAGTTCTCATTTTTGCTCAAATAGAGTTAGGGCAAAAACGTGAAGAAGAGAGGAGGAAGAAGAAGAAGAAGAAGAGAAGAAGGAGAAAGGAAGAGAAGGAAAGGAGATTGAGCCAAAAAGGTAAGGGTTTTTGGTTTGATTCTTGTAAAATGGTTCTTTTTCTAGGGTTTGGTTAGGGGGAACTTCTCCTAACCCTAGATTTGAAGAATATGGGGCGGTAAAACCCTAATCCTTGGTTATTTGTGTAAAGATTTGAGGGGATTTTTGTATAGAGGGATATGATTCATGGATTTACTGCTCTTTTTGAAAACTGAGTTCATCACAATAGATTGGTTGAGTGATGAGTTGGCAAAACCCTAGATTCTTGTTTAAGATGTGTTTTGGAAGATGTTTTAGGTTGAATAGAGTGGCTTTGATGTGTGTTTGAGTGTTGGGGTTGATTTGGTTGGAAACTTATGGAAAAAAGTGGGGAAAAACATAAATTCTGGGCATTTTCGAGGGCTGGATTTTTCTATTATGGCTCAGTGTTACTATTTTGGCCATAACTTGGTCATTACGTCCGGAGTGAGTGATTGAGTGGGTACGTATCAAACTGACTTCAGGATCACAAATGCTCCCTGAAATATGTGTGTCCAAATTCGTAACCCATTGGACCCCAAAATTCATTCAAAGTGGAAATTTATATTGTGTATGACATATCTAGAGTTTCGGTGCTCGGGTGGAGTTATTCAGTTGGAAGAAAGAACCTTAGCACTTTATCTTCAAATGAGTAATATGGAGATAGGAATACAAGAGGTGTTTTGTGTTGAGTGTGTTGTCTTTGTAACCCTAATAAGGGGTGTTAAATGTTGATCCTAGTAAGTGTAAGAGAGAGTGTACTTGGGGGATCAAGGTTTATGTTGGAAGGTATAAGAATATATGTGAGGTCGAATTGGTGATAAAGTAATAGACCATGAGTAATTTTTGTGTAACCGCAGTTAGCGAGAGGCTAAGGAATCTTATGACTTGTTATTTGCGAGATCCTTTGGAGTAGCCTCGGGTTTGACTTCCTTGGGAGACTTGCGGATTTTTGAATCAAGGAAGGTAGGGGATCTTATAACCTCTATACTTTGTGGTTTGATGTTGTGGGAATTTTGTAAATTAGTGCTTTATTTGTGTGATTTTCTAGTGATATATAAATGTATTTTTATATATATGGAAATCTTTGAATTAACTAATTACACATGATGTTTTAATATGTAGTTTGAATGCTTTGTGAAATTGTTTTAAAGCATGACATGGGTATGGTATTGTGAGAGTCGGATTGATGTAGTGGACGGGGGACAATGACTAGTCCACGGGTTGTAGTCCCGAGGAAAGGTCACGAATATAAGGATGTGGGCATATCCACAATTAGTAAGTCCCGGTAATTTGTCGATTATACGGGATGTGGGCATATCACTTGGGTGGTAGTCGTGATTTGTCGTTGTTGGGATGATCGGCGCTGAATCACTGGGTGAAAGCCCAAAGAGTCAGCGATGAGGGGTTGAGATGGTGGTAGTATTGCATTCATGTGTTTCATCAACCTATTATTTATAAAATACTCATGTTTTGAGATATCTTGAATTATGTATAAATTGAGTATTTTTTATGAGCATGGCTTGTTATGGGATTCACTCTTTTGAGTTGTCGACTCACCCCCGTGGCTATCCACCTTGGATACGGTACGAGGCCAGAATTGCGTGACATGAAAGTTGGACGTGCGGGGTTTTTGAGGGATGGAAGAGTTTGTATGCCAACCTTGGCTTGTTGGTGGTTGAGCATCGTTTTGATGAATATTTAGTGTTATGGGGATATTCACCTTTGTATATTTGGACGATTGGTATCTTTTGTGGATCATTGTATATTTAGGCTTTTATTGCCACTGGTTTTGAACTTTGTGTAAATGTTATTTTGATCAAGTGTAAGTGTATAGTTTTGGTACATTGAGGAGTGCTACGTACCGATATGTGTGTATGTTGAGACACAGATGATGTTTTATTTACGTTTCCGGGTGATTACTCTAAGTGGAGTTTAGACTCAAGTTGTAGAAAAAAGAAAATCCGGTGGTAAATAGTAACATAAATCAGGGTCAGGTCGAGGTGTGACATATTCTATCCCTAAGATTAGGTGATTCTTTCCTAAGAGAGGAGAGATTTGTGACCACTTTCTCATCGAGAAGGAATCCCCGAGGGGAAAGTAAGCAATTTCAGCTGGGAAAACTCTCTTCTTCTTCATCTTTTGTTGACTTAGTCATCGGAGAGGCGGCCAGCCCACCGTCATCGGATCACCCCTTTGTAGGTTTACATTGAGCTGCTGATGCCCAAAGGTTCAAACGATCAAGGTAACAACACAGATGACCCTTTATGACTTATCTCTTTCAAGGGACCCTATTGCAGGAGTCTCTTCATCACTCATTCCACATATAATGTTTAGCAAACAACATTTTCTCTATAAATACATCTACTCTATGTGCCACATCCACCAAGTTTAAAAGCTTTTCTTTTATTCCAAACTCTTTCAAATCCCTTTCCACCATCACTTTTGAGAAACCCCAAATTTGAAACTCATGGCAATCCGTTCTCGAGGAGGATTATTCTGTGACGGATCTGAGACACATTCTTTGCATCTATGGACGCCATGAATGTTCCCAAAGGCCATGTTCACAGCCCATATTTGGAGAAACTTAGAAGAAGAGATTTGTGATCCCAATTTCATACTTGAAGCATCCTTCATTCCAAAACTTGCTAAGTCAAGCTGAGGAAGAGTTCGGGTTTGATCATCCACTGGGTGGTCACACAATCCCATGCAGAGAAGAGACCTTCATTGATCTAACCTACAGTTTGAATTTCTCATAAGCAAGGATGAAAATCCCAAAATCACCATCCTGAGGGACTCTGAGTTTCTAACACCACTAACACCAAACACCAATCCCCAATCCCACCAATTTTGTATCATTGAGAAATAGGCTTTTTTGTAGTGAGAACAATGTAAAATTCTTCTATTTTTCTATAAAGCAAGTTAGAGTCAAATGTCTTCATATTAATTGAATAATTCTACTTTTTCTTTATCTTCTTTTGTCCTTCAGCTGCCATTCTGTAAAGCAATTTAATTAGTTTGCTGATTCATTTGCAATGCAAAGACTAGAAATCCACTTGCCTTATATTTAAGTATTGATTGACAGCAATATAGATTCCCATCATTCTGATTTCATTGTTATGAATGTCCACAAGCTGAATCACCCTCAACCCTAAAGGGGACTGATTAAATAGGAAGATGAAGAGTTAGTAGGCAACATAAACTGAAAAATTATTCCACAACAGCTAAAATGCCTCATTTTTACTATGAATATCACAAACCAGAAAATCCCAAATGAGTTGAGAATCAAAATCTTAAATTACTTTTTGGACTGCCTGGATAAATTACATTTACTTCATGTTTGATTCTATCGTTAAACACTTTGACAAGGACATTCGTATTGTAGGATTCCTTAAACTTCTGTGGCCATTAATTATTCAAGCAACATTGTCACATGAGCTGATAATTCCTGTTCCCTTTAAGTGTATGCTAGTTTCATAACAATTATAACTGGCATTTTCTGTATGTTTACGGTAAGAACTATAAACAAACTAGACATGTACTGCAGTACCTATAGTCAGTAGAATGAATATAGTCCCTACCAATTGGTTGTCCAAGTCCACAACCATTATTTGTAAGAAAATTTTATTATGAACACCACCCAATTTGTATTATTGTTTGGGAGGCAAAGCCATGTGATCCTTTGTGATGAATGGACCCTATCAGAGACTTCCTTACCACCTACTCTATTGAGAATACTGACCACACAGAACTTGCTTTGTTCTATATATTCCACTCATCTAAGGATGGCATCCACCAGCCTAAGTTTTCTTGTTCTAAGAGGTCTTAGAGTACCATTTTCCTTACCATTACTTTTCTGAATCCATTCAAATCATGGGTTTTCATTTGCCTGGGAAGTTTACTGCTAAGCAGGGTGCGGAAGCTAGAAATGTGCCAAAAGGCTACTTAGCTGTTTATGTGGGAGAAGCCCAGAAGAAAAGATTTATGGTTCCAATCTCATACTTGAAGAGCCCTTTATTCCAGAACTTGTTGATTCAGGCCGAAGAAGAGTTCGGGTTTGATCATCCAATGGGTGGTCTCACAATCCCATGCACCAGAAGAGAGGCCTTTATTGATGTTACCAAGTTTGAACAGCTTATGAGAGAAGAAAAGATATACAAATTGCAGTGTACAGGATTAGCAATCTAACACATTGACTTGTTATTTGTAAAGCAGTCCCTCCAGTTTTGGATTATGAGAATTGGACTGTTTTATTTCCACCCACTGTAAAATTACTATGCATTTTTCTGAGAGAAAGTTGAGAATATAATCTCTCCATATATACAAAGGTTCAAACAGAATCTGTTGGATTTCTTTTCCCCCATTGATTTTGTTTCTCCTGGTTTCCATACAAATTTTGAGTAACCTAACAATCTCTCCATATCATAACTCTTTGGGCATATTGTGATCATTTTTCCTCTAGTCAGCAAAATCAAAATATCAGTCAGGATTTTCTTTTCAATTAACCATAAGCTGGTGAATTTACCAGAAATGGAATGACTGCAAAGACAGATTTTTAGATTATGTGGAGAATTGCTGATGGATTTAGGATATTAGGGAATTGTTAAACCTTAGGAATCCAGGTTTAAGAGCACAAATCTTTTGGGAAATCACCCTCTCAAACATAAGATCAGAGACATACTTCTGAAATTTTAATTTATGTTCCTTTTTTTCTTAGCACTTTGGAAGCTATAAGGGATTCAATTGAAGCAATTCAGCTGAAAAAAGTTAAAGTATTGATGGAACGATGTATAGATGGGAACTAGAATCCTTTTCCTTATAAGAAAACTTGAATATTTTTGTCTCCTTAGGTTAAACTTTGTGCCATAAAAACACTAGGAAAAATTGTCTAGAATTCTTAGTGTATACAACCGGAATCGATCAAGCGTGCTCATTGATGAATAATGCATGCTTTCATCTTAGACTTTAGGAGTTCTTGAACCACATATTTCCAAGGTCCATAGTCTTGGGCTTAAGTTCTTTCTGTAAAGCATCATAGAACAACATCATGTGATATGTTTGTTATGTCTTGCTTCTGTTCAAATTATCATCTCCCCATTCAATGCTGAAGCACAGATCATCACAGGTTCCTCACTTGTAATAGAGCAAGCGACATCATCCTGTATTAGCTTATACTTGTTTGTCTTAATTTACCCAAATGGTCAATTGTGTATATGTCATAGAGTCTGATGAAGTACAAAGTATTTTCAAGTGGCCCTATGCTGTCTGTTCTATTAACCGGTAGGCCATGATGAAGCAACAAAGTAAATGACAGTATGAAAGATATGGAAATATTATTATTCCTTGGGAGGCAATACCATGTGATCCCTTGTCACATGTATCCTTCAAGGGACCACATTGTAGTATTCTCCTCTCCATTCATTCCATTTGAGAATCAGTGCCTTAAAAGCATTTGTTCTATAAATAAGCCTAATCTAGGAGCATACATCCACCAAGTCTCAAAGCTTTTCTTGTTTCCCAAACTCTTTAGAAATCCATTTCCTACAATCACTTTTCTGAGTAACAAAATTTGGAACTCATGGCCATCTGTTTTCAGAGAATTATCCCTGCAAAGCAGATCCTGAAGCGAATTCTTCCATCTCCAGAGTCTGCAAATGTGCCTAAAGGCCACACTCCTGTCTATGTTGATAAAACCCAGAAGAAGAGATTTGGTGATCTGATTTCATACTTGGAAGTATCCTTCATTCCTAGAACTGTATGAGTAAGGCTGAAGAAGAGTTCGGGTTTGATCATCCACTGGGTGGTCTCACAATCCCATGCAGAGAAGAATCCTTCATTGATCTAGCTTGCAGTTTGAATTGCTCATAGGCAAGGAGGAAAAATCTGAAAACCAACATCCTGAAGGACTGTGAATCTCTAACACAGCTGACCCCAAAAACCAATCCCACCGATTTTGGAACATTGAGAAATAGCTTTTGTGTGAGGTCAATGTAAATTTCCAACATTTTTTCTAGAAAGTGAGCTTACAGCCAATTTCTCCCATTAATAGAATAGCTTTACTTTTTTCATAATCTTCTTTTTGTCCTTTAGCATTCATTCAGAAACAAGGTTTGTGTGATTCAATTTGCAAATAAAAAACAGATACCTCTAATCTTGGTTTCATGATAATGAATGCCAAACTACCTGTTAAAGAGAATATTTAATTACATGGAAACTGAAAACAACCCATTTTCACTGGATTAAGTCTGTATGCGCTGAAGGTTTCTTTCTATATAGCCAAAATGTCACTATTTCTTCTATTTCTCTGGCTGTTAAAAACATTGAAAAGAAAATTTGAATGATATGGTTATTTTCATGCAACATCATCATATGCCACAGCTCTTTTATGGATACCGGAATGAATATAGTCCATCCTAGTGTGTTGACTCAAACAGTAGGCCCACGATGAATCCTGGCAGATAAATTTCTTAGAATGAAAACTGGCAATCTTATAATTAGCTGGGAGTGTCATGTTAATCCTTGTGTTGAATGTCCAAAGATGGACCCTATTAGAGACTTTTCTGCAATTCCTGAATATATTCTTCATCCTACATATAGCATCCCACTGTTAATTTTGTCTTGTAATTTTTAAGAGCCATTTTCCTTACTATTGCTTTTCTGAGAAGGTTAAAAGTCATTGTGACTTACAAGGGATTTTCAGTAAGCAAGTATAAAATATTTAATTTTTTTTTTCACATTTCATATATATTTGAAATTCAAACAGAACTCAATTTCTCTCCTGAACTTAGAAATGCCCATCTAAAAATAAATAAAAACATTGCCAAGGGTGCTTGAAGAAATTGATTTCTATAGTGCCAATTTAAATGCACCTAGGCCTACTTACAATTTTAGTTATAACATGATCTTCTTTCGCTATTTTCATTTCCATCATTTAAGCTTTTCTTCCTTCCCTTGAATAATAATGATGGTGCTATTTGAGGACTAAGAGCTACCCAAATAAACTTGGATGGAGAACTTAAAAAACCCTTGTACTGACGTTTTGAGAACTGGAATAGCTTCGTATCAATGAAAATGATACTCTTTCAAATATCAGAAACTGTTGCAAGTCAAGATGGTGAATGATGCAAGCCAACTCACTTGAATAATTAATAAATTTGTCTAGGAATTTGGGTATGTTGCAAACCAACTTTAGCGTGTCCATTAATGAATGTATGTTTGTATTTAGACTTGAAGTTCTTGAAGTTAACCATTGTCTTGCTTTTGAATTTTATACATAAAGCATCACAGGACAATACCATATGATATGTTGGTTAGGTGATTCCATTTCAAATTTTCTTCTGTGCAGAACAAGAAACATCATGGCATGAGGATATAGCTTATCTGCCAGTATATCATAATGGTCGGTTGGATATATGTTATATTGAAATACAAAAATAATAATTGCAAGTGGTTCATTGTTGTTTGTGTATTCGGTGGTAGGCCATGACTAAGCAACAGATATATGGCAGTATGACAGAAGAATCTTATTATTGCTTGGGAGGCAAAGGCATGTGGTCCTTGGTGATATATCTTCTTCATGGGACCTGCTATGGTCTCTTCACCGTTCATTCTATCTGAGATACTAATCATATAGCATTTGTTCTATAAATATACCTATTCTAAATCCATATTCATCAAGTCTCAAACCATTCTTGTTTTCTAAACTATTAGAATCCATTCTTCACCAAAAATGTAGTTTGAAGAACCAAGTTTGAAACTCATGGCCATCAGATTTCAGAGGATTATCCCTGCCAAGCAGATCCTGAAGCACATTCTTCCTTCTTCTCCAGAGTCGGTAAATGTGCCTAAAGGCCATGTTCCTGTCTATGTTGGAGAAACTCAGAAGAAGAGATTTGTGATTCCAATTTCATACTTGAAGCATCCTTCATTCCAGAACTTGCTAAGTCAGGCTGAGGAAGAGTTTGGATTTGATCATCCATTGGGTGGTCTCACAATCCCATGAAGAGAAGACACCTTCATTGATCTAACTTGCAGTTTGAATTGCTCATAGGCAAGGAGAAATATCTGAAAACCAACATCCTGAAGGACTCTGAATCTCTAACACAGCTGACCTCAAAATCCAAATCCCACCAATTTTGAAACGTTGAGAAATAGGCTTTTGTAGTGAGATCAATGTATATTTCCATCATTTTTTTCTGTAAAGTGAGTTTACAGTTGAATATCTCCATATTAACAGAATGGGTTTACTTTTCTTGCCATTTTCTTTTGTCTTTCAGCATCCATTCAGTACAAGGTGTTCCATTATTTGCAGATTCAGTTGCAATAGATTTTCTCTCTGATCTGGTTTCATGATCAGGAATGCCTACTACCTGAATCAACATTGGAACACAAATAAGAAAGAGAGGGCTGTTAAAGAGAATTATTAATTAAGAAAGGGAAACTGAAAACAACTCTATTTTCACAGGGTTAAATCTGCTATGCATTAGATATTTCTTTCTATAATAGCCAAAATGTCATCATTTCTTCAATGTTTCTTTCTGCTGTTAAAATCATTGACAGGGGAAATTTGAATGCTATGCAACATCACCATATGCCACAGTTCTGTAATTTGCGACTGAAATAATATAGTCCGTCCTAGTTGGTCGACTTAAATCAACAGCAGGCCATGACGAATCCAAGGAAATAAATTTCAGAATGCAAACCACAGCAATATTATTATTAGTTGGGGGGCAAGGCCATGTGAGACCATGTGTTGAATATCCAAAGACGACCCCTGACACGACGCTTTTCAACCTGAATCACTGAAATACGGTTGAATTGCTCGGTTTTAACCTGAACTACCAGCCACGGCCTGGTTATTCGATGCCGCGCCCTTGCAAAAACAAGAAACAAAGGGGGATCGCGGCTCGCCCGTCACAACTGACGCTTAGTTAGTTCTTTTCCGTGGAAAGAAAAGATCAACCGTCAGAGGAGCGAATGTCTCGCGGCACTTCACCGATCACACCCAGATGAGCAAGAGATACGCTTCTAATCAACGACGATAGCGATTCTCCCCATCGGATGCGATTCGCTCTTTATCACCGCGACACAAGGGAGTAATTGTGGAGCTTATCGAGAATTATCTTACTTTCCTCGTTGAACAGATTCGATTCGATTTCCATGCACACGCTGCATCGGTCTCAAGACGCCTCGAATCGAACCGGCTCCCGTCAGGGCCGGCGGCCAGGAGCCCGGCGGCTTCACCCGATCATGCCTACTGGCTTCACACAAGGCCCGCGCCGCCATTCAACCTAATCAAGCACTTCACTCGCCACATAGCACGCAGCTGCTTTCGCTTTCTTGAATCGAGCGCGACTTCCACGCTACCGCTCAGTACTTGGGTTGTTAGGCTTTATCACAAACGTCCCGGTGATAATGATGACTTTTCGACTCAAGGCCATTTCTAGTTCCTTCAGCTTCCCTTCGAGAACATCCATCGACCATTAGCATCAGTGTGCCCCGATATCAAGCCTTTACTTTTCTACGAGTTCGGGCTTCATTCGTCTAACCTTTTGTTCGCACCCTTTCGGGAGTTTTGTGATACCTTGCTCGGGGGTGTTCCTTTTCATCTCTCGTTTCAGACTGTATGCTTTTCTTCCTTCTGTGTCTCTTCAATTAATATAGCGAGACGCTAAGGCTAGCGAAGAATCTCTTGCTCTACTATCCGATATCACGGGTTCCTGGCCATTCTTCACAGATTAAAGGCGATTCCTCCGTTGTACCCGATTCGTATGTGTGGTGCCTCCGATCGCTTTGCTGTGGTCGCTTCGAGACCCCGGGAACCTCCCTCTCCTGCAAAGCCGCAAGGATAGAATTGACTTCCAGATTAACATCCTGTGGATCTAATATCTAAAGTCACCAGGTAAGGTAATGCTTTGGCGGTGGGACCTAGCAGAGTCGGGCCTTTATATGGGGAAACTTTCACGAGGCGTTATAGGCCCCCTTTTGGTGTCCAGGTCTAGTCTCTCGACATTTTCACCTCCTACGTGGTCCAAGTGCCCAAGATGGTGTGCTTCTTTGAGAGATTCGACAATGGCCTCCTGCTTCCTTACAATCTCTTTATCAAAAGGGTCTTCGTAACATTTCAACGATGTCTCTTCCTAACTTTCGCCTAATTCTTCTGCATTATAATCGGGCCGTTGGTTTTCTTTTAGGATATGGCCTGGTGTTCCTGAAAGATAGCTCCTCGCCTGGGACCTCTTTGGGCTGTGAAGGAAGCCGCGAGGGCTTTCTTTATCTATCTAAGCGGCCGCTCCTCCGATCATCTCGATCTCCCATCTTCCCATAAATTTTGGAAATAGCGTTACTTTTTTGTTAGTGGCCGTAGTTGGGAGTACGACCCCCTTGATAAGGAAGACACACTGGGCGTTCCGGCTGTTTGGACCACTCCTGAGAATCTAAGTGAGTTCTGCTTTAGTTCGGTCTAGTTTTTATAGGTTATAAGGTGTCCCTAATATTGAATTTGGCCAGGTGTTTTTCGTATTCGCCCTCGATCTCAAATTAAGATACAAGGTCAGGAAGTTTAAGCCTACAAGGTCTTCCTCGCGACTTACTCGAGAGCTTATCAAAGTTAGATATTCCTGATCTTCGTGTTCGAGGTCCTCCCGCCTTGCTACTTCGAGGGCCCCCCACCCTCATCCATTATGAAGTTTTCACGATGCTCCATTGTCAAGCCCACTAAGGAGAGCCTGCCCTGGTGGAGACGCCGTCCCTGAGCGTGAAGCCGGAAAACTCTAATTCTCGCGTAGCGGCCTTCGACTTCGAGGTAAAGTCCCGAGGTCAGACGTCTTCTTCCACGCCTCTCTACCCACGCCTCGAGAAGGGCTTCGTCTGTGTCTCCACGCAGCTAAAGATTCCTGGGGGTGCGGCGCCGTCGAGCCTCCTAGAGGTTATGCCCATAACTGAGTCCCCCGCGCAGCGCCAAGCCTCCCTCCTTCGAGAGCAAGAAGAGCAGAGGAAGCGCCCCGGGGCTGATGGAGATCGGGATTCTCGCCTTTAATGTCAGACTTTGGCCGGCACGGTCTCGCCCATCTCTGCAGATCATCCCAAGAGGCTCCGTGCCCGCCCTCGGCTGAGGGAAGCCCTAGCCTATCCCTCAAGGGGGCCGCCATGTAAGTTCCCGTGTCTCACAGGTCTACTTTTATCTTGAGCTTCGAGCTGTATATTGACTTTATGTCGGGTATCTAGCAGGTGCAATGATCCGAAGAGTTCGGGAAAAAGTGGCAAGACTAAACGAGGGTCGCTGGCCAAAGCCGCGCAGCCTACAAGAGTAATGCCTTACCTTTGAGCGAGATGAACTACGAGATCGGATGCAAAGTATGATGGAGGAGGTCGTGAAGCTCATATCCGACTTGAGGCATACCACGACGGCGCAAGCGCGGGTTGAGGGTAAGGAAGAAAAAGCTCGAGATGGCTTAAGAGTGGCAGAGGGCGAGCTTCGGTGAGGTCGTGACCCGCCGCAAGCTGCCCAGATGATCTATCGTGGCCATGATTCGGCCGCGTGCTGCCCGTGTAATGAGCTCCAAGTAGTCAGGGATGAGCTGTAATCGTCCTAGAATGAGCTGCAGGTAACTCGGGAAGAGCTGCGTGCTGCTAGAGATGAGCTGCGCAATGTGCCAACGCCAGCAGATGGAGCCCGTCGCGGCTTCCGAGGCCGTGAGCCCCATTGAACGCCCGACCTAGGAGGCGCGAAGGCGAGGGACCTTCGCAGGCGTGAAACCCCGGGGTCGCTCGAGGACGGAGCTATAGCAGCTCGAGGATGAGGCCTCGTGACCTAGTGGGCTTCCGGATGGCTTGCTTTCCGTAGGAGGGCTACACGCCTACCCGGCTGGACCTTAACTGATATCCCTAGTGACGAGAGGCAAGAGTCCTTCGCGACTGCTCGGGAGAGAGCTAAACACCTTTACGAGGTCCTGCCTTTATTCAGCCTTCCGTCCCACTTCGCACCGAACGCCTAAAACTCCTTTTGTATAATTTTGCTTGTTTTTTTTTTTTTTTCGTCAACCTCGAATATATGTGGATGTCGTTCTTAATGAATACTTCATTTTCTATCTCATCGTCACCTTTTTTTTTTTTCAGAACTACTTTCCCGATGCTGCTCTTCCTCTACTATCATGGATCACCGACTATACGGCCTTTGTCCGAGCACCGAGTTCAGAATTAGGCCGTCGAGGTCTGTACTAATCGGTTCAGAGCCGAGCCGGCTCCCGGGCTATTCCCGGGCCTCCAGCCGCTTGCAGCTCTTTCGAATCGAGCTACTGCCTTAAGCCGAGGTCTTCTCGAGTCAAGCTCGAGAACCGAGTACTGGCTCCTAGGCGCCGAGGCCTCAGCTATTGCTTCCCACGAACCAAGCTATTTGGCTCCGCGGTTACATGACCTGTTCGAAATGAGCTACTTGGCTCTATAATAGTTTGGTCGAGTCGAACTAGCTCAAGGACTATATGCCTCTTTCCCCGAGCACGAGCTCTTCGAACGAGCCGCCGAGGCTCTCAGGCTAAACCGTCGAGCCGAACCTGCCTCGGGCTGGCCAGTGCCTTAGCCGAGCGCCGAGCTTCAAAACCGGCCGTTAAGGCTCACTGGCTAAACCGGCTGAGTCAACTCGCTCCCGGGCTACTAGCCTTAGCCGAAAGCAATCGCTCTTTCAAAATCGAGTCGAGGCCTCGTGGGCTAACTCCGCCCGAGCCAACTCCGCCCGGGCTGGTACGGGCCCCGAGCAAGGAGCTCCGCGGGAACCGAGCCGAGGTGGGCCCGGGCTAACCGCCCCTCAAAGCAACTTCGCCCCGGGCTACCAAGCCTAGTCAGCACAGCTCTTCAAACCCGAGCCGCTGAGGCTCGGCTAAACCGCCTGAAGCCGAACTCGCCTCGCTACAGCCTTGGGCTTAAGGCCGAGTTTAAAAATGAGCCACAGGCTCTACGGGCTAAACCGCCGAGCCGAACTGCCCCGGGCTACCGTGACCTTACTGAGCGGGCCGAGTTTCAAAAACCGAAGGCCAGCGAGGCCCGCACCCCGCATGAGTCAACCCCGCCCTGGCACTGTGCCTAGTCACTGGCCGGTTTTCAAAACTAAGTCGCCGAGGCCCTGCGGCTAACCTCGCCCGAGCCGAACTCCGCTCGCTACTGTGCCTTAGTCGGTGGGCCGAAGCCAAATCGGTCGAGGCCCCAAAGTGGGCTATACCGCCTCGAATCGAACCTCGATCCCGGGCTGGGCCAGCCTTAGTTGAAAGGGGCCGAGTCAAGCTTCAGCTAATGAGTGTGGCGATCGGGACTTCCACTTCGAAAGATGCGGGCATCTTTAATGCTGGTTTATGGAGAATTGGACGGCTTATGGAGAATTGGAAACGAATGTGCGAATTTTCGAGCGCTCAAGCCTCCTTATAAATTGTGACTCCTCTGCAATGGAGCTCATGCTTCGAACCTTCTTCCCTTTTTGGGTCGTAACTAGAATCTGCGTGGGATGAAGCGCCACGCCTCGGGTCAGATTCACAGGAGGTCCGAGATCTGGGACGGTGCCTGTCTGATGGTCCCTCCGTCAGGAGCTGTGTTTTTCCCTACCCCTTTACGGGAGCTGTTATCTCTAGCTCCGTCCGATGACTTTAACTGCTAGGAATGCATCCGGAGAGGTCGGTGTTCTTAAAGAAGAACTTTTAGTACCGCTTTCTCTATTTTCTCCCCTTCTTCCTTCTCTTCTTCCCTTTCTTCTTTCTTCTTTCTTCTCCTTTCCTTCCGCTCACACTCTCTTCCTTTCTTCCCTTTCTCCTCCTTTCCTTCTCCTTTTCCTTCTTATTCACTCTCTTTCTTCTCTTCCTTCCCTTTCTCTTTCTTGAGATATATATATATATATATATATATATATATATATTATTTATTTATTTATTTTTCAAGCATGAATCTGTACCATGAGGCGTGTAATTTTCTAGTATTACCCGCTAAGTCAGTCTCCATTTCTCTTTTTTTTTTTTATCCATAAGGATATTAAATAAACAATCAACGAACCACAATGCATCGTTATCTCTAAGCCGATGATACTTTATTAAAGATTACAATCCGAGGTTTATTGATAAAAACGCTTGAGGTTTTTTTTTTTTCTTTTTTTTTGAGGGAACTGCTTGTACTGTTTATTTCCGAGACAAGGGATGGTAATGCCGATTGTACTTTATTGGAATAAAGAATATATATATATATATATATATATATATATATATATATATATATATATATAGGTTTTTTTTTTTTTTTTTTTTTTTTTTTTTTTTTTTTTTTACATGAATCTGTGTACTCTCGAGGCATGTAATTTTCTTGCACACTGCCAAGTCAATCACTTCTTTTTTTTTTTATCCAAGGATATTAAATAAAATAATCAATGAACACAATGCATCGTTATCTTAAAGCCATGATAATTTATTAAAGATTACAATCCGAGGTTTATTGATAAAAACGCATGAGGTGCTCAGCATTCCAAGAATGAGGTAGAATTTTTCCTTCTTCCGTCTGGAGTTCATAGTTACCAGGTTTGACGATGCGAGACACAATATAGGGGCCTTCCCAAGCCGCCCTAGTTTTCCATGTGCTGCCTGATTTTTCTCACAGCAGAAGCTTTTAAGACTAGTCAAGCTTGTAACTCCTAGGTTTGACCTTTGGTCGAGTACCTTGTCACTTTCTTGGTAGTCTCGCACGCTTTCGGACTCGATCAACGCTTTTCATCTAGAGGTCTAAGCTAGCGAGAGCCTCTTCTATGTTCCACGCTGCCAATTCAACTCGGGGATTTTAATCCGATTTCCTCGACAGAGCCACGCCCTAAGTACAAAGGCTGGGAGCGAACGGGGGCTCTGAGTCGATGACTTACGTGTAGTTCTCAGAGCGTCAGAACACCCTGGGCAGGTACTCTATCCATTTTCCTTTGACCTTCCAACTGTCTTGCTACATGCAAGAGTTCTAATGGCATCACTCGTCCATTGTGATTGTGTGATGAGTCAGATCTAGTAAAGAGTTCTTGATCCCTAGCCTGCACGTAAATCCTTAAATCCAGGATTGTCGAATTGCTTCCCATTATCGCACACCAGCCCTGATACCAAACCCGCATATTGTGGCACGCCAAACTAAGTCAGGGCACCCACCCGTGACGGTAGCCAAGGGCCTCTAGCTTCTCGCCCATTCGTGAAGTAATCCACTCGCATAACGACGACTTACATTACCCTTTCCAATACAGTCCCAAGATGTCTAGCCTCACCGCTGCAAAGGCCAAGGGCTCAGACTCAAAAGTCACTGGTCGATGGAGGCGAGATTCATGCCCGACAAACTTTGCATTTCTCGACTAGTTCTCACAGGCCCTGAAAGCATCAGGAACAACAGATCCCCGCTTTACATCCTTCCGCTGCCCGAGCCCGATGTGATTTCCATGATACTCGCTCTTCATACCTCCCTCGCACGTAGTCGATGTCTCCCAAAGAATGCACTTGAGGACGTGTAAAAACCTCGCTTATAAAGGGCCCCTCGATGAATAGTGAACCTGACATACCTCGACCTAAGCTCGATGCCTTTTTCGTCAAGCCAAGGCATTTACTGTAGAATTTCCAAATAGCATCTTAAACTTAGCTCCTGCCAGACATGACGTGGAAGACCGCTGCCGAGATCCACCTGAGGGCTCCGAAAGGTGCTCGACTGGCGCCCCATTTGTCGAGATCTTCGAGGCTGTCGCCAGCCTCCGCTAAGGCATCCGTCGTCAATTTTTCGCTCCCGATATGTGTCCGAATCGAATTAAGACAACTTACTCGTGAATTCCATAATCTTACCACGATATAGTACCATTTTTTTCACCCTCGCCTCGTAGATGCGCTTATCGCTTTCATTAACCTGAGCGCAGACACCTCTACCGACGACCATTAAACGGGGGCAGTCAGTTCGCACACTCGCCCATACTTACCGCTGCTGAGGGGCCTAACCCAAATTGAGCATCGATATCTATTCCCTTTGAGGTCGACCAGCCCGACACCACCTGAAATGGAGGCCCCGTCACTGACAAAATTCTTCCAAACGGGACGCGGTCGTTCAGTGTTCCTGCAGTTTTCCGCCGAGGTGAATTCCATGACAAGTCCGCCAAGACCCTTCATTGCGCTGGTTTATATCCGATGTCGAACTCGCTCATCTTACGGCCCACTTCATCAATCTTCCCGAGGTCTCGGTTTATGTAGCACTTGCTTCATTGCATCAGTGTCGATTTCTACGGCGTGCTCGAAGTAAGGGCGTTTCCTGCCAGGTTACCAATGCCGTGATTAGTTTCCATCTCGATACCTCTCCCCGCTTCCCTAGATCTCTACGCACACAGACCTGGTGTCACGCCGCCTTTTGTCTCTAATCAGATCACTAGTCGAAATTTGAAACCGCTAGGCACGTAGCAAGGAGCTCTCCGAGGGACTCACCACGGGGAGGGGAAGCTCGCGGCTTTTTAGTGCGACAAGCCGCAAAACAACTTTAACTCACAGCTGGCCAAGATCCCATTGAAAGTTTTTGGATCCGAGAAGTGGCCGGGCACTCATCGCCGGCTTTGGACACAAAACATCCACAGATTATCCTTCCAAGAAGGTGTCGGACTTTACGCCTGATGGTACCTGGGTGATGTCGAAGCACAACTTTTAACTTGTCCGAGTTCGCTCTATTCCTTGGTTTGTTGACTATAAAAACCCAAGAATTTTCCAATAGACCAGTGCCGCATTTTTCCCGATTCAACTCTGTAATCAGATCGTGAATGCTCGACCAGATGAGCCATGTGCAGCTCTACGTAGCTGCTGACTCTACCAACACGCCATCTATAGCATACTCCATGGATGCCCCTATTTGCTTCGAACATCCAGCTTCACCAATTCGCAGTAGCTCCCGCCACCCCGAAAGGCATTAACATAACAATAGTCCCTTCCCTGACGAACGAGGTCTTCTTGGTTGTCTAGGTCCATGCCTCGACTGCTTGTAACCGCAGGAAAGCATCCATAAAGCCAAGGAGTTCATGGCCAAATGTAGTTTCATCATAAGGTCGATCCGAGGCAGTAGGGAAACTATCTTTAGTATGCCTCGACGGGACGCAGAAAGCTCGATGCGTAGTCGCCATTTTCCGCTTCGCTTGACGAAATAACGCTGGCAAACCATTCGTGGTACTCCACTTCTCCTGAGTCAGCCCTGCTTCGAGGAGCTTAAAAACCTCCTATTATCGCTATTTTCCTGAGCGAAACTCCTTCTTTTTGCTCGACCGGGCTCAAGGATTTGATCGACTTTACCAGAGTGATTATCAGGTCAATCCTCTATGTCCTCCCGCTTCAAATCGCAAAACATCCTTGTTCGCTTCAAGAAGTGAATAAGGAGGTGTCCGAGGTCTTCCACAGCTCGGAGCCGACGCAGACGAGGCGCTCAGGTTATTGTCCAACTACACGCCCAAACTTCTTCCGAGGCTCAGTTGCGTTTACCTCGCCACGCATGTCGAGCTCGCTTCACGATATGTTGCCTCTAACGCTTGCTTCATCGATGCCAGTAACACTCCTCGCCACTACCGGTCTCTCGAATCCATTCCTACTTGCCGGGTAGGGAAACTTGACCACCATATGGTGTTTTAGAGATGGCTTTGATGGCGCTGAAGAGAGGTATGCCTCACAGAACACTATAAGCAGAGGGGCATCTACTATGAGAACCTTAATCGTCAGTTGTTAGTCCGGTACCTGGTCTCCAAAGAGCCAATCAGACACCCCAAAGGTAGCACTTTCCGTAGAATCCGTAGTGGTTGCCGACTCGGTTCCAAAGCTCCGATGCTCATCTTATCAAAAGCCGACGCGAAGATGATGTCGGCTGAACTCCCATTGTCGACAAGGACCCGGTGGATTGTTTTGTTAGCCACCACTGCCTTTATCACCAAAGGATCATCGTGGGGGTGTTGACATCCCTCCAGGTTTGAATCAGAATGTTGCGCTATGTGTCGAGTCGTGAGGTGGGGCTTCGACACCGCTTGTAATTTATTACCTTCCAGATCCGATGCTACGCAAATGAGCCTTCTTCTAGCTGAGTTAGACTTCAATCTCCTACAAATCCTCCGATCACATGGATTTCCCAAGGGCTGTCGATGCCGAGTGGTCTACCCGCCGAGGCTGGTGGATGCGCTGATCCTCGAATCTCTGAACTATGTAGCGACTGAGATATCCCCACGAATCAAGTATTCTACTTTGTCGCATGCACCCACCAGCTCGATGCCCTTGTCCCTATGGAACTCACAGTACCTGGTGTTATCTCTTTTGGTAGGGTCCGGTCTCTATCCTGGATGGCCATCTTAGGAATTTCATGCCAGATCACGTAAGACCCATGATACTACGGGCTGTCGTGGGGTGAACCACGAGGTGAATATCGCTGCTACAGCTCGGGCTGAGGTGGTCCCAGGCGGTCTCTGATGCTTCCTCGCCTCTTGATCGGTGCCCGCCTTCCTCGATCTCTTCGATTTCTTTTGCTCTGGGCTTCGCCGGCGTCGTCACGCCCTAATCTTCTCCCGTGGGTTGAAGAGCTCCTCTGGATGCGGCTTCTTCGCCGCACGTATCGCTTAGCGAGCACCTCACATGTTTTCACGAGGATTCTTCGAGATGGAAAAACATCAAATCTTTGGATCAATCTCCTAGCCCAACGAAGAATGCTGATAACGAACTTCGTCCCGTACATCTACCTTCAAAGACTCGACATCAACCTCTCGACATAAGACCTCGTGCTTTCTTGCGGGCTCGCTTACGCATCACAGGTAACTCGACTTCCTTTATATTCTGGCTCTAATGAAGTGGGAAACGAATGCGATGGAGAGCTCGCTAAATGAGGAAACTAAAGATGGTGGGAGCCTATTAAACCAAGCCAATACCGCCTTTACAGATAGCGAAGGCTCTACATCGTGACTGGTTTCAGGCAGCTCCATCTGGTTCTTATATGTGTTAAGATGGTCGACGGGGTCATTCGTTCCATCGAATGCCTCTATTTACAGCATCCGGAACTTGGCTGGAAGGGGGAAGTGTAGCACTCCCATTGCGGAATCCTGGCACTCCGCCTCACGCACCAGAGTCCATAGTCCGGCGTTCTGGCCTTTTACTACTTCCTTATGTAGCCAGCTCCTATCAATACCCTCGAACCTTGCTTCCTATGATCGCTCCCATCTCTGCCGAAGGGGTCGGCTCATTGCTCTCTCGATGCCCCCTCTCGAGCATTGCTTCGTCATACCCTTCCGGGGCTAGGTGAGCTCGTGCCCCTGTCACTGGATTCGCCACCTCAAGGGGAGGGCCGAGGGTCGCTTCTTCCGGTGGGGGTGGTGTTACGCCTCTATGGCCTATCGTACTTCCCGAGTGTTGCATCCGCCTAGAGCTGCTTTAATTCCATCAAGCGCTATTAGTGAGACCTGAGCCTCCACTCCGGTCCGCTGGGCTCGCACCGTTGGCTATCCACCCCACCTCAGCCGGCCTTGCATCCCGAAAGCGATTGGCGTGACTCCCGCTTGTATTCGGAAGTTATACCATCGCCATCGAGATCAGATTTTACTTGTAAGGAACTATCGCTCCCATGCACGGCGCCAACTCGATGATGTCTTCTTCAACCTAACCGGATCGAGTGTGTTGGAATCGCTGACCGGAACTGAATTCGCCATTGTCGCCGCTTGGCTCTGATGCGTGTCCCCGCAAAAACAAAGTAAACAAAGAGGATCGCTGGGCTCGCCATCACAATTCCGACGCCAAGGCTTATTTCCCGCAGAGAAAAGATCAACTGTTTAGAGGGCAAAGATGCTTACCTTTCACCGATGGGGTGGCTTGGTATTTATAGTATATGTTTTTCCCAATTGGATGATGATAAAGATTCTCCCTCATTTGATGGATTTTCGCCCTTTATCGCGCCGATTAATAAGTGGATGAATTAGGAGCGCTTATCGAGAATTATCTTACTTTCCTTGTTATGAGATTTGATTTGATTTGCTGCATTACGGGCTTTTCGCTGTCCGTGTTATCGGGCTCTCGGGGCGAATTAACCTGGTCTCGTTTACGGTGCTAGGAGACCGGTGTTTCAACGGAAATTCCGCCCTACTTTTGGCTTGTGCGTGGGCCTGCGCGCCTATTTTTTAAACCCAATCAGACCCTATTATGTTGAATCCTACTGTTGATCTTGCCCCAAGACATCTTTAAGAGCCATTTTCCTTACTATTGCTTTTCTGAGAAGGTTAAAAGTCATGGAGTTTCAGCCTGTCCGATTTTCAAGTATAAGTAGAAAATATCTTCCTTCACATTTCATACAAATTCAAATGAAAACAGAACTCAATTTCTGTCCTGAATTCAGAAATGTCCATCTTAAATAAAAATATTTTCCAAAGGTGTTCTTTAAAGTGATTGATTTGATTAGTGTCATTTTAAATGCACCTAGGCCTACTTTACAAATTTAAGCCAAAAATATGATCTTCTTATGCTACTTTCATTTTCTACTCATCTAAGCTTTTCCCTTCCCTTGAATTACAGAGGATGGTGCTTTTATTTTGAGGACCTGCATCCCCCAGTCAAACTTGATGGAGAACTTGAAATACCCTTGTACTCACATTTTCTGTCTAAGAAGACAAATAATTTTGTCTTCAACGGAAAATTTTGATATTCTTTCAAATAACAGAAAGTTGTTACTAGTTAAGATGGTGAGGCAGTAAGGATGAAGAAACCAAGAACAATTGATATTTTTGTCTAGGAATTTGGGGAACATATTTTGCAACCCAACTCAGAAAGTGCCATCTGAGTAATGCATGCTTTGTATTTAGACTTGAGTTCTTTGAAGTTCATCTATTGTCTGCATTTGAATTCTTTATATAGAGCATCATAGATAAAGTACCATATGACATGTTGGTTAGGTGAATCCATTTAAACTTTCCACTAGATTTAATGCTTGAAGACTATAACTATTTCATCACTGCCTTTCACTTCTGCAGAACAAGGAACATCAACACATGAGAATGTAGCTTTTTTGTCCGGTTAATCCTAATGATCTGTTGGATATATGATAGATTGAAATACAAAAATTATGATTTCAAGTGGTCCTCTGCTGTTTGTATATTTGGTGGTAGACCATGATGAAGCAAAAGATATGCGGCAGTAAGACAGATAGCCAAATCTTATTATTGCTTGGGAGGCAAAGCCATGTGTTTCTTGGTGATATATCTTCTTCAAGGGACCCCATTGCTATGGTCTCTTTACCATTCATTCTATCTGAGATACTAGTCATATAGCATTTGTTCTATAAATACACCTATTCTAAGGCCATATCTGGAGATACTAGGTGATTGTCTGCTTTCGCCCGACTGATCGTCGCCACCGCCGGTGGGTACAGTCTCAATGACCTGTTCAGGATCATACTTCCACCTGGAATAAAACAGAAACAAAAACAAAAACAAACAATGAACCTAGAGACATTGGAGATATATGGGGTCTTAAATTCAATGGAATGATTTCATTTTTTTTATCAGATTCAAAGAGGTGGGTGGGACGTCCTTAGGCTTACCTCAAATGGTAAAAATAGTGGGATTGACATACCGAACAAATATTCAATCGTGAGAAAAGAATAGTAATATGCAAAATCGAATAGAAGTAAAAAAAAAGTTCATGGGAACATAAAAATATGCCATAATGCTATACTTAGTGAAACGACAACAGAAAAATCCTCCCATTGCCTCACCTATTTGAATGCCTTTCTGACAGGTTTTTTTTTGTTGGATTGCTATAAGAATTTAATAATCCACAGAAAAGGTATATAAGGATAAAAGGAAGATGTTGTGTATGAATCACTCAGATATTCTTTAACTTCAATTTGGAAAACTCGCGGAGAGATATATATATAAGAACAAACAATTTTTACTAGAATTGTGATTCTAATGAATTCGGTAGGAAATTTATAGTAAATGGATATTATGATTAATCAAATATTACAAAACTCAGACATTTATTACTGATCAAAATTGGATCATAATGGAATTTTCTGTCTATATCTATTTTTGGTCTTTATTGACACCATCGTCTCGTATTGGGGAGGAAGATTAAAATTAGAGATAAATAGAGAAGTAAGAAATAGAATCATGTGAGTAGGGAAAAAAAATCTATTTGGGTCAAATCTAAGAGAAATTTTAGAGAATGTTTGTGGTCCTAAATATTTTTTTTTTGTTAGGAGAGAAAAATTGGGTTCATTTTTTTTTTAGTTTTATCAACGATTTACTTGCGCAGGTGGATAATAAAAAAAATGAGATAGCGTACCATCTTAAGCTTTGAGAAATCATCTTTGCTTGGAATCCATTTTTGTTTTTCTAAACTCCTAGAATCCATTCTTCAGCAAAATTTTAGTTTGAAGAACCAAGTTTGAAACTCATGGCCATCAGATTTCAGAGGATTATCCCTGCCAAGCAGATCCTGAGGCACATTCTTCCTTCTTCTCCAGAGTCCACAAATGTACCCAAAGGCCATGTTCCTGTCTATGTTGGAGAAAATCAAAAGAAGAGATTTGTGATTCCACTCTCTCATACTTGACCATCCTTCATTCCAGAACTTGCTGAGTAAGGCTGAAGAAGAGTTCGGGTTTGATCATCCACTGGGTGGTCTCACAACCCATGCAGAGAAGATACCTTCATTGGATCTAACTTTGCAGTTTGAATTGCTCATAGGCAAGGAGGACAATCTCAAGTCCTCCTGGGCATGAAGGACTCTGAATCTCGAACACAGCTGACCCCAAAAACCAATCCCACCAATTTTGAAATATTGAGAAATAGGCTTCTGTAGTGAGATCAATGTATATTTCCACCATTTTCTGTAAAGTGAGTTTACAGTTAGAATTTCTTGAATGAAAGAACAGATACTCTCTCTAATCTGGTTTCATGATAATGGATGCTTACTACCTGAATCAACATTGGAACCCAAATTAGAAATAGAGGCTTGTTAAAGAGAATGATTAATTAAGCAAGGAAACTGAAAACAACTCCATTTTCACTGGGTTAAGTCTGTAAGCATTAGTTGTTTCTTTCTATAATGGCCAAAATGTCATCATTTTTTTTCCATTGTTCTCTCTGCTGTTAAAAACATTGACAAGGAAATTTGAATGATGTGGTTATTTTCATGCAACATCATCATGTGCCACAGCTCTGCTATGGCTACCGGAATGAATAGAGTCTGTCCTAGTTGGTCAATCCAAATCAACAATAGGCCATGATGAATCCGGGAAAATAAATTTCAGAATGCAAACCACAGCAATCTGATTATTAGTTAGGAGCAAGGCCATGTGAACCCTTGTGTTGAATGTCCAAAGATGGACCCTATCAGAGACTTTTCTGTACTCTGTATATGTTCTTCTCATACTAAGAATATGGCATCCCACTGTTAAAGTTATCTTGCTAAGTAGAAAATACTTTATTTTTTGTCACATTCCATACAAAATTTGAAATCATAACAGAATTCAATTTCTTTCATGAAGTTAGAAATGCCTTAAATTAAAAACTTTGCAAAGGGTGCTTTTTAAAGAGACTTATTTGCGTAGTACCATTTTAAATGCAGCTAGGCCTACTTTGCAAATTTAAGCTATAAATATGATCTTCCTTTTGCCATTTTCATTTCCATCATTTAAGTTTTTCGCTTCCCTTGAATTATAAAGGGTGGAGCTATTATTTAGAGGACCTGCATCCCCCAGTCAAACTTGATGGAGAACTTGAAAAACCCTTGTACTTACATTTCTGTCTAAAACAGGAATAGTTTGGTCTTGGATGGAAAAATTTTATACTCTTTCAAATATCAGAAGATTGTTGCAAGTCAAGATGATGAGGTAGTAAGGATAATGAAACCAAGAATAATCGATAAATTTGTTTAAATTTGAGGAATATATGTTGCAAAACCAACTCAGATTGTCTTAAATATACATAATGAATGCTTTGTAATATACTTGGAGTTGTTGAAGTTCAACCATTGTCTGGCTTTTGAATTCTTTATATCATAGAGCAATACCATATGATATGCAGGGTAGGTGGTTCCATTCAAACTCTCTTTATATCATCAATGGTTCTTCACTTGTGCGGAACAAAAACATCATCACATGAGGATATAGCTTTTCTGTCCGGTATATCCTAATGATCGGTTGGATATATACTGGAATACAAAAATAATGATTTCAAGTGGTCCTCTGCTGTTTGTATATTTGGTGGTAGGACATAATGAAGCAACAGATATGTGGCAGTATGACAGATAGCAAAATCTTATTATTGCTTGGGAGGCAAAACCATGTGATTCTTGGTGATATATCTTCTTCAAGGGAACCTAGTGCTATGGTCTTTTCACCTTTCATTCTATCTGAGATACTAGTCAAATAGCATTTGTTCTATAAATACACCTATCCTAAGGCCATATATCCATCAAGTCTCAAACCATTCTTGTTCTCTAAACTCTTAGAATCTATTCTTCACCAAAATTTTAGTTTGAAGAACCAAGTACGAAACTCATGGCCATCCGATTTCAGATTCTGAGGCGCATTCTTCCTTCTTCTCCAGAGTCCCTAAATGTACGCAAAGGCCATGTTCCTGTCTATGTTGGAGAAAATCAAAAGAAGAGATTTGTGATTCCAATTTCATACTTGAAGCATCCTTCATTCCAGAACTTGCTGAGTAAGGCTGAAGAAGAGTTCGGGTTTGATCATCCACTGGGTGGTCTCACAATCCCATGCAGAGAAGATGCCTTCATTGATCTAACTTGCAGTTTGAATTGCTCATGAGAAATAGAGAAAATCTTGAGACGACCGGCCTGAAGTACTCCCTTGAATCTCTAACAACACTGACTACAAAACTTATTCCAGAAATTTTGCCCACATCAAATTCAATAGGAGGAACTTTTCCTTATGTTCTTTGTTCCTGAAGCCATGTCTCTGTTCGCAGATTTTTGAAATGAAGATCAAAACAGATATATATTATTATAACTCTGCCTTCCAAAAGCCTGCATTAGGAGATTATACCTAGTGCTTGACCTTTCAATTCCAATTTTACGCTCCTATACAGTTAGTCATTTAGATGTTAAACTGATATTTTAGTTATTTCCAGCTATACATCAGTGGTTAGACTGACTTACTTTTGTTTGTACATATATATACACTCTGTGAGTACCACAACCTTTAAGACCCGTTGCTCAATGGGCCCGAGGCCTGTGGCCCGGGACCCGTCGCCTACGAATCTAAACGACCTAACCCACCACCGCATTGAAACCGTAGACGGACACTCTCTCTGCACGGAGGATCTAAAAGATGATCTGTAGTGCTGTGAGTCTCCCTTTGAGGCCATCTTCGTGGCTACCTGGAGTCCCTTAAAGGCCAACTTCAAAGTGCCCGTCTAGAGTGTTAAGTTCCTCAGTCGACCATCTTTCCGCGTATGGCAAGTTTGTTATTGATAAATAGATAAGGACGGGAAATACACGAAGAATGTTTATCCATAAATTTCCTTGTTTCCAAATCCCATATTCCTCGGGGGAATAATCTCGATAAAAATTTAAAATCACCAAGATAAGGAAAAACATATTTATCCCTAAAAATAAGAGATTCCTTCCCGAAATAGGAGGGAGATTTGGCATCCATTGTCTATAAATCAGGAAAATCCCCCACGAGAGAGAGGTATGTAATCCCAACTGTGTGAACTTCCTTATTTTTCCTCTCAGATGGTCGACTTAATCATCGTAGAGGTGGTCGACCCACCGTCCCGTCGCCCTTTTACATTCAGATTGCAATGATGTCTCGAGGTCAAACAATTAAGGTAACAAATAATTGACGTCGATGTGGGAACCGAACAGAAGTCTCGCATAAAGGTAAGAGTGTGGCTTCAATGGTCAGCTGGCGTAGCTCCTTCATCACCCGGAGCTCGTTGATCCCCATTCTACGCCTTCCAATTCACCCAAGGCAGTCACGATGACAAGCATTCTGATGAACCAATCGCTAGAAGATAAATTCCTCCATTGGCATCAAGACATGGAGAGAAAGAAAGAGGAACAAGCAAAACAGATGAAGGAGTTGCAAGATCAGGCCGAGCGCTTACGGCATGAGAATGACCATTTGTGGGCCCAGATTGAAAAGGTCGGATCTCGACAAGACGCGGCGAGATAGAGGTCATGATGCGCAACCGATTGCTCAAGAATAAAGAGAAGGCCCGTTGTCTCACGACAGCCAATACCTCAAATGATGATAAGCCGTCCCTGTGTAGCCTCCCCATCCTTAAATCTCTCGCCGACAAAGAATACTTAGAGCACAAGGGACTAAATCACATAAGAGCCTCTGCCTCACTTCGCTCTGACATCAAGTATGGTGCATCTCAGGCAAGGAGAGAGGCAGTGTAAGATAATACCGAATGTGTCACCCTCGGAATTCATTGCATACCCTCGCATATCACACCAAAGACCGCCCACGATCCTCGCTCTTTCGTACAGTAATAACGCTTTACATACAAATGAAGGGTTTAATACTTCTGAGACCTCACGATATGCTCTTTTCACCCTTAGGGCAACACATCTTTGACTACAAGCCACCCTACGGATTTTCCATTCCAGCCTTCACCACGTTCGATGGCTCAGCTGACCCCGACGACCATATGCTCCATTATAATCAGGCGATGACACTAAATGCTGATAATGATCGGTTGCTATGCAAAATATTCCCGGCCGCCAGGACTGAGTAACTGGCTTGGCTCTACTAGCCCCGCTTTCTCAACAAATTCCCTTTTCTCCAACAAACTATAGGCCTCATTCATATCCCAGTATCTTTACTTGGTGTGACAAAAGAGAAACATCAGCTCCTTACAAACCATTCTCAAACAGGAAGAATAGTCAATTCGTGACTTCACAAGGAGTCCTCCAAAACTTTAGGAGAAGCTTTTGGCCATCTACTCCTTTCTTCCAGTCACTATCTTTAGACTCGCTAGTGATGATGGAAGAATTATACGCACTGATGTGTACTCACGCTAGAGGACAATATCCTGGCAGTTGACCCAAATCACCACTGGTCATGATTACGAGCCAACTAGCCTGGCTGAAATAAGCCACTTGTGAAACAACCTCTCCCAAGTCCAAGGGAAGGCTGAACAGAGGATCTAGTTTCGATCCTGATCAATCACAAAAGAAGAGAGAGCCCTCACAATTTACCCCCCTGAATATCTTTTATGAAAGGCTATTGCCCATCATTCGCGACTTGCTAGAATTTAAATGGACTGCTCCGGTCCAGATGGACCCCTCCTAAAGGAACCAATCCTTGCGGTGTGATTATCATAGAGACCATGGGCATGAGATCGATTAAAAGCAGGCTTCCAAAACTTATGGTGAAAGTCGACTTCAAGGCGAGACTTTAGAAGATATGTCGTGAACTCGACTCGTCAGCGGGTCAGTAGGTGTTGCGTGCATTTAATCATAGCCACTGACAACCCCGATGAATCCATGCATCTTCTTATAAACTATATATACTCGGGTAGTCTGCCTGCATAATCGATTTGGGGGTGCCAAATGTGTTAAGCCTAAGAGCTTCCCACAAAGTGGTAGAAATAGGTGGAAACACTATCCACGGAAGGAAGATAATTAATAAACCAAACCAAAAGATGGTCTCATATCCTTCTCCCGTCAACCCAATGTGATAATTGCGGCCTCACTATGATGCTCCGTACCACCTCCGCATTAATGGCTTCATGTGCACAAGGTAATCGGTAGTACTAGAGAAGTGCTCTAAAGGCAATCGCCACAAGACTCCTATTGTATGCACAAATATTATTCTTCGCTAATTTGGTATTCATACGTGAATTGATATAGATCTTTAACTGAATTTAATCAAGTCCATGATACATAACATAAAGATGAAGGAAATCATGATGAGATCAAGATAATAAGATTCCTACTGCGTGCGCTATGTTAGTGTCTAAATTATTCTGCAATACAGGATCAACAAGACTGTACATTGTTGATCCCAATTGCACTAGCATGTTATACTCCCTTGATCGATCAAGTAGTAGATCTTATAAAATGTGATCATGAGTTGATCAAAGTCGTGTGTGGATGTCATAAGAGAAGTTAAGTACATCGTAGACTTAGAATGAGATTAAATCATATGAACCCATCTATTTAAATATGTATGATCGTCTCCATCAAAGCCATGGTGCAAGTATTCTTAGACTTGAGTTTCAAGGATGGCCCTGATGCCGATCTCAGACTTAACCCTCAACCATGTCACTCTTAGGTCGCTCACTGGATGAGGTCTTCGGGGTATACTGAGGTGTTCAAAGGCAATTGAGCAGCCAACAGTGATCTGGCCACTCCCAACAGAGGAGGTATACTTAAGGCCTCTGTCGTAAACTCACACTTGGCCCGCTGCAGTGAGAATGCCTCAGAGGTCTCTAAGTGCATAATTCACAGTGATGAATCTAGGACAAGATTAAATATCACTACAGTGGCATAGCCACCTAGTGAGCCACATTGTCCATGCCCAACCCAAGAGGGTATAGGTCAGTGAAAGGACAAATTGCACAATATTTGTCTATGGGAAGGGTAATGCAGCGTAATTCACCGACTCTCCGATCAATCGAGGGTCATGATGCGTCATAGATACCACTTCGATCATTTAATCAATAGTCGAATCAAGTGGCCAAATATAACCTAACCTAATGGGTCACACACTTAGAAGAGTGTGGAGTTTGATATGAAACGGATGGATGTGATCCAAATATGAGGAGTTAATTTCATGAATGAAATGTCACTGGATTAGTGGAATCTCGCCCAAAGCCCTCACTTAAAGATATACAGGGCTCGCGTACTCACTTAGGCTCGTGTGGGAACTCGCCATAACGCATAGGGATGCATGTAACCTATCATCACTTAGAGTGAGGGGCATTTTGGTCATTTCACATGGTAAGATTTTCCTATAAAGGCAATGTTATGGAAACCCTAAGATGATGATGACTCTTTGAGACTTGAAAGAGTTCATGAGAAAAAGCCAATTTTCTCTCATCTCCAAGAAGGTGTTCTAGAGTTTGAGAGACCCGGGATTTTGACTCTTGGATCTAGACTCGCTGGGGCAACGGACCCTTTCTCGAGACCGTTGCCTCGAGGTTGCAGCTTCACTCTTCGTGTGGATACCGCTAGAGGCTTAACCTAGATTCGTTCCGCTTCTGCCTAAAGCTACCCCGATCACTAAGCGGGTTTCTTTGAACCACAAGGTAATCCTATACCCTTCTCTTTGTTGTATAATCGGATTTGATGTTACAAGGGGTCCTTGGATGGGTTTTTGTTGGGATTTTTTTTTGTTTTCCATTTTTATTGGCAAGTGTTTCCACCCACGAAACCCTTCAGGTAGATCTCGACAATGCGGTAGACTTGTTGCAATTACTAGCATTCAAATAGATGAAATTCTCTTTAGGAATGTTGAACTCAGCTAGACAGATTCTCTCTGTCACTGTGCGACTACCACCACACCAGAGATGCCGCCTCCTCTTGCGAAGGCTCCGCCAATGACTCACGGTTCTTTTCAATCGTCAAGACTCGGGGTCCCATAATGCCACACCAAGCAGCCCGGCTACACTCGATGAAAGCTATCTCTTCAACCTACCACCAAACTGGCCATCTATTCGACAACGCCAAGGTGCTGACCTTTTTAGCAACAAATTGGCCGCATGGCAATATTATCAACTATCTATACAAGAACAAAAAGGGGAGAAGAACTCAGCATCCTCCCAAGATCACTCTGCCAATAATCAAGATCATCACCCCAGATCAGCGCGTAAGAAAGGATCCACAATGTGATCACTCAAAAGTGGTCAGACACCAGGTTCATCATGTCAATTTCGTGTCCAGATTGAAAAGAATTATTACGCTGGCTCGCCAGTCAACGATGTCAGTACTCCTAACCACTCATGGTATGGCAGATTTTGAATTTAACTGCCTCTGCAGCTTCAAACATCATCCTCCATTTATCGTAATCAACCTTTCCACAAGATTTATACTTTGATCCCTGATTTAATTATCAATCAACTTCCAGTTGATCGTATGTTTTCATCTATCATCATCAATCAACTCTTCCATATTTGATCAGGTGTTTCATTTCATCGATCATAACTCAATCTATTCATAATTATTGTAATCGCTCTTCAATTTTCCTATCTAAACTGACGGAAACTGATCCGGTATATCTCGTTTATGAGTTATGGCTGTCCGCAACATCTTTGTACCAATCTTACATTTAATCATCATCTCTCCAAGTCGCAAGCTCAGAGGATCGGAGTTTAATATAATGTTATGTCTGAACACTGATTATGCACAAGGCTATAATAAGAATAAAATAATCGGCGCGCTTCAGCCTTTGATTTTTTTTTTCCTTAGATGCAGCATACATTTCGCTTAATTACATCGGGTGGATCAAAGATTTAGAGACAATTAATTTTCTGAAGTAACAAAATTACCCCAATATTGTTTCCTTTCTAAAGAATAAAGCCATTCATTTGATAGATGGAGCCGGGAGATATACACCAATGGTAGGATATTTGATACAGAGGAAAAGAAAGAAAGGTTGATGATTAAGGATTAATTATGAAGAATTTTAGTATTTTCAGTCCAAGTCCATATCTGATAACAATGTTGGGGCAAAATCTTAATTGGATTAATTAAAAAATCAAGACAGACAACAACGCAGTCATTCATCTTCCCACCAAGGTGGTCAGCCAAGAAACCTCCTAGACTTTATTCTCTCTTGCTCTCATTGGTTCTTCCACCCTTTCCTTTCTCATGCAACTTCTTCGAGCCCTTTCAAGGATGTGGAGAGTTTTGGATCTTTCAAGCATCTGGAAGGGTCTAAAAAGGGAGACACAAGGGAAGGCATCCAGAAGGTGAAGCGATACCTTCAACGTTATGGCTACTTGAACTCGCCTCCCAAATATTCATGTTGATGATTTCGATTATCTTATAGAATCTCGCGGTACCACGGGCCCTCGCCCAGCCTCTAATCTACGACTTAAAGACAAGAGCCCCAATGGGACTAGGCCCAAAAGCTAGCCAGCCTAGGAACGCCCGAACAATCCTCCGCCCGGGTGTTCCTCTAGCCAACCAGCCTAGCACAAGAGCCCCAATGGGACTAGGCCCAAAAAGCCAGCAGGCCTAGGAACGCCCAGACGATCCTCCGCCCGGGTGCCCGAGCGCCTCTTATCCCGGATACCTTTTACCTGAAGCTTCCTTTCCGAATTTAACCCAATTAAACGAAACCGCTAACCGCCTTCAATATAAGTGTGTGCCTCCTCGAACTAATCGCCTCGCCTCCAACGGAATAGGAAAGCACTCCCAGCAGCGGCCCTCTCGGGAAGGCAGTTACATAAAAGGAAGAACAAGTCATCCTTCCCGAAATAAAAGCCACCGTCCCCTATCTTTATGGGAAGAAATCGTCCACTCTCCAAGAAAGATGGATCCTCTTTCCTCCATAAAGATAAAACAAATCACACCAAAATGAGGTACTAGATTCGATTGAGATAATCGCCGCTCTAAGCTCTAAGTCTTTTAAAAAGACTAACTTTAAGATCGAGGGGCGATTTAAACACCACCGCTGCCTTCTATTTGTTTCGCAAAGTTGCGCCTAACTAGTGAATGCCCGACGATCCACCGACCAGGAATTCGAGACTACAAATGGCGCCATCCGGAAAATGCCGCTAGTCTCGCAGGACGATACGCGAGAGCTTGGGTACACCCACTCCCAGGTGATCTCCTAATCTCCACAGCCTTAGTCGTTCTCGAACATCCCACCGGACCATCGGAACTTACCGCCATGTCCAGCAACCTAGCAAATCCACCCATCGAGAACCAGTTCCTTCGCTGGCTCCAGGAAATGGAGGCTAAACAAGAGGAGCAAGCCCAACAAATGGCTGAATTACGAGAACGTATGGATCAAGCATGTAGCAGAGAACGACTCTTACGAACTCCGCTAGAGTCCACAGCCCGAACCCCAGCGTGTCTCCTGCACGAGCCTCAACTGTATGAATAAAGGAAAGAGCCCATCCTAATTCGAATTACGTTGATCATCAGCTGACGACGAGCCTCTTCTGACAAATTCCTCTCCACTTCCTCGTCGTCACCACCCCGAGCAATGCTAAGCCGAGTCCAAAAAGAGACTCTCGCCAAAATTCAACCGAGCCATGGAGCCTAATGCGACGCAGATCACGAAAGAGGACAAAGCAGACTCGTCAAGAATCGACCCTTAAACAAATGGCCACCCGGTTCAGGGGAACTGCCCCTCTATTTCTACATGCACTCCAGATCCACCCGGCGCTCCTCGTCCCGCATGCGTACTCCCATCCCCCGTCCAGTGACCCTACGACATGTCATCTCTCCCCTTTCAATAACATATTTTGGACTATGAACCTCCTCGCAGATTCATTATCCCACCATTTTCTATGTACGACAGCTCCTCCAATCCATACGATCACATGTTGCACTTCAACCAGGCGATGATCCTTAGCCGGACGAGACTTCTTAAAGTCTCCCTACAAATTCGAAGGCCCGACTCAGCTTGGTCTCCACAAGCCTTAGAGAGTCGATAAACCTGCTCGGCGAGTCAGGCCGGTTCGCCTCCCTGCATCCAGGCTCGGGCCAGCAGAAAGTGGACATCAGCCCCTCCAAAGCATCCTCAAACGAGAAGACGATCCATCCGGACCTCACATCGCAGTTCGAACAAGTCGCCCAGCCAGACACGTTTACAGATGGATGCGTTTCGCAAAACTTCAGAGAAGATTTGACCGACGACTCTGCTCTTCCGGGCCTTATCCTCGATTCGCCCGCAACCATGGAGGAAATATATCGGCAAGCAGATAAGTTCTCCACACTGGAAGACAACATTCGGGCCGCCTCCCAAACTGTAATGATAACCGCCCAGAGTAACAAGCATACTGCCAAAGGCCTATCCGAACTGTGAGCAATCGCATCAAGGGTCGGCGCCTCGACGGCAGCCGAAAAGAGGGTAGCGAGCCCCCGGGGCCACCTCCTCAAGCAAGACCATCCATACCACCAAATAATCGCCTACTCGATCGTGATCCGGCAAGTCGACCATGAAGTCGGCAACCGTGCGACAAAGCTATCAACTCTCAATGCAAAGACGTGAACAAGGAACGCCCAAAGAATCCATCCTCAAGGCCAACCTCAAAGAATAATAACTAGTTTCATCATTCGATCCGCCTCGGGAGGACAGAGCCACTGGAAGTTGATCCCTTGGCAACCATACCCCTTGACGGACCGGACAGATGCATTTGTGTTAGTACCCTCCTGTCCAAGGAGGAGAAGGCCCAATTATGCCGTGTTATATAGTTAAACGCTAATGTATTTGCTTGGACTCATGCAGATATGACTGGAATAAGGCCCACACACGCCTCGCATAGACTAAACGTCGCCCCATTCTCCGCCGATCGCACAAAAAAGTGAGACGCTTCACCCGCATCGCTTAATTTGGTCATCCGCATCGAGGCCTATAATCTTCACGAACGGATTTATCAGCGCTTAAATACCCCGAACGGGTCAAGAATGGTAGTCATTCCCAAAGGCGGAAAAACCAATGGAGAGTATGTGGATTACACGGACTTAACGTACGCCTCATCCAAAGATGCCTTCCCGCCCCACATAGATCGACGTGGACGCCTAAGAGGCACAATATGCCATCTTTCTCGACGCCCTCTCAGGATACCACTGTGATCCCCATGCACCCCTCGGATGAGGAAAACATCGTTCATCACTCCCCATGGACTCTACTATTACAATGTGATGCCTTTCGGCTTAAAGAATGCAAGGGCCACCTATCAAAGGTTGGTGACGAAGATGTTTTGATCGTTGCTCTAAGAGTACAATGAAGTCTACACATTGATGATAGAGCAAGCCGGTAAAACCAAGCAACGCCTGATCACGCCGCACA